>JAFIDM010010028.1:13431211-13549434 GCA_023159025.1 Thereuonema tuberculata | reverse complement strand
CAGTGTTCAGGTTTCATCAGGACCCTATCTATACATAGGCGTTTAATGGCCTGAGAGCAGCAAGAGCCCATTTGATTTTCTTTTTCCTAATTAACCTCTTCCAATGGTTTCACCAACTCTGAAATGATCAGTATAAATTTTCCGAGGTTCTCTAATTTTGTCTTTTAACGATTCCAAATTGCAGAAATACAAGAAAGCGATTTCCAAAGAAAGGCCATCAATACTTATCTCTTTCGTTAGATAATGGAACTGAAGTAGATTTAGTACACGAAAGTAAAATTGAAACAAGCCAGTAATTATTTTAAAAGATTCAACACTATATAAAAAGTAAATTGCTTTAGATTTAAAGAATCTTTAGAAATTTCTTTACTGAAATCCGAATTTGTATCTGGTTACCAAAAAAGTTTCTGAATCTTTCAACAATATTTGATTCAAATGCAGCTACGAAAGGTACACAGTAGTTTGTAGTCTAAACACTGAATATGTAAACATAATAAAATACTGTCAACAAGAGGTAAGTGAAATTCATTTCCTTATCTCACTAATGATCTGGATTGTTTGCTGACAACTATCACATTCTTATCTTCTGCGCCATTTCAGCCAATACTGATGGTAAGTACTACAATGTAGCTTTAGTAAATTTCCCTGTTATAGAACGAATGATAATTCATTTCATTCTATTAGTATTAGTTGAAGCATTTCGCTGCGTAAGATTCAAGAACGTATTAAACTTGTGTTCCGTAATTTTGATCCTGTCACGATAAAATTTCGGGATCAATCTTAATTCATTGATCTCTTTGTTTCCTAAATTCAGTAATATTCGATCAAGTAGCTGTGAAATTTCAGGCGTACGAATAACCTGATAAAACATTTACACAAAACACTCAGGTAATTGCGCATTTTTTTAAGTAGACTATTATTTTAAGTTTCACAAATGACTTAAAGAATTTTAATAGAATTTTAAATTTTGGTTAAAAATAACAATTTGGTCTAACTATCAATACCTTATATTAAGCACCTCCTTTCCAGATCCAAAGATATTAAAATTAAATGTTTTGGAAATAACGTAATGAGGATTTAATACATTAAAATTCTTTAAAATTCTCCAAAGTTATTTTAAAATTTTGACTTGGGTAGTTTTCTAACACTTCTTGTACAACAATAAGTATAGCAAAGCAGAGAGTAATATGAATGCGGATTTATATATTTTTTTGGATTGTAGGAATAAGTTTTCATTTTAAGTATTTATTGGTACTTATAATTTCTTATCTAATGCTGCAAACAAATTAAGAATATGTAAAGACTTTTTTTAACCCCAATAAGATAAATCTGAAATAAGAAAAACTAAGATTAAAGTATTTGAATTTAGGGACATTTATTAATTAATGTTTTCATATAATTTTAATAACAATTTTTATTACGTACAATATATCAAGTAGTTTCAAAACATACCTACATGTGCAATTCAAAGATTTCTGAAGAATATAAATGAAGATTAAATAAGAAAGAAAGAACGATAACATTACACAAATTCAGAGCTGTTGCAGAATGTTAGATATGAAATTAAGAGGTAAAAGCAGAAGAAAGTACAAGGCTGTAGGCTGTAAGGAAGTAAGGCTGCAAACAAGTACAAGGTAACATAAAGATAAAAAACTTCATTATGAATTGAACCTTTATAATTGAAATGTCTTAAAAATTAACGAAATAAATAGATCATGTTTTAGATGTGAAAAGGTTTCTCGACTGAAGCAATAAATCACAATCTATCTGTATAAAAAAAAAAGTCCTGACTCACTCACTCACTCACTCATCAACGCCCAGCCCAAACCCTTGGACCTAGAAAGCTCAAATGTTGCACAGAGGTTCCCTTTATGATGTAGACAAGGAATAAGGCCGGAGTTTTCGAAATTCTCACGGGATAGGGAATAAAGAGGATTTATATTTTCGCTTTAAAGTTGCCTTATCGATGTATAGGTGTACGGCGCGAACCGCAATACATCTGAGTTATCCGGAGAAGCCAAATCAGGCTGGGAACTCGTATATTTTTCGATCTGGATATTAATTTGCTAATTAAACAAAGTTTCTTTTTTATGCTATGTAAGCAATGATTCAGAAGCGAAGCGACGTTACCCGACTAGTGAAGAAATAAGACTACAGATTTTCGGCTGTAATGGAATCTGTACGTTATCATACGTTTTTCATGGATAAACTGCTTTTGTTTGGCTATTTTTAATTTAGCATTAATAAATAGAGATCTCGTATTCATAAGTGTTATCTTTTGCATCTTTTTCGAGCTTATTGGTGCTCTTCAGTCAGGATGCGCCCATTTAATTCAGTTCAGATAAATGAATACTGTCACGTAACTTACTCGTTTTCACTTTCATTATATTTTTTTAATTTTTCAAATTTTTTTTTATTATCTTTACTAAGCTTTTGTTTTAGTTTGGGGAAGAGAATTTTTATAATAATCTTAAATATAAAATTCAGTCAATTAAAATAAACTCACTAACAATTTGCATAATTTATATTTATCTCATTTTCATTATTCTTTGGCATTTTGATTTCATTTTATTAAAAGACCCTTCTTTAGATCTTATTCAAGCAAATGTTGGATCCGACTATGCATCCAAAAGCTTCTAAATCTCGATAAAAAAGCGCAACTTGTTATTATTAAACGCTATAAAAAATTTTATTCAAACTATATTTTCACCATAAACTCCTCAAAAATGCTGGCCATAATGGCAGAAGAAGACACCCCGTAGTGTTTAAAATTACGTTGTCTTTCTTCCAGAACGTCCCTGCAATGTAGATGGCCACCCACTCCTGAAAAGTCGTCACCCTCCGAGAGACAGACAAACGTAGAGAGAAGGGAAAGTGGGGTGAAAAAGTCCCGGCCATGTAAAATGCACAAGCCTCCGAACCTGTTTAGAGATCAATACAAGTTAGAAGACGTTGCCGGTTTATCTCCAACGGGCTGGCTTTGCTGTCAAGAGTTGGGCGACCAGATCCCTAACAAGGGAATGATATCGGCCAACATCCACATCATAAATGAAAACCCCAAATAAAACGTGCTGGAGCTGAGAATTCTCCACACATTATCAGCCTTTCCATTATGATAATCCAAGAGAAAATAATCCTTCCAGAATCTTCCTCCGCATACATATGTGAAGTGTATTGCTTCAATTACACAATCAATAACATTGCTCAGCGTGATACAGTTTCTCCCAATTTCCTCTTTGCAGATGTAATGCAGGAACAAAAGGAACAAGATATTTTTATGGCTTCAGGAAAACTGACATTCCAGAAGCAACGCGGACATTTCGACAACAAATGAACGGGTGCCTGCATTTATCATTTCGAATTCAGGTCTTAATCCTGACGCAAGATTGCATTTTTATCTTGCAGCGAATTACGTAAATTAGAAAAATGATAAAAGACTAAGAATTCAGAGAGTGTACGGAGGAATTGCCCAAGCAAATGGCATCTAATTACAGGTTTGATGAATATCTTCTATAAAAACATCTCAGCAGTCTAACTGAAGGGCTAAATAATTCTAAGAATGGGATAATGAATGTTCATTAGAATTGCTATTAAAACTTATTAACTTGTCTTAGGGTGGTTTGTTATGGAAGTCGGGTTTACACTAAAAATGCTTAACATGAAGTTAAAGAAAACTATATGATAACTTTTTGTTTTACCACGGAAATGATAAAAATATCTTTAACCAACAATGATAGACATTGTGAGATACACTAACATTAGATTCGAAAAAAAAATATAACACCCTATTCATAAACATACTCTGTGTTTGTTGACTTCTGTGATATACCTTTTCCTGTGATGTAGTTTTTAATTTGCCCTTCTGCCACAACCTTCTGGTCAAGGCCTTTCTCGAGGGTGATATGTCTGAACCTGTGTTCGAATCCCGGTCTACAGCTTAGATATTTCTCTCCTTTTCAATGAAGAAGACAAAGTCTGACTGTCACCTAATGGTGCCTCGGGGGTTTAATATCTAATGACAGCAGCATTTCTTCCCCGCTACGGAGTATAACTCTGCATGGCCAGCGTTCCAAGATAGATCCGAAATAAGTAAGAAATAGTAGTTTTTTAATTTGTTATGGTGACATTCAGAGAACAGCAAAATTTTTATCTAAATTATAATCATACGAAATAAATCAGTCCTTAGTAATAAGTAAACAAGTGCTGTGTAAGATATAACATTAACAGAGGCCATTTGCAGTGATCCAAAATTGAATAAAAATTGAAAAAATTCTGACTGAATAGAAATGATCAGAATGAATAAAAATAAAAATCATTAAACAATGAATAAAAACGGATATTTTAGAAAACTAACAATGTATTCAGTGTCCAATTTTTGCCCATAAATACTGTCTTAAAATGTAGTGTTAGTTCAAATATTTGAATTAAATATAGTTTTCAATTCAGATATTTTCGTGAAAACACGAAAATGTATTATATCTTCCTTTATGTTTCTAGCAAAAATACTCCCAATATTTCCTTTTTTAATCTGCCTTATATACAAATTAAGATAATCTATCTAGTATATCTCACTTGAAACTATACTACGTAATTTTTAAATGTATAATTTTTAAATTATTTTTAATTTAAGCTGGTAGTTCCTAAATTTTTCAATCTAACGATCCTTCCATAATTGCATTTTAAAAAACTGAATACAGCGAAACTTTCTACAGCTTTTCTTCTAATTTACGACAAGCAACTTTGCATAGAAATTTCAGCTGTTTTATTACACCAACTCAACCTTAATATGACCACAATATTTTTTTAGGATGTACAGTATTTCAAACAGATGAAAGTTGAAAATTAAAACAAAAAACTAAAAAGTGTAATAGAACAATTTAAAATTTAGTTTTAGAGATAAGCTTCTTTGTAGTTAAATAAAACTTTTTCATGCTGTATAATTTGGAAACCACTGATATAAAATATTTAATCAGGTTTTACGAGATTTTAATCGTACATAAAATATGTATAAAAATTATTAATAATTATAGAACCTTATAACTAAAAGAAAGATAGAAAATAGTAAAAAATTATATAGATAATTTATTTTTGTTTATTATATTTCAAATTGCTATTATTATTCTGATTGCAAGATTATATTGATTAATTTTATTTTTTATCATTAAATTCCCTTCCTGATTTTTTTTAATTTTTCATAAAGTTATGGATTTTATTATTTTTGTGTTTTAGTTTTTTAGTTATTTTGACCCTAAGTTCCATTAGCTATTATATTTATTAAAATCCTTTTATCATCTGTTTAACTTATTTAATTATAATTATTATAATTATTAATATTATCATTTTAGTCTCCCCTTTACTATGCTTGAGATAAGAATCACATAAATTAACAGTCTATACATTATCTAAAGACCCCTTAGCAAACCCTAATTAATTATAAACGGAGCCACTGAATATTCTATGGACTCTTTAAAATATGATTTAAAATGAAAGCAGCCTATAATTTTCTTTTATATCATCAGCATTCATTCATGAAAGAGTAAAGAGAACAATGAATAATTAAGGCATATTTGAAGCGGGAAAAACACTGCGCCATCAATAACAGCAGCTATATTGATATTCGTAGACTGTACACCAAAACAAATCGACAAAACTTTTATAATTAAAGGGTGCAGACACAGAAGAGCAATACCTACCTGCCGAAGGTGATTTCTACAATCGCGAGCATGGTTTATTTCCCTTATTAGCATATCAAAGGTAGTTTATGCGTGCCTTGATTGCTTTATGGCGGCAGGAGAGATGCCATAATCTTGTTTATTAGGTGGATAATATGTCGAGGTGTTTCTTCGCCGATACACGACAGGGGTCATTAGCTCTGCCAAAGCTTAATTTATGAACACCGAAAAGCTGCGATATCTCCTTTAACGTCTTTATGAAACATCCATGAACACAAGATCATGAAGATCCAGCTTCTACCAGAACTAGAACGCTAAGTCCTCAATCAATATTCATCAACATTGGAAAGCATTTCCTTGTTTTTCAATTTTAAGATTTTATATTTTTCGTTAACATTTTTTAATAATCAACATTTTCGTTGTTAGATTATTAACATCTGCTGAATAATAATAATAAAAGTGTAGTTGACGTACCAACTTTCAATATGCAGCCATGGAAGGATTTTAAATATAACAATAAGATTCTGTTTAATAGGCACTGAATTGCCTAATGTAAATAAAATTTCAATTTTTGATTTATCATGCTAGACGTTAACATTTTCTCTACCAATGGAATATCAATAGGATCAATATCAGAATCAATAGGACATTTCCACTGTTTTATCTTAGAAATCGAAAATACGTAGGTATCGTAATCGTCTTGCAAAATTTTATAGTTATTTCTAAAGAATTTACATCACTAGTAAATATGGATTACAATTAATTATTCCAAAAAGTAGAATTACATTGATTCTGAACGTAACTAAAAGCTTAACATTATAGAGTATTTTATTTTTATATCGGTAGAAATCAATTGTTTTGGTGATAATGCTTTTCTAAGGGAAATTTATATCACCTTCACATGAGCAGTCACACGGAAAAAGTTTAATATGTAAAAGTTAGATCGTTTCTTTTCTGTAAATATGCGTGCTAACTTTAAAAATATTTAGAATAACTTTTATGTGTGTGGAAATTTTAGATGGACACAAAAAGCTTACATGCATAATAAAACAAATAGATATTAATATCACTACAGGTTTCTCACGCCAATGACGTGTTTCTTGAAGCCAATAGTGTTACTAATATCGATACGTTTTAGTATGAGTGGTGGCTTTTTCTATTCACCTTCACAATATTCATTCAGCGATTCAAACGTTATTGGAAAGGTATGGTGAACAGATGTACAGACTGAATCTTATTTTGCAAAGAAAGCCAGCTAAAAAATAAAACTTATCGAGGCAACTTTTTTTCTGAAAAAGAAACAAGGTAGGAATAGCGATTAGCAAACCAATCACAATGCTTCGCAACGTCTTCTGATACATATAAGATAATATAATTGATATTGCTTTAATTTTTCCTTATTATTATAAATGTGATTGTTGCGCATGCAAAAAACGCAATTGTTGCCATTGTTGTGATTGTTGCTAACAATAATTAAATGATATTTTAATGATACTTGTCCACAAACGGATGGTCAAAGCGGATGGATGATACTTGTATCAGAAGCCTAAAAAGGACGTGAAAAGTCAAAAAATTAAAAATAAAATAAAAGTAAATACATAAATATTTATTCAGTGAGGACAACCAATTTCGAAATAGCAAATTCTTTAAAACAATTAAGGTAAAAGTCAGAAAAAAGTAATTAGAACGGAAATAGACTTCCAATTAAGACAGAGACACTTTTGGCATTTCAGAAATTCATTTAAATAAGTAAAATAATGCTGCATTGAAAAATCATGCCAGCGTTACAAGAACACCACCCATCGTTACAGTTATAGCACAATTTATTGACTCGAGTAATTGGATGTAAAATATTCATTCTGACTGCAGTCTCTATTGCACTTTATACCCTACACTTATTACTTATTTTGGCAAGGAGGAAAAGAGCGGGAAAAAACTGCCAGTGCAAATTAAAAAGTTAAGAGAGCTTTTTTACGGCTATAAACATGGTCAGTCTATTTTCTTGCCAACAATTGGCTGAAAACAGCGTAAAAAATCATCAATTTTGCACCAGCGAGATGTAGAAGCAGATGAAGAATGCAGTCTCATGTGTGGCGCCAAGACTAACCGTCCAAGCTACGGCTTATTTATGAATATGAAAACCACAAACATGGGCTCAAACGGCACCTTGTGCACTAACTCATAATACATGGCTGTGGCTTTTAAGAAATAACTGTGATCCACTTGAAAAATTTAACAGCTGTATTTACGAGAAAAAGTGTAGTAATTGGTTCAGCAAAATAACTCACGTTCAAGAAAATCTACAGTTCTTTTAGATAAACCTGCATTTTTCTTTTCGGATAAAAAAATGCCAAAGAGACGCCTTCATAAATCAAGTCTTAATTTAGTAGCTGCAGGTCAGTGAGAATTAAAGAATACACACATTTATTTCAGATGCAACAACTGAGGAAACATCTCTTTGACTGAAGATACTGGAAAATTTTAGGAAATTTGCAAAAATATGCAAACTGAAAGAATGACATATCGAAAATTAGTTTCACCTGATGACCTAATAAATTGATGAACAATGACCTAATAAATTGGTGCAAAATCTATTACAAGACTAAAATACAACTTTGAAATAGTTTTAATTTTAATTATAACACAGTATTAAAAAAAATGACAATATCAAAATAATGTAAATTAATAGCGAATAATTTAGTGACTTGATATGACATTTTTTTGGCCTGTTCATTAGAAAACGAGATTCATCTAATCAATCAGTCTGCATATGGGTATGTGTGTGTGTGTATTGTCTACTAACTTTGAAATCGCTTGAAGAATCTTCTTGAAACTTGATATGCATATTTACAAAGAAAAACAATAAAGATATAATAAGGAAAAACAATTTAAGGAAAGTAGGCTTTAAGTTCTTTCAGGACTGTCTTGTAATAAAAAAATATAAAAAAATAAAAAAAGTAATAAAAATAAACGCTAGTGTCATCTGCCTCTAAAAAGAAACATAGCAGAAACATTCGTGGTACGTATTTCTTGTTCTAAAACTAAGTGATTAATATCTTCTTTTTACATTATTAAAGAAAAAAAAAACAGCGTTTTTTAATAGTTGGTTTGTCAGTTCAACATTTCAAAAAAAAAAAGATAGATGATGATAAGCATACGTAAAAAAGAATTAGCGTATATTTGGAAAATAGAATCCATTATAGAAAATAGGTATATTAGAGTTTAGATCGCTAATTTTTCTGTAACATTTTTGATGGTTAAAGTACCTGGGGATATAAAAGAATTTTCTCAATCTTTTTAACGTAAATAATGATGTAATGATTGTTTTACTGTGTGCACTTAAAACAGTTTTATCGGCTTTCGAAATAAGATATTATAGCAGTCTTTCCTTTTATATATTTTCTTCGAAGTTTTTGTATCGGAATTGCAAGAAAAACAAGTTAGGTCTGTATGTTCATAACCTTTAGACACGATAACTTTCGAACGAAACCTCCCTCGCATTTTCAGTTCTGCAGTGGCCTTCGCAACAGGAAGAACCCTATTGAAATATAGGCGATGTAGAAGCACTTTTCAAAATAACGATTTTGGTGTAAGAAATCTTGCAAGGGTCACCTATCAAAATCTTATTACTACCATCATTCACACAAACTTGTTAGCCCACTTTCTAAAGGGAAATTGCTCATCAAATCACCCAATTCTGCCTCAGTAACTTTGGAATCACCGAATGGAACTTTTTGAACCTTGTCATGCATATGTAAGATGTGATATTGCTTTCCGTCTGGGTCCATGCAGAGAAATTACCACGAGATGATGACAGTAATAACGAAAGAAAAGCATTAGAACCAAAACCGATTTCTTAATCAAAGGATATTAATCCGCTTATTACTCCTCTTAATATCTGCACGAGTTTAAAAATAATTAAAGGTAATTGGATTCAGACAGCTGAAGTAAGTAAAACGGATTAAATTAATCGCTACTTCTTATTGTGCAGCAAATTTTGAAAAAAATAAACAGATTTTTCGGTTTCTATTACTTTTAATACAAAAGAAAGAAAGAAATCGGAATAAAAGACTTTAAGAAAATTAAACTTCAAAGTACTTCAAGAACTTCTTGTTTCAGACAAGTTTCTGTGAAACTTCGGGTTTATTAAAACACGGTAATTTGCGGAAAACTTTAAGGGTTTCCATGAATTGCAATCCATTCTCTGTTAAGACTATGTACACATCGATTGTTCTAGAATCGAGAGGCTGGCGCTCAATGAAGTCATTTACAATTAACCACAATTTAAGTGGACATTCGTATTCCTACGTTCAGTTGCAAACCCTGTAACTTGGCGATTTTCCTGCCAATAGAAACAAATGCCTTTTGTCATATTTCCCAGATGTCCTTCATTAGAAACAAATGTTAAACTAATTCATGTCTATAAAGCTGAAGTAATTTTCCTCGAATCAGGACCGAAACTTAGGAATGTCGAGAACAGATGTCCAAGGCGCCGATGCCAAAATATCTTAATCGAAACCCAGTTCTGACCGGGGTGATGGAAGACAAATTCGAAGCGATCATTGGTCTTATTGACTCCATAAAAACCTCTCCTCCCTGTCCGCGGATAGGAAATGGTAGTGACGGATTTGGGAGACGAGGTTCCGATAATTGCAGGCAACGATTTCGGCAATGGGAAGCACACCCTCCGAGCGGAAATTTTGGCAACAATTTTGGGGAAAACTTCTCGAATGTTCGATCATGGCAAATTAAAACTGTTAGAAGAAGTGGGGTGAAAAAGAAGTGAGGGGGAGGGGGTGTGCAAAGAAAAAAAAAGAAGTCTCTTTGGAGGATCAGAATCTCGTTTTTCACTTGATTCTGCATTTTCCTCAGTGGAAGTGCAAATTATGCTGAAGCTTGTAATGTTCTAACCGTGTCATATTATTGGCAAATTACCAGATTGCACTCAGTCAATTTCGCAATTAACAAACTAAAATTGGAAGCTGTCTCCATGCAGATCCAATACCCGGGAGAAGTTGAGGCGGTCAATGTATTGAATTTCTTCATTCATTATCATCACCCCCAACAATCATTAGACCCGTCCATCTCATGAATAACCTTAACATAAATTGCTGTCTCATTGTCATATCAAGGCAAAGAAAGTCATCTTCGAATAAGTGAGTTCCTTATTGAAAAGTCCTTCTCATTCAAATCCTCAGTCTATGGAACGACAATTATTCGTTCTCTTGGATGAAAATGGAAACTACTCTTCGAATCCAGCTTTAATTAACATTTTTAATAGCGCTCTGACTTTTAAAAGTAAATTAATATTTAACTACTAACAAACGGAATATTAGAATAGAATAAAATAAACTTCGTAAAAGAATATTCATAAAGCAGTGGAGTTAAATAATTTCTAAAATTTTTATTAATATTTATAATTTTGACTCGGATTTTCTAAGACTGAAAATTGTAGATGTATAGTTATGCACTTAAGACCAAAAAAATTATAAAAAAATATCCTTAATGTGAACTAAAACGTTAAAACTACGATGAAAAGTTTTTAAAAATATTAATACCTAATACTCACTTTCCAAACAAAAAATTAAAAAGAAGGCTCAGTTTTTTTTTTAATTATTTATTATTAATTATTCCTTATTATTTTTTTTATCCCAGAAACCCTACACTATTCTCATAATCCCATTTTGGGTCTTGGTCATTTCTTTTGATCTACATGTGGCACCGGGTCTGGTCGAGATGTCTTTTTAAATATAACGCATTATTCCCTTGTTAGATAGATATTAATAAAATCTTATCAACAAGACTCAGCATCAGAGAAGTTTTCATAAATTTTATCTAAACTATAAACAGTCTTCCACATTCAGAATTTTATACTCTAAAGAAATTCATATTCTAAAAATTTGAATGAATATTTAATTTATTAAATGGCCTAATAACGTCTTTGTTTTTGGTCTTTTAGTACACCACAGATTTGTATTTATTTTCTAATGTAATTGTAATTAATTTTCTAAATGTAATGTAATGTAATTATTTTAATTTTATCAATAGTTGTTATTAACAACTGTCTTACTTATTGTAACAAAAAGTTGTTTACATTTTAAGCTGGCTGATATTTATTTCTCTTTAAACATATAAAATACCTTCAGTTATTACTTGAAACTATCTCATCTTTATATTCATAATATGCTATATTTCATCCAGAGAAGTCCAGAAATTCTCTGGATGAAATATAGCATATAATGAATAAAAAGATGAGATAGTTTAATATAAAAATATATTGTTCTTATCATGCATGATCAACTTGACTATAAAACATTAATTGCCGAGTGCACCAAACTTCAATTAACTTTGATGGCTGCATTGTGGACGTAGCTAAAATTAGTGGGGGGTGGCTGCTCGAGAAAAATTTTAGCCTTTGTTTTAAAAATTGTGTGAAAGGAAACAAACATGTATAAAAAGAAATTTATCAAGTTTCTAATAAATTTTCTTTTTATACATGTTTGTTTCCTCTTACACAATTTTAAAACAAAGGCTAAAATTTTTCTGGAGCAGCACCCCCATTAATTTTAGCTACGTCCACAATGCAGCCATCAAAGTTAATTTAAGTTTGGTGCACTCGGCCATAAGGCTTTTAAAGATATTTATGTTAGAAACTGCTAGGAAAGTCACCCCTCCCCCCGCCCACAATATCCAACCGCTGGATATATCTTCTTGAAACTTGGTGTGCATATCTAAGGATAGTCATGCTCTAAGTGTTATATTTGAAATATTTTCTGTATGTGTCCCTGTCGAGAGGTTAACTCAATAGAAATCTACAAAGAAAACCATTAGACTCTAAATAATGGATTTATATATATCATATCTTAAAGAATCAGCATTAATTATTTCAGCTAATCCACTAATTTTCGAGTCGTTGATGCGATTAAAATTAATCTGAATTCGACAACCTAAAAAATTATGCTAATTATTTTTTTTCAGGAAATTGAATATTTTTACTCATGATCAGCAGATGCTGTAAATGTAATATAAATGTAGGCAAATGCATTGTTTTAATGACTTAAAAAAATTAATACATAATTTTTCAGGAATAACATTTTAAGGAAAATAGATTTAAGTTCTTTCAGGAACTTTCTCTACTTTGATATATATATCGTTGAATTTGGTTGAAGAATTGCTTGTTTTCTAATTCAAAAATAAGGAAATTCGTCAAACAAAGACATCTAATTAGATCTTCCTTTTATTGGTAAACAGCAAAACAATATAAGACAACTTAAGATTTGCAACTTCGTAAATGAAAAGCTGGCTTGTAAAGAAAATAAGCTGATTTCGGGTGCTTAACAGAGAACTTTCTAAGCTGATTACAAGACGTTATATTATCTTCTTAATGAAGACTGTGGTAGGAGTTCTTTAATTTCTCTAAAGAAATTTCGGGGAAGGAACTACAGATTACATATGAATAAATGGAATTAAAAATTTACTTATTTGTAGATTTCAAATGAAATGGAAACATTGGAAACTTTATTCTAATTCAATTCTCAAATAAGCCATATTTTATTTTGAAAACTTTTAAGAATTCTTTCGTCACTCCAAAAGAGAATTGTGAAAGCAAGTGACTGGAACATCAAAATATTATTATTAAGAACCAAATACATCCATTAAACAAAAAATATAATTGAAAGACTCTCCCCATATTTAATTGTCAAAGTAGCCTCTATACCAAAAATCTTTATTACCAAGTATTTTAATGGTAATATTAACATCATGTATCTTTATTGATTACATATACTTTTTAAATAATGCTAAACCGGCTTTAAATAGTCGTTTAGTTGTTAAAAGTTGGTTTTCAATGCTGGCATTCACGATGTTGACCATATGTAAGTTGGCGGTAGGTTTAGAAAAACTAGCTTTGGAGTATGTAAAACTGAATAGGTATTTAAAAAAATACCAAATAGAATTGCCAAAAGTAAACTATATCAGAATATTTTATGTGAAGAAAAAGATCCTCAGTGAATTAACCCACACAGAGGAAATGATGTTAAAAGTTAACCGAAAAATTCTAAATAATAATTAAGAATACTTCCTGGATATCCAGATACTGTAAGCCATTTTATTACTCATTTTGTACTGAATACTTAAGCAAGCAACAACTACCTACAACGATAGATATACAGCTTACTTTTTGCTTATTAAAACATCTGAAGAATATACAGGATAATATTTTCAGGACCCATGGGTTTATACTACGTAAAAATTATATCTCATTTTATAGTTTACTTAAATATTACATATCTATCAAATTTGCATATTTTACTTCATTAATTAGTGTGACCAAATACAAAAATTACCATTATAATTACATTAGAGAAAATAAATTATTTTTAATAGATGACGTAATATTAATGGAGGGAAAGAAATGTATATTGAAGCATACTGCTATATTTTATTTGTTGTAAACACTAAGGAATAAATGAAAAATTTAAATTTATAAATGATTAAAGGCCGAGAAATTTTCTCAGTGTTGTCATAATTTTTTTTAATCTTTATAAATTTTTAACTCATGAAAAAAAATATCTTTACTTTTCCTCAGAAGAAATCAATCTTATGAATTTAAATTAAACCCGCAAGTTAAAATTTACTTAAATTCTAAGTAATTCTTCAGTTCATTTAAATTCTTCAGGAATTCTTAAATCAACTTTTAATCTCATATTAAGTATATCTCATATTTTTTTAGTGTACTTGAATGGTCTACATGAAATCTATCTGTATCTTAATTTCTTTCTAAAAATTTAAATTTTCTTTATTGACAATTTACAATTCTGATTTAATTCTTCGTTTCTAGAAGTTTCACTTACTCCAGTATTTCACAATTTTAAAAACTTTTCACATAATTTTATTTTACCAGACAAGCTTTTAGCTTTTCTTTTCTGAATTTTCGCAGTAATTTCAAATAGTTACGAAAGGTTAGCCGTGAAATAAAACCGAGACCGAATGTGATTTCTCTCCATGTTTTTCTCAAAAGAGAACGTGTAGCAGCCGATACATAAGAGGAAAATTTTCGTCGTCCTTTCTTTCTATCTTCATAATCTCAGTAGATTCCACCATTTGCGTGAGCCACTTTGAACGAAGTTATCATAGAAAAACCGTAGGGTATTTGTGATATTTCGCTTCTTTCCTAGGAGACATGAATTCGCCTCGATAAGGAATTCTTATCACCTTCATGAATAAACACGGAGCCATAATGGCGCGTGGGTTGAATGAAAAATTCGCCATAAAAAGCCCCAGCTGAGGTTAATCCACAGACTATGCCTAAAGTAGGGGGTGGGGGTAGAGTATGAAGAAGTTCATCATAAACCCCTTCAATTGTTGAATTCTAATTAAAACTTGTAAAAAAGCGCAGCATTCATCCTGCTCTGACACTTATAATTCAACAAACAATAACACATAACATAAAAAATGGCAGCAACTTACAAACATAAATAAAATTTTCAACCTCTTTTCAGACATTTTAATAGTCTTTTAATGCTCTACAGAGAAAGTTTTAATATCCAGCGTGTTAAATAATTAAAAACAGCTGATGAAATTAAAACTTGAGAAAGTAATGTAGTCTCTTGCGTTAATGTAGACTTTGCAAACAAAAACATACCCATAAGTTACTTTTCATAGTTTTAAATATTTGTCATTTAAGAACAGTTTCTCATAACTATTTTCAGCTTAATTCCACTTAATAGAAAGCAGGATTATTTGGCAAGAGTACAGTTTTATTTTCCTGACAACACTAGCATTTTTATGATTTTAATTGCAAAAAAATTAATTGCCTTAAAATTTCATTGCTTCACCAAGATGGTGGATTCTTATTATTTTTTTCTCAGTAAAACCATAAATCTTCAGTGATTTACAAGACTAACTATATGACAGTTTGAATAATTTTATGTTAATGTTTTCAGGGCTGCAGAGGAAACATAATAGAAACAATTACATATTAATGTTTTATATTCTTTATTTTTTTAGTTTACTTTTTTTTCAGTTTTATTGAGACCGTAAAGAGAATGGATACAAAAACTTTTTAACTAATATTTTTTTCCTGATTAAATTTAAGTAAAATAATGAATTAGTACTGCACACGTAGTACCTCAAAAAATTTTCTGCTGTCTTTCATCTCATTAATTCCAAATTATGGATTTTACTAAATTTGTTTATAAATATTTTTCAGTAAAATCTCTAGCATAAATGTTAGAATTTAATATTTAATTTCAAATCTAATATCTCATTAAAAGGACATTATTTTGTAAAAAAATATGATTTCTTTTTTATTTCATGCCTACCAGAAAAACGATATTTTAAACTGAAGTAATTATATTTTGTTGAACATTTTAATTTGAAAAATATATGTTAAACTTTTACTTCAATATATTAAACTGCGTACTATTTCTGTATTTATTTAGGTTACTTAAATATACTATTAATATTCTCGAAGTATATTAACTATTTGCGATTATATTTTTTAAATGCAATTTTTTTAAAATATTTATGAATACTGAAACTATATAAAGTATGTATTACTTTATTTAAGTTGGTTTATGGCTCTAGAGAAAATTATTTTCAAATTTGTAATGACTAAAACTGAACTAAGACAAAACTACAAATAATGATAAAACTGAAGAGTCACATGACTCTTCAGTCACATGAGAGAATCCCAGTCACATGACAGAAAATATGTAATATGTGTTACAGAATCTCGCCACTAGGTGTATATAAATAATACATCAACGATTAATATATTCGTACAAAACGTGATTCAACGTCCTTCTGTTCTAAATATTATATAAAAAAGATTTATAATTAAAAATGTCTCACTATGCTAAAATATCTTCAATTACAGTACCGATATATTAAAATAACTTATGATAATAATTATGTATTTAATAATAACTACCAAATAACTTTTAATATAACAATTAATAAAAGTTTAATATATGCAATAATATAAAAAAATAATATAATAAATAGCTAGTCATCTTAGTTGTAAAAACTATTTTAATTTGAAGTCTATATAATTTCAATAAAACTGCATCATTATAAAAATTGATTAATAAGAATTCATATTAACATATTAGTATTTTTCCTTTGCCTCGAAAACTACTTCATAATTTCTGGAATTTTCTTGCGTTTTAGCGCGAAAATAAGCACTGAATTTGAATAGATTTGAAGTAATCTATAGTTTGTCAGCCCCTATCTGTGAAACTACATACTTATTTGTGTTTTAAGCTACATCACTGCCAGGTACCTGACATACAAAAGTAATGCATTCTCGCTTTATTGTTCAAAACTATCATTCTTGTGGCACATAGCCAAATGGAACAATTGTTTTGGCAAATCTTTGCCACAGGATACCCATCCTCCTTCAATGCCAAAAATTTTCAGTAAAAATAACTTTCTGGATTGTCAAGATAAAACAATGGCGTCTACCTGCCATATTTTCATTGAAAACAATCATTGCAAGAAATATATGTGTTTTCAAATCGCTGGAATGGAGGATCGAGCTAAATTTGAAGTATAGTTCATATTAACCAACAATGTGATCTTTGATGATAGGGCTCTCTAGATGATGATTTCGAAGGAACTGTAGTATTATGTGAATTGGGAGACATGGAAAAATGTATGAAACGATAGCAGTAATCCTTTCCTCATTACCAAGAAACAATTAAATGTTTTAAGAACCCTTAAAAATCATTGACTACTGGCCTAGACATTACAGAATATATTTGTTTAGACACATAATTGTAAGAAATTTCGAACAAACCTTTACAACCAAAAATCCTTGCGTTAAATATAATTTTAAAATAGACTATACAGTACATTGAAATGTCGTCACAACTTTTCGTATGGTTAAAGTATAAAACTGCAGTAGTAAGCACGGTGAAACATGTTACAAAAAGTTACTTGAATCTACCTGTAATTCAGCACCATTATAAAAGGAAATACTGGAACTTACCTATAAAAAGAGAAAAAAGAAAACAACATCAGTAATGAATAATAAAATATTAAGAGCAAATATTATTAACAAAGTACTATAATACTTAGTTAAATATTAAGAGCAAATATTATTAACAAAGTACTATTCTACAGAATATACATAATAACATTATACGGGTTGATATTACAATGTCTATTAATTAATATAAAAAAAATATTTCTTTTTTGTAATTTATATTCTATTAAATTTATAATTTATATTCTTTCTTTAAGTTCGATATTGATAAATATTTAATTAGTCATGATTGCTAATGTTTAAATAACAGATGCTAAAATGCTCTAGAAATATATTGAAATGTATTATCACCAATGTTACTATAACAAATTAGCATTTAGAATTTAACTAAAATAATTTTTGAAAAATTTAGCTAAAATAAAAAATCATTTATTTATTTTATATTCCATTTTAAGTAAAATATATAACCTACTGAATTGATCACATAATTTTTTTATATAATTGCTTATATAAATGATTTGACTGACAAATAATTTTTACAGAAATAAACTATTTTAAATTTTATTTTTTCTTGAAATGCTGTACTGATTAAGAGACATTAACAAGAAAATGATGACTTTCACGAATGAAATGAAGACGAACACATCAGATAAATGAATCCTACGATCAACTACGAATCGTAGGAGTCAAGATGAAACTGGAAGAAACAAACCTAGACGTACCACTACGACGCTTGTCTATCTTAATTGCAGGTAAAGAAAACCTATACCTATTTGACAGAGATGAATCTCTTCAAGAAACATTCGAAAAAGATCCATTTCCATCCGAGGATCGAACCCTTCCTCTTTCAATCTCGGCCTCTAAATTATGGTCTTTTATTTTAAAATGAAGTCTACACTTTAAGGTTTTTTTGTAGATTTAAAGTAAAGGTATCTAATTTTAGTTCAGTGGTTAATATAATTGTTATTCACAGGACTTAGGTCCTTTAAGTACTAACAATTAGCTTTGTTTTTTCCGGTTTCTTCCTGTTCCAGAAAATCAGGAAAAAACACGGAAATTGCTATCTTCCTACATGGAAAGTTGAAGAAGTCACTTTGTAGTTAGTTAACAACCATAGGGAGATACATTTCATGGGTCGTGAAGAACAGTTCGTATACTTTCAGCTCTATTTGATTCCCACTTCAAGCTGGCAGTGATAAAGATCACCTCTTCACGATGGTTACATTTAACCGAGTCATATTAAAGCTTCTACAACAGTTAGAGACGCAAAACGGCCAAAGTATAGGTTTGGTGGGGAAAACTTTCTCATCAGGCGCCCAGATAATGGGTGAGAGGAGTCTTTTTCTCTATTCATCCTGGTCTGTGTTTTGGGGGAGGGAGTAAAAGTGCGCCAACCCCGTCAGGGAAATGAGGAGACGAGATAATGCATTAATTAAGGGAGGCAGAGCCGCTGCTGGAAGGATAGACTTCCTCAATTATCTGCGCTTTTCTCAGTACACCTGACTGCCCTTTATCCCGCTTCCTCCATGCAGCACGGCCAAGATAAAAGGATCGTCCCCGTCGGATTAGCAAATGAAGCTGCGCGTGCAGATAAAAATCAAACAAATAGGGGGGTTTGGCAGGTGAGCTAGGGGGGTGTACAGGAAGCTTATCAAATACAGGAAATAAGCATGCTTTCTTTGTCTTATTTTTCTTAAGGTCTCGTACTTCTTGCTTTAATTAATTAAGTGGCTCCGTTAATTAATCACGGGCTCAATATACCGCCTGCACTCCACCTGGAGGCGAATCGGCGGGGGATTCTTAAGAAATCAAAGCATGAAACCCAAGTCCCGAAACGTTCTTGCTGATGGAGATCTTTACGGGGAGCCTTAGATTGAGTTGCCAACTTCGATAAGACGCAGCTCCGTTGAAAGAACCTGCAGCAAATCCGAACCGCCCCCATCTCGACTTCGGTCGCTCCTTTGCCGCGGTGTCAATATCGTCATTGAATTCTCGAAGAGAGTATTAAACGCTATGTCTGTCACTCATGCGATATTACAAGCGAAAGATTTCAGAAGTACAAGCAAGCGGAAAAGCTGAAGCAGGAAATGGTGGCTTCGGGCTGCGCTGCATCACCTGCTGTGAGCGAAAAGAAATTTGGAATTTTCCCTACAATTTTTTTTTTAACCGTTTCTCCTAGGAAGGCGCGGTACATCCCTGCAATCCCCAGCGAATACATTGTGAGTTAGAAACGAAGCCCAAATGGGTCTGTGGAGAGGTAGACTGTTTCGGTAACAATCCACAAGAGGCCCCGAAAGATAGGTTCATCTTATCAACAGAAGCCATTAGATTCGAAGCCTGTTTAGCCAAAATACAAGTCATTATTATTCTTGCGAGACAATAACTGAAAACTGTAAACTTTTCTAAGCTCAACTCTCTCGACTTAAAGAAGAAATGAAGTGCAAGAGTTCTACGAATGAGTTTTGTTAAAGTAGCAGAAAGATGGTTTAGGAAAAAAAAATTAAAACACAAACTCTAACAAAACACATGCTTAGCTCGCAATGTATCTCACGTGGAAGATTCTCTTTCCCTTAAGGCCCATAATTTCTTTGTTCATAAAACCGTTCTTCATGCTGGTTTTTAAGTTATTTATAGTAAGGCCATGGGAAACCAAAACTTCAGGCAAGTTGTTGTTGTTATTTCGGGAAAAGCGAAAAAAAAAGTCTGATGTTTAAACAAAATTTTTAGGGAAAAGATCTTTGTAAACTAAACAACACCTGACGTTTTCCAGTTACTTTACACTGGTCCATATTAGAGCTTGGAAAACGCGGGAATTCCTTCGTTCTTGTACGCTGCATTACCCTTCCTTTTCCCGGTGCCCTGAGGCTGTGTTAAGGTTCCTACTCATCATTTTGAAATAATGGCCAACAGCTCCTTTTTATTCCCATTATTACAAGGAAATGAAGATCGGTGCATTAAATCTTCCATCGGCGATGACTACAAAGCTAAGTTAAGGCTTAAGGGTCTGTAGCTAAGAAAGGGAGTGGTGCTAGAGGGCAACTGCCATCATTGTGTTTTCTCTAAAAGTTCAGTTGAGTGGGAAAATTAAAAATTCCATTACTTCCAAAAAAAAAGAGATAGTAGTTATCAAACTTTACTTAACAGCTAGAATTCATTCCCAAAACTTTGAAATCTACTTTAGTTACTAAGATATGTCGTAAGTTTTACATTTCGATTTCACTTCGAACTAATATGGTTTTCAAACTTCGTTTATTGTTCTCTGCGAATATTCTGTCTTTTTAATAATTCAAGAATATTATTATTTCAATCTAAATGTAATTAATTCTTCAGGTTCGTCCATCCATTATAATAATTCAAATTATCATGACTTCATTGCGCAAGAGGTATTAGTTAAAATATCCTTTTGTTTTATAATTCTTAGTTAATGCGAATGTTACTTTAAAAACTCTGTAATTTGTATCAAAATTAACATAAGCCTTAGCAACATAAGAGTTAGAAATACAAAGCTACTGCATAGATGCAAGCTGTGAATCTGTCCATTTTTATTTAATGAGGCTCCAGCACAACCTGTTTCGACATCATTTTATCTCATCAGCTGTAGTAATCCAATGGTCAACAGATGAAATTGGACTTCCTAACAAGCCTAATACAAAAGTGCGAAACAAAATAACATTTCGTTTCCAAAAAACGTCAAAGAGCAAATTAAACATGCAAATTCATAAATTAGGCTCATAAAAGAATAACGTCAGCTTATAAAAGAATTAAAAAACAAAGATAGAAAAGTGCAAATATATGTGTAATATTGTGTTTAATATTTCTTCTATTTCTAATCCTGTATTGTAGTGTAGTGTATTTTAAATGTTTTTTTTAAAATTAATGTAGCATAAATAACAATGGTAGAGACCAACTGTTTACTAGGTGAAATTCCAGAACAGCTGTTTCACGGATTTTTGGCGATCATTAGATGAGAACAATAAGCGAGGATCTCAACACAGAGGTAGAACCTATTGTTGTTTATATACATATTTGGAGCTTTTTATTATTTTTTATGTGCACTGAAAATTCATTTGTGGCCGGCGGAATGCTAGCACACGAATTTATTTATTTATTTATTTATGTATTGTGTATGCATTCTTTAATTTTGGAGGTACCACATTCTTTTCTACGATAATGTAGCATAATTTTCAAGAATCATTATTGAAACGGAACTACATTATTATTTAAATCTTTATTGAATTCATGTTAACGTGCAGTGACATAAGAAGGGTTTATGAGAGACTTTTTAGCTACTTATTTAAATTTTTAAAAATTAGTTCAAATTGGTTTGAAAATTAGTTCTGAATTGAAAATTCTCATTTTGCAATTAACACCAAATAAATATTTTGATTATCTGCAGTGTTGTTGCTAAACAAAATACATATAAAAATCACAATTTTTTTTATCTAAAAATATTACCGCATTTCGATTAGAAGTGCCACGAGTTTCAAGGTTGAGAAACAGAAGAGTTAAATTTCTTACTATCTTAATATATAACTTAAAAGATAGAAGAATTATTTGCAAGGTTTAGCAAATTTTAGGAAGCATGGAAAGTTTTAGCAACAAAAGTTCGGTTTAATAACTTTTAAATCTCCCATCTTTTACGTTTTCCTGTAATACGAGGTTAAAATTATCAGAATGTCTTATTATTTCTAGAACTATAAAACTTCGTAAATAATTTCTTAATGTATATATAAATTTGTATATTAATTCCAATTTTGGAACTAAAGTGTACAACTAAAAATCTTACATGTAACGTACACTTATTGTAATCTAAATTTAGTGAGACCATTAAAATATCTTGAAAATTTATACAAAGCTTTTAAATTACGAATTTTTAACAAATATTTTCAAAATGTTAATTACTCATTTAAATGATAATGTATTACGTACATCTATCATTTACGTGAGGAGGGACTTTCTATCTAAAACTCTACCGAAAAGCATATAATTTTTTTAACATTCATTTAATAATTTGCACGATAACAAAAAATTTCTTCGCTAGAATATTTAAAAAAATATTTATAGAATATAATATGTAGTAATATCTTGACTGAACGTGTTAGAAATTGCTTGAGAATAACATTCTGGATTTTTCTAAAGCTTTATTAGTGACTTCAATAAGTTTTGGGTGACGTAATTTATTGTCTTCATTAATATTTTTTTTTGCTTTATAATATAAATGATTAATTTCTTTCCTGAATCCAAGGCAATCGGTGGAACGTTATCGATTCCTTCGCCATCTGGAATGAGTATAAAACAGGGGAAAACAGAGGCCATTATATGGCATTATTATCTCATTTATCATCATCGCATTTAAAGTCCAATAAAACCTGCGCAGAGGAGAAGAACCGCCTAATTTTATTTAATTACCATCGATCAATAAATTAAAGCAATTGTGGGAGAAACCTAATTTAAGGATTTCAATTTACTTTCGGACATTTTCAACCGTGAGATTGATGATAAGGAATCTTCATTTCCTATATTTAATTCTTCTTCACGCTTTCCGCATCCAAATTCAATTTCATAGCATTAAACTATTCCATATTGAAAAAAAAACCAAGACTACCTGATATTAGAGCTATTCCATATTAAAACTCTTCAATTTCAAAAGTTTTTAAGCTGTAGAATTTATACTGAAAATTTCTAAGGTGTAATACATTATTTTTAATATTTGCCTACTTGACGAATAATTTTGATTTAAAATTACTTCTTTCATGTCAAATTCGATTTGTATGTAATTTTATATGCTGTATTTTTAACATAATTTATATTTGCAAAAGAAAGTTATAAATTCGATATAAAATGACGCAAATTACTTAAGTAATTTTAGTATTCATGTATTTTAAAGGAATCTCGCCAATTCTTCGGTTAATTTATATTTCTTTAAATTAGACACATTTATAAAATTGCCAACATTAGAATTAGATGTAGATTCCCACTTTTCCGTAAATGTTATTATTTAATTCAGTATTTATTTTAAATGTCTTTAGGTATGATAAAGTAAGAAAACTGAATGATAATTTTCTTGTGCTAACTTTACATTAAATTTTCAAATCAATAAAATACATTTATTCAATATATTTTATTAACGTGAAGATGTGGTGCGTTTACTAATTTTAATCTAAAAGGCCATTGAATATAGAAATATCACAAAAATTCTTGCAAAAATTATAATTGCTTAAAAATGAAATATTTAAAAAAAATTTCTACTAGCAACATTTAAAAATTTTTCACTCTGTATGGAAAACGTTTTGGGATTCGCGATTTGTTTCACAAAAAAATTCATCATAAACAGTCCCACGGAAAGTTCAATTTTGTTTTGTTTTTTTAATGCAAACAGACAAACAGACAAAACGAATTTAGAAAGAAACTTTACAGAGAAAGAACCCAAAGCATTAATTCAAATCAGTAAGTGTCAATCAGCTTGTACTTCTGGAATGGCAAGTTTTCAAAGCTTAACTCCTACACCGCCTCTTAATCCAACTTGATGGATCGGATTTGGTTTTGTTGCGAGATGCAGTAAGTGTTGCCAGAATCGTATGTATAAAAGTTTACGAAATGCGACCTAGAGAAAATTTCGTGTAAATAGTTTGAACTCTGTGGACCTTAAAATGTAAATACCAAACTTTTAAAAATTAAAAAAAAACAAATCGGTTTTACAGACAATTACTTTTTTGGCACAATGTCTAATTATTAACTTTAAATTATTTAAATGATTCTACAAGGTGTTTATTTTGGCAAAGATTCAGTTTTATTGCAGTAAGTGGAGGACGAATTTGACGTTGTTAGTGGTCGAAAAAGCTTTTGGGCTTCTACTCTCTACAGAAATTGGGCAGATGGTTGAAAAGCTTCAATTAGGTAACTTCTATTTATTTCTTCAGTATCTATTCTTGCCAGTTATTGATGACTTGTCAAATAGTTTTTTATCGAAAGATTCGTATTTCTTAAATAAACAAATAACAATTTTGGACTTTTCATACTCCTAGCTACTTAAGTGTATTTTACATATGGTCTGCCGTTTGTCCTCTTATGCACTGGAGAGATAGAATAGACGCAATATTAAAATTAGGGCTTTAGAGTCGGTCTGCGAGCAACATAACTCAAAACTATATATCCTGGGAGACTAAACTTTTAGAGGCAGATCTAGGTTGTTACAAAGAAAATACATATACAACGGACAAATATCTAGGTTCATACACTTCGGAAATATGTTACTGTTATAACTCAACAAAAGTGAATAGACACAGCTAAAATTGTGATGGTAGATAACTGTTACCAACTATAAATTGCCGATGGTTTTAGAAATAAATTAGACTCATACCTCTTCATAATAAACAATGGTCAAGTCTCTATAAAATGGTATGTTAACGTATAGCAAGCGATTATTTACTATGAGGTGGTACAACTATATGTAGATCTTAACAAGCGAGAATTCCAAAATATAGATATAAATTTATACTATTCCTTCTTAATAAATGAGGAGTTTACAGCAATTATTTTTAATCAGAACAATTCGATGTCAATCCGACAGAAACATTATGGTCTATTATCAACAAAATAAATACTGAGTATAAATAAACCAAGAAACTTACTTTCAATTTTTTTTTCATTACTACTTTAATTTAACAACTTGAACTTCATAAGTCGTGATTTATGCAGAAGTGAATAAGTAATGATTTTATATTTTTAATTTTTCTTTTTAATCTTAATCTTTAAAAAGGCAATGGAATTTCAAAAAATTACAAAATTCAAAACAAAAATCATAAAATGAAGCAACTAATTTTTGTACAAACATTCACGCAGACCACAAAATAATTAAATGGACAAGTTTGGATATAAAATACGAAACTGTTGTCTCAAAATGTCACTGTGAACATAAAATCTTCATTTATTACCATTTTTAATCTTTACCATTAGTGACTAACGATACCTGGAATTTAGATCTAATAATAAAACGGCATGTTAGGCCTTTCTTCCACTGTTTGACTATTAAAAAAAGTGATTACATCTCAAAAAATTTTCAAAATAATAACGGTTCTTTCATTTCGTAATAGGTATTCATATACTTCTCTTCGATTGGAGCTGTGACACCGCAATTCTAATTTATCGCGAGGCATTAATGAAGTTTACAATGCCAAAACTGAAACACAGCTAACTACAGTCGAGGCCTTCCGTGCCAAAACTCTCGCCAGAAGCGAGCGAGGGAAATATACGATAAATGAGCGTGAGCATTTAGCAGTCAAAGCCAAGTACGAAACAGTAGCAGCTCCAGAAAGCCTCTACTGATATACCAAACCAGGCATAGATAATTAATATTAGGAGAAAAGAGTTAAGGGTGTTAATGGATGACGGTGGAGATCATGGCAATCCACATGATGATCATCAGTGCATGTTTATCGGGCCCTGGTGCTTTCTCCAGAGAGATCTCTAATGGCGGCGCTGTCATTGGATTTGTTGTAAATTATTGAACACCGACGAACTAACACGTGTTTTTGTGGGGTTGGTGCCTTGCGGTAGAGGATACCAACGGCTTCCCAAGATTTATGATAATGACGCTTCTCTCGACTCAGAGGTGCAAAAGGAAGAGAATCACCTGAGCTTCTGATCATTGGTGAGGGGGAGGGAAAAGGGGGAGAACTGAGGAAAGTAATAACATCGTTTTTGTTTTTGGAGATAGTTATGCATTGCTTGATTTGGTAAGAGAAAGAAAAAGATCACGAAGAGCTTTTTTTCGATTCCTTTGCGGGCGAAGTGGCTTTCCTTATTCCTAGGAGACTGCAAACGGATTTACGCCAAAATCTTCAGCCAGAATCAAATCAGGTGTTCACATAAATATCATTTACATTACACTGCTTCTCGTAAGAACTGAAGCCGTAGAAAAACAAACTGAAATTACGCGAAGAATTTCTATCTGATGCTATTTTAAAACATTTCGAGAGATTCTTGAAGCATAAACTTTTACAATAAGGAAGCCTTCACTTTTATAATAAAGATACTGATGTTTCTTATTTTATAAACAATATAGAAAATAGCAAAGAAGAAAAAGTATCTACAAACGTAATAAACCTAATCTCACACCAGGACTCTTCTAAAACGAAATAAATATTCAGAATTTTTTTATCAGTTTCTTGTCATCAATAAGAATTTTTTTTTCCTCTTGCATTCTTTCCTTTACACTTCACTCTCTCTGGGTCTTCACTTCACTCCCTGCAACATTTACCATCCACCCCATCTGACAAAGACAGATATCAAAGTCAGAACAGTTTTTGTCAAAGAATATAGCTTAACAACAAAAATCATTTTTGAATTTGTACCATTTATATTTTGAATATTATGTTTATAACTATCTTGATATTATCTAATGAATATAAAAAAGATCTAGTATGTTGTCTGTAAGTTGAAAAGACTTTTTTAATTAATTGATTGCTAAGCAATTACCCTCAGCAGACTGCTTTGAGAACCTTATTTTCTCTAGCATTTAATAGGTTTGTTTTTTTTGTACATTTAACTTTGTTCGCCGATAAACATATTACTTCAAGTAACTTCGAGCGCAACATAATGGAATTTTAAAAGATTTAAAAGAAGTGAGTACCGAAATTGAGTAATTGATATGTAGTCTGAATGTTTTAATTTGTTTTTTATACATGGTCTATAGCATTCTGTACTTACTAAATATATTGTCATGAAATATCGATGGAATAAACAAAGTATTCCAGGAGAGACAAAAATAATGGATTATTTAATTTTTTATAACAATAAATAACGACTTAACATT
Source organism: Thereuonema tuberculata (assembly GCA_023159025.1). Lineage (NCBI taxonomy): Eukaryota > Metazoa > Arthropoda > Chilopoda > Scutigeromorpha > Scutigeridae > Thereuonema > Thereuonema tuberculata. The sequence goes on along the minus strand of JAFIDM010010028.1, from coordinate 13,521,959 downwards.
ATAATATAAAAACCTTTCAACTGCTAATTGAAATTATAGAATACTTAATTTAAAATTGTACATAAAAACGTCGTAAAAATTTAATGAAAAAAACTTTATTTTTGTTATTCATCTTTCTAGTAAAATTTAAAAGAAACTCTTCATTCGTTAATTAATTTTTAAAATGATAAAAACAAAACGAAAAAAGTTAAAACAAAAAAACTCATTAAAATTATATTGAAACTATTATATAGGTTTTTCAAAAAAAAAACCTCATTAAATAAACAGAAATAAAGAGCTGTTATTAGAGTAAACTTCTATTTTATTATTCAGAATTTTAATGTTTTTTATATATTTTATTTCAAAATATGAGAATGTTTATTAAATTATCAAATTTATAAATTTCAATTTATAGAACTGCTTCAGTAAATGTATTTTATATTTGATTAATATCGGTATTTGTACTAAGATACATAAAACTGTATCGTTAGGACCGAAAAATTAATCTTTAAAAAGCTTTTAGTATTTCTGATTGATTTATTTACGTTGGTTTCATTATTGTGATAAAGAGAAGAAGATTATCATCTCTTCGAGTGCAATCTAGGAAATTTTGATAAAAAGCAAACTTTTGACTTTTTTTCTGTATTTTTTTTCCAGACCTGAATAACAGAATAAACTTAGTACTGCATTATACTGAAGCTTCTGGCCACGCTAACATTACATATAAACAGTTCATTAATATAACTAGTAATTTTCATATGTGTAGACTGACAGATCAGCTTTGCATGATATACAGCCTTGTTCTTAATTGATTCATCTGTAAAATATAAGTGTAACATGTAAAATAAGATGTCCTACATTTTTTGCTTTTGTAAATCGGAACTTAATTTTCAAACTTTTGGTGCAAAACTAAGTAAACTTCCTAAAACCAGTTTTCAAACTTTTCCTTTCTTTCTTTTCTTACTCGTAGTTTAAAATACTTTTGAAATCTTCTTTATCAACCGTATACTGTGCAGAACTTCCCCATTCACTTTAAAGCGACTAAATGTGTGAGTTATTTATAAACTAAAAAACATACAATAAGTTATCCTCGTCAGAGGCTAACTTACCACAAAGGAATATAAGCCACCATTCCATCATTTCATTTAAGACTGTCCATTACAAGTAAAGCAGCTACAAAAAATGAAAGCTCAAAAGAATAATAACAAAGCCGTGAAATTTATAAAAATCAAAGTGGAAAAACGCTTTTGGAAGCTTTATTGAAATCATTCCAGAAGACTTCTTTTTTCTGTGTCTTTTTTTTCCATTAAAATCGGCTAAATCGAAACAGCAGGACTCCTCCTCCTTGTCAAAGTCATTCATTCTTCACTAACTTTCTTTATTCTGTTAAATTACCGAATGTAATATACAAGAAGAAAAGAAGGAAGACTTTTCTTGAGAATAAATACCAACTTCAAAAACTGAAGATGGATAGCACTTTCTTTATAAATAAACGATTCGAAATTCATAAAAATAAATAAGCTTTCTGTTTTAAATCAAGATGGAGAGGAGATACACTGTGTATTCTTAGATGAATTTCTTCCTCTTTTTTTTGTTGTTAAAAATCATGTTCGATAACATACATTTTAAAGTATTTAATTACTTTGCACAGAAGTTAATGAATCGTTTAAAAGTTCATGTAACAATCAGTTACTGTTTCAAAAACAATCGACTTAAGCTTTAGTATAATTTCATCAATTAAATTTAAAATAGAATTACAATAAAATAAAAGGAGTAATATTTGAATTCAGCAATTACCTAAATACCTTGAAAATTCCATCAAAGAAAAGTTAAAATTTACGTGAAATATAAATAATATATGTATGTATTAGTATATATTAACTTTAATAAATGCTATCAAAGCTTTCTGGATTTTATTAAAAATCTTGTTTGCATTTTTGAAGCTAAATATTTTTTATATAAAATCTTATTTTGTTTTTCATTAGAAATTGCTACAAGGAAAAGCCTTTTAATAACGCTTTAAATTTGAAATCGTAGATTCGATTAATACATTAATGTTAAAATCTTTTCGTTTCTGAGAGATAGCGGATGGATGAACATACAGAATTACGCAGAATACAGCTTTTTATGTTAATTTTAATTCAAATTATGAAATTTTAAAATTATACATCTATAAAAAAACGAAAATTTGATTCAAATAAAATTTGTTCAGTTAATTCAATAATATCTTAATTTCAATATTAAAGCCATTGTAGTCAATTCAGTTGGAAGGCATATAATGTAGCCCAAATGATTTTACATCGTCTTGAACTACAAATCGATCTACTGGAAGATACCCAGCGAAGATAAAAAAGAAATTAAAATTGTAATGAATAATAGAGCAGTTAATTTTTTTACTTCATCATTATAAACTCCTTAAATCAGAATACGCTGAAAATTTTCCCTAACTGGTGATCTGTAAGCTGGATTTACCTGAAAGACCTACTGAATATGAATAGCGTGAGCTGCATAATGATATTTGCTACATTTATTTAAAGTTTTCATTTTGTCTTCCTGGTTGGCTCTCCTTTTTTTTCTGCATAATTATTAAAGGAAAAAAAAGTTCTTGGATAATTGAAAGAAATCAATGACAAGAATGCATTCTTTGCTACATGAAGGCCTTTATTCCTTGGCATTCATGATGGAAAGTTTTGCCCATACAAGTTATATGACAGCCATAACAGAAATCCCTCAAGACAGTCAATATCTTTATGGCCTTTGCTCCTCATTTTAAAGTTAAATTCCGCAGAATATTGCTGGAGAGTCGTAGCAAACTCAGGGGAAAGGAAGAACTGCACAGTTTTTTGTCTGTTCCACTATCATCTACTTACCGAATAAATTTCGAATGAACCCATTATTTGCATAAATTATTTAAGCACTTGAATAATAATGTTCGTTGCTCAAAATACAGGATCGTGTCGAATTAGCATCTTCTTTGTTTTGGAGACTGAATTTTATGTAGCAACATTCGACGTGCAACCTAGGGTGAAAACGTTATCTGAATATTTCCTTTTTAGAAGCAAAAGAGACGTTAAAACACCTCCTCTAGTTGTTATCAAGCCGTAGCGGAGCTCTTCCCTCCTTTTGGCGCCATGTGCAAAAGGGGGAAGTCTTTGGCGGAGAGGGGGGAAGGAGGCTCATTGCCACCTCTCTTATCGCATCGCCTTTATCTGTGATCGTGAACATCTCAGCATCTTCGCCCTACATCTAGCCATTGTTGCATGCTGATGACCAGCGGTAATGCACACTATCTGAGCACCGGGCGCCTCTAATAAACGAATCCCCTCGAATCTGATAGTGCTGACTCGCACAATCGCCCAGGTGCCCGTACAAGTGACGAGCAAGATAAGCGTCATCATAACCAACGTGTCTACATTCAGTAGACGTCCCTTGTGATGGAAAGCCCCCCTTCTGTGGCGTCAACTTGATTTTATAAAGAATGTCGCCACGTTTCGTTGATATACGGCTGAATAATAATAAAAAAAAAATATATTACAGACTACTGTAGCGCCCCCAACTGCAATTTCGAGACGGAAAAAATCTCAGAAAAGAACCTCAGATAAACATCTCTGGCAAGATTTCATTTTGAGCAGCGGAAATGAAAGAAAAAAAATACGTCTGTAATCGAAAAAATTATTTCTCTGAAACAACTTTATGACAATAAAAGTAATAAAAATTTAACGCAAACTTATTCATGCAAATCGCGTTCATATCAATTCGAAGATACGTTGATAATTTTGCAGATATCAATTCTTGATAATCGATTTTCTGAGACATACCCGCTGCAAGTCCAGACATTTTCCACAAGTTCAAGACAGCAGACGATGACTCTTCTTCATTATTTACGAAGATATTTACGAAGCACTGGAGAACGAAAGAATCAAATAACTCTCCGAAAGCTGCTTTTCCAGAGTGGTTCCAGACCTAACTGCAAATTGTCTTTCGTCTCCGGATGATAATGATATCGCTTCCGATAGTGAGAACTGGCCATAAAGATCTGCTGCAATTGCATAGTTATTTTCCGGGCAAATGACCGCCGTATCATCCCAGACTCATTATTACAGCTACTGGACTGTGAATTTTCTCTTATAATTGCGCAACAAAGTATCGAAAATAATTACGTCTGACGAAATCGCGAGGGTTGGAGGACACAAAGCCAGAAATTTGAAGAAGAAGAAAAAAAATGAATACAATGTCATTTATTTTGCAAGTCAAGCAAATGCAAGTGTAATTACACAGCAAAAGAACCAAAGTTGTTTCTTTTTTGAAAAGAATATGATTAAGTTAGACGGAAGAATAAAAAAGAAGAAAGTTGAGAGTTTCACATAAGCCTAATTATGATATAAAATTAGGAAGAAAGCGAATACCGAAGTAGATTCCGTTTATTTCATAAATTCTTTGAAAGCTTGCCAAATATCAGAGTGAAAATTAAAACCATCAACAAATGAAGGAAGAAAAAAATGATAGCCTTAACTCGTTTGCATAGACCATTTGAAAGTGTAAAAACCTTTTTCGAAACATTTACATCCTCGATTTGTTCGACTGAAAGGATGTGGTTGGAGGAATATTAGGTAGGAGATGTTGCCAATATGGGTTGCTGGTCTTCTAATCTCCTATTATGCCCACCCTTTGTGCAAGTGACAATAGGCACTTCTGGCAAATCTTTCCCGGCATGCAGTGCAGCAATAGCACAGAGGGACCAGTTTACTGAGGATGCCAGTTTTCTGGGAGAATTACGAAGTGTGGGGAGACCTAGGTGCATGTGCAAGCCTGACTTAATGCACTGTCCTTCTATATGGAGCTCTGATATAGTGAATTAAATACGGTTTCCAGAAATTTTAACTAAATAGTACTGTGTAGCTAGTGTGAAAAAGAGTTAGAATTCCATCTATTCAATCTCAGTGAACCTCTATGTATTTCAAAATAGAAATACATGATCATAAGGAAATAATATGTATGTGCTTGAAGTAAAAAAAAAAGTAAGCTCACGACAAAACATAGAAAAAAACTCATACCTGTTATTAAGGTCTGCCAAAAATGAATTAATGAATTTCTGAAAGCATTGGAAACTAAAATTGAACAATAAATTATAATTGCACAATAAGTTAATCTGTTTGCTATTAATTCCTCGAGTTCTATTCAGTTGTGAATGTTTGTAGTTGATCATTCCCAAATGAATTGAAACAGCTGTACAATAAGTATAACGTCTCATTTACAGAAATTACACAATCTTATTTTGTATCTAATTACCTTACAAAAATTAAACCCAAAGAAATTACAAGCAATTCATTATTCTTCATGTAGATAATAGAGAATGCCCCAAAAATGTTTTATAATGAGTCAATTGTAATTCAAATTCTTATTTTGTTTACAAAGTAATTTGAAACTTTTACAAAATGACGTAAATCAAGCCTCAATTTAATACAACATTTATAGGCAAATTAAAACAGAAAATTTCAATTTGATGCTATTTCTGCCCTAATGCCTCTAATCACTATTTTCCATTTAAAAAATAATAATAATAAAGACACAATGTGCTGTAGTGTCATAGTCAGATTTGATGCCGTGGCTAAAAGTTTAGAGAAGACAATACTTTTTATTATTATTACATTATATGTTTTAAATGTTTAAGAAAATCAACTAAATTCATGTATTATCATTAAAAAAATCAATTATGTATTGATCATATAAATTAAATTTCAAAATTACATCTTTTCTAATCCTAATCTCACTAAATCCAAATCGTTTCATTGCAATTTTTTTTAATATTTTAAGAAACTAGGAGCTGATTGCAATGTAGTAGTTAAATTTTCTAAAGATGGGATGGGAACTACATAAATATACTCTGCGAACTTACATACCTCACTTATATATTAGATCCTCACCCATTGCTCCAATTATGCAATACAATTACAGTACATATATACTCCATAATGTACTGAAGACAAGGTATAATTTTCTCATAAGCGACATTTGGTTTTGATAAGTAAAAGGAATTACAAAATATATAAAGACAATATTTACATAATTTAGATAAGAAAATGTTATTTGAGAATAATTTACGGAATCTTGAAAGGTTAATTTTTTAAATAATTGATTACACTGGATTCAGAAAAATGATCCCTCCCTCGCATATTCAATTAGATGCTAATAAGAATGTGTAGAATTAAACATAAGATAAATTATATTTCAGTTTCTTTTTCCTATACATCTCCTTAATTCGTGGAGTTCTTTATTAATTGTTTATATATCTCTTGATATCTTCATTGTGTAGTTCCTAATTTTAGTTTTTTTTTTTCCTATCAGTTTCTTATTAAATATTTTTCTGGGGATTTTTCTCTTCGGGGTTCCCATTTCTTTTTGATTAACAGTTCCTCTTTTCTTCATTGGCAGATTTTGCGAAAGGAATCCCTTCTTTATGAAGGTTTTAGTTACAGTTGCTTATGGCAAAATCAATGCACCTGAGTCCTTCGAAGACTGACTGCTTAGTTTATTGAATCCGCTGCTTTACAAACTCTTTAAGCCTACACTTGAAAAGAGTGTTTTATGGTATTCTATGGGTAGTCTGCTGTTGGAGGTGCCGCGAGCAGAGACCCAGGAATATTGATTGGGAGCCCAACTCCCCTACACGAATGGAATCAACCTATCTTCCTTCGTAGGGAACTGGGCCAATGTCAGCCACTCCCATAGGCCAGAGCCACTACCGAGCATTTTACCTGCCATCTGACAGTGGACAGGGCCCGCAATGCAGCCAAGATCGGTCGGGAGCCGCTTCCAAAGTCCAGGTTGCAGTCCTATCGTTATGAGAACATTATTCATCCAGTCCCGGACGTTGACATGAAATAAATTTCATGTCACCAATTAAAAATTAAAACGAAACTTAAGGATTAAAATTAATTACGAAAATATTCAAATGAAAATGCTAATAGCAGCTTATTAATTATGGAGTTTTCCGTTCAATTAAAGCCAAACCTTTTCATATAGCTTTTGTTATTTATGCCTTATCTAAAATTTCAGTCAGAAAAGCCAGACGCCAATAACGAGCAGACTTTAAACATTTTATTAATTCTGTTTTTAGAACTGTACTAAATACTTAACTTATTTATTGCTACTTGTTTCGTAGATGATAAAGAATGTATTATTATTATGTTAATTTTTAGTACACAAAAAAAAAGAAACTATCTATAAATCAATATTTACAAAGAAAACTCCACGTACAACATCATAGTATTTTAATAAATTTATTTTAAATACTAAAAATTGCGAATTTTCGGGAATTAGTATAGGCTTTACAATTTTATAGTTCGCAATTTTTAGTATTTAAAATAAATTTACTTCAACACTAAGATGTAGTATGTGGAGTTTTCTTTGTAAATATTTATAACACAAGAAATGAAAAGGAAGAATTTACTTGAAGAATATATATGTATTTATTTATAAATGTAGTTTCAATTTATACAACCGTAGGATATATTTCAAGTATGCACTCGATTGATACTAAGACGGTAAGAAGAAGCTATTAGAAATGGATAAATAAAAAAGGGCTGTTTAATGTTTAACTAGCCGGCTACCGTCGCTTCGCTCCGGAAATCTTGCATATGTTACTTAACAAACGCTTTAATTATTTAGCAAATTAATATCGAGATTGGAGATGGCAGTGGAAAGCATTGCAGACCGCTTAACTCAGATGTATTGCTGGTTGCCGCCACACACTTCATGATAATTTCCTTCCCCCAAAGTGGGTACGGGGAGTTTATTTTTAATTATATTGTCTACACTATGGAACCATTTGCCAAATTTCAAATTTGAGCATATTGGGAAGTATGCTAAACATTTCGAACACCAACATCCACAAATTTCTCTTTTAGCGGTACCTAATATCTTGTGGGAGTGGGGTGGAAAGAGAATTAGTTCCCTATGTCATCAATATGTTCATTTAATTCTTTTTTTCTATTTACAATTGCAATAGGAAAGTACTGTGATATTCATATTAGATGAATTTAACTTATTATTACATGACACATTGAGGATTTAATGAACATTAAATGTTGCTGTCATGACCATTGGCAGCTCTCTTTCCCATCATTTCATTTTTAATGATGACTTACTAGGTGATAATCACAACTTAATTTTCACATAATGAGTCAAATGCTTTAATTTTCACCATACGTCGATGACTTAATTTCAATATGACGTATCATGACTACTTTTCACAATGTTTCTAAATTTCATTTTTATGATGATAAGGTTGTAGTTTAATCATCACCATGAGGTGATCATGACTTGACGTTTCGCGTGATCTATTTAAAGTTTAGTCATGATGCGTTAATGAAGGAATTTTCACATAAAAAAAAATTAATATTAGGTTGATCAGAAAGATCTTCGGTTGACACGATTGTATGAAAGACAAGGAAAATCCGAACGAATCTTCGATTTAACAAATATTTCCATACGTTTTATTCAAGGAAATAATTAGGATGTTTATATTCAAGCTATAATTAATTTTGAATAAAATTAAGTTTTTGTAACGTGTGTTAATTTGTATGCTCTTTGGCTGTGAATACACAGTTTCAATAAAGTAAAACTTTTCAATTTTAATCTAATCCTGCTTAATTAAACAAGAGTTAATCATTAATCTTTCTAAAGAAGAAATATGAAGTCATTTTTTAAAAAGAAATTACTAATCTGAAATATTATTTGACTACTGAAGATAACTGCGCTTCTTCACAGATTGAAAGTATAATTCACATAAAAAAGACGTAATTTCTAGTTTGGAAAATATAATTTTAAGATCTAAGTTAAACGTCCTTTAAGGAATTACCAACGCTTACAAATTTTCAAACTTAAATTTTACACTTAAACTTAAGTGTAAAATATAAATTTTAGACTTAAGAAATTTTCAGCTAAACAGTTATCGTAGATAACTTATTGTAGAGTATGTGCCACTTTCACAATTATTTCAATAATTGAAGTAAAATTATTTCAATAAAAGAAATAAAAGCGACATTACGAAAATAGTTGTCTTAAGAAAAAAAAATCAATAACAGATTTATGAAATTCACTGCATTAGGAATGTCACATAATTAATATGTTGTTCTGATTTTTCGTCCACTTTTTCAGTTGGAGATGTTTTAAGTCCTTTGCAACATTTGCAAAAAGCCTTAAGCTAATGGGCAGATATAACAGCACATGAAGGACCAAATCAGCTCGGGCAAATGAATTCAGATCAAATGCGATTTGATGAGCTGCCAGTGACCTACAACTGTTCCCTTGAGAAAGAAATACAATAACTTATTAACTTACATTAGAAATATCAAAATTCCTGACTTGCTTTACCGAAGTTCATATTTTGACAAGAAGGCAATTCAGCTTTGTAGTAAAAACAAAACTAATCGATAATTTTGAACCATTGCTGCAATTTTGAGGGAAATACCAGGAACCATCTTGAACCGGAGAGGATAGATTGGGTTGAAGGAATCACATTCGTTCTCAGCATGATCGATTTAGTACAGATAGACTGCAATTTTGTCCAATTACCACTATTCTCATCCAGACACATAAACCGGACATGGTCGGGACCTGATTTTCTCCTAAACCTCCAGGCCATGGGGAATCCAACAAAATAACACTCATAGGGCTCCGACTTTCGGTTTGGAATTTTACCATGCACCAACACACCCGTATGCATATAACTCCACCCTACGCCATCGATAAAAAACGAATTAAACTTCTTTAATGTTAAATTTCGTCAAAATACATTACTAAAGGCAGACAGGCGTATATAATAAATTCATAGAATGTTACGGATAAAGGTTTCAAAAATTAAAATAAAGAAAAAAAAACTAAGAGCCATTCAAAATTATACAAAGGGACAATAAAACAAATTTCAGACTAACATTTCAATCTAAGAGAGATTCCAAATTATTGGGCATTTCGAAGAATGAAAACACATTCATCATTCCATTTTAGAAACACAATGAATTACAGTCAAAATAGCGACAACAAATAGTAAGGTTCAGAAATGATTCCCATTCTGTAACGAGAAGCATCCATGTCTACTTTAATATTCCAGATACGTCACGCGAACACAGTAAATGAAAGAAAGATGAAGAAACAAGCAATGGAGATTGGTCTAATTAATCCAGATGCGAGCTGAACGAATTGCTGTTAGTAAAGGATAAAGTTTTTTTTTTGTATTTTTTAGGCTATAATTTATTTTGTTAATTGTTGACTTAAAGCCTACCGTAGTTAGGGTGACGACATAAGAGATATGATTGAAATCTTAATAGCTTCATTGGTTAGATTATGTTAGAAAGTATATCCACTGTAATGTTAATAATGCACTGTTAAATCTTTACCGTGAGTGCGCAAATGGAGAGGAGAATGTAGGTAGGGGTGGCAAGAGGCAAAAAAAAAAGATTTGCCAACAAAATCGAAAAATCCGTCCCTGGCAAAAAAAGAAGAAAAAACTTCCTTCTAGTCGATAGAAGACGACGCCATGAAGAAAAAGCTTCTGGCATTATGAATCCCAAGAAGCATTACTTATGAACTACGAAAAATGTCTCTTCCTCTCTTAAACACACTGACGCCTGAGTTCTGAAAGTGTAATCTGCAACCCGGAGTAAAAAAAAAATTACTTTTATTTTATTGGACCGTATTTTGCAGAAGCCTTTCTTAAACACAGCAGTTAAAAGGTCGTTAAAAGGTCTCTCATTCTTCTAAAGCAATCCTCCAATCCTTAAACCATAAGCTTTCATTAATAATTCAAAACTGTAGCGAGACAATAGAATTGAGACAACACCCCCGATGCTCTGCCAGTGACTCCCACGTCCGATCATAAAATCCCAGTTAACTACTGGGACCCCTTGATATTCCGGTAGATCACCGAAAATTTCAGTCCGCGATTAACATGGTATTACAACAAAGAAATTGATCGTTACTTCATATGCCATCAAAGAAAAGAAATAAGAGTAACGAAAAATTAGTCGTTATCATCCTATTCAGTTCAATAGCAATTGGACGAGAGAGGAAATCTCATTTTAAAAACATAAGGAGAATATTAACTTGGTTTTGAAATCATCATTATGCAATTGATTTTCATTCCGTTTTCGAACGGAGATGCGATACAAAGCAGATTTAATGCACTTGAAAGGAATTCCGGAGATTGAGGTCCTTTCTTCCGCATTGTCGAATTTTAAAGTACCCTGAAAACTACATCAATCCTTATATATTCTTAATTTACAAAGGTCTAGAACATAACAAATGATTTTTATTGTATAAAACGTTTGTCACAAAGCTTACCTAACTTCTCTGTAAAACTTTAGATTGGAAAACTAAAATTGTGTTTAATAATGTTTCTTGATTGTAGGTGAAATTTAATAATACAGTAATACAAGTACGATTCCAACTGTTCTGGCTTAGTTCGAATTACACACTCTTCAAATTATTTCTAACTTAGGTCAACTTAGAAGACTCAAGTGTACTCACCGACTTAAAACAAGCAAAGCTTTTATTGAGTTATAAATTATATATAACAAAGTACATGTAGTATGTATACCAACAAAATTCATTTTTAAACGATAATAGAGTGTTTTTGCCCAGTTCGCTATTCTATACCGTAACGTTAAAGTCACATGACTGGTATTCTGCGCATGCGTCACTGTCCGGTAGAGGAAATACCGTTAACGTGATACGTTACCTTTCGTCGAATAGCGTATCGCTTTACGGTAGGAAACATGAGTTCCGATAAAGCTTTGAGAATTAGATTTAACATGAATGACGACTTGATACTCTTGCGCGAAGTAATTGGGACAAATCCATATGACGATAAAAGTTTGTGGAATGAAATTCACTGTATATATTCGCTGTATATCGTTTTTTTCGAAACGGAAATACAATCGACAATCCTCATCATTCATTTCATTTAAACTCAACCTTGGATTTTCTTCTTCTCGAACCTGAATGTTTCTTTCTCTCAGGATATTGTGTAACACTAGATCCTCAAACAAATCATCGTCAATGCCTCCAAATGCAGCGATCTGAAGTATGTCTTCCATCTTGTTTATTAGCTTACCGTGTCCACTGACACGTTATGGCAAAAACTCTCTTCATGACAGAGCCCGCTATTTTGGTTACCGTATTCGTTCACGTGACATTTGCGATTCCCGTATATAAATCACGTTATGGCAAAAACTCTCTAATATTTTAAACAATTCATAACGTAATGCTTGCAAATTTTTACTTTTTGTTATTCTTCATTTTTCTTTTAAGCATTTGTATATCTAAACAAAACCGCAGTATCTTATAGGTCTGTAGCACATTTATTAAGTAAATACATAGAAAATGTTTAATCTAAACTAAAATATAATAAAACATCATTTTAATTTTTACTTAAAAAGCATTAAATAAGCTTACTTGTTCTAATTCAATAAGAATTCAAATAAAATTTACTGACTTAAGATTCAAATTGCTTTATGACTTAAAGTAATTGAAGTTGTTTCCAAATTTAAGTCAAATTCAGTTAGATGACTTCAAATGAAATTCAACGAATTCAAATTTTATTTCCTTAAGTCAAACTAAGTAAGATTGTATCTGGCAACAGTAAATTAGAAACTCCCAATTGCATTTAGTGACTTACACCAAATCAAATAAAATCTTAAATTATATTTATTGACTAAGATAAATTCAATAAAAATTCAGACAAAATTAACTGATTTAAGTTAAATAAGATCACTTTATGTTAACAGATTTAAATCAAATTCAGTTGCTTCAGCTTATTTAGAACATTTAAGTTAAATCAGAACAAATTAAGTAGAAATTAAAATTGTTTTCATTGATTTAGATGAAATTCTAAAGGAGTTAATATTAAATTTAGAAAATTGCTGAAATATATTTAGTAAAATAATTTATTAAATTAACAATTTTATCTCAGTTTAATAATTTAATAAGTAATTTGATTTATTAGTTTAAGTGAAATAAATTTTCAAATCGAGGCTATTTCTTGATTTTAAGTTAATGTCTGATTTCAAATTATAATTAGTATTTTTGTTATTGAGAAATTTTGCAGTCAGTTAAATTAAATTCAAAAAAGTAAATTACACTTTTAATTAAAAGTACATTTATTTAGTTATTTCACAAAAAATCACTGTAATAAAATTCCCGTTTGGAAAATTGATTAACAAATTTGAAAATTCAATAGTTCCAATGAATTCATCGTCATCCTTGTTCTAATATTCACTAACAAAAATTAAAAACAAAAAGCTAGATTGAAGCTGATCTGAAAGCTTCCAAAAACCGAAAAAAAAAAACATTCTCTTAAACAATGTTTTCTTCTTCCTTGATCTTTTTTACTACCTCAGTTGATAACAAAAAATTAATATTATTAATAAAGGATTGATGTTTTTAGTCTTAATTACTGATTTTTATTGACGTTATGAAATATTAACTAATATTTTATTCAACGTTGTAATTTCCGATATTGTTTAGTTACAATTTCATTTACTACTCCTAAGTAAATCAGCCAAGGGACGGTCCCTGTTCCCTGCTTTGACGTCACGTGACCCATTGCATTTCACCCTGTCTCTTAAAAAAACTGAGAAGTTAAAGTAATGATTGGAGACAATGACTAATATGGTATCGTAAACTGAAATCTTGCTGTGCTCACGTAAGTTACAACTGTATACCATTACGTTATCGTTACAGGTAATGAATTCCGGTAATCCGGAAGTTCTTCCATCTTTGGCTGCATTTTCTACACTAACTTCAGGACTGGGAGCTCTTATTATTTCTAAACGTCAACGAATTTGTTTACATTCCCAAATAACGTTTTCTCTTTAATAATTTAGTGACTCTTTTTCGCCAGACAACTTTAAGAGGCGCTTTAAAGGGAGGGAGATTGCACAGAATTTTCCTCCCTTTCCATAACAATTAGGAAAACACATTCATGACTGTAATGAATTGGTGATTTTCAACATTTAAAAGGTTTGAGGTAGTTTGATATAAATATTGAATACGGAAAGATTATTTATACAAATCCAATTAACTGGAAGCGATATCAAACAGAAGCTGAGGGAAAAATACTTATTTATAATTGTATGTGGGTATAATTAGCTACGTTGAATTCTGACTTCGAGCTTAAAACAACAGTCAGCCTACAGCTGTTAATCAATTATGCCTGGTTGGACACATTCCACTGACGTCATTCAACAATTAACAATTTATTCTAACAATGAGCGTGATCACGAGACAAGCAATCGCTAGAATTGCTATACCGTAGTTAAATTACGAATCATTATGCTTGTCAGGACATCTTCCAACGACATCATTTCACGGTCAGCAATGGACAATGCGCTTCAACAATAAACTTTGTTACCAGACATAAAAAAAAAACCAGAATTTCTTTAAAGGCCTCTACATTTAGGTTTAAGGGTTTTTGGTATATTAACGAAGAAATGTCGACAGAACTTGATAGAGATATTATTTCATATAAAGATATGAGATATTTTTGTATTTCTTTTAAAACCCTCTTAGTACAGTCTGTAATAGATGTTCTTCTTAGTCACTGAATGCTAAGATTTTTAATGTTCTGCTTTGGTTCTTCCACATTGACGATGTGCCATTAGAACAGAACTGAAATTACATTGCATAAACTTTCATATTATTATTTTTTTCTTGAATAATCAATTTTCTATGATTCCAATTTATCTGATTCGTATTTATTATCTGCAAATAATGGACACTTACACTAATCTAAAATAATAGATTAGCATTAAAAACCATATTGTTAAATGAGGGCAGCTTGAAACAGCATTAAAGAAAAACTTCAATGAATACCCTTTATTATTTTTAAATGCTTTTCTAACTTTAGATCTGGGAAACTGTTTAGATTCCATTTGTATCCAAGTTTTATACGAGAGAACTGAGATGCTTTCTTCCTCGATTATATTCAGATGATATTAACAAAACATCCCTAATGGCATCAAATTCTCTTTGTTTCCCCTCCAAAAATGATCTTAGCCCATTGGCTTTCCCTTCTCCCCCTTCTGTGCAGTGGGATGAGGAGACCCGCTTAGGGGAAGCCGGCACTAAAAATAGCTTCTCACCAGTTCAATAATTCACACTGTTCTACCTAGGACAACAACCAGACTCAGGTTTAACCCGGGAAGCTGAGCGCAGATCATGAACCCAGTTGCAAACATCTCGTAATCTCACGCTACTCAAAACACATCAATCTATAAACCAATATAAAAAAGGAAAGTATTGTATGATCAAAGTATTCTATAGTTTGTTTAGTTAATTCTATTCAATAATCAAGAGAGGCCAATAATAAAAATCTAAAAGATTCAACGATTTTTAAACTTGATGTAATTGTAAATTTACTCTTATATTGTAAAGAACTGGAAGATAACAATGACTGATTCAGAATGATTTAGACATTGTTTTGATACATTACTTTAGACTGTTTCTGTATATTATTCAGCATTTGTGAAGATTACTAGATATTCAAGTTATGTTATCTAGATATTTCCATTTACATTACTTTTTAGTATTTGATATTTTTTGACTGAGATACGAAGTATTACATTTTGAAAATTTTTGTTCTCTGTCCCTGTGTTCTGTTTGTACACGCATCATTTTGAAACGTCTGGAATTCCAAAAAAATGATACATGTCGTATTTGCCCCATTGTTTTGGTCTCCATTCTTTCATCCCTCAAACCTTCAAACTATACCCCGTGGTCTGATTCTTTTATCGGGGAAGGCGGGATTGGGCTGATGAGTCCGCTGAAGGACGAAACGGCTGTTCCCAATTCCTTCCCATAATCGAATCAGAAAGGCAATTTTATTTTAGTCAGGTGTTGTTCTTGTTTTCCTTTCTTTAACGATTTCTCACAGCACGTTAATTTTCTTATTCCTTTCTTTATATCCCGTAGATCGCTAACAATATCATTGACGTATGCTTTCTTTCTGTAAGGCGGCCGTGACAATTAAAGTACTAATTACAATTCGTTGTTCGCCATAACGAAAAAAGAGAATGTATATCAATAATTACGATTTCTTCATAAACAAAAGTTCCTTAAATAATTTTGAGATTAAATTAACACATCTTTCAACAGAAATGGATAACGTTTGAGTTTTGTAAGTTATATTTCTCGAAATAAAGGCGAAATAAAAAGAAAGTATTAAATAAGGTTATTGGTGGTGGTCTCCTTCGATTTTCATCATTTTCAACGTAAACTTGAGAATTTTTGAAGATCGTATCCGAGTGCAATGCTCTTTGATAACCAATAAACTTATTTCTTTGTATAACAGTTTTCTCCAGGGGGGCAAAATGTGTGTTAAGATGGACATTGTGGAACTTGTCTCCTATTACACACACACGTGAAGAATGGATCCGGGCGTGAGAGGGATGAAAAAAGCGTAGATCCTCAATGGAGGGGAAAAAACGCTATTTCACACGAAAACAAAATGAATGCTGCCTCCTACGTCTGGCGTTTCCGTGTAAATTGCCCTGCTCTCCAGGCCGGAAGTCACCCGCCATTTTACAGGGCACCTACCTAAGTTTTATTTGGCTTGGCTGAAAGGAACGAAAATGTGGACAGGGCGGGTGGGGGAGATATCAATTCGCCTTCCCGAACACAGTCCTCCAGAGGCGGTGGCTGATAGTTCGTAACTCATCGGCGCCTCTCCTTAATTCCCGGCACATCTTTCTTCGCAAGCGCCATTCCAGCCCAGGAGAATGATGAGTGAATGTTAGAAGAGCATTAAGAGATGACTAAGGCAGAACATGAAACGTCTCACATGGCTTCACACGTATAGTGCCCTCCATTTCGCCACCACCATCACCTTCTCAGTCGCCCCCCTCCCCCGACAAATCACAGTCCCAAAACTGCTGGGTTCCTTTTAGGCTCGAAATATATCGTCCTATCCAGAACAAAATAGAGAACAATGATTTTTATAATGTACTTCTCGTAAATTTATTACATCTTCGCAGAAGCTCAAATGTAGGACAGAGCATAAAAGTCAATTTTCACAAGAACGAAACTTCATAGAAAGGATATGAATTAAAAAATAAAGACAATAATTTCAGTCAGCTTGATTGATAACAGTCATTAACCATATTATAGAAGACAACGACACGCAAAAGTATACGACACTGCTCAGGAATTCAAAGAACTGAAACGTAATGATATTTGTATAAATCGTTAACGCTTACTATAACTTTTCTATAACTCTACTTTAGTAGTAAAGATATTTACTTTAGTAGTAAGTTATAAAATATTCGAAAAAAGTAAGTTTACAAGTTTGTTCATTAGAATTCGTATTTGTTTGTACTCTTATAATGTCTTTGTCATTCAAAAATGTACAGAAAAGCGTTTTCAAAAGGAACTCGTTACTATCCTTCTCATTCGAGGGAAAGTGGGACACATTCGAAAGAGACGGAATATTATAGAAAACATTTTAAGCTGTGTATGTCTCACTGTAGGTCACAGCGTAAATTATGATACGGAATTTAAAGACTACAAGAGTTTTTTCAAAATTTCTCAAAAAATTGTAGAAAAATTTTCGAATTGTGTAACTGCCAATTTCTACCAAACTTTTATTTATGAGATTCTTAATATATATTGTTCGACCGCTTCATCAGTTACGTTTCAATGCAAAACGTTTATCTACTTAATAATCCGCTGATGGATCATGAGGTTTGCCTACTTAACAATAATCTCATACCAGGTTTCGTCATCTAAATTCTTGTTTGTGTATCTACAATTTTTGAATAGTCTTTATATTTTTATGGAATTTGTATCAATCTCTCTGCTCCACGAAAAAAAAAAAATAGTAAAATCCTGTTTATATATTTGTTAAGCCTAAATGTATTCAAAAACAAAAGCTCTCAGTAATGATTTTTCTAGCAAACTCAATCCTTGAGAATTTTCTGCTACAATGACTTTCAACAGTAGCATCAACCTCTACACCTCATTTGTTGCCAGAAATCTACATAATTACTGACTTTCGCGATATTACGAAGCAACTTGAATTAATAAACCTGCTTATTATTAAACCCTGTAAGTATACTTAGCTTTCTTTCTGTTTAATCTATTCCAATTTTGCTCTTGCAGTGACACGTATTTACATTAACGATTGTCATTCTCTAAACTCTTCTAAACCAAACACAAACAATTAACATCCGGAAACCTAAATTATTTTTGTATATATGCAGTGAAAAATTAACAAAACTTCTGAGGAGGGTAACTCAGAAGTGAGTTCTTCTTCCAAAAATAAGAGACTTTCCGTTTGTGAAAATTTATCATCATCTGTGTCTGGACTATGATTTGCATCCGTAAATTTTCCAAAGTTATCCCTAGAAATGGGATATCAATGAGCAATCGCTACGACGAATACAACATAAAATTCCCGAACAAATTATCTCTGAATTTAAATATACACCAACTGAGTTAATCTGATTCATGAACTATTATTTCGAAATTGATCACGAGAAAGAAATTTTCTTGTATCCAGGAAGAAATCATTTCGACGCTAGTCAATACATCACTGCAACTATCTCTGCACACCGATTTTATTCAAATATATTTTTAAAATGAATTCTTTTCATTTAAAGAAAATAAATACATAATAAATTCCAGTTTCTCTGGAGGAAATTACGTCATTTTGCAAGTAAAAAAAAGTGTTAATATGTGTAGATTAAAAAAATGAAATAACAGTAAATAATATGAATTGATATTGATATTGTTAATAATTGTAATTTTGGATGATGATCATATTAATTGTTCGTAGAGAAAGACTAGTCGATTGTCGATATTGTTAAAGAAATGATCTAGCGTGCTTTTAGTCTTCTGATCCTTATCTGATAAGGATCAGAAGACTTACAATCCCGTTTTGTCTGTGGACATATATCCCACAATGCAACGCACAACAATCAAAGCAATGCAACGCACAACAATCAAAACAATCGCAACAATTGCGCCTTTTGCATGTGCAACAATCACATTTATAATAATAAGGAAATTAAATCAATATCAATTATATTTTCTTATCAGAAGATGTTACGCAGCATTGTGATTGGTTTACTAATCACTATCCTATCTTGTTTGTTAAAAAAGATGAATCGAAATTGTTCTAAAAAAGATTCTGAAGTAAAAAATTTAGCTGATATAAAACGAAATTATTTAAGTAGAAGATGTTATCAAAACGAATATTAACATGAAATGTATAAGAAATATTCATGAGTTAAATGTAGATATTACCAATAAGCAAAATATCAAGAATCAAGAATATAGAATTTAGAAATTCTTAGTGTTACCGTATATTTATCCTATTTCTCAGTATAATTATTCAATATTGTATTAAAGAAATCCATCCATTTAATAAACGTTAATTATCGTCTATAAATGATGTGTGTCGGAATCGCATTTTACTTGAAACACATCCGCATTCGTACACATTAAATAACCTCTCTGCTAAAATATGTAATTCAAGTGATGTGTTTTTGTATAATACTATAAGAACTCAGCAAGATTTAAATAAGTAAAAGGAAACAATAGACAAATTAAACCTCAGATACATTATTTTTTATAGGAACAGAAAGAAACACAAAACCATGGGAGTTACAGGTCTAGGGTTATATGTTTTACTTCAATATCAATCAATTTAGCAACGATACGTGAAAGGTGATTGTCATTTCCTCAAATGTTTTACAAGCAAGTCAATTAACAAGTTTTCAATCTTACTTCTCTTCACCTGCCAATTACAGAGCTCTTGAATATTAAAACCCTTTTTGCGCCATTAATGTATTAAAAAAAAAAACAATCTCAAGTACACATGCAAGTGTGGTTTTCGTGGCATCGATTGTGTTTCCAGTCATTTTCAAATGTAACTTCCTGATTGATTTCCGTTCGTAATTAGCAACTATTTTGTTTATCTTTGACTTCTAACAAAGAGGCTTTGACTTTAGCATTTAACGATTGGGAGCATTGTCTTTACAAGGAGCAATAAATCTGCCGCCAAAATTGATTATGGGAATTTTCATTAAGAATTCTCTTCGTGCAATCCTAATACAAGAATGACAAGGCTTTTCATCCATTGTTATCGATTGTTTCTCGCTCTACGTTGTTTTGCCATTTAAAATGGATTTAGTTGACACCGCGGCTTAAATCTCCAAGTCATGATTACATTAAAAGATGTTCATAGGATTTTCTTGTGAGCAATCATACCAGGAAGTATGGTTTTTCGTAGAGTCTTACTGCAAATTATGAAGTGTTCTTCAATAATATGTAACTTCAAGATTAATTCTCAGTGAATTACAATGGATGCTTTTTTTAAGTTATAAGGATAACCTGACTTTTTCCGTCCGTCTGTGGACAAGTATCATTAAAATATCATTAAATTACCATTAGCAACAATCACAATAATCGCAAGAATTGTGCCTTTTGCATTCGCAACAATCACATTTATAATGATAAGGAAATTACAGCAATAATTCAGCAAAAATTCAACAAGTTCTGGAAGCTATTATGGTGTAACTTTGAGATAGCATTATTATATTTTCTTATACCTATCAGAAGCCGTTGCCAAGCTTTGTGATTAGTTTACAAATCGCTGTCACTACCTTGTTTTATTTTTGCTCATAATTAGCGTACTGGTTACACAGCCGTGGTCAAGCTATAAGTTGCTGAAAGGCGGTAAAAATTTTTAAGAAAAAAATAGCCTTAATGGATAATAGAGAAAAAAGATTATCAGAATATCAACTTTTATTTTTAATAAATATAAAATATATTATTATTGGTAAAAAAAAATCAAGTACTACATTTCCCCTAAAGCTGTTGAATCTCATTATCCATATAAAGTATTCGATACATGTTTGGTTACTGTAATTAGAAATTTGGTTTCGTTTAATCAACAACTTATTTGGTAACTTATCAATTATTGATAGTTCAAAAGTTAAAGGCGGGTGAGCGTCGGGCTGATCATCCGACCTCAACTTAGTTCCGTTGATCACGAAACGCCGAGAGGCTTATCTCCCGCGACTTAAAGGCCACATAGGCCTAAAGTGGGACACTTTAACTTAACTAACAATTTTTAATGAGAAATGCTAATTTTTAAGTATTATGTCCATATTTCCTCTTAATCTCTTCTCTTCTACTTGTCATATTAAATAATAAAATAGGTTTGAAATAGACTTGATAAAGGAAAGAAGATTTTTCTTTCCGAAAATTTGCGGATATTAAATATAGTTAATAAATATATTTTATTTAATATATTTTATTGGTATAAGATGTGGTGATTTATAATAAATGCTAATTTTTCTTAACAGTCTGTCATATTTAATTCACAGTCATCATAAATAAAAAGCACATGACAAATTTTAAAAATAAAAAAGGCAATAATTTAGTAGTTTCTGATCATTTAATTATTACTCCGAACCCTTTTTGAAAAAAAACTCGAAAATCAAAATCTTCAGCAATTACTTACACAGTAAAAGTTTTTTTTTCCCAATATTTCACAATCCGACTTTTGACTTTTGATAAAAATATTCTAATCATTCTGGTAACGTACTAATCTAACAGAACGGTAACGATCTTTGACATTTTCAAAAAAAATATTTAGCTTGCTTGCATTTTGCAAAACATGCATCTTTGTCATGAGAAGATTGCATTTTATAAACGTCTTTGCGAAACATTCTTGGAATCCATAATTATTAAAATGAAAATGGAAATTATGCTACTGTTTATCCATCTGTTTTTATTAACATGCCTGGTTATCAAACCGGTTTTTTTTTTCTTTCACTTAATTTCGAAAACATAAAATGCGATGAAATGTTGCTACGTTCCTCTTCGGTATTTTAATGATTCGTAAGTTTCCATGAATCATTGTTTTTGAAGGAATAGGCATTTTAAACATGCAGGGAGAGAGGCCACTAGTTGCAAGTAACATAAATACCTTAAAATATTATGGACTCCCGCTGACTTCCATAAAGTCTAAATATGCCTTTCCGCGCATATTTATGTGGAACATCGTGTCCAGTCGTGAATCAAGACAAACATTTATTTCGCCATAAAGAAAGTCCACCCACGCATCACTCATTTCTTTATGATGGAGGCACGGAGCTCCTCTTGCATTTAAAACAGATCATTAGCCCCTTAAAGCAGTTGAACGACGAGGTTTGCAGAGGTTTTTAAGCTGCCAGAGGCCAAAAAAAGGGAAATTGGTAGCAGGAATCGAACATTGGAGGCAAATCCTATACATGAAACGTGAGACCTCGCAATGCATTTAGATTTTAACCAAATATTCTTTAAAAAAAAGACAACGTAACATAAAACCTCTGTAAGGCTTCATGCCAATTTCTGACAAGACTTAAACTGAACAAACGAACATCTTATAACTAACACAATTGTCGTTAAAAAAAAAATCTGTAATCTGTCAGTGTTTAATTACTTTCCTTGATAACAGCTTTTGAATTTTTAACTCGAGTACCACCACCGATATCAAAAGACTAAAGCATTACTACAGTTCAGTTCATGAAAGAACAGCTTTTGATGACGTAATTTCCTTATAGATTGATGTTTCCAGGACATAACAGAGCCATTTACTGCTAAAATCCGTAACTGAATAGTATAAACATTACGAAAATATTTGTTTCGTATTTTCTACAGTTACGAATAAATAATACTAATTAAAAGTGAAAGACTTACAAACGTTCCACACTATTCTACTTGCTTGGCTACGCAAAGTTTGTCCTTTCTTGGCCACGCTTATGCGATCATAAAACGACGCCATCTTGGACTGACTGCTCGGAGTTCAAGTATAAGACGTCATGACTGCTGACGTTCCAGACAAAATCGATCGCTACGTAATGACCTTATATGGCAAACCCTTCTTTTTTGAAACTACTATATTGGCTATGATTTAGCAGTCACCCTTCACCATATCATTACTTCATAGTGATATATATTACTAGGAATACGACCAGCTATCATCGCATTGTGGTGACTGACTCTGGATATATAAATTATGTGAATCAATTTTGAGAGAGTGGGGGAGGGTGGAGATTCAAAAATAATTGGGCTCAATTTTCAACTGGAACGTAAATAAACTCCATCAAATTTTAAAGAAATCACAAATTGTTTTACAACTTGACTGCCATAACACCTCGCGAAACACAGGTTGAGAAGTACTGTTCTAGACAATTGTTTTCCTGATCTTATTGGAGAAGTGGTAATTTATGGCAGGTTTTGATAAACATACTCAAAAGCCAAATAGTTTCGTAACAGAAAATAAAGCCGTGATAACGATTCCTGTTGTAGATATTACGATCACTTAACAGCCGCAAAGAGAACTGAGAACAATTAAGCTTCAATTCCTTTCCAGCGGACAGTTCAATTCTCATTTCCGTCTTTGTTCATTAAGTCCATCCCACCTTCACAGAGCACTTTATTTCCTGGATACGTTGGCCAAAAGGAAAACTGAAAGTGCATTCTTTAATTATTCGGGACGGAGTGGTAACTGTACAGCCCAAATTACATTACTCGCCTTCGTGCCAGTGAATCTGTCATGGCGAAGCTATTTCGGAATCGATGACACTTTTCTAATTCCATCGCTTGGAACAGTGACAACAATTAACATACAAATGATTGCCTGAGCATTGGATTGTAGCGGCAGTCCAGGAACTAACAGAAATCAGGGAAATTTATTGCCTGGTTCATTGGAGACAGTTCAGGTCGAAATATAGAAAAGAATTTTCATTTCCCAAATGGCAAGAGGGGGGGGGGGCTTCATTGCCAGAAATTGCTTTCTGTTCCCGTTTAAAACGAAGGCCTAGATTTACATGAATTAAACTAATCAAAAAAGTTTACTCCTTTAAAAAGAAAGCAAAAAAGAATTGCTTTACGTAATTGAACCGTACACAGTTCTTGTAAGCCTTCTCCAGTTTTACGACCAATTAAACTTGACTTAACTTTTATTACTCGCTGTTTACTGAAAAGCAATTAAATCTTTGAGAAGTGAAACAGGTTAAAAGGTTAATGAAAAATTGTAGGTTATTGAAAAAAAAAAACTAAATAAAAATTAATAAATTTTAAAATATTTTTAGAATTAAATAAAAGATATAATTATTTATCCAACATCATAAATAAATAATAAACATATATTCTTAACTTTCATTCTATAATTGTAAATATGATGAAACTAAGAAGCTTACGTTAAACTTATAAGAAATTGTTAATGAAATAAAATATTAAAATATGTGGAAGAAAGCCATTTAATAATTACATGAGTGTTTGCTATGTTGATTGATTTAGAAAACAGGCCAATGCAGTACGGAGAGGAGGATTGGTACGGTTGTACCCTCCTTCCGCCTACTGCATCCGAAAATGGAAAAAATCTAGAATTTTAGAATTGGTTTTTTGGGTAGAAAAAAGTTTGCTTGTAAATCCACGCTCACCAACCCCAATCCCGATAAGGATACGACTTTTTTTTTTTCATTGGATAGGTTGGAACATCTTAATGCCAATTTCCCCCCCCCCCCTTCCACACACACACTCATTTGTCGAAACTCATCGGTTTGAGAACCACTGGTTTTGTTTTTTTTACTAATAAATGCAGTACTGTAATGCAACCGTCATATATATGCTTCACTTTTCACTTTTATCATCCATGAATAAGTATTTTTATGTTTTAATAAAAAGAAAAAAATAAATTGTGATTAAGTGAATTGAAAGTTATAATTGAGGATAACACAATAAAAAGCAATTTTTTTAAAAAGCAAGCTTTTAAGTCTTATTCATTTGCGAATGAATTTAATTCCTTTAATTACCGAATTTAATTGCAATATATTCAGTTAATTGCCGAACCAAATGTAAGTTCTCCATTTCTAGGCACCAAATAATTTAATTTTTTATAAAAGAAATAGTGGCAACGTTTTAAACAATCAATATTTAGATATGATTCAAAGTATTGTGTATAATATTGAGTTGAGACTGTGAATTTCGTATAAATATTATTATGTTTAAATTATAAATGTTAAATATATTATTATTATTAGTTAGTATTTAATTTATTACATTTAATAATAATAGAAATAATAATAATATACTTAATATTATTCCATAGATTTGATTAGAATAGATACCCCAAATATTGATGGGCGCCAGTAAAGGTCAGGTGGGTGAACATCATCAAGAATCATCAACACCTTTACAGCGATGTTATGAAAGAGTAGACTTTTAAAAAAAAAATCCTTATTATTTGTTTAAGCATTGCGGTTTTAGAAGTTTATTACAAAAAAAAATATTAAAATTTTAATTTTCAGTTTGCAATATCCTTGAATCTTTAATTTGTCAATGTCGGCTTCTATTGTTTAATTGTAGACCGATCGAAACAATCCTTTCTATCAAATCAAATTTCCAATATTAAGTGTCCCTCTATTTGATTCAAATCGAAAAATGGCGGGAAAAATCAATATCGGAAATCAAATAGTGAGAACTTGGAACTTGCTGATTAGTATTGGGAACGGATGAAAAATTAGATATAAACATACTAGAACAAAGAGAGAAAAGTTCGTTTTACAGTCAAAATAAATTCTTTTCACATAGATATGAAACAAATTCTGTTTGTATATATAGGCTTTGCAGTAAAGATCCTGCTTCTACAGTGCAAAACAACTGAAATGTTACTTTCGTCAGAAAGATAAATCTATAATTGCAGAAGTATGTTATAATTTATAACTTTTCCCTTGAATTTCGTATTACAGAGAAACTTGGCTACAAAAGCAACAATTACATCTTCTAGAGAGTATCGTTAATAATTTCACGATAAATAGGCAACTAATTATTCTATGGGATTAAAAATTTACTTTAAGTACTTTAGAATAAAGTCATATATGTATGGTTCATAGACTGTAAATTTGCCGTGATGCATACCAAGGGAAATAACAATTCACTATTATCATTTTTCTGCTATTTCTTGGATCATGTAAATTTCTATTTTTTTTTTCTTCAAAGAATAAAGTATCGCTTCAATTTTTTGTTATGTTAAAATTTATAACTACAGAAATAGAGATAAAAAAACACTATTTTTGGATCAATAATATAATATCATAAAATACATTTATCCCAACTATGTAGATGTTCTTCAGAAAAAATAGTTATTAGTTACATATTTAAGAATAATCTCCAAATTATACCCTATTCTACTGTATTTTATTTTTACCAAAATATTCTAATTTAATTTTATCACAAGATTCTTAAAAACTTCTCTGGCGCGAATTGTGCAACTCTACTGTAATTGACTCCCTTCCAGGGTGGAGATTCAATCTCTGTCTAAGTAGTTCATTGTCTGCATTGAATCACAGCATAAGATACACCCTGTAATTTATTATCCATTAAATTGTTTGATTTATTATTTAAAGCGTAATTCACCATAACAATCTTAATATCCTGATGAAGAAAAGAAAAAAAGAAATTTTCCCATAAAATACCTGAAGTGAAATGTACTGTAAATCACATTTGCTATGGACTATTGTGACGTTTATAACAGCAAATTCGTAGACTGGATTAATAGTAATTATTTTGTTTAGATTTTTGACTGGATTTCAACCAAAATTTTAAATTAAATCGTTTTGTAAAGAAATTTCAAAGTAAAAATAATTTTTTTTTAACGAAACAACATTAAAAATGAGCCATACGACCTTAAATTGGATACGGAATTGTAATAACAATGAAGAAAGATTTTTGTAAAACTGGTTTTGAAAATTACTGTTTTTATGTTTTTGTGAATTTGTGTAATTCATATCACAACCGATTCTTTAGTACAGGAAGAAAACAGATTTTTTTCCCTCAGTTCTGTAACCTGAAGAAGTTCATAGGAAAACGAAATATTGTTATTATTAAAGAAGTACTTAATGTTTTTAAGATGTTTTAAATATTAGGTTTATATGAAATTTTAATTTTTATATTTGAAATATTTTTCTCAGTTTTGTCGAGAAAATATCGCGGGAAGGCGACAAAAATTCCCAAGAAATGCATTAAATCCAAAACATTGAATTGAATATTAAGTATAACTTAATTTTGAATATTATAATGATTAAAATACGCCGACGTACAAAGTTTAAAAAGGTATAAACATATTAAAACGAAACTACTAGTTTCGATTCAGTAGAATCATCTTCAAGCAAGAGTGAAAATAGTAAATGGACACATGGGATATAAAGCGTAATGGAATGTTTGAGTAGGATGATGGGTAAATTATGGGGGAATGGGAAATGTGGGGGTGTTGGGTATAATGCTGGAAAAAGAAAAAAAAAAGATTTTTTTTTTCCTCTTTTTCTCTTTTTTCTATTTTCTTCTTTCCTTACCAATTTGATATTTATCTATATTGAGTACAGATATAGTATCGTTGTAACAGTTTGTATCTGTTAGTATGTAGATGGATTCCTTTCATTTGCGAAGGAAACTAGTAGTTTCTTTTTAATATGTTTATACCTTTTTAAACTTTGTGCGTCGGCGTATTTTAATCATTATAATATTCTCTTTGCGCACGTTAATATGTTTTAAAGTTTTCTTAATATTTAATATTAATCTTTTTATTTCGTAAACTGATATCGCGTGCATTTATGATTAATATTAATTAGCTTTAGAAAATTATAAATCAATAAATTTATAACAGCGATTTAATTATTTTTTTAGAAAATGAAAAATTTCTCTTATTTCCATTCAGTTAATATTATAAAATAAATTTAGACTTTTGCCTTTTCAGAATTTTAAATAAAAATCAAAGAAAAAAGTAAAGAAATTTTAGGGAATAATATTTTAAAGAAAATAGTTTTTAAGTTGTTTCAGGAACTTCTTCTATTTCTTATTTTCTTTCAATTTTGTTTTCCTTTTAATAGTACTGTACAAAACAAATTTCTTTTAATTTCTTGGGATCCGTCATTTTTTTCTTTTTTGCTCGACTGCTGAAAAGCCAGAGGGAAGAAGAAAGCTCCAACTTTTTCTATTACGCTGATTGGATTACAGAAAGAGATTTCATTTGACGAGGAAAGACGTATTTACGAAATAACGGACTTGATATCCTCTACATAAAAGTGCAATCATGGACGAAATTTCCGGTTTCGGCTTCTCAATCATCTTCCGAATCCGCCTGTGATGTAATTCTGTCTCGAAGAGTAGGAAAGAAAAAGAAAAAGAAAGAAAAAAAAAGGCCCCGCTGACTTTTCTCTCTTGTCAAAGGGAAATCATGCATCCCACGTCAGCAGTGCGTGGGTGGTGGTGGACTCAGGTCTTTCCCCCTTACGTTCCTGCCGTCCTCTAACCATAGCCATCAACCAAGGCTGTGGTGACAGTTATTTTCGATTCCTAAGTACGGGCAAATGGCTCCCACGTCAGCTGTAAAATTTTTAACTAATGAAACATGTATGACGTGATGACGTTTTTACTAATCACACCAACTAATAAATCAAAGTCTCGAGAGAGCAATTGGATTGGGAAACGCCTTAGAGGATTATGGATATTGGTTAATCTATAACATTGAAGGAGGCCCTAAGGAAAAATGTCTTCCAAGTTAAGAGTACATTGAATGATGCGGAAAGTAAAACATGAAATCGTAATGGAAACTTCCAGAAAAAAAAATCTTAAGCCATTGAGTGGAATAGAGGATTTCGTAGTAATTAACGCTATGTTTTAGAAAATTAAATTACTTTCAAGGATTCACAATATATTTCGACTTCAGTTCATGGTAAAAGACGTTTATCCTTAAAATATCAGTCATAAAACGATTTAATATGTTTAAAAAAATTATCTTTTGTTCAGAGATAGTAAACACTACCATTTCGATCTGCATTTTCTCAAAAAAAAAGTATTTTTTTTTCTCTCAAGCTTCTAAAAATGAAAAATTTATTTTGACAATGGATTTTGATTACTAATTTTTTGAAATAAAATCCTGCGATATTTAAAATGTATATATATTTCTTTCAATTAGAAACTTGAGACCATCCCAAAACACAAATTCCTTATTTAAATTATTTTGGTAATTTTCATATTTAGAAAGTAATTCTGTAGTAACTTTAAAAAAAAAAATTCAGTTTTTATTCAAATACCTTTTCACGATAAAGGGTAAAATATTCTAACGATACGAGCAGAGAACAAAATTTACTTCATTTTTGATTAATTAAGTAAATCATTTCAGCACGATTAAATGAGAAATCACCAAAACACAAAATCGTTTGCTAAAAAAATATATAATCAAATTTAAAAATGCATTACAAATGGTGAGAGCTTTCGGACGCCTTATGCGGCTCCCATGCCAATCTTAGGTTAAAATAAAAGAAAGGTCTATTTATAGATGGAAGTCGAAATTAGATGAAAAATATTGTCCAATCAGAAACTTCAGAAGTGCGTGCTTGAGAAATGTTCAGTTGACCAATGACAGCAAAGATCATAGTTATGACTGGAGCAATCAGATTGAATGTTTCAAATTCTCATGCACGTCCTTGTAACTTAGAACTGTGTCACATATAATCAAATAATTGATGTTATTTACATATCCACTAATAATTTACAACAAATGGTTCCAGTTGACGAGCGATAATAATTCGCTATTATCCTGGGATATTTCATAACTCAGAATTAAAAAAAGAAAGAAAGAAAAAGAAAATTACACTCAGAAACACCAACAAAGGAGAATGGACAAATCTGTCCAACCACTGTATAGCGATATGATATACACCTACAGAAAGATCTCCTTAAATAGAACATTTTTTTTTATTATTACGACTTGTCTCAATTATTAGTCCGATCGGAGTTATATATGTGTAGATAGGACTTATCTAGTTGACATCTTAATACCCGGATGTATTAAATAATTATCATTTAATAATTATTTTCAGTAACAGTAAATATTATTTTCATTTATTACATGTAAATAATTATTATTTACTCGAAATAAAAGAAAATATTAATTATTAATTACGTATAATAATTATTAAAAGTGATTAATTGAGACTATTTTCAGACTAAATCGACAAGTTGACAAACTCTAAATGATAATAAAAGTATGAGCTTTACTTAAATGTAAAATATTACAAGATGTGAATAACAAAAGAAAGCCACCACAGATTAGATTGTTTTTCTCTGCAGAAGAACGGCCGTTTGAAGTAGTCCCCAAGTGAGACTTCGCTGCAATATATTAATGTCTTACACTAAAGCAGTACTTAATTATTTTGTGATTCGCTGGCATATTTTAACTATCACCTCTAGAATTATATAACTTCGAACGGACTAATCATTGAGAAGAGTCATAATAATAAAATATGTTCTATTTAAGAAGATCT
Organism: Thereuonema tuberculata; assembly: GCA_023159025.1. NCBI lineage: Eukaryota > Metazoa > Arthropoda > Chilopoda > Scutigeromorpha > Scutigeridae > Thereuonema > Thereuonema tuberculata. Next base: position 13,491,606 of record JAFIDM010010028.1, on the reverse strand, counting down.
TTCATTAAATATATATCTTATCGCTATACAGGATGGGGTAACTTCCCATATGTTTTTGCCCATTGCCCTTTGTTTAAATCACTGTATTTCGGTCTATTGGTTTTATAGATAAAGAGGGAAGTAGTCCTGAAATTAAAAGAAACGAAATAAGTTTGTTTTGTTTGGTTTTTCTATTTAGAATGTCTTGCTAAATACAAACACTACAAATTTTCCATTTTGGAAAAAAAAAAAGTTCACAAGTACTTACTTAAATTGCTTACATCCAAGTAATTAGTAGATTTATATAAAAACCAACACAGAGATAAGTTATTTAAAAACAACTAATTTCAGAATCCACGCAACATGTTTCATAAATTATTTGTGTACATTTTCAAGCCAAAATTTAAAAAACATAACAGACAATATAACAAAGCAAAAAACCCTCTTACTATAACAATATATCCATGTTCAATATCAAGAATAATCCGTGCGCACTTAATAACAATCACCAACAACAGACAACTGACAAACAATCTATTAAAAATAAATCCTAATTATTCTCAAGAATGGAAAACTCCAAATTTAAATCTGCTATTTCATGTTTCCTATTCACCAAATTATTAGCACATTTTTCTAATCCAAATTGCTTCCTTTACTTGTAGCTTAAATCTGTTATTTTCTTTTTCTAAAATCTTGACATTTATTCCAATCACGGGAATGACTTAGGTTTCCTAATACATGTTCTGCCATCCTTGATTTAACAATGATTTTTAAATGCTGTTTTATGTTGATTATCCGCCTTTTTAATAACTGTTGCTTCGTAGCAATATACAATTTAATACGACTGCATGTAGCAAATTATAATGTATGAAAACAATTGCATAATTATTAAATTAGTATTTTTGAATAATTTGTCCCTATGTTTGTTTTTATATTCATTACGTGATTTTTTTTAGGAATTTGTGTACTTTATTATGTATATAAACCAAATTCTTCCACAATCTTCTTTCTTTCCATATCAAAAATATTAGATAGAAACACACTCTTCCATACATTGCATTAGTATTAAAATATTTATTAAAATACTAATAAGGGAGACAAATTTTCAGGAACTGTACATATTCCTTTTTTCAAGTCAATAATATAGGTATAACAGAATTAAGAATAAGCTTGGCAGCATTGGTTTAAAAACATGAACTATTAATAAAATTAATTGTTGATACAATATGCTTAAACATCTCAAAGTGACTATTAACTAATTTTATTGTTACAAAAAATAAATAAATAAAAGCATGGTGATACAACAAATTTAATTGTTGTTTACAATCTGACTTATAAATTGTAATCTATAATTTTTCAAAATATTGTTAATAATTTAATTCCTTAATATTGGCTGTTTTACGGTTATCAAATTTTAAGTAATCTCTAATAAGTACAATGGTATTAAAATTTACTATAGCTCCTTTATACCTATTAAAATTTTTTTCTTTAGAGTTTCTAATAACACAACTTTCCAATATTTTTCTTAAGCCTAATTGGGTTTCTTTATATAAAATTTGGACATTTGTGTCCATAACGTGGCTTTTCGTAATGCAATGATATGCTACGTCTGAGATGTCTTTGTTTTTATTTTTCAAGGCCCTACAGTGCTCGGACACTCGCTCCGCTAGGGTTCTTTTGGTTTCTCCCACGTAAAAATTTTGGCAAGTTTGGCAAGTGATTTTATATATTTATTTTATATAAAGAAACCCAATTAGGCTTAAGAAAAATATTGGAAAGTTGTGTTATTAGAAACTCTAAAGAAAAAAATTTTAATAGGTATAAAGGAGCTATAGTAAATTTTAATACCATTGTACTTATTAGAGATTACTTAAAATTTGATAACCGTAAAACAGCCAATATTAAGGAATTAAATTATTAACAATATTTTGAAAAATTATAGATTACAATTTATAAGTCAGATTGTAAACAACAATTAAATTTGTTGTATCACCATGCTTTTATTTATTTATTTTTTGTAACAATAAAATTAGTTAATAGTCACTTTGAGATGTTTAAGCATATTGTATCAACAATTAATTTTATTAATAGTTCATGTTTTTAAACCAATGCTGCCAAGCTTATTCTTAATTCTGTTATACCTATATTATTGACTTGAAAAAAGGAATATGTACAGTTCCTGAAAATTTGTCTCCCTTATTAGTATTTTAATAAATATTTTAATACTAATGCAATGTATGGAAGAGTGTATTTATTATGTATACTTTATTAGGAATTATGTGTACTTAAATTACTATACATACATCGACACAAATCCACTGTCCCAATGATGAACCAATGCTCTAGAATTATAAAAATTTGACAATTATATATAGATATAAAACACCACAACTAACACTAATAAACATAACAAATACATTTGTTAAAACAGCAAATTTTCGAGAAGATAATCACTTCTTCCCTTTAACAATTCTTTACTGTTATTCTCATGGTCGTATCAATAAATTGTTATTATAGAAACTTTGTAATATTTTTAGACTTGATAAAGGGAAGAAGTGATTATCTTCTCGAAAATTTGCTGTTTTACATATTACATACATAATAAATGTATGTAATATGTTTATTAGTGTTAGTTGTGATGTTTTATACTAATACGAATACTTCGAGAGAAGAAATTAAGAGGAAGTATGGACTATACAATTATACTGTATATAGAGTTGACGAACTCTGCTTTTCTAATATTCTGTCGTGTTTTGTATAATTTCTATTTCCATAAATGATTTTGACCTTGTGCAATAACGTCATATAACGTAGAAGCCTGTTCTGAAATTAATATATAAATATTCAAATTAGAACACATTGGGAAATAACCTGCTTGGAAGTATACAAGTATAGAGAAACTTTGGTTTTTTCGATATTATAGTATTCATGAAATATGTACCGTCTCGTGGCTTATGGAAGACTTTCTTCAATTCTAAATATATTTTATTGGATCTCCACTCTAAGACAATCATTTGATCTTCCGCCAGATGACTTTTTATGACTTGATTCCCATTTAATGAGTTCTACTAAAAACTTAAGCTACTTCTGATAACTAAGAATAAAAAAAAACCACACATCCCCGTCAACAAACTCATTTAGTAAAACTGGTATTAGTTGGTGTTGCCAAATTTGAGCTTCACTCTTAAATAAAGCCAAGAAATATCATTTTCGCCGAGCTTCAAAACTGAATAACAAACTCCTCTGAGGAGGGGAAACGGCTGCCTTTAACTTTTTTAAAATTTGTTTACTGTTTACAGGGTCTTTTACAGCGAGTAAAGTGCCGTTATTAAGCTAAACGTCTTATCGACCATGATTGTAAATGAAACCGAATTACGATAGCACAGGAATTGATAAGCTTCGGGTCATCAAAATAAGCAATAGGCTCCCATTTATGAAGAGAAAATCGAAACGAAAAGCAGAAGGAAAATAAATGACAACAAAATTCAGAATAACAAGTTTCAGAAAGAAAGAAATTGATAGTTGTTGTGCCAACGAGATAAGACATTGTTTCTCCTTTACACTTTACAGTGGAGAGAGTCTATTATTTTAGAAGAAAGAGTTATTGTAGAATTGTTCTATCTGTTACAGTTCCATGGAGGGTTAAAGTAAAGAGAAACATTCTCTGTGCATTTTTTTTCTTTCCGTTATTCTATTAGTCTACACTTTTTTCACATTTTATTAAATACTATTTATAATAGTTTTTTTGAAATCTTATAAAATAGAAGTTAAAGCATTACAGCTTTAAATTTTTTAAATGTATTTTGATTGATAATTGGCAGTTTTAATAATTACCATAATAATATTGAAAAAAATATTCGATATTGCCATTCATATTTTAGAAAAACTTATTACAGCAATTTAAAATTCTAACGCCATTAAGCTATTATTTAATCCTGAGTTTTTATAGTTTCTCTTAAAATTTAAGAAGAGAGTCTAACTTTTGCTATCAACTTTACTGTTTTAAATAACTATTATGAAAATAAATAAAACTTATTATTTAAACAACTTTTAATTTGACTCTTTACTATATTATAGCTATTCAGATAAAAATTTGTTAGATTATTAAACATAATCTGAGGAAAAAAATTCTTAAAAATTTGGAATAATTATTATTATGAAAGCTATCAATTCTAAATCACAATCCATTTTAAAATTTTAAAAGCAACAATATTTATAATGCAAAGTTTCAGATTTCTCACGACAGCATTATTAAAGTTATAATAAATTGTAGATGACTCGAGTAATGGAGGAAAATATATTCCACTGTACGTTTCAATATTTAGAATAAAAAGACAAAGAGTCAAAGAAGAAACAAAACGCTGGAGAAATGGTCCTTTCCTCTGTATTTATTATAATTTTAAAAGAGATATTTACAGAAATAATTATTCTTAATTCAAGAAACCTTTTTTTTAATTATTCCTGCTTGTTTGGAAATATTGAGATACAAAACTGCTTATGTGCTTAATAAATAATCAAGTAAATCTTTTAAAGTGAGAAAAAATATTTAGAGGAAAGCATATTTCGTAGTTGTTGGTGTAGGTATTACGGAAAGTAACATACATATAACATATCCAGTAATATACAAATGTTACGGAAAGTAACATATCCTCAAAACAATGAAAGAGCTTAAGCACAAAACACAAAAGTACATTATATTATTAAATGTGTAATATTCGTAAGAAAATGACTTCATTCTTACAAGTTTTTTTTGCTAATTTATTCCACAATTTCATTAAATAATCATTTGTTTTGATTGTTTACAATGAACTTCTTCCAACTTTACTTAAGCATTAACTTTACTTATAAGCACTTTCGCTAGCATGACATTAAATATTTTTGCAAGATTTAAAACTATTATTTTTATTATGTCACAAATCCCTAATAAAGAGGCTTGATGAGAATTGTTTTTATTATAGGTAATTATTAAGTATGTAGCATTATCTTGTTGTAGAAATGCTAATCAATGTATCAAACGCTTTTAACTTTTTATTTTCGAATACCAGTATAGTAAAACAAAAATTTTTATGGACTTTTCAAAGAGTCAACACATTACTGCCAAAAAGAGGATCTTTTCTATAAAGTTAAGATTGAAGCACAGAGAAAGCTTTACTAGCAATGAAAATTTTGAGTGCCGTCGCCATACAATGTCGCCGTTCATTGAAATTCATCGAACTGGTCTTGAATGCGGTGAGTATTTAATGGCAGTAGGGTGCAATCAAGCAAAAGAAGGATAAGGAGGAAGGAGAAAGAAAAAGAAACGAAGATAAAAAAAAGAAAAGAAAGAGGAAAGAAACTCTTGCTGTAATGTGTCTGCCTACACGCTCACGAGCAGCTCGCGAGAATTAATGTCATTCAAAATAATGGGATTTCATGTCTAACCGCTTCAGAGAGCCTCTTCGCCATTGGTCAACAGAAGCTGACCGAAAGGACCTTATGCAAATCCCTCACTTGTCTTTAATTTACGACCATTCCTCGTCCAAGGCCTGACGAGACGGCTTATCGGGCGCAATCTCCCTTGTTATTTCAGCGTCGGACTCTGCCTAAGTTAAGACTCCATGGTGGCAGCCATTTGTCAAGGCATTCACTTGCTGATAACGGCCGTGTTGTCTAATGTGCATGCTATCAAAGGAAACAGGGCCTGTGGACCGTGAGAACCATCTGTCATTTACAGCGAGGAAACCAATATAAACGCTGGCCACTGGTAGAAAGCTAAAGTTGGGGCCCAAGGGTCAGATTAAGTCAATGAGACAGGGTCTGCGTGTGGTAGGCACCACGTCGCACTTCTACCATCCTTCTTTTCCATGTCCCGTCACCTGCAAGTGACACAGAGTCGGTTTCCCCCTTTTCAACTGACCAAGAAATTCCCTGCGCCCGGCAAAACCATAACACCTGTTTCAGCCATTATAATTCTCCGGAACAAATCAAAAGCCAAAATCCCGCCTTCACCACGCAATTGAATTTCTTCGTGTTGCCTGTCTGTCAGGGGCCACCGCCTGCTCCCATCAACCGGGATTACCTAACACAATAACATCCAGAACGATTTCTGACAACTTCCAAAATACGACGTCTTATCATCACCAGCTAATATCCCTCACATACGAGTCCCCAATATAAAAAAAACACCACACCACAGTCCCCATAATGAAAACAGGGTGATAAATCAAATTGAAACGCAATTTTTATTGTCTATCGAGATTAAAGCGACAACTTTTATTAGCACCATAAAGTAAGTTCCAACGTTTCACATTTACTACTAGTAATTTTCATGAAACTGTAACCAAGTTTGAAAGTTGTCCCCACGGATATTATCCGCCCTTTTAATATCCTGAGTGCAATATTATCCCAAACCAATAAACCAGAATGATGTTTATAAATCAATTTAATTATAGTGAACGCTAACAAAGTTAATGACTTCCATTCCATCCGCTTTTTTTGTGAGGATGAAAATACATTACGTTGCTAATGTGCAATTTTAAATAGCGACTGAAAATTTAAAAAGAAATAAAACCGGACAGCATCCGGAATTTCATCAATAATTGAATATTTTCGGAAAGCGATCAATGGCTAACGTACATAGATACATTTCAAACTATTACCTTAAAGTTTAGTTTCATATATTATTTGGAAATGCAATAAAAAATATAAAAACTGTAATTCGTTTGCCAGCTTTTGAAGAGTACGGAAAATGCGGATACTTAAAGTGTTTTTCTTTTCTTTCCTCCTATTCTTAATACAAATAAATATTAATAAATCTACACAACAATTACAACAAACATGAAAGTATGGAATAAAAATTTTGAATATTGAGAGATTTGAACAAACAAATTTCAGAAATCACAACTAAAACAGAGTTTTCTTTGAAGATTTTGATCTATATACTGTTCTTTAGATCTATTTAATCAACACTCTATAATTTTATTCTAATTTAGAATTACATTCTAATTTTGCAGTGAAAGAACAGACTGTTATTTTGGGTATATATGTTATTTTGTTTTTGTCCAAAAAAATTACTTCATAACTACAAAAAGACTATCTTAAAGTACTTGATTATCTGTAATTATTCATGCCTAAGAACCACGTGAAATACAAATGTAATTGGGATTGAGGAATAAAGGTAATAATTGTATTTAATCCCGAGTTAAATCCAGATATATATATATATATATATATATATATACAGTTAGATTGAGAAAGTCCAGATTCCCAAAATACAATCTTACTTCTTATCAACTTAAATACATTCAAAAACTTCGGATCTCTAGTTAGGGATGTGTCCTTTGTTTTTACAAAGAATTTGTTGAAGTCGTTATTAATTTAATTTTGTAAAAATGTTAATGCCATTCAACATAAGTGAAGTGATGTTGTTAGTTTCTTAGTTGTCTTGAGCCATCTCCTCACCTTTGTAACTTTCTTAGCAGAAGAATTCTGAAACTTGCCGACGGTAATGAAATTATAAATTAATATACGTTAATTTTCTTCTACATTTCAATTTCAATATATCGAATTCTATGATCATTAAATATAACTGTTAATAAGAGTTGTGCATGATCGAGCTTCTTTCGTTCATTTCAAATAAGATTTAGAATATCTGGTTAAAAAGACTGAGTAATTCAGATTGCCAATAAAATCAGAGTTTCTCAAACGGTGGATCTCGATCCCCACGAGAAGAAGAGGATTCACAGGCCGTAGATTCGAGATCGTCAAGTCTCAAATTTAATAGTGTTTTTACACAATTTTACTTGTTTGTAAGGAGGAGGATGGAGTCCAATCAGTGACTTACTAGCAGAAGGGTAGATAGACTAAAAAAATGAAGAATACCGCTGTTGATTTTACAGTGGTTATTTCTTTGATAACAGCTCTTTAAGAAGACTCATATACTGTTGGTCTTTGTCATTAAGAGCCATAGTTTAGCCAAAAAAGGAAATTTCTTTGAAAAAGATTCAAATACATGAATAGGTACCTCTCTACAGCTTTCTGGCTTAATTCCAGATTTCTGTAAGTATTTTCTAAGTTGTAGTGGCTATTCACCTTTACAGTGATCTATATCTATATCAAAATTAAGAGTAATTCTAACCTAAAATTCCATTATAGTGTTACTTTTCTTCAATAAATATTGTTCAAGTTATCTTGATGATATGCAGCCGGAAACGCAAATTTCAAGTTACTACAAGTTACTTTTTAAAACTTTTCTTTTAGCCATTTTTTGTCGTACTGAAATTCCCGGATGTTATAAAAAATACGCCACTATATATATAGCTTTGCTAGCTGCCATGTTGCATCAAAAATTATTATTAATGAACTCCAGAATTCTTTTTAATTGTTTATCTTTAAAATCTCATTAACGGAGCATTTAATTAAAGTGTAGAATAAGTAATTCCTCATCAGCAGTCTTCAGCCTTCCATTATTACCCTAAGTTTGATACAAGTCTACATTAGGGTTAATTGACTACTTCTACAAAGTAGTTTCGAACACCGGAAGTGGGAGCAATTGAGTTTTACACAGGAGCAATTTGCAAATTTCTTATATTGAATTTCATGGTTATTTTATTTTAATCAGTTCATCATTAATCGAAATTTGAGATGCAAAAATTCGTCCCTTAATAAAAGCGAAGCAGCAGGAAGGAGGTAGCGAACAGTTATATCCGCTCTTTCCGTCATGAATGATTCATTACAATTGAAAAATTAAAGCATTGTTGGTAAATAGATACAAAGTGCGCTCAGAATTTTTTAGGCAACTGCACAACTACCGTTTTCTTTTAAAGAGAGATTTCAATGTAGGCTATAAAGAGTATATACAATTGGCTTTATTTTTCTTGAAAGCTATAAATATATATATATATATATATATATATATATATATATATTGGCGCCTGGTGCGAAGTAGCTATGGCTGCACCTGCTTTCTCTTTTCATTTTTTATTGATGTTAGGGATTTTATTGTTTTGTTAACAGAACAATATGTTATTGTCTTGTAAGAATTGCTTTTTTGTTTTCAGCAGAAAAATTATTAAACATGTAGATAAGTTTCCAGAGATAAGGTCTCCACGGCGCCTGGTGCGGGGACACTCATCACACCAACCTTGCTACGGCTCTGAATATTTTACATTTAATTGAACATTATTAAATAATTAATTAATTAAAAACCGTTTAACGTGTTGTTATAATAATTAAAACTGCTAACGATTAAAAACACATATCCATTAATTAAAGGCATAAAATATATACAACAACGTTTCAAACCCTCATCTTGTTGTTATAGGGTCCTTTATCAAGTATTGCTCCCAAGTTAAAAATTGATCCTCCGTGTTTGGAGTCGTCGGTAAGAATGACCGTAGATTCGCCAAGGATATAGAGTCTCCCCCTGGTGTGGGTGACATTAATGACTATAAAGGAAATAGCTGTCTGCTAGTTATCAAAGGCGCTTTTTTTAAAGAATGATTTCATGAAGTGGAAAAAAAATGCTTTTAATTAAATTATAATTAAATTTAATTATGCTTTTAATTTAATTATGCTTTTAATTAATGGATATGTGTTTTTAATCGTTTGCAGTTTTAATTATTAAATAATATTTTCAAATAAACATGAAATACCTTACGAGTGCTTTGAATAAAGACATGTGAATTTTTTTTTTTTAAATGTGGATTTAAACCTTATCCTTTTCGTATTTCAACTTTTTCAGTTTTTCTAATTTTTTTACTTATTTAAAAATTCATGTTAATTGGTGCTAACATTGCAAAATTGGCATAATTATCGTTTTGTGATTTTTATGCTGTGATAACATGTTTAAACATCACTGTTGATAGCTTCAAGAATCCTAAACTGCTGTTTCGGTATCCTAATATCATTCACTTAAAGGGTAAGTTATTATAATAAAGTTTAAACTTTTAAATTACCAATATCTTGTACAGAAGAAATTATCTGCACAAATCTAAGATAAAAAAAAGAAGCATCACAGGAGTTGACTAATTAAAAATTTTGGGGGAATGTTTTAATTGCAAAATATAGCAATGGCTTGTTTATATATATATATATATATATATATATATATATATAAACAGGGGCACATCTGAACTTAATTCAGAATGTTTTTTATGTTCATTAATCTAAATTAAATTTAATTACGAATTACGTCATGTTGACGGAAGTTTGCTTTTGATTTGACCTGTACTTTTTTATCTACAGATCCATACTTACAAAATTGGATTTCTTTAAAAAAACAAAAACAAAGAAACAATCCGATCTAAAAAACAATCAAACCTAAACATAAGTTTCAGCTTCCTATGATAATTAGTTTCATTCATCATGATGACGAAAGATGTCGTTCAGCATAAAGCTAAAATGCCAAACCTTTTTTAGTATAACCCTCACTTTAAAGTTGCTTGTACTGTAATGATCTTTAATATCTGGTTGATATGCTTCTCAAACAAGTAAATTTAACATTTTTTTTTTTAAATTCCGTGCCAATTTCTATTATTAAATCAATTTCAAAGATAAAACCAATCTAACAAAAAAATATGTTTGCTTTTTTTTGTTTTGTTTTTTCCTCTCACACAAACTGAATGAGTCCATTTCGATTTTGGCACCCGTGTTTGTGTTACTGAAATGACCGAGGCCTATTTTCTCTTTAACATCTAAACAGATTAATGAAGTTCACACAACTCGTCCACTGCTGCACAGGGAATTTCAATGGAAGAGAAGCACGCTTTCATTTCGATTATTGTAATAGTCGACTTGTGCCTCAAGCACTAACCAGTTATTTTTGTGACGACGAAAAGATTTTCCTCCTTAAAAAAAAAGAAAAAGAAAAAAAGCGCGGAAAATGAAGGGGAGTAGGGATCAAGGGAATCACGCATGAGCGTCTGTGTCTCCAATCCCTCCGTTATTTATGGTGCAAAACGGGTCGCCGCATCACTGGCACATCACAACAGCGCAAAGATAATAAATCGCGGCCAAGGTGAGCCGTGACACGCTCCTGCTGGATTATTGCTTGACTGAGGAGGACGACAAAGCCCCCACCAGGCCTTCCTGAGCAGCAGCACAATGTCTCTCCGTCTCCGGTATAATTATAAACAGAAAGGCAAAGCAAACAATTACAGAGCGGATCTTCAGGTAGCCTAATCCAAGAGAGAAGAGTCAACACAAAGAATAAGAAGCTACAGGGACCATTAATTCGGTGCTTCACAGTGGCCACACACAATAAGAAAATGAGGGAACGCAAAGGAAAATGGGAACCTCTATTACAACAAAGATCTTCTCTCAACTGCTTTTTATTAAATACTCAAGCAGATATATTTTTTTTAAGTTTTGAGACTATTGTTAAAATATACAAAAAGAATAGTTTCAAATGTATTCAACACATGTAACAACACTTATATATCAGTGCTGAAAAAAAATTATGTTGACTTAATAAGTTTTAGATTCATAAATTTACTAAGACAAGCTTCTTACTAGTAATTGAAATTCTGAATGTCGAATCTAAATATCCCACAAATTTTCAGATTGGTAGGGTAGTTAGTTGTCGATTTACAATTATACCGATTCTTTAAGGGATAACATTGGGTCCTTTAAAATAAAATATACACTCAAAATACAAAATATGTATGTGTTTATATTTAAACTTTTTTTTATTCAACTCCACTGCATCTGTTTATCTTTCAACTAATGAGACAAATATCTTTCATGTATTGTTCAAAGATAGTTTCCTTGACAAGAACTAGAAAATAAAGAAATATCGATTACTTAGATATTAAAAATTCTAAATACTAATTCCTCATTATAATTCTTTACTAAAATAATTATTATTTAACAAAATAAATAATAATAAATTATTATTTAACATTGTAAAGGAGGTATTTATAATATTTCTTGTCCATTAGCTATTGCAATAGGACCTGGTCGCAATAATTTTATTTCTGAAGTCATAGTATAGTGTGTTGTTTGTATATTATTAGAGCTAATAAGTATCTTTGATATTCAGTTATTTCCCAAAATACTCTTTTCAACATAACAATTACACATGGTTTATTTTATTTTTTTATTTCTTATTGTTCGGTCAATTTCCTTTATAGAAACTTGGAAACATTCATATGACGTTCTCAAACTTCTTTATAGGTATTTTCAACTATTTAATTTGTTCTAACATACATTTGAATATTCTTTTGTTAACTCAGCATAAATTAACTGTTTTTTTATGTGATATTTCACGAAAATCTTTTCGTACGAGGAATTTAATGCACGTTGTTTGCAGAAATTCGCAAAATCCGCTGTTTGTTGATGGACTTCAGACAGGAACAGAGCTTCTTCCCGCGAAACCCGCGGCCAATAAAGGGCATCGGATTGGATTCTGGCTTTTCATAGCCGTATTGAAGGCTTGGGCCTGCCTCCCACCCTGTTTGCTTTCGAGTCTCCTCAACTTCTTTTGAGGAGCGCGTGATGATGGCTGAGCAGGGGGGGGTGAGGGGAGACAGAACACTTTAAAACGGGGTAAAGCAAAGCCCCATAAAAAGCCCCAAAACGGCGAGTAGTGCCTTTGATTCTTGGACCAAGACTTGCACAAACCTGTCAAAACAACATTTTTCAGAGCTGATCTATCATTATTCTTTTTGATAGTTTATTGCTCGTAAAACTACTATTTGATTACTTGAAGGAATTTATTACACCTCATATTTTCATAATCCGTCGTGGCAATTTCCGTGCTGAGTAAGACTTTGCTGAAGCAGCTGCAGGGTTCATCTTCTCTACATTTCGAACTGATGACATTTCAATATTAATAGACCATCGTTTCTATGCTTAAGCTTTTTTTAACCTTTTACAATTACTATAAAGTTAACTAAATGCCATGTGTATATGCCACTTCACAATTTCTGTATTAATTATTCTAATTCCTATTAGAATGTATATTTACTACGTACTGTTTAAAATCTGTATGTAATATACAATGCTTAGAAAATGTAAATATTCGAAATAAAAAAATACAGAGCTTCCGAAAATTATCTTTTCAATCACGTAATCAACATGTTTTAATAAATATTTTATTTAGAATTGAAATTGAGAGTTTGGTACACCATGTATATCTCTAATGATGAAGTAGTTTACCTTATATCTCAGAATTATTTACGTAACACTTTTATAATTAATTAAAATATATAAACATATCTTTTCAGAATATATCATATATATCATTACATCATCTTAATTTATCATACGTAGCATTACGTTATTTTAATATATCATGTGATATTAAGTTTCAGGACTTTCTTCAAAGTAATTCAGTAATAATAATAAAAAAACAAAACATCAAAAACAAAACTCAACCAGCGATTGAATTGATGTGGAATTTTACATTCATGAAATTAAAATTTAAGTTCTTCTTTATTCTGAATATATCTACGCTTTCTTTTAAAATATGTCTCAAATTATAAGTTTATGATTATTTTTAATGCAAGTGTATCTATGATTCCTGAAAATTATCTCTTTTATAAGTTTTCCATTTCTGTGTGTCCGTCTCTTGATAATGCACTCCCTGTGTGTAACGCAACAATGCCCGCATTCGCAATCCCGGGAGGCATTTTTTGAGCGAGCCGGTATTTTCACATGGTCAACTTTATATTGCATTGTCGCGCTTACGAAATAGAGACAACATCAAAGTACTCAACAAAAAAAAAAACCACGATCAAACGATCATTTGCTAAATGATGCTTGCATTTTCAATAGGAATGTGACTTATAATCAAGCCTTCCAATAAACAAATTCACTTATGTTCCTAGCAATGCATTCATTTTAATTTTCTATCCGTCTTATATATGATAGAGAAGATAAAATACTCTATCGAAGATAAAAGGTGTCACATTGTTACGCTGTAATTGACGGACATATATGTTAGTTAATGTACAATTATCATTACATATAATTATACAGTAGGCTATACAATTTTGAAAACTTTTATATATACGGAGGACACTATGCAATTACGCATTATAATAATTATTACTATACAATTACTGTAATATAAAGGCCTCCTCTTCTATATTGTCTCGGTTAAAAGATCTTGTGCTTGTATAGCGTCATTATTAAATTTAATCGTTTACAGTACGGTTACGTATACTATAAACCATTTATATTTTATATATAATCTTTTTGTTACGATATAGTTAAAATTAGATGGATGTCTAGTCTCTGGTTCATGAGATATACTTTATCTACATTAATTACCTGAAACATTAAGTTACAATAACAATGATTATGTGTGTGTGAGTGTGTTCTCTTAATTTTTAAGTCTTCTTGAAATTTGGTATAAATATTATGCACAAAAGACGAACTAATGTTTCGATTTGAAATTTTTCTGAGTGTCTGTCCAGCCAAAAAAACTTTGCATGTGAAGATTTTAAAAATTCCTCATGCAAAATATTAGAGCCTAACCATGAATTTCCATCGATGTCTAACAATGTACATCAATCCTCTTAGTACCACGTTTGCATGATTGAATTCACGCAACTTTAGCAATTTATTTCCAAATTTAAATAACTTTTCAGAAATTGAAAAATTTTCACCGTTTCAGTAGATATTCTAATTTAGAAATTTAGATTTTTTTATTTGTTTTATTTTTCACTGTTTTAAAAAAAATATAAAAGAAAGGGAAAGTAGTTTACAAGTTGTTTTTTTTTTTTAGAAGTTATTGTTGTCTTATACTTTAAGATGCCTTTTTTTTGTACAATTGCAAATAAAAACAATATATTATTAGCCATGAAACGAACTCGTTAAGAAATGAATATTGTTCTGAATGAATTTCTTTATTGTGATATAAAAAAGAGAGAAAAATTTAGTTGCCTCTTTAAAGTTTTCAAAAAATTAAAACTACTTTAAAATAAGAGTAATCGGCTTAAAGATGAACGAAACTATAAAGGCTGGAACTTTGTATTTTAAAGTAAAAATTAATCGTGGGAGTAAAACTTTTTTGGAAGCGCTGTTTCGTCTGTTAGAGGAGAGAGACTCGGAAATTGGCACTGTGGTAAAACCAACACCTGTCATTCAGCGGTAATTCTCTGCTTTATATGTTGTGGTCTCTATGTAACGAATGTGAATACAGGCAGAAAATACAGGGAAAAAAAATTCTCGTGAACTGTCACCGTTTTACAATTGGATATGGTTAACCTTAATATCTATATAAACAGATGCAACCATCCGACTAATTGAGACGTTCCCCACAACAGCATCGTTGCGTTGCAATATGTGTGGGAGCGAGACGCGTAAACCCCGCCGAGACAAGCGGGGGTGGAGAGCAGGCAACGCGACAAGGAGCTAATTTCTTTTGTCGTTGAAAGGAAAGAGCGACGCACCCGCACACCCTCAGCTTTGGGGGAGGAGTCGAACTAGCAGCCGATCACGTAGGTTTTCTCACTGGCGATGATGGTGTCGCACACATCAGCATCAAGATGTCGTCTCCCGGTTGCATTTTGTAGGGCATGAAAAGAACGGAATGCAACCCAACTTTTTTTGGCACAACGCTTCAAGAACGCTCTGTTGGCAAGGGTTCTGAAGCTCTGATCCGAGCCATTTTGTCGACAAATGGAGGCTGGCAACTTCCAGTTTTAGTGATAAACTACAGAAAAAGACGGAGACGTTAAAACGGATAGGCCTTGAGAGCAGATTATTATAAATTACAATAAAAGTTGATGTTACTAAAAACACACAAACCGGCGAGAGAAGGGAGAAAATTACTTTCGCTAAACTAAGTTCCTAAGTTAGCTCAGGGAAAGGTCCATTTCAGTTTCATACTTCGGGCGAATTGCTCATTGAGAATATTACAGTGTGTGACACGTTTATGAAGAATTTTCATTTCGGTTAAGAATTCATAACAATTTAAGCTGTTATTATATGGGACATTAACAGAGTTTATTGCGAAACAGTAGTGTTGAGTATCAAGAGAGACATGCAGTGCTTTCTAAAAATAACACAGGCTTTGCATTGTTTAATGAACATTTTTTTTTTAGAAATTGTGGAAGCCTTCCGTAATCAATATGAAAATAGCAAAATCCTCGTAAAAGTTTGACTAAAGCACTTATAAAATCGTGATGTAATTTAAACAGAAGAAAGAAATTTTCGGTTCCAGTATAAAATCGAAAGTCAGAAAATCCTAATTTAAGTTAATCAGGAAAAAAAATATATTAAGTAACGATATGGGCTTTTAAAAATAATAAAATTGCTTCACTGTAAAATGTTAGTATTCTATTAATTTACTTAAATATTATGATTCGAAAATTTGTTCGACGAGAAATCGGAAACTGCTGTTTCACCCTGCTCGTTACTCATCAACTAGGTCGATCTTCGTCATTATTAAGAAGTTTCACGTAATTATAAAATCAAAATTGTTTTGCCCCATATTTCTATGGTGTCCCTGTATTAAAGACAAATAATGATTTTTACTGATTTTATTATCAATAAATATTTTATCTGAATTACTTTTACAAAAATATAAATTAAAATTTTTTTTTTCTAAAAAATATCTTGTAAAAATATAACACGAAAACTATGAATGATTACTACTTATTTCATATACAGTATAGATATAAAGATATAAATTGGAAAGAAAGACTAACAAAAAAAATATATTTTGCTTTGTATTCTTGGCCTGAGGATATACACATTTGAGACTTCCTAACACTAAAGGTATTGAGGAATTTTATTACGAAAATTCTGTTCTCATAATGCACTTCAGCTTCCAAAAATTAACTACACTCCAACCTTAAGATAATCACCTTCAAAAGAACTAATTTCTCGAGTTTTCTAATATTTAATAGAAATATTTAACATTGGATAAAATGGAACATGTGTTCTTCACATCTTCGTCTATTAACTGCACACACATTTAAAAGTAAAAAAAAAGACCCAAGTGGAAAGTAAATGTCTTAAACAATCTTCATTCAATATTACCTACATGCACATTTTATAAAGCGTAAATGCCCCTTTTTTTCCTTCCTCTTTTTTTTTCGTTCTGGCGGGAAACAAAATTAAAGGCGAGGTTCTATTGATTTTACTGGCAGGGACGAAGTAAGTGAATACAGAAACCTCACTTACGGCGACCGAGGCGCAAAATTATGACTCTACTTGTTCCTGCGATTTACGGCAGGCTTCATATTTTCGACTTTCTTTAGCGATTAAGTGGGGAGTTCGTCACTTCCTTGTAGGCATAATAGTGCGCGCGAGCAAGCATTTGCTATTTAAAAAAATGTAAATATTCACAGTCATGCTCAAATAAATACGAAGCTTTAATGTATTCAATCTTGTTTTTTCCCTGCTATTAAATTTACAATATTTGTAGCGAGTCTTATTTTCTTGCAGCATTGTTTACGTTTGGTTTTTGGATAGTCTAAACAGTTTGTCTTAAATTTCAGTTTTATTTCTAAATTTTATAAATTATTTTCATATTTTAATTGATAGTTATCTATCTAGTAAAACTTAGAAAAAAAGTATACATAGTACAGCAACAAACTAACATTTTTTTTAGCTGCTTACTGGCCAATTTATATGGCTCTACCTACATAAATACAATCATATAATCATATAATTTTAGTTATGTAAAATTATGTTAATATTAGTTATAAAAAATTATGTTAATTTTCGTTATATAAAGTTACGTTTTTTAATAGAGTAATAGATATTTTTTAGAACTATTTAATAGTATTAGTTTACATAAACTACATAGCATTATTTAAAACTTCCTTGATAGTATTCATGTATTCTGTTATAATACGGATTTATTTAAATAAGTAATATATAACAGTAAATTTAATAATTCATTATTACTAAACATTGCATTCATAATTTGTATTTACAACAAATCATTTAAATGTAACTTAAAAACTGAAAGTTTCTATTTGATAAGAAATTGAAAGTATGTGTTTTACTTTTAAATTATTATCTTTTTTTTTAACAAAACACTAAGTTAAGAAGGTCTGTTCATTAATGGTTCATTATTGTTTAGAGAAAGAATTCCATTGAAAAAGGAACTGAAGGGTTCTTAATTTTTACTGTATCTCGATGAAAATTTGGTAGTGAACCTAGTATATAACAAGTTTCATGAACATCGCACAGTAAAATTTCGGGTACGTACAAAACTAATAAACAAATACTTATTATATACGAGTCCTGAAACGACGAAAATAGAAAAGAATAGAAGAGAAAGGAAGAGAATATCATCTCATTGTGAAAAATGAAAAACAGCAGAAAAAGAAATTATGATATTTACAGCTTTGCATAATTATTACATGGTGCTCGTCTTTCATTCTGCACAAAAATCCTCCTCCTTTCTAAAACTTCCTGTCCTCTGATTGGCGGAAAATATAGTCAAAATTCCATTGTGCAATTAAAATTAAGATCAAAAGTTTGTCATGTGTTGATTGATCAAAATACAAACAAAACATTGTAACACTGTATGGCTTCCCTTCAAATGTAAAACCGGGCTATTTTCTTGACGGCATTACATAAGATAGGAATTATAGAGTACGAAAGAAATATAGAGTAATAAGCAAAGCCCAGTTCCAATCCTTCATCTACGATGGTTTTCAATTGCCATCATATCCCGATATGAGACACTTGCTTCGCAGTTCCGATACCTTAGTGATATGATGGTCCCGCTCGCATTGGCTTTCTACCTCACATCGCAATCGTTAGTCTTCAATGTTAACCTTATAAAGGATTATGCCATTACACCGAAAAATTTAGGGAAAAGAAAAAGCAACCTCATATGCAAACGTAGTCATTGCTTCGAGGCATGACAATGGTCCGGAACCTAAATGTCGTTAGTGTGGGTATAGTTCATTTCTCTTCAAATTAACTGAGCTTATTGAAATTGGTTACAATTTTATGTCTTTAAACACGTTGAATAGATATGTTAAATACAGTGCAATACTAAGTACGAGTGTATTTACCATACATAACCATGCAACTTCAACACTCAATTTGTATTTATTGTACAGTGTCTTTTTCGAACAAAGAAACTTCGAAAAAAATCAGATGAAAAAGAGTATTTGTCATCAGGTTTTAAAAACGAAAAGAATACAGCAAATTTATATTCATCTTCGAAGTGTGTAGAGTTTTTTAGAAGGTATAGAAGACATATCTCCATGTTCATCTACATCAATAAATTGCTTGTCAGAAAGTTAGAGAAGCTGGTATTTAAGATTGTAAGGCCCCTGTCCTTAAAACATATGGCTTAGATAATACACTTCGCGCAAGACTGCTGTATAATTTTCAAAATTTTTCACTGCTTTTGGCGGACAATTCATTTCTCAGAGAGAAGAAAGTCTCTCGTACTCGAGAGCTTTAATAAGTTTCGTTTTCTTAATTGAACTCATTTATTTCACCGTAGCGTTACTTTAATTCATCTAATCAATTTCGCCAGTGATAAATTAGCCTGTATCAATGATAGGAGAGTTTTTTTTTTCTTCTTTTGGCTCCACAGACGCTGGAATGACGGTTTCCCGCCGCTCTGAGGCGCCGTGGTCACTGCCGACGGCCAACATTATCAATTTCGAAGGAGCGATCAAACCTGTAATAAACATGTCAGCAGTCAGCAGAAGATATTCCGTCGGACCGTGGTCTTATTCCGTCGACAGAGACTTTATTTAGTTCATCTTTATATGGCTTCTTGGACTGGACAAAGGGTAAACAGAATTTGTAAACAAATGCTCGATTTCATTTAGCATTTTAAAACAGTCGTCAGTATTGTAAAAACAAAAAAGAATATTTCTTTAATATACCATGTCAATAATACTAGATTGAAATACATCTTTTAATTCTAATTAAATATTAATTGTAATTAAAAAATTTAATTTACAATTAAGACAATAGTTGAAGCAATATTTAGGCAAGAAAAATTCTGCAACACAAAGCATACCAAAAATAATAATGACATTTTCTTTGCTTGGAAGGCTGAAGGAATCATGGGTAAAAGTATAATATTAGAAGAGATTACCGAGTCAAAAAAAAAAAAAGATGGCACCCACTGCGGAAATGAAGACAACAAAATCGATACTTTATGGAAATATGAGCAGAAAATATGAGCCAAACATTTTTGGAATTACAAAATTTCCTATAATAGAATCATTAGATATAATAGAATCATTTAAATAACTACAAAAAAAATACAATTAAGTAACTTTATAATTTGTTCATACATTTACTAAAAATTTTGTAATATTCTATATTTCTATAGTCATATTTAAAAAATATTAGAATTTTAATAATTAATTTGAATCTTACATATAAAAATCTTTAATCTTTTTTAATCTTACATATAAAAAATTATCTATTTATAATGCCCGAAATAAAATTAAATCCGCAAATACTTGCTTAACTTTAATCATATTAAAGCTCGTACAGGCAATAAAAGGATTCATAAGCAGATTAATATGTTTTGTTTAAACATCGATTGTTAGAGTTTAGTGATTTGTTCGGTAAATTTTCTAAACTTCTCGCTATATTCTTGATAAACAGCTTCATGGGAAATTTCAAATATAAAAAGTCCATGGGTTCTCTTTTTTAATGTGCATACTAAGTTTCAGGAAGATTTATTAAGTACGTCTAAAGTTATTAGGGAGACACTAACACACGCTTATATACCGATAAATTTTATTAGTCTAACATTCCGAGAAAATAGGCTAAAAAAATGAAGACCCAAATAATGTGAGAAGACTTTTGCACTTTTATTTTGTAACTTATTACTGTATATGTTTGTTTAATTGCAACGTAAGTGTAATTGTTTTACAATCTTACTTCTTTAACAAAACTCAACATGAACTTTAAAAGGAATTACGAGTGAGAATGATTTTCAGGTCAAGTACATTATATCAACTTAAAACGTAATGTTTTCATCCACTCCCAAAAAATTGAATTAAGTTTGGAAAAATTATAATAGATAATATTTAAAGTTCAAATTAAAGCAAAGAGAACTTTAAAAGACGAAAGAAGGATTTTGAAAATTATTTGTAAGTTAAAGTATTTGTATTTAATTTTGTATTTAATTTAATTTAAAGTAAGTTATAAATAAATTATTAATGAGAATTGTTTTAAATGTTAGATTTTTACATGTTTTACAAGTTGTGAATTAAAGCAGTCATTATATTTATAGTAAATGGTCATTATTGCACTAGTTCAACCACTATTTACTTTAGCAGAAGAATTTTAAAGGAATGTAACGCCATTCATTTTGATATCCTACTGATTCAGGTACCATTTTGATAATAAGCAAGGAGATTGGATTTAAAGAAAAAAATGTCATAATCTACTCACTCAAACATGAAGCCTGTTTGTGAAAGTTGGCTTATGAACTGAAAATTTTTGGTGAAAATTAAAAACAAAACAAAAACTATGTAAGTGCAATTACAAGAATGGGTGATGCAATGTACGGTGGTTAACGAAAATAGAGGGTATATTTATTTAGTTCATTCTTTCTTTGTTTTTCTTAAAATAAAATTGTATCTGGTGTTTCGTGTGAGAACGGTCTCGGTGTCTTACGAATTTAACTGCAATTCCATCGTTCTTTCCTTTTGTGGGTTTCTGAGATTCATTTCGCGTTGAGATCATCTGTAATGTTTCTTGTCTTTGTGGGATCATAGCAACACGTGACGTTGAAGACACAGAGATATCTGAAGTACAATTTCTACGTGGACATATTTCCAACGAGGGCCGACGTTCACTGGCACGCCGAACGAAGAATTTTATTCACATTTAACATCTGGGGAATTCGTTTCCTAAAGACATTATCTTTGTAACAAAAGGAACAGAATTACTCTATGGTTGCAATAAAGTATAGAACCTCCGCTCAAGTTTATCCCGAAAGAAAGAAAAGGTAATGTGAAATCTCGCTGCTTACCAATCGCAAATGATCCTTAACTTCCTTTACTATATCAAGCAGAACTTGGAAATGATGGTAGAAGGAGCTAATTTGTCATAAAAACAGTATTCATCTGTGAAAGTTATTGCCTCTATTGGTAGTTATAATAAATCCAGTTTCTACATGAATAGAACTGCAAGTGCGTGCTTTAGTTAAAGGGATCTAACACTACGATTGTTCGATAATGAAACAGAACTCTAGTGTAAATTTGAAGTAAGAAAAAGGTGTTTTCTGAGTACAGCACAACTACACCGCAGTGAAAACAACTTTATAGAGCAGTATTATGCAGTTTCTAATAAATAAACTGTCAAATTCTTTCTTTAGTTAACAACATTAATAATAACATTACTATTGCCCTATTACAAAAAAAAAAGTACAGTTAATTTAAAATCAGAAAAGGTATTTTATCTGTAAAGCAAAAGTTTACTGTATCGAAAAGCAACTATTCACAGATATGTTAGACTTCATTTTCTTCATAAATACAACTTTATTTACATTAGCGAATGTTTTAATTAAGATAATATAACATTAAAACACAAGCACAACTGTAGTCTAAATTTTAAATAAGAATAAATAATTTTTGTGCCTAAGAAGAACTATAGGCTACTGTAATGAAAACAACTTTTTAGGGTGATTTTAGGCAGTGTAATAAAACCGAATTTTCTCCATAAATAAACTGATAAATGTATGTCTTAGTTAGAAGAATTGAGCATTATGTGATTATAAATCATAATTTCGGTCAATCTGAAATAAGAATGAAATGTTTTGTCTGCACAACAGAACTGTACTGCAATGAAAACAACTTTTTCAAGGCAAGTTAGTTGAAAACATTTAACAATAGAAATAATTAGACTGGACAATTTATTGGCTAGAACTTCTTTAAAATGTTTATAAAAAAAATCTTCTTCAGATAATATATGGGCCGTTATGGAAGTCATGGCAATTACTTTTTTTATCTGCCGAACATGCGGCACCACTGCAATTCCAGAACACACGTTTGAAAGGTTGTTGGTTGTGTTTCTGAGTGGCACCACCAACGTGGTCTGAATCAGTGAAGGAACATCATGGCAGCAAGTTTAAAATACGTATTTGGAAATCATCGATTAATCTGGCAGTACTGTGTAGCCAAAGAAGAAAAAGGAACACAGGAATGCTCAATACACATTGTTAACACCCCTCAAACTAATCTCAAAGACTGTCCACCATATATTGCCAGTGCTGTTTGGGAACTGCTATCCAACGCCATTATTCTTCACGAAAACGCCACATGTCACACAGCAGCGACTTCACGGGCTTTGTTACGTCGATCCGAGTGGGAAGTCTTGGAACGCACTTCAAATTCGCCAGACCGGAAACCATGCGATTTTCATTTGATTCCAAAACTCAAGCTGCATTTACGATGGAACTCTTGCTAGCAAAGATGAAATTTCGACAGCGTTTCGGCGAGAGGTCTAACACTTAAAGACTCAGATGCAGCCAATGGTATTCTCTGCCTTCCAAGACTCTGGCAACGTACGGTGGACAATCTTGGAGATTAGTTGAGGGGTGTTAGCTTTGTGTATTGAGTATTCCAGTGTTCCTTTTTGTGGCTTGGCTACACTGCATTGCCTTATTAAATGATGATTTCCAAATACGTATTTTGCACTTTCTCTCATGACGTTCCTTCACTGATCCAGACCACGTTAGCGATGCCAATCAGAAGCACATCTAACAAGCTTTCATACGTATATTCTGGAATTGTTAAAAAATATACAATTTTCGTGGTGCCGTATGTTTCGCAGATAAAAAATAAGACCCACGTAGTACAAAAAAATCTGATCTTGAAGAATGCATGATTCTTCGAAACTGCATTATTACGTTTTCAAATTCTGTTTTTTATTACAAATATTTTTAAAAGTTAGTTGTTGGAAAATTCATCATTAATGACTTTTTTACTATTACTATTTTTCTTCAATAGATATCGAACAGTTACAGTATTTCATCTACTTACAATAGATGAAGTGTAATCTTTACATCATAAAATTATTAAAGAATTGCAGTTTCTTGCTTGTGCTTTAGTAACGATGGAATTACTCAATTAAAAATATAGTTCAGTTTTACTATAAGCATAACTGAATAACTCGATTCACTATTACAGTGAAATGTAGATAAAATTTCATAATAACTCAAATATAAATAACCCTCTGAAGATGAAATACTTCAATACAGAAACTACCAGATAATATTAGACCAAATCTCGTAAAGCAGTGATGACCAAATTAATTTAAAAGGCAAACTTAAAGATGATGAGAAACTGAAATATCACTAATTTCTCAAAGCAAATACATTAACATTTCTGTCACCCACTAGACTGCATCTTTTCCATTACTTTACAGAAAACTAATTAAATATCTAATTTTAATACTAAATTAATATTTAAAGAAGTTAAGCAAAATACCTATGAATTTTGAATTGAAAAAAAAAAGGCTGTTTTAAATATATTTTTGCACCAAATGAAGTAATAGAAAGCCTGTATAGTAATGTAGCTTCCAGCGTACGCTTAATTTCTAATGGACGATAGGCGAAATCAACCAATCAATCAACAACATAGCAAAATGTTTGTCAAAGATACGTTATGGCGCAAAAAATAGCTCGAGATGAAACACAAAATTTTGAGCGAGTTCTATTCATTTCCTGTAGCAAATAAAACACGAGATAGATTGCATTTCGAAATGGGTTCCCCGAGTCCCAACTGGACCCCATTTCACGGGAATGTGTTTAGAGAAATCACGATGCCTTCCTGTCTGTTTGCAATGTTACTCATCACAGTCTATTAAGTTAACAGGATGGAGAGAATTATGTTTAAAGGATTTATTATTATCAATTTGTTTCTAAATAGAAATATTCGAAATATGAATTAAAATGTTAAAGAGCTCACCGGAGAAAAAATAATTTTATAATAATTAAATATCACTTTGTCTATTTTGGTTTAGTGTCTAATTATAAGATTTCTCAAAAAAACGAAGAATTGTTATCTATTGGTTTATAAAAACACAACAATAATATTCCTGTAAGAAAAATGCTTCCTTTTATTATATTGTACTGTAAGAAATGTTTTTTTTTTCTATTATAATGTTACATCACAAGCGAATATATTTCAACGTTGGGAGTACTTACACCATTTTTGATTTCAGAAGTTGAATCCTAAAAGAAAATATTAAAAAGAAGTGAAATTCTAAAGAACGCTAATTCTAAAATTTTATTACTTCATAATGTTCCGTGTGTTGCCTCAGAATTTATTAATTCTTACAATTACAGTTTACATTTATAATACCGAAATAATTATTATTTATGTATTTACTTAAATTTACATATCTTTACATAATGTAACAAATGTCCATAATTCTATGTGTATAATATGACTTGCACGGATATTAAGTTAAGTGTCCCACTACAGGCCTATGTGGCCGTTGGGGTCGCGGGAGGTAAGGATCCCGGCGTTGCGTGACCAACGGGACTACGTCAAGGTCAGGTGGTCAGCCGGACGCCCGTCTGTTTTTAACCAATGTAAAGAAACCCGGTAACCCATTCAACAGAGGCCTGGGTAGACCCTAGGACTAGTTTGGAGGAGAATGGAGCGTGGAAACTTTCTGTGGCCGGGGATCGAACCCTCCACCTCCAACCCTCCGCCAAGCGCCCTTACCCACTCTGCTTCTGGGCCCACAACATGTACGAGTTAAGCTCAGTAAGTATGTTCATGATATTTTCCAAAATCATTATCCTTAGTATATATTTACTGAAGGAAACTGTCACCATAATTAAGGCAAAAAAAAATTAATTTGGTTACTTCAACATGCTTTCTAAATTTGCTTCTAAATGTTTTAAAATTAATTGTAGTAACTTTTGTTCTTAAGTTTGATATATTAAATTATACCAAGCGACAAGCTTTGTTGAGCCTTTTGTGATGTAAAAGAAACAACAATATTTTTAGATCTAGGAAATATCATTTGCAGTGTCTTTCTTTCTTTTTTAAATCCTGCAGAAACTCAACCTATCTTCATCTGTCCCTTTTTTCTATTATTTGTGACAGGCATGAATACATTTTCCCTTCCAAAACCTACTCAGACTCAGCTACAGACCCCCTTGGTGTTTCATCAATGTCGAGAATAAATAGAGAATGATCTCTACCAAGACAGTCAAAAATATCTTCACTTGCCTAAGTCTGGAAAAGAAAAATGTACAGAAAAAAAGAATAGTGATCCTATCCACTCATCTCTTTAAATTCTTGGAGTAAAATTATAAAAAAAAAAAAATCAATTCAAATCCTGTAGTATAAGGATTTCATCATTGTCTCTTCGTTAAAATATAACTTTTTTTCTTTGCAATTTCTTTACGTCAAAGATAAAAAATATTGCTACATCAAAATAAAAAAGCTATAAAATATAATAAATTTGAAGAATTTACTAAGAATAAGAATTTCGAATAGTTTAGCTTAGATATAAAAGAAGTACCTGCTGAAAAATAATAAGTAATAAATACTAATAATAATATTAAGACCGAGTACGTGTTGTACCCATCGTCTTGTCCGCCACTGGTCTGGTACCTCACACATTGCACCACAGTCTCAGCACACTAGGACTTCACAAAAACACTTATGCACAACTACAGAAGGCTGTGGTACTCAACACAACACCGTAGTTAGGAAATTATGGAAACAACCACACATCCCTAATCATTCTTGCACGTGTCTTTACACTTGGCAGTATGTGCTTTAGTCCTTGACCTGCCATATTGTTTTTGCTGGGGAAACCCAAGGTTTGAAACATACAAACATAATAATAATAAACGTATTTAGTTGAGGATTGCTGTCTCAAAATAAGTTTTACGATACTGTTAATATGTCTTGCTTGCATTTCCGGTAATAAAGAAGTGTTGATTGAGGAGTAAATCTGGCTGAGATAACAGCTGTACCAGATTCACCGTCGATGACAAGCTCATGGCAAGAAATTTGATAACTTGCAAGATGGAAATTTTTTGTTCTTTATTTTTTTTTCATTTTATCTATTTAATTTATTTCATTTGCGCAAAGGTGGGATGAGAAAGATTTTACATTCTTTCATAATTTGATCATTTCAACCACAGAATCAAATTTCAATTCAGTGGTAAGAATGATCAAATTTTTTAAAAACAAAAGATGTTTGAAATTGAAATTTTTTTTAAAAGCAATTTCTCACAGAAAATAGCAAGATTAAAAATTTAGATAAGAAACTTATGGTTGACATACCAACTTTCAAAAACCCCACATTATAAAATACGTACATCAAAATACATTATATTCTTTAATCCAAACTAGACACATAAATAAACTCAAAAACACCTTCACTGTAGATACCCACATTATAAGATTGAGAAAGAAGTCGATGACATTCACTGTTTAGTTTCAACATACCACTGGGTAAAAAAATTATCGTGGTAATGGTAATTTATATTCAAAACTTTAACCATAATGTTTAAGTTTATTACACAAGCTGCTTTAATAGTAATGTTTAGAGTATTTCGGAAATAGTAGAAAAAGCGAAGAGATACGGGGGTTCCAAAGGTCATTTTGAGTCGAAAATGTTCTACGACATTTTGTTGTATGGCCGTAGTTTTAGTCATGAAATGAAAGCTTGGGAATGGTCCCTAATCAAAGAAAGCTCAGTTCTGGCCATTTTCAACATTTTCTTTCATTATCATATCTGTTTTCAGTCATGACATTTGTTATCCGAATTGCTTTTTGTCAGAAACCTTTATCTTATTTACTACACTTCCTAATGTGAACTGAGTTTTCTTTGATTATCATTCTTTTTCTTTGAAAACCATTCCCAAAGAATTCATTTCCTAACTCTAAAGCTACAACAAAATGTAATAGAACATTTTCGACTCAAAATGACCTTTGGAACCCGTATCTCTTCGCTTTGTCTACCATTTCCGAATCACCCTGTATATTCACGATTTTAACTCTTGTTATTATACAAAATTATTACTTTAAAAAAATGTTGCACAACTACAGGTCGATAGTCTAAACGAAGTCTAAGCAGTATGCTCACTTTTGTAGTCATTGGTTCTTTAAAAAGAATTTAAGAAAAGTTAAGATCTCACCCCCACACAAAAATATCGGGAAGAATAATTGAATTTTCTTTGCACAGTTCAATGCAATCTACTACAAATTCTAAAGAGATATTTCTATTTAAGTTACATTTAATCTTCAAAGTTAACAATAAGATAAAATCTAAGTGTAAAAACTTTTGAGAAAAGTATTTTTAAATTTAACTCAATTTACAGTTAGCATTTATTAAACTACGACTATTGTATTAAAATAAAGCATCCTCACTTTACAGATCTCTGAAGTTCATCAATAGATCCTGTGTTAAGCCGTCCTCTCTAAAGTTTCAGCTCTGTAAGATACATAACGTTTTCTTAACCAGTGAGGAATACTGCATTCATTCTGGATGGTCATTCGGTTTCGGACTAGCTAATCCAAAGCAGTCTGGATGTCAGTGAGCCATTCGAAAACCGCTTTGTTTTGAAGTCATTGCAGAATACGACTGCTCCAGATCTGTGTGTACGACTCCTTGATATCCCTTTTCAGTTTATCTATAATAGAAAATCTGTGAGCTAAACTACTCTGATGCTCGTTCACTAATGAAGGGAGAATTTCCCTGCAATTTATGAGTCGTAAATATTATTGCTGCATATTACGCCCAATCTATTCACTCTGGAATGCCGTTATTTTTATCGCCTAAATCAATCTCTTATATTAAATTCTCAGAACGATTTCGTTAATTGCACGCTTGACTGGACCGATAATTGCGGGATTAAAATTTCCAATTTTAAGCCAAATTTCGGCGCCAAGTCCACAAACAGAAGAAGATTAAAGAACTGTTCACCCCTCAGGATTCCAGTGGATTAGCTTTGGTATCTCGATAAGAGAGCATGAATAAATTAGAAGAGAAGGAAAGAAAAAGAGCTTAATGAAGAATAAACGAAAAAAAAAAGCTTATCTTCATGAGGCAACGCTGACACGAATTGTTTCATTATTATTTCATAAACTCCTGCATATTAATCATCTGTTCTTCCTTGAAAGCAATCGACAATTGTAAACTTAAATTTCTGTGCAGAAGATAAGTATTACTGTAAAATCAATTCTAAAGAGCTCAGTTAATTCCTGATAGCTCAATAAATCAGACAACTTTAAAGAAATACAGACAGTAAATAAATGGGACTCTCAAATTCTATATTGAAAGCACAATTTTTATATTATTGATTTATCATTTTAATATACCCGCTCTCTTTATGAGTTATAGACTGACATTTTCGTTAAATGATTCAATGATAAATTTTAATTCTAAGGAAAAACTCAAATATGCAAATCAGAAATTAATTGAGAATTGTGTTCAGTTAGTCTTTAAAATCTCACTCTAATAAATCCTACATCGCTTCGAATGAAGACGTTTAGAACTAAAGATTCTTACTGATTGAAGTGTCCTATTACAAATAGGGTCGGTATTCTTTTTTTTTCGTTCTTTTCTTTTCTAAAGGGATCCCTAGGGTCCACCCAAACATCTGTCAATCGATTTTTTTTTCTTGGAAGCTTTAAACTGACTGACTGATCCCTGACCTTCCTTTTCTCAATTAGGCTGTGATCGCAGGAGCGTCTACTTCCTATGCTCATTGGAGGTTGTTGCTTTAATCTTTTGACTTCAATATTTTTGCCCTGATTTATTTCAGGATAAAAAGCGCTAACTTACGAAGCATTCTTTTATCAAACGAAAAACATAAAATTATTCCTCGTCAGTTGACATAACGGTGGAAATTTTCTTTCTCTCAGCTAATTCCAGAAGATTCTACACTGATCAAAAAGAGGCATCTAAGCGTTAAAACTCTTTTCAGAGTATTGCTACAACATTATACAAATGAAGGCAACGGAATTTTAATTATAGACTTAAATACTTTATAGCCACTTAATTTTGAAAGTACGATTATTGGAAAAATTAAAACCAAGAATTATTATTAGAAAAGAGTACTACTGAAAATTACTAGGAAAATGCTGTTAAGAAAAACAAGTGAATATAATTTTGTGCTAACGCATAAATTTAAGTGCGACTCATAATAATAAAATAATAATAATAATAATAATAATAATAATAATAATAATAAAAAGAGAGTACAATAATATAAGGAAAAATAAAATAAAAGAAAAATGAGGAAAATAAGAAGAAAAAAAACTCACCCGGATATTGAGAAAAAATTAAGAGAAAAAACAAAACAAAAACAAAAGTAGATATATGGATTTGAACCGATGACCCTCAGTGTAAGAGTCCGAGACGTTAAGAATCAATCTATATCTAACAACTAAAATTTCTAACGTTTAAGCAAATAGCGGAAATCCAATGAAAACAATGCCAAATATCTCGAACATGGGAGTGCGTTGGCTCTACAAAATACCCCATTCCTACAGTTTTTGTGCCTCTGAATACGATGGTGAAATCCGTTTGTCGATCCGAACTTCCGTTCGGGAGTTGTTAGGGATGGATAGACACGGACGGATGGACAGGACAAACGCAATAACTACCAATTTGGTCTCTAAAAAAGTAGTTTGTGCTTTTTTTAATGTTTCAACCCCTCGTTACATTGAGGATAAAGAACCATAGGAATTACTTTAAAAATATTTAATTCGTTATTAATTTGTTATTTTTAATTAAAAATTAGCCATTGAAAACTATATATAATATAATGAAATCTACGATTTAAATCATGTTTTGAAATTTCTCTGTAATTTGAATATTGCATCATTAAATAAGTATTTTAGTAGTATTTTTATTTTAACTATTTCAAAAAAATTCAATTCATTACTTTTATCTTTTTCATTTTTACTTTCCAGATTCTCGTATTCCATATTAAAAACACTTGATTTCTGAAATAAATTTAAAAGTGGAAATTGACGTTTAATATCATTCTTTTAATCAAACGTCAAACAGTTATTAAAAATAAATAATGGTTTACCATCAACTTTAGAAAAGCGAGAAATTTCTAAGTGAAAGTGTTTTAATGTAACTTTCAGTCTGTGAAAAGAAGCATGTCCATATTGAGCTTACTTCGACTTATATCAACATGGCAAGTCGTAAAAATCTCTCTTGATGTCAAGAAAGCTTAAAACATCAATTCTTGTGCTTTAAAGATGACGCAGCAAAGTAAAGGGAGTTTTTTTATATATAGATGTGATATATATTTAAAGATGATGTATTTTATAACATCTGAAATTTTCAGAAATAAATATATCTTGCTGTAATAAATGTTAGAGTAAATGGTTTCAATCAAATTTATTTTTAAAGTAATGTTTATTATTTTAATAAAAAAATAAATTTAGAAAGTAATTTATGGCAAACTAAAACTATAAGATTGAGGCATTCATTAATTTAAAAAAGCTAACTTTTTAATTTAATTATATTAAATTAAACCTAACGGTATTATTTGAACTTTTAGTGTAATGTCAGAATGCATAAATTCATTTTAATAAAAGAATTTTCTAATTTTTGAAAATTAAAGTTGTCTACAGGATTATCGAAGTTTAGAAAACTAATGAAAAATTAAAGATATATTTCAGACTGAATTTTATAATAATAAACAGTTATAAGCAAAGTTATAATTTTAGAACAAGTAGAATTGTTTTACTGACAGACGGAAACAACCAAAGCAATAGCTATTCCTGTTATTTTAAAACAAAAAAAGTTAAGAAATTATTGACGTCTTGTTCACATTCTTAAGTAATCATTTGTACGTCATTTTTAACGTCATTTTACAGACTTATTTAATTTACATAACGTTAAAAATTCCAATGAAAACATTCATAAAGTTATCTTATTATCACACAGGAGTTTAAAGTGCCAAAAAATGAAGCATGAAAAAGAAAAAAGGAAAGGAACATTTTATTCCCTTTTTATTCCCAGATAAATGGATATCTGGAACAGCTGTTTCGTCCTTATTAGGACTCAGCACCCAGATTTACCCTGCATTTTCTTTATCCCTTTTTGATATACGCTAAGCTCCCTTATATTTTGACCCCGTCGATCCTTATCTTGTTTTATCCCTTTATTAAATTCTTTTTTATGCCTAGCTTTGATACTGTACTTGGGACAGTGATTTTCTTCCGGTTGTTTGTTTGTGTGGAATCCCAATCCCGGAAGCGGAAACTTTCGCTAACAGCTTTTCACGCCTTCGAGTTGATCGGCAACAAAGGTAAATCTGCTGATGAGTTGTAATGAAGACGAAACAGCTATCCCAGATTTCCGTTTGACGCTAATTCAAGGCGTGAATGAAATGCGCATTTTCTTTATCCCTTTTTCATACCTTATTATTATTTAGTACTTGTGGTCCAGTTTGAACTATTTCAGTGTCATTTTTTATAATAAACGACAAATGTTTCCATGAAGAAAAAGAGCAGTTGGCAGTAAAGTTAATCTTAAATCATTTAAAACATTTACAAGTTGTCTTAATATCTCCTCCTAGATATTAATGTTAAGACCGTGATACAATATTTTCATCCATTCAACTCAAATTGTCGTTACTGACATGGAGGAAAGCTGCTTTTTGTTGTCTGATTACTCACCGATTACTTCAATGATAATTATATTACAAGGACAACGTCATCATTCAAGTCAGTGGCGAATAATTTGACAACACAAGGTCATCTGAGGTGTCAGCAGTGCGTGCATTTATTAAAGCATTTGAGTTGTACACTCGCATTTCTTTTTACTTAAACTTTACAAAATACATTCAAACAAAACAAGATTACTTTTTTAACAAATACCCTTTTCCAAGAAATTCTTTTTTCCTAATACAAATTCATCTACCAAGTTAATATTTGTATTAAAAACTAACTACAAAATAATATCGGTCAATTTATATACTGTTTATTTCCTCTGTTTAAGAAACACTATGTACCAGATAGTTTTTCTAATTATTTTTGTCTGGAACTACCATCTTCAAGATACTTTCCGTTTAACGAATAGATGTCGTAGTAAATATAATTTTCTTAATATCAATATTCTGTGAAAAAAATTATAAACATTTATCTTACGAAATTTAATACAAAACACATCTATTCACGTAATAGCTAAGTAAAGCTTTAAGTGATCTTAAATTACCTCGTAGTTTTCTTGTTTATTTCTGGAAAGCGATTGAGTTTATGGGCTTTAAATTATCCACTCTTCATTAGACCCTTTTAAGTTAAAGGTTTGGTGTCTCTGCCACCAGCGCATAAACCGACTACTTGACTATTAGACTTGAATTCATTAAAGATCTCAAATTAACACACGCAAAATAAATATTTTTTATTTCGAAGTATATAAGTGAAGGAAAAACAAAATGGTATGTACATAAATAGTGTTTTTCCAATTATGTTTACTTCTGGAAGAGAAGAGGGGAAAATTCAGTTCTCTAGTACTTCTATGAATGTTGTCGTGCTATCATCTCATCTTGTATCATCATAAAAACCAAAAACTATTTATCTCTGAAAGATGAAACGTGATCCGCATATATAACTTTAGAATTGTAGTTCTATTACCTCTGCAGCAAATTAATACATAAGTATAAAAAAAATTAAGTTTTTGCTTAACGGACAAAATGTTGTAATACATCCTTTAAGAAAAAAAACTTTTAAATCCGGATTTCTTTTTATTCGTCTGTAATTAATAATATTTTCAAATATGTTATAAAGAATATTAGTTAAGTTTACTTAATTTCGAGATGCAAGATTGCTTAAAAGTCTACTATCAATTTGTATGGAGGCAGTGGTTAAGTTAAACTATTATATTATTAACTAAGTAGACTAAGTAGACGCTACTTTAAGCTAAACTATTTATATTATATTTGGTTGACAATAATTTTGGTTGCCTTTATTACGATCAGGAAAAGGGAAGGGCAATTAATGCCTTATGGTCATTGCTGCATTTGAAGTCACCCTTCTATTATCTTTACTAAATATAAAATAAAAAATCTGCAAGTTTGTTTGTTTGTTTGTCATTCAATCACGCCTCAACGGCTCAGTAGATCTGAATGGAATTTCCATGCAGGTAGTCTATGACACGGGAAACAATATAGGCTACTTTTCATCCCGTTTGATCAAGTATTTCTTGGGGGATAGGACCCTCAAATCTGAATGAAATAATTCCCAAACCTGTCTATAAATGTCACTAGAGCCGTTTTAAATCGCGCACAGTTCTCAATGAAAAACTTCCCTAATCTGTCGATGAGCACAGTTTTAAATCGCGCCAAATTTGGTTGACAGTAAGTGCATTTCAAGAGATTGTTTGCAGGCGTGGATCACGATTAACTTAGGAGTTACCTAATTCTTAAAGCAATTTAAACGGTGATAAATAGGCAAGGAGTTCAGAGCGAAGCGACGGTAACAGGCTAGTATTTGTATATTTCAAAGTAGACGCTATTTTTTAATGGTACCTTAAGCAACTTTCAATGAACACTTTTTCAGTCACTTTTGTTGAAGATTGTTCTCTAAAATTTCCAAATGTAGCTAATCAAAATAAAAAGTATATAGCTTCAATTTGCCTTACAACTTAACGCCTATCTTTAGCTGTTATTTCTATAATTATCTCAGTTATGTTTCGACGTATTATAGATATTAAGAATTATTATTTTTCAATAATTATTTCAACAGTTATCTGTATGTTTTTCTGTGTCTAGAGAACCACCTCCAACGTTTCAAATGCAAACATAACTTCATTTCACTTCATTTCATTCTAATAATTAAAAGCATTAATAATAATTTCAACTTGTAATTTGAAAGATTTTGCATTCTACCGAATATTGATCACCAAACATAGAATTATAAGCTTAAAACAAAACAAAGCACTCAAAAAAAATTTTTATTACATATCTGTTTTCAAGAAAGCATCTTAAAGATTTCGGAGAAAGATGGGAAAAAGAACGCGTAAATAGGTCGTATTACTGTATAGATCCTTTTTTTTTATTAAGGAATTTCCTCACTCCGAGATGAGATATTATCTAGATATTTCGGCCCCGTGCCTCGGGCCTTCTTCTGGAGATGTATAAAAATCAATCACATAAAGGTGAGCGCAGAACTAA
Organism: Thereuonema tuberculata; assembly: GCA_023159025.1. Classification (NCBI taxonomy): domain Eukaryota; kingdom Metazoa; phylum Arthropoda; class Chilopoda; order Scutigeromorpha; family Scutigeridae; genus Thereuonema; species Thereuonema tuberculata. The sequence continues at coordinate 13,456,571 of JAFIDM010010028.1, read as the reverse complement.
CAACTTCCGTCATTAGTTTCTCGGATAATTTACTCATGTTGTTACTTTATGTGATTGACTTTTATACATCTCCCGAAGAAGCCCCAAGGCATGGGGCCGAAATATCGAGATAATATCTCATCCCGGAGTGAGGAAATCCCTCAAAAAAAGGACCTATACAGTTTCATGTCTCACTCCTCCATCAGGACCGAACACGTAAATTTTTCCAAGACAGGATAAAGATATCCAATATATTCAGTTACTATCCTACAAGTAGGCAACTACCCGTTCACATCAAATTTCAAAGTATCGTTATTAGAGAACGTGACTAACTAGTCAGAGACATCATTTGTGTCCTTTGAATTATTATACATATTCATGTATATAACATATATGTTACCTCATATAAAAAGCGACATTAAGGTTCTCGCATCTAATGAAACAAGACAAAATCGAATCAGTTCAATAAATATCAATATTGTAATTTTTTAACCTCAAATAAAATAATTACAAAGATGAACTAAATTTTATGAACGAATCATTACGTATTCATCTTACAATAATGATTTCCGTTATATCCTGCTTTCTATTTAATATCTGGAGTCAATTTATTTATAAATGTTTCTATGAGTTTGTAAATAAAGATAATGTATCTGATTTTCCATGTGTAACAATTTTTCGATTTCATTTTCTGTGAACATCTTTTGCAATCATGTTTTCCAAGCAAAAACGTATTATGGAATTTGATTCTCTCAAGGATTTAAAAGATAAAACAACTTTATTTTTCATAGTCTATTTATAGCCTTTTTTTTATGCAGTTAGTCTACAAAACATTTGATACCTCCTTTTCGCTAAAAAGTTTTCTAATAGATTAGTGTAAGGACAAAACAGCACATATCTTCACCAATCGCCCTAAAACAGGCTGAACAATTTCCTCGCCAGTTCGTTTTACGACGCTCTTCAATAGCACCTGACAACCGAACTGCCGCCTAGTGGGTGCAAGTGTTGTCGTCAGATTGTATTAGGTGACCAGCTCATAAAGTCCCAATAGTAAACTACTATTACCTGTTGACAGTCCATTCCATGCAGCCCAGGTAGTCTGCAGACTTATTTCCCGTCCCCAGACATGAAGCCACCCCAGTGCTCGAAATGAAACACTCCAAAGCGATGGCAGTCGGTCCAAAGCATTTTGCTGTGCTGTAATCTGACCTGTATGGCATAGGGTTGAAGCGAGTCTTCGTTTGCGGCAATGCTCCTGGGGATGATGGCGTTTCCGCGTCGAAGAAGATAGGTTTCGACCGTGGGGTTATGGGAACGAAATAGAACAAGAGAAAACAAACCAAAAAAAAAAAAATAATGCTAATACAAAAACTGCTCTCATCGAACTAGAAAATACATATTAACCTCAGTCCTATTTATATTTCAAAATTGAAATAAGAAGTGAAAATCAAAGAAGTTGAAATACAATTTCATATACGAAAATGTACAAAGTTGTTGAATATTTCAATTTAATTGACTATACAATGAAAAGCATACTCGCACATGAATAAAGAATCACTGATCTGTTTTTGGTATTTTTGATACCGGGAATCCAGAACAGCTGTTTCAGGGTTCCGACCCCTCATCATCTGGATTCGCCCAGTATCTTACAGTCAGTGATCCCAAGGAACATATAAAAAAATCAACAAGAAAATGGCCCTTCGTATTAAAAAACAACAATTAATAAAAAGGATCCCCGGTATCGAAAATTCTAAAAACTGATCAATGATTGCTTATTCATGTGCGAGTATGTTTTTCATGGTATTATCAACATTATTTTCCGCACTTAAACTTGTTGTTATATGTATTTCAATTTAATCTCTTCATTGCAATTACTTCTACTATGCAATGCATCTGATTATATACAATATTTTTTTTTCTATTTGCACTTTCGGTTGCAATATTTTTGGTTACTATCTCAGCCCTTTTCAGATATCTTTTGAACCTTATTCACATTTCGAAATCTATAACACGAGATTATGATAATAAAATTCAATTACAAACAATACGAACAATGTTAACAAGTTCTGAATCTTCAACACGACATAATAACAACAAAGCTTAGTTTGTTACGAAGTTATTAAAAAATTTTTGAAAAACTTTCAAGGTGTAGTTATTTACATAAGGCTCAAGAGATATCTGAAGAAGGCCGAGATTACAGTGCGGCCGAAATACTGTATATAATCAGATGTATTATACAGCAGCAGAATATATAATAAAGAAGTTTAAAGCTTTCCCATTTGTAAAAAAAAAAGATAAACACAGAAGAAATTCAACTTTTTGAGCTTTTTTCTAAATAATTTTTAATTAGCCAGTTCGATAAAATTAAAATTTTTTAATTCCCTAAAAAATATAAGACTTTTAAAAAGTATGACTGAAAGTAACTAAAAACTAAAATTATAAAAAATACAGATTATAAAAAAACTTCCCTTTGCATTAAGCAAAATAAAATGCCAGTAAAAACTCCGTAGTACAATATACTTCAGAGTATTAATTCTCATAGGCTACGCTTACTAAATTATTAATATCATCTATAATAAATATCTACAATATTTTTATATTTTTAATAAAAAAGGCATGAATTTCGCAGAAGCCTACTTTCCTTTTAAAAAACAAATACTTATAATTCTGTAAAATTTGAAGCTAATAATACTGTTTCTAAAATTAAGCTAACTGTCATGATTTCTTAATTAAGCTAAACTTATTATTAGTTTGTAAATAATGTCTAAATGTTTATAATAAATTCTTATCATAGAATTATTACTTATCCTCAGGATATGAAATACTTTTTCCTTTTATTTCCAGTAAAGCCGAAGTAGTTTCCCCGCGTTATTAAAGGCGATTAACATCCTCCAACAGGAATATGGGTTTGTCTCTCTTACTGTGCTTGATTTATGGCGTTTATTAGGTTTCCAAGATTGATTAACTATGGAGCTTTTCAACCATTCATCAAAATTGCCATTAATAGAGACACTTTTTTCCTTCTCTCTCTCGCGTACTCCGAGTACTTTAACTCGGTCACAGACACATTAAAGCTTGGCCATAATTCTCTTTGGCTTTTCGGAATATCCCCTATCATTAATATTGTTAGCCAGGAAGAGAATCACTTGCTTCATAATTGCATGCATGGCATTTCCAAATTTAAATTCTGCTCCACACGTCGTCTCGCAATGGATTTTATTTATGTTTCATCCTTCCAAATACAGATTGTTCTCTGCCTGGACTCATCCATCATTAATACTGAAAAGAAAATGAGGTCCTGTTTCCCTTAATAACTTATGAAAGCCAATTCCTGAAGAAGCAACTTGGTCTCAGCTTCATTTAGTCGCCAGAGCTCAGCTTGGAGAACAGCTAACAATCCCATCAGTCTGGGGGGAGGGACCCAAGGGGGCGCCACCCGTGACCACTGGATGCAAGCCACGGTGGGGTTGTCTCAAGGGGGTCATGATAGAAGCAAGGCAACAAGACTCCATTACAGGTCTATCACAGGCAGGGCCCTGACCGGCATGGAAGCTCTATCAAAGCAGCTAAACATGACGATCATTATCTCCTTGCCACTGATGCCACATTGTTTGGGAGTCTTCAGTTGGTCCACCTTATTCACTACAAGGAGAAACCTTCCGGCCAACAAGAAAAGAGGGACATTCCTACACAATCCATTCTGGTCAGTATTGATTCCTTGTTCTTTTAAGTTTCGAAAAAGAAGATTGGTCGCTATTATAGGAAACTCACTTAAAAACCTAAACTGGAAGAACAATTACATCAAGTCCTGAGAATATACTAAAAAATTAAGGATATTCGAGCATTCTAAGTGATAACGTAATATTATAACTTGATAAACTGAGCATTATCATGTAATGAAAATCATCTTAAACATCTTACAGGGCAACATTTCTTACACAAACATAACTATTACAAGATAAATTTTCGATTTTTTTAAAAATCATCAATAAAATAAATAAATGAAGGCATCAGCTTTCAAAACATACAACGTATGAATACAAATAACGCTTGGAAATATATAATCTGTTTATTTAGTAGTAGGAAACTAAACTGAAAAATTAAATATAACAAGGTATATTAGCTTCCAAAACAAAAATATAATTGTAACTTTCATAACGAAAAGTTGTAAAATTATCATCTAGTAATTAATAGTATCCAATTGAACAGCAATGAGTAGTATTGTATGAGATAATGTTTGAATTACAGCTTGGTATCTTTTGAAGGCAAGTGTTTCAAAGTTATTCTACTTGTCAAGACGATTGTAAAAATTAAAAAAAAAAACCAGTGTAATATAAAATAATTTTACTGTAAAATAACACTTATTATTAGCTTGATTGAAAATAAGTATTATTATAGCCAATATCGTTGCCAGTATTACTATAAGGCTTTAAGTTAAAAGTTGTTTCAAATTATTCTTAAGTTATATCTTGTTCCGACAATGGTTGAACAAGAACTATCGAAAAACTGAAAATTTGCCTTAAAGAAATTGTTTCTTTAATGAAACGAACTTATGTAATAAGATTGAAGATTAACACTGCAATGACACAAGAAACAATTGAAAGAATCCAGATAAGATAGTGAGACACACCGATGATGTTGGAAATATTAAAATTCAATAAACTATATAAATTAACAAATTTTATTTTCATAAAATTACCTTTTGTTTATTACGAGTGTCGAATATTTCTCACTAAACTTTTTTCTTGTTAATTTTAATTTTTTTTTTTATTTTTTAAGTAATTACTGATCATACTTTCTTAATTTAACTTGTCAAATCTAGTTTGTCTTTATCTTGCTTGTACCCCTATTCAATTGGGGAAACTCCTGCCAATTACAGTTTCCAAAACTGTTTCGACGTTTAAATAGTTATTCTCAAAAATTATTATTAAACATATGAATTCAGGATGCCTTATTCTCAAGTACGAATTAAAATTCTAAAATTTTAATATTTTTCCATAAAACCTATATATTGGAAAGATTTAAAAAACTAATAGAAATTGCGGTACTTCAATCTTAAATAAACGTAAATTTAGCATACTAATTAAGAAATCAGAAATTAAAAATTCTAAGCTAAGTACATTAATTTTCATATAAATCACTGTTTTTCATAAAACTTTAAAAATACCTGTTGTTCAAATCTTTTGAATCGTATCATCTAAAGAAACTATTCTGGAACAGAAAATCATTAAAAGAGGAAGCAAATGCTGACTTAATTTGGACAGAAATATTGAATTTTAATCAGCATTATCAATAAGGAATAAAATACTCAATGGTTACATTCCACATATTTAAGGACCTATATCAATTCCTACTTCAACTACATTTAGACTTTTACATTCAATCTATAAGCAATAAGCATTTTTTTATAGCAGGTCTTTTTTCAGTATTTTTAGATAATGTTAAAAGAATAAACTTGAATTACTATAAAAGTTATTAACTACAAATAATTCAACACAATATTCGTGAATACAAAGCCACATTTCATTTATAACTAAAAGAAGGTCTTTTAATAAATTTCCACATAAGCAGCCATTCTTAACGAAAATATTATTTCAAAAAATTCTGGAGATAACTGTGGGTTTTTTTTTTCAAGTATCTTTTTAAAAATATCCAAAAAACTTCAGATATTATATACATTTAAAAATTTTATTATAGGAATTTTATAGTATATTATCAACACATTTTTTTCATTGTACATTGACAATAATGTAATTGGTTTACTGCTTAAATTTACATCAGTAAATAAGATAAAGAATATCATAATTAAAAAAATTAAATTTAAAATAAAAAATTTAAAGAATTTTTATAAAAATATATATTTTTGTATACATTACAGCTGAGTTAAAAAAAATCTTTTTTTAGAAATGAGGCAACTTGATCTGTATAGAACTCTAATATTCTTTAAATCCAGAGAAAAATAAATGAATTCTTTTTCTCTGAGCTAAAATTAGTCCCATAATTTCTCCCTTTACTTTTATGAAAGGAAGAAGAATTCCTCACCTCGTGTGGACAATAGATGTAGGAAAATGGCCGCTATTTGTTCATGAATGCCACAAAAATAAAAGGAGTCGCTTCTTCGGTGGCTACACAAGCGCCATCTGGATGAATTCTCACTGTTCATCACCGAAGACCCTGATGAGCTCGGTCGAAAGTGTTCTCCATCACAAGACGCCGACACGAGTGGCCTCTATCGGGCACAGAGCAAATCCCTGTCGGCCTTGAGGTGGTGCACCTGGCGACGTGGGTTTTGGTGCAGGTGGGACCAGCTCCCAGCAGTAATTAAGGGTGCAAAGGACTCGCTAGCCATCAAGCAATAACGAGCTTGATCAAGAACTAAGCTATCAAGTTGTCAAAGCAAAGCATTGGGGGATAAAATACATGTCTTGGCTGCCCCATAACCTCTCAACAGGGGTTACGACAACGCAGTGGGCAGAGAAGATGCCTTCACGTTTCCCCTGAACCACGATAATATTTTTGACTTCAATCACTCGTCCACAAAAGAATCAGTGACGTCCTTTCTAAGAAGCGTTTTAATCTAAAAAGAGATTTTCAGACTAATTCAATTAAATAAAAGTGTTTATTATAAATATGGTGGTGAAAAGGATATCAGTGAAAAGGATATATACTCCTTAATTAATAAATCAATTAACGAATAAACTATCTGATATCATTATTTAGTGATAACTGTTTTCGTAATTTGCCTATTAAAATTTAGACAAAATTGGTCTTTTTTATAATTTATGAATATAATCTCCTTTAACTCCTCTTTGCGGCCATGAAATATTGCTCTGCAGGAAAAAAAGTATTTTTAAGTTCAGGTAATACTTTCAGTATTAAGGCACTAAGTGCTAGTTCGTTAATTTAATGACATCTTCATTAAACTAATTCATTATAATTAAAAATGCCTAAATTAACTCATATCAAAACCTAACTCCAACGTAATTTTTTATATTATTATTACTACTTAGTTGTATATAAATATTATTATTTAGTTGTGTAGTAATAACTACTATTATAGTAGCTAGAATAATAAATAATGATAAATATTTTAAATATTTTAAGTATAATGCTTATTGTAAATTACTATCCTAAGTAGTAATTTATACCATCAAGTATTGTTACATTCAGTATTGTTATCAATAACTGAAAATTTCAAATTTTTTTATCAGTGGAATATTAATATTAAAGTATTTATGTTTGTAATAAAAAATTCTCAACTTTTATTTCAATGAAAAAGGTCAGTAAAAATAATAATACATCGACATTTAATAATAATGGTATCAAATTTGTGCAAACTTAATATTTCTCTAAATAAACTGAATAACTAGTTTGAAACTAGATTGTAATCAACCTGTAGGTTTCCTATCTTTGTGGTTTCACGGCCATTCTATACAATAACTCAACCGGAAATTCTATTATGGCGTTCATTATTTAGTTATAATATCTTGCCCTGCATGGAAATTCGGCTCAAACGTGATTCCCAGTCCAAAAACGGAGTTTGGGCTTGCGGCCATGTTGAAACTCCCCCACTCACCAGCTCTCCTCCCACTGGAAATGCACTTCCCATGGCCAATGAAATAATGGATGATGCCAACAAGGACGCACTAAGAATTCTTTCTCCGTATATCCCATCACAGACCTTAATCCCACAAGGACTTTCTGCCACACGCTATCTGTAGAACTTTAGGAGCAATTATCAATATATATATAAATTCATTGCTATTTAGAAACTAAAGTAAATTGAGAAGTTAAAAACCTTATTTCCTGCTTTCTGAAATTAAGTTCCTTTATATTCATTATATTAGATAGAAATAAGATAAATATAATTTATTTTAAAGTTTTATGGAAATTAAAAATCTTTGGTAAAAATTTATTTTTTTATGATACTTATATATATATATATATATATATAATAAGATAAGATTGAATTACTACAAAGTATCTATTAATGTTATGCTGATCTATTATGGAAATTTTGAAGAAAGTAAAGATTTAAATGTTATTTAATAAATGTACACATTTTAAAAGTAGGTGTAGGCCTATATTAATGACTATGTTTATTGTAAATTAAAGATATACAAGTTTATATTTATATATATATAAACTTAATTTTATCTGTTGAAATATAAGCTTTTAATATTTTTACATATAATAAAAAAAAATAAAAAATTAAAATAATTTAACAGGATTTTTTTATATTTTTGCCACAGCCAAAATACTCAAATTATTGTTAATGTTCTAGAGATTTTTTGTATCAATTTCCTCCGTCTTGAAAATCTCTCAAAATTAAGTCAACAAATTTTCATTTTTATTTATGATAATGAAAATAAAATATTTCTCTAATTTTGTTTTAATTCTTTGTAAATCGCTTATTTCAATGAAGAAAACTTCCCTTTGTGTTAAACTTTAATGCCTTAAAAACTGTAAATCTTTCGTGTTCACTGGACGAAGATTTTAAAGTGGAAACTGATTCTTGCTTTGTTTCTGACCCAATAGTTGGCTTCTCCCCAGAGTCTAATTGCTATGCAGTAAAGCAGACTATTGTGAGGTGCTTCTGTCCCAGCAACGGAATTCGTTTTGCCTCCTTTCTAAAGTAATCCACTAGAAATTTGCAGGTAATTGTGAGTTAATGGAAATCATAAAAGGGAATTTCTAAGTTTACGGGTCATAAGAAAAGTTGTGGTTTTCAGGTTGCCAAGGCGAAGTAACAAAATTTCGGCTCAACTTCGCCATAGCGTCTCACCTAATTTCCAGTCTTGAGAGAAGTTTGGCTGATACAAGGCTTTAGAAATAAGGTTGAAGGTTTAGAAAAGAAATTAAGAATTGTTTTCTCCGTTAATATTTAATGATAAATTTAAAGAATTTTTTTAATATTTTTTTTTTACTTTTCTTATAAAAATAACTGAATTAAACATAATTCTAAACTATAATTGAAGAAACTAAGGATTTTAAAGTTGATAAGATGTTCTAGAATTAATGATATATCGAAAAAAACATCGCATTTATCAATAATATTTCGATTTTGATAAAATAAAATGGCTCAGTAAAATGATAAAAAAAAATAAAAAGAAAGTTTTTTTTTTTTTTTTTTTTTTTTTGTCACATTTTTTATGTACTAAAACTTTTTAGTACTAAAAAGGTTTACTAAAAGGTTTTGTCCTTGTTCCTGTCTCCATTTTTATCTTGATAATGATGGCTTAGTAGCTGTTGAAACTGTTATTTTTTTTAAAAACGTTTTTATACATTTATTGTCTAATTTTATTTCATCAATTTTGAAATAATAATTTTATGGATTGAAGATTAATCTTTATAATTTTACTTTTCGCCTTTTTTAAATAAATTTATGATATTGTTAAATAAAAATGTATATAAGTAAGACTTGTTTTGATGAAATTTAACTTATAAACATTAATAATTATAATTTATTTAATTTAAAACTTTTAGCTCTTTTTATACAATAATTTAACAATTACAATCGTGCAACGGCGTAAAAGAAGCCGAAAAGAAGCCAAAACGACAAGAACGCTATGAACAAATCTACTAATCTAAAGTATAAAAATAAAGTATAAAATATGACAATAAATAAATAAATAAATAAATTACATTTATACGCAACTACTAATGCAAAAAATCTGGCACAATCTAGACGCTTTCGATTAATAGATAAATCTTTACCAATAAGATTTTTTTTGTATAACTATACTTGTTTATAAACATACACAAATATGCATAAGATAGAATACGAATTCATCAAACACACCAAAAATTACTAAAAAGTCTTTATAAAAAAATGTTTAAAAATACATTACGGAAAACCAAAAGGGGAGCTTTCGGAATCTTGAATGATTCCCTTGTCAATCAAAAATAAATAAATAAATAAATAAATAAATAAATATGCCCAAGAGAAATTGAAATGAATGTTATTTAGAAACGTTTAAAACAGGATGTACATTTTTATTAATTAGAAATGTAAGTTTCAATGTAGTTTTTAAGTAGTGGTGCTTACATTTTTTAATGTACTTTTTAAATTTTTATTCACATAAAAAACGGCTTGTTTATTTTCTTGATATTGTTTAAATATTAAAAAAAAAAACACACTTTTGAGGAAATTATGTAATTTTTTTTTTTATTTTAATGCCAATCTGTATTATGTTTAGCTCAATAGACTACATTGTAAAAATTAATATACAAAAACATAAATGCACTTACAAGTTGTTTTTTTAATCATTTAAGTTAATTTTTCGAAATGCAAAATCTTTCATATTACTAATTCAGGTCGTGCAATTTTTTTAGTAATGGAGAAAAAAAAAGTTACAAAAAATCAGAGTTCATATAGATGTATTTCAGATACATTAAATATTAGTGTTTTGCTCCTGTGCTTGGAAGTGGTTTTTCTCCACTAGTTCTATCGTCAATAAAGCTTAGGGTTGCTTCATGTGAACAGAAATAATGCAGGACGGAGAGAAGAATGAGCAGGAGGAGGGAAAGAAAAGAAAGAAAAAAAAACAACTCGGCAGCCAATGCGATGCCAGGCTTACTTTTTAATTTCAACCTCGTGCAATGGTAGGGAGGAAAAATTAAACTTGCCGTGTTCTTTCTCTTGTTATGAGAGACTCAGCCCACACAAATATTAAATCGCCATACTTATTGACTTCTGCAGTCTGGAAGCTTTCCAAATTCAATTTTAAAATATACCAAGACATTAATGGTGGCCTACATATTGGGCTTCATCCTCCTGGCTTCCTCTGGCTACGCTACACGTACTGCCGAGACCAATCAATTATTACCATGAATCAATTACTGGATCTCATCCTCCGTATATAATTTCCCCTTAATGAATGTTTGTGGACGTACCCGCGGGGGAAAACATTTCCATTACCCCTTCCCCGCCTCCCCCTTGCCTATATTTTGTCGTTTCTCCTAGTCTTCCTCCTAACCCCTCCCCTCCGGCTGTCGGAAAAGAAAAATTGTGCTTTGTGTCTTTTTCTATTTGCTAACTCCCACTGCTCTCAATCCACATCTATTTATTCTGCCTTAAATTCTAACAAAAGTGGACATCGAAAAACCGAAGCAGTGAATCACAGCTTCGGGCTTTAATCTAACTCGCTTTACAATGACAGCATCCAAAAGAATGCCTCATCAAATGCAGAATTCGGGCACAATTATCGTGTTACTCGAAGAATCATTGAACTGTAATTCAAAAAGATTAAGCAAAATCCATTATTTTAAATACACCACAGAATAATAACAATTCTACTTGAAAAATCACTTTCAAAGAAGCGCTTTGTTAAAACTTGACTATTCTGTAGGATGATGCGTCCGTCACGTCTATCCTAGTATCTGGACAGAATTTTTTTCTTGAAACATTAACGAAAGGTTTACGCTCCAAAAGAAAATCTTTTTAATTTACAATTTGCTAAAAATAAACACAGATGCAAAGATAATAAAGATTTTGTAGATCTAACAACATTATATAATAGAAGTAAAATTTCACACATTTCTATTTTTAAGATATATTTATCTTTCTATTATGTCATTTTTGATAATTTACATGTCAATTTGTATCTGAATAAAGAATAATATCTATCTGCCCATTTATCATTTTTTTTCTTTCTATAGCTTTCAAAAAATTCTAAAATATACAACAAACTTGGAGATATATATAAATATATAACAGTAGTAGAAAATAGTTGGAAAATTATGTTGATTTTATATATAAACATAATTTTTTTCGAATATTTTTGTATAAATTTATGTTACTATTCATACTCTCCAGAAGTTTCCTAGTTAATAATAATAAGCATAATTAACAATGATTAATACACTGTAAAATTGGCAATAAATCGATCAGGAAATTCATCTTTTACTACTTTATTAACTATTGCTGAATATCAATGCATCGCATCAGTTAGAGCTACTCAATTGAAGAGAACTCAGAGATTATATTTAATGGGTCAGAAAGCATTGATATGCTATGTCGCTTTTAAAAGTTTAATTTATGAGTTTAAATCTTTCCTGTTGAAATATTTACGAATTTAAAAACAAAATAACTAATTGCAGGAAGAATTGCTACCGAAACTATTAACCAGGTCTAAAACAAGTGAAGTGAAATTTTCCTCATCATCATGGTGAACTTTTTTGTCGTTACGGTAGTTACTTTATTTATTATTTACAACACACACACATTAATCCTTACGAATTATTATTCAGTCTTTTATAATATTTAGTAAAGTATTTAATAGTATTTTATTTATTGTGAAAGACTTATCTAGATTATCTTATCTAGTTAGTAATATTTTATTACTTGGAAATTACTTTATATTAAACATTTGAAATCCCAATTCAATCATTTCATTAAAAAATTGACTGTATCCTATTTAGGATAATCGTAAACTACAATAACGGCGGATTATGTGTACGAGGCAAATATTTGTACAGACAGATAAGTACAGAAATTCAGAACTCCAATTGGTTGGACAGCAAATAAGACCTAAACTTGTTCATATTGTCAATAAGGTTTCAAAAGCTTGTCTCTGAGCAATGGAATTGATTTAACCATTTTTCTACTTTGTTATTTTTAAAGTTATATTTAAGGCATTAGGATGGGACTAAGTCATCAACAAAAATTATTACATAAATATTTGGGTTGCATACATATCAGGACCAGTTTTCCGTATCTCAACTAGATGTATTTAATTATAACTGTCATGTTAAAATACATTGCATAATCCATGGTAATTATTCATTAAAGTTAATCAGTGTTCAAATTACATTTGTGAATATTATTTTCTGAGTATCTTTGTGCGAGGGAAATTATAATTTTGAAAGCTGTCATATGCCAAGACATTTAACTGAAAATATTTTGCTAAGAGGAAATTGTTCACAAAAACTTATCATGAATTAAAAGCAGTCTTAACTATCAGCTTCTAGAGGGATACAAACAAAAAATTAAATAATTGCATAGATTACGTAATTATTACTATAGTTATTACGAATTTAAGATTTAATTAGACAATATATCTTAGAATAGGTGTACGGAATGATCTACTTTTTAAAAAGGAACAATATCATATTGCTTGCAATATATTCTAAATGCAGTGGTCGATTTTTATGTTACTGCACAAAAACTTATTTTTTTTGTAAATAACTGCACAAGACTTTATAACATATATTTGTTTTATGTGAATTGCTTTCTGCAAAACCAGAACTAAATTAAAAAACTAACTTCAAATCAAAATCGGCTATTTAGACGTTATCTATAAGAAATTTAGATCAGTATTGTTTACACCGACATCATGTACCATAAAACAAGTATTCATTCATTTGTTTGTTGCTGAATATGTTTAATAGGATAAAATAAAACAGTAAAGAAAAACCTAAAAGTCTTGAAATTAGCTGACGAATTGCCTACATATTTTGTTTTTCAGAATATAATAAACGCATAAAGCTTCAGTTGGATACTATTTAATATCGATAATTTACATTACATTGAGTAGTTAGTGAGTAATTTTAATCTTAGAAATTAATAGCTTTCAGGACCGTCCATCTGTTACAGTGAAATATCCAAGGCAAGTTTGATTTTCAACTTGGAAATAAAAGAACATGAACTCTCCATAGATATAAATCTATAAATATGAAATGCATGTATTTAACCAGCGAGCAAAGATCAACGACCAAAGTTGATGACATTTCTTTAGTACTTCAAATAAAAAACACCAAGTTTGTAGCAAAACCTTTGAAGGAAAAACAACTACGAGCAACTTTTTTAGATTGTGTTAATTAAGATTTTTTTTTCGAAGTTGCTTAAAAATTGATAGATGTAAGTGCAGACCTACTTTCCTTTATTTGATCAGTTTTATTGATTTTTGTCTTTTAATTCCTCTATCTTTCTCTGACCAAATTTACAGGACTGCTGACTCAGGGGTTGAGAAATAGAGTAACTATCTTTTTTCCCTTCTTTCTAATTTTTTTTACTTACAAATTTCATAAGTTTTTATTTGTTCTGTTGTTACGATTTTTTTGGTTCTAAAAAAGAAGAAAATAAAAAAGAAGAATTGATGTCTTGTCACTTTTGTAGAAATTAAATTGTCAAACTAATAATCGGAAAATAATTGCCAGAAAATTTTTTAAATACTTTATTTAAGAGTAAATTCTTTGTAAAAATTGTTAGGTTTAGATGAGATGACTAAATGATGAAGAATGATGAAACGAAATTGTTATTTTTCTTATTTATTTTATTTCAACAATCAATGTATCAATTAGTCTAATATCTTGAATTCAATATAATTTACTTAATTATTACAAGTTATTTCTTTTCTTTCCTCTTTTTGTAATTTTAATTCTAAACTTTGCTATTGAGTTTCTTCAATAATTATCCATAGATATTAGCTTACAGATAAATTACTGGGGATGAAAAATAGACACCAACGACTGCAGTTCCGTAAAGATAAAGATATTACAATTTTAGTAGTAAATAATAAGAATTAAAAGATAAAAGAATTAAAACTTAAAAAATTCTAAAAATTAAAGTTAAAAAAATAAACTTTAATAGTTTTCGATCTCTATTCCCGTAGTCTTCATCAGTAAATTTAACTCTGGAATTGAGTTTATAGTAACTTTGATATATATTCAATGATCTTTATTAGCAATGAATCCTAGAAATTAACTGTATTAGGGTCGATATTTGTTTATTTACTGTTGCTCACTGATAACAGCAATTAGTTAGTTCAGTTATGCTTTTACTTTATGGAACAACACCAACTGACAGTGAAAATTACATCAATAAAGAGATGTTGATTAAGAGACTTTTATTGAAGGCATTAAAATCTAAGAATAAAATACGAATGTATAGTGTTAAGGATTATCTGCAATTATATCTTCATTTGCTAATTTAGGTTTTTAGCTTACGACTGTCATATCTACAGACGATCAAGAACGAATGCATAAAAGTTTTCAAAATTTCCCTGAATGATAATAATAAAACATAGATAAAGCGCTGTTTAAAACTCACTCCCACAAAGTTCATTATTTCTAAAGGTAATTTGAATGTTACTAAGTTATTGTCTAACAACATTTCACTTCAATGTATATTTGCCTTCAAATAACTTTGCTAACTGTAATTTACCAACTTGAAATGCTTTCATACAAATACTGATATTTATTTTATATATATTAATGTTTTATTTTATCTTTGTCGTTTATAAATGAAAATACTATTTGATCCTCGTTGAACATTTTCAGTGAAATGAAAAATTTCTTGGAGTAATGAAGAAAACGAGAAAAATCCTCTATCTTCAATCCTTTTTTCCCTTCTCTCACAATTAAAGAGAGAAGAATAGTAGATCCGACAAGATAGGCTGTGGAGAGATAATCGCCTCTAAAATATTGTTGAGTGTAATTCGTTCGACGTTCCTCATGAAACAATTGCAATGAGAGAGACCTCCACTTATAAATAAAGCCACATCTCCACACAGAATAAATTCGCTCAGCGCTGAAATAATTCAGTGGGGAAAGAACGTCTCATGCCGTGGAACTGGCTTTTCTCTTGTCATTACAAGAGTCAAATCCTCTTCTGCCAGACCATCCGTACGAGTTATGAAGCCCAACATGCAACATCATTGGTGGCGGCGTGCTGGGGGAGCCCAGAAAAATCGTGGCAAAGCAGTGGGTAGTGTCGCTTGCAAGAAGCGTGGTAGGGGTCAGCCCATTTATCAGGGATGTGGAGGAAGAAGGAGGACATGAGAGTTTAGCCTTCACGCATAAAAAACAACTCTCAGTTGGCTTGTTCTGGGAGCAGCTGGGACTGTCCAACCAATCACAAAAACTTAACGGGTGCAATTTCCTTCGTTCTCATTATCTTATTTTTGTTAGAAATTAGAACTGTCCCACAGTTTCTTAATGATTAATATCTAAACTATTACCCATATAAATTTCACCCAAGAACATTTGTTTTGTGGGGGAAGGAGGAGGTTCCCTGTGGAAATTATTCCCGAGTTATTCATTGTTAAATATTTCATTTCTGCCCTAGAATTTTTATTGTTTTCTTGCTGTAATTTCCTTTAGTTAAAAAAAAAATATTTCCTTGCTTTTTCTAAAAAAAAAGTTCATCAAAAAAAATAAAAAAAAGTTCAAATTATACCGAAGATTTATTTTTATTGCCTTGCTTTGTCCCTCGCACAGACTAAGGGAAGGGCAGGCCCCGCAGTTCACATCTCTTCGGTGTCTAATGCAATTTTTATCTTATCTGTAGCGTAATTACACAAGCACAGACGATACATAAAGGACTTTGAACTACACGGAACTCGGCTGTTAAATTAGATTGGCTAAGCAACCTGCAATTGACGCTACTCTGTTTTGAAGAATGCAACATAAACACCCGTTCGTTCCAATACAATGAAAAAGACCACGTACGTACAGTAAGCAAAGGATAAGAAGGAAAAAAAATAGAAATACAGAATTTATATTTCGCGCCATTAACTTTTAATTACTGATAGTTTTGAGTTTAAACTTCAACTAGTTAGAGATTTTATCATTAAGAAGCTTTAAAGTAAAGAGGCTTAAGTATTACGAGATAATTATAAAAAAAGTATCTGGAATTTTTTAAGAAAAGAAAAGTGGTATCTACTGCAGTGGTTCTCAACTGTTTTTTGAACGCTTTCAAAATTATACTTTCATCGCGAAAACCCAAAACAATGATCATTTGAGGCAGTGACTTTTACATAATTAAAATAACTAACTAACATCGAGTCCAAATAGAATAAAAAATGCCTCCAGTAGATATTTTTCTTCATACTAAATGGAAAGTGCTAATCTAGTGCAACAGCTTCATAATTTTATGTTGAAGAGCTGGTAATGAAACTAATAGGACTTTTTAAGTTGAAGGTCTGTTTTCAAACTTGTGTTGTTGCTTAATTTTTTTGAACTCTTTGTTTTTCTATTACTTCAATCATAATTCCAAATCCAGGATTCAAACATTCTATCAGCATCTAAAGACAAGTTACTAAAGGTTCTGAAGAATAGGCCTATATAATTGCAAATTCAACAAATATTAACTAAAATCAAAATAAATATTTTGTATACTGTAAGGTAAGTATTTTAAAAGACATTTTATTATCTCAAGCACATCAGCTTTCTGTGAATCTCCCAACTAAACTCAAGAGATAGCGGTGATTGTCAACAGAACCACTAAATTATCAATTTCTTAAAACCATCAGTTTAGATTTTAACCAACTCTTCACTTTGCAAAGCTGATTTTGTTTAGAAAACCTATTCTATACTTAGTGGAGACATAATATGTATCAATACGGTATCAAAGTGTATCAAATTCTTTCCATCATTTTAAAATTTTATAAGAATTATTTGCAATTTATCATAAATAACAACGTTCAGTGTGATCGAGTAATCTAGCCAACAATCAGGCAACTGTTACCACGCTTAGTTCGATTTCCAGAAGTGGTTTAACTGTTTCATCCTCGTTTTTTTTCCGTTTTGAATTGCAAAACAATATTCCCTACAATAGCACAGAGTGTTACTGAAAATGCACCAGAGCAGATTTTTAACTGTATAGTATCGTTTTTTCTAAAACTTTTGTCTAAAAAAAAATTATTTAAGAGTTGTTTTTCATCTTATATTAAACCATTTTCACATTTTAAAAGCTACCATTAGATCATAAGGGCGTTTCGAAATACCAGAGTGGCTGGAATATTTTTTTTCCTTAATGTACATTATAAATCTGAATGATCTGTGATCTAATACATCAATAAAAAAACTCTCATTCAAAGTCAGACCAACTAAAGGCTAATAAAAAAAAGGGCATCCAGTCAAAAACGGAATATCAATAGATTCTTCAGATTTCCCTTAGGGAGGGAACTAAAAAGAAAGAAAAAAATAGCTAGTGAATGGTATTTGCAATCAATGCAGTTCAATTAAGGCTGATGCAATTTCCCTGTTAACGATCATCTCCCATGGCTCGTCCGCCCTGCCTTCGCCCGTGCCACCAATTATTACCCTGATTGAAAGTGTCACTTTTCATTTGGACTTGGAAAACTCACTCTCTTTCGTCATCGGAGACTGTTACTAAAGACTTAAAACTAATAACTTTTCTTTGTGACTTGGAAATACCATTAGGGTAGAGATGTGTGGGATTTTCATTAATGGTTTTAATCAAATAAAAGAAAATAAATCAATTGCGAGGAACTTGGATGATATTTCTGGGACATTCGAACAGATGTCAACACTGAAATTTCTCTGGAAAATAATCGATTTCCAGGAAGCAATGAATCGTAAAACAAAACTTAGGCTGAAATGGACAAATTTAGTTTAAAATTCAAGGCCAACAGAGCACATTATTACTGCTATGACTTTAAGATTGAAATAATGCAATGGATGACACAGTCTAAGTGACGTAAGACGTTTGATAAATATTATTATTTTTTATAATTGAAAAAATTTTAATTTTTTTTTAAATTTTATTTTAATTAAAGCACATTTAAAATAAAAGTTTTATAATGAAGTAAGTCTCTAAAAAGCTAAAAAGTGTTGTAAAAATCATTAAGTTTGGCTTAATCAAATTTGGCTCTTAGAAAGTAAATCCGTTATATATTCTAATTAAAATATATAAACAAAATACAGTCTATATCTACTAAGAATATTTTGAATTTCCGACATCTGAGATACTTTTTCACTTATTAAAGTGTCATCAGATGCAGATAAGTCCTGGGATTAAAAACGAAATATTAGATTCTGTAAACATAAAAACTTTTATTAATTTTAGGCTTCTAATGGGAAGCTTTATTATCCCGCTTTGTCCGTCTGTCTGTGGACAAGTATCATTAAAATCTCATTAAATTATCATTAAGCACAACAATCACAACAATCGCAACAATTGCGCCTTTTGCATTCGCAACAATAACATTTATAATAATAAGGAAATTAAAGCAATAATTCGACATAAATTACGTATGAGAAGCCGTTGCGAAGCATTGCGATTGGTTTACTAATCGCTATCCCTACCTTGTTTTTTATAGAAAATATGTTTACAATTTCCTCCAAAAATATTAAATACATACATGTCAAATTTCGTATACTTACATCAACAAGATTACCTTCATTTTTCCTTCAGAAAATTAATAAATTTTAACTGTTTTAATTATCAGGTATTGTAATTAAAAAAAAGGAGTCTTTTTGTTAAGTATTAGTTTCACGACTTTAAAATGCAAACAGGCAAAATTTAACGCGCGATTATTCGGAAAGTATGCTTTAACGTCTGTCAGGAACTGCCTGTTTTTATTCGTTTCCATTATTATAATTATAATCTTTTTTTTTTATAAATACTCAAAATCTCTGTGAATTCGTGAATTATCAATGCTGATTTTCACAATCAATGAACCTCAACAGGGGAACAATAGAAGTTTATTTAATTTCTGTACGTGTTTATGGCAAAGCTGCCTAAACCAAGCTTGGTTAATAATCATTAGTGGAATGTCACTCTGTACTGAGGGATATTGAAGTGCAATAACCTTCCAACTGTGCATGAGCGACAAGCAGTGATTATGAGTTAACATTGAAATGCCATTCGCAATGGGCGGAATGAAAAGCTGTGGTCCGAAGCCAGTCTCGCATAGATGGCAGGTGCGCCGCCTCGTCAGCGAAGCACTCATGTTTAATGACAAAAAACGACGAATATTTCATGAAACGGAAGTCAAGTGTGACCATCACAAATTTGGGAAGCGGTCGTTAGGATGGTGTGGGTGGAATAAGGGCGAAAGGCTAGATTCGCAACCGAAATACAGAGCAACCAACCTTAAAGCAAATAACACAGCTTGTATGTTCGAAGTTCCAGTCGACAGACACTATTTGAATTCAGTTCTATCCCATTTGAATTGAATTCAATTCGATTTAAACAACTACAATTCGATTTAAACAATTTTAAGTCGACTTAAACAAATTGAACGTAACTTAAGCAAGATTTATTCGATTTAAAAAATTGTAATTTGACTTAAATAAATTGAACGTAACTTAAGTAAGATGAATTCGATTTAAACAATTGTAATTCGACTTAAATAAATTGAACGTAACTTAAGTAAGATGAATTCGATTTAAACAATTGTAATTCAACTTAAGTAAATTGAACGTAATTTAAGGTAGAAGAATTCGATTTAAATACTCTTTTTTGTAAGTTACCTCAATGTACCTCTGTTATGAGGTCTGCTGTGTTCATAGTGTCTACTCTCAACTGATGATCGCCATATTAGCATGAAATAGGCTATCTTGAGATATCACTTACAAACATTGGTCTCACCTTTTAATTGTAATTCGACTTAAATAAATTGTACGTAAATTAAGCATCAGGAATTCGATTTAAACAAGCTGAATTCAATTTCAAAAATGTAAATGAAATTTATTTAAATTTAATGAATTTAAATAACATGATTTAAGCAATTATAATTCAATTTGAATTATTTCAAGGTAACAAACAACAAGAATTCAATTTAAACAATTGTAATTCGATTTAAGTAAACTTAAAGTACATTTATGCCCAAGTGCATCAAACTTCAATTAACTTTGATGACTGCAGTTTGGACAGAGCTAAAATTAGTGGGGGGGGGGGGTGCTGCTCCAGAAAAATTTTAGCCTAAATTTAAAGAAAATTTATTCAGAAACTTGATAAATTTCTTTACACAATTTCCTTTCACACAATTTTAAAACAAACGCTAAAATTTTTCTGGAGCAGCACCCCCCACTAATTTTAGCTCCGTCCAAACTGCAGTCATCAAAGTTAACTGAAGTTTGGTGCACTCGGGCATATGTAACACGATTTAAACATGCAGAATTTAATTTCAAGGAGCATTTAAATTTTATTTAACAATTTCATTGTGATTTAAATAAAGTGAATTAGATTTAAGCAGTTACAATTCAGTTTAAAAAATTCAATGGAACTTAGATAACAAGAACTCGCTTCAAACAATTATAATTCGATTGAAGTAAATTTAACATCAGTTAAGTAGTATGATGTAAATAAGCAGAATTTAATATCAAAAAAACATGAATTCCATTTAAACAATTTCATTGTGTTTTAAATAATATCAATTCGATTTAAGTTAACTGAACTTAACTTAAGGAATATCAGTTTAACTTAACAATTTGATTTCAATTGCAAATGTCATTATTTCTACTTAACTAATTCATTGCAGGTTAAACAATATCAATTCAATTTCTATACAGTGAATCCTATTTACACAGTCTAATTCAATTTGGAAGAACATCAATTGTATTTAACATGATTTCAATAACATCAATTGGATTTTAAACAACATTAACTCGATTTAAATTATTGTAATGTAAGTAATACTCTTCCGATTGAAAAAATATAATTCTCTTTGGAACAACAGCACTTCTATTTAAATATAAATTTCAATGTAATTTCAATTCAATTCAATTTTAAACTACATCAATTTTATTTAAACAAAGTTCATCTATTTTAATCAATTTTCATTCGACTTACAAACTATTATTTATTTATTTATTTATTTATTTATTGTATTTCTTTAACCTCCAAAAAAGTTAAGAAATAATTTTTATCGACAGAAATAATTTATATGTTTGCAGCTGCTATTTTATTTGGCATCTTAGCGCAAACCTATCAAATGTTTAAAATATCTGCTTTATTTGTAGTTATTAAAATTCATTAATATATATAGATCTTGTTTTCGTAATTGGCATTCTGAGAAAGCTATTTTGTTCTTACTAATGCTCATTAAGCTAGGACTAATCATCTCTAAACCTGTTTACAGTGATGAAACAATCATTTTTTTAGTAATTTTTCTTTCCTCGTTATTTTTTGAGAGTCCATTGATTTCTCCACGATTTTTATAGTTATTACTTCAAATTTCTATAAGCTTTAAAATAAGTCTAACTTCCTAATTTACTTCACAAATTAAGTTTAAAATTGAAATTTGAGAAGATAGGGCTATAAAAAACAGTATGTAATGGAGCTGTGTGGATAACAGGATACCTTTCAATCAGATAACGTATACATAATACATAATGGATAATAATTGCAGTTCATCATACGTAAATTATTCTCTACCCATATTCCTTTATAAAGATACAGTTCAGGAAATAAAGAATGAAAATTTGCCTATTTATAGTTTTTGATTCTGGAACATAGTTAGAAGACTAAATTTCAAGATTAAACTCATTTCAGATACATAAAATATTACAAGCAAAATTTATATATCCTAAAAACAAATAAGGAAATCCAAGGCTGAAATATTGTAAAACAAATCTCTTACATATCGTATACAGGGTGATTCAAAAATCCCTTGTACAAACTTTAAAGCTAGGTCAGCAATATAAACACGTATCGTATTCATAGTGGAACGTATGTTCCCAAACGCCACCAGTTATTTTCCAGAGGGAGTTATTTGGCAGAACATTAGTTGGATAGTGTGAGCCATCGTCATTTGAGATATTGACTTTGTATGAGTAGGATTTACGTATTTTGAGCACCTATTGTTAACCTGAATATGTACACCTTGTTGTCTACAATTTCTCAACTTTAGTGAAACTTCTAGCACATTCGGGTGGCGTTTGTGGACACAATGAATACGGTTTGTGTTTACATTCGGACCTACCTTTAAAGTTTGTACAGGGTATTTTGAATCACTCTGTATATATATATATATATATTTTTAAGCAATAAAATGCATTCTTATAAAGTCCGTCTTATATTTATGTGGTCTCTTTTAGGTGTCAATCATTAGTAATGATGAACACTTTCTTTCTACTAGATAACCATAATAATGAGTTTATTAATACAACTTGTTGTTGAGGCGACCTAATAGAAAGAAAGCGCATGTCAATGTCATGCTTTATCACTCAAAAACTGTCACAGAATTATGAGATGGAGTAAGACAAGGATCTCTTTCTAATTTTTTTTATATCATGAGTTAAATTTATCTTGAATCTTAATAATTCGTATGTTAATTTATAGTTGAGAGAGTAGAGTGGTATTTCAAGTGAAAAAAAAAATAGATATATCTTCATGGATGCTAATAAACTATAGTTGGATATTTACAAAATTTCCAAATTCTTCTTTTAACTTCTTCCTTTTCATCTTTGTTTATTAAACAAGAAAACACCATAATACATAAAATATTACAAGAAAATATTTATATATCCTAAAAACAAATAAAGAAATCCAAGGCTGAAATATTGTAAAACAATTAGAAAGTTGTATAATAAAATGTACAAAAGGAAGAAATTTTAATAGATATGAAGGGGCTAAAGTAGACACTTCTACGATTATATTAGTAAAAGACTTAATTAAAAAAGATGTAAAAAAAGTGGTTAATATTGATGAATTTCATTATTGATATGTTTTTTGATTATTGGATTGTTAGTTAAATTAAAGGATTCAAAATATCTGAGTTATCTTATTGTAAACAAGAATTGATTTATCTAATGTGTTATTATATTGTTAGTTCATTTGGATTTATTGTTAAATATTTGTTTTTCAAAAATTGTAAAGTAATGAAAAAGCATAATTGCTATTTCATATTGTAAAAACAATTGTGAATTGTTTCAACGTGTGTTCATGTTTATCACTAGTTTGTATTTTTGGTTATTCCAAAGAACTAATTTATTGTTCATTTCGCTTGAAGAAGGGATGGCGTATTATCATCCCGAAAATTCCGAAAAGTTTTTAAATAAACTACATGTTATGGAGATATGGTGTTTTTTTGTTTTATACTTGAATATTTAAACATTTAAATCTGACTGAAATAGTGCTTACTTGTCAAAATTTTTATGATAAAATGACAAAAACAAGTCTTTTGAATCAAACCGAGACCTGGGACAAATATCTTTGTGGTTAGCTTTTAGCTGTACAAGGATTTGTTTTCCTCAAGTTGTTACTGTTTTTGTTTTTTTAACGCTTGTTTCTGGAAAGTCACTTATCCTATTACGAATTTGTCCTTATGAAATAAGTTAAATTGTTTGGACTAGAAGAATGTGATTCTTACATATCTCCTGGGAAATACTTTCAAAGTACATTATTTATAGAAGTTCAAACTGCTCTTGGTCTAAAATTGTTACATTTCTGCTGGTTCACGGGATCTATCAGTATAGTCACAATTATATTTCATAGCATAGAAATATAAGTATCCATCGAAATACAGGTTACATCCCGGCACTAAAGACGCAAGTCAGTATGGGTATAGCGTGTATCTCGATGTTATATGGAGGTCAAACATACTTTACAGTTTAAGATACATGGATATCATATATCTGTAAGTAACGCTTTACACTTACACTGCCTAACACGCAAAAGTATTGCAATTAAGTAATACTGTGCTAATACAATAAAGGATAGGTAATAGTATTTTTAAAACTATCTGTACCAGTTACCAAGCTTCCACTTTACTGTGTTCACTGAACACTTGTTTTTAATTTTAACACTTTTTAAACTTTTATCTTTTTTTTAGGACAGAGGCAAGTTAGATATCTGCTACAGACCTCGGATGTAAGTGCGATCGGACGTAACTCGATGGATACATTTTCATTCATAAGTATGAAGAGGAAATTACTTTAGCTTCTTCAAAAATCGCAAAGTCTATTTTCAACAGTTTACGAAAAATCTGCGTAGTTGTGGAAACCTCAGCTTTGAGAAACAAAATTACACAGATTGCTGCGAAGATATATTTAGTAATCACCCATGTAATTCTGTTTTTGTATAACGATTTCCTACTTTTTTTACTATAATAATATATTCAGTATTAAACAAGATTGAAGACATACTAAATATTGATGGGCTTATGCTATTTTTCAGTATCAATATATGGTCCGTATTTTTTCTAAATTAATGTTTTTAATTACATTACAGCAAAAAGTAAAATTTACTTTTACTAACCGCAAACTAGTTTTTACACTTACAACAATAACAAAAGTGCTAGTACATACGTACATGTCTAAAATTAAATAATTTAGACTAAGACGATACATACATATATCTGTATATAGCGTTTTAGTCTACATTATTTAATTTTAAAAACTGACACCATTTGCTGCTGATGACGCAATTACAGATTGACTTAAAATATTGCATAAATAGGATCATGGATTTTGAATTGGAAACATACAAAACAAAAGTTTCTATTACACTTGCTATAGTCTAAGTATTCTATAATTAATTTATTAGCTATCTAAAAATTGCAATTGAAGCTTTTGCAATGACGAACGATTGGTAGGAAGAATTTCGTCATTTAGTTTAGTTATTTATATAATATATATATTATATCGAATGGCCAAACTCGAATGATGCATAATTTCGAGTTTAGCG
>JAFIDM010010028.1:13419382-13430811 GCA_023159025.1 Thereuonema tuberculata | reverse complement strand
ATTATTTGGTAATTTATATTTCAGAAATCTGTCCGGCTTAGTTATATTATATATATAAATAACTAAACTGAATGACGAAATTCTTCCTACCAATCGTTCGTCATTGCAAAAGCTTCAATTGCAATTTTTAGATAGCCGGTTTAGTTAAAAGCAAAATCATTTCTATTAATTCAAAGAGAAAAAAATGAAATTAACTAAAAAAACAAAACAACCATTTCTTGAAGAAAAAAAAATGCCTATTTTTTTTTTGTAATTTGAAAACAAACACAGACACCTTCACAATGAGAATTTTACTTTTTTCCCTTGCTATAATCAACAGCAAGGATTTCGAATGGAAAAAAAATAAAAATGTTGATCACTTCACGAGAATTCCATATTTCTGATTATTATAATTTGTATGTCTGAGTTTGTCTCAAATGTATCGTTACATTAAATGATTATAAAATATAAGTGAAACTTACATTAAATGAACCTCTCATCCATATTTCCTGATTTATGAGTCAGTATTCCAGAAAAATTGTAAGTCCAATTTAAAATATCTTCATAAAATGTAAAAGAATTCATATTAATGTTTCATTTCGTGTTCAGAATAATGGACTGATAGCAGAAATGGGCAGTTTAAATTTTGGTCTTCCTTCAAATCTTCAATATGTGTAAATGGAGTCATTCCTATGCAGTAATACACTGAGAAGTGAATATAAATTCAACATTATTCTATCCCATTCATTTCCCAAATGTTGAATTTGATATATTTTATTTATCTACCTGATCCTTTTTCTTTTAGTTGGTTCTCCATAGTTTTAAAAATCGCTCTGCTGAAAGTTTTTTATTGCCATCATATGAGGACGCCATCTTAGAGTTCAGTCAATTTGCAGTGATTCTACAAAACTCAGCGTATTTTGACATGATTTACCTAATTCCAGTGCGGCTGCGTTTATTCCTTTACCACTATTTATTCGTTTATTCGTTTTATTTATCGATGCCGAAGCGACGGTAAAATTTGTGAGTAATTTATTATCGTAGAAATGCGTTATTTATTCAGAGTAGTATCGAAAATTTTTCGAAGGGACTACAAATTGGTTTGCAAATACATGTAGTTAGAATCGCACACTATTTGAAAAGGCTTCTAGTTAAAACAAAAATAATAGAAAAAAAACCCTTAGTTTTGGAAACTATGGTCTCTCGTGAAAACCACCTAATTATCGGCTAAAATTCTCCAATGAATATCATCACCACTGCTCTTGACATTCTGACACACCCAGAAAGCGTATGATAAATGAGATTCGATCAATTGTTTCTCGCGTTTCCAAATCATCAGCATGGATCAGTATCACACTTCCTTACGCAATTACTCTCCTGCTGAACAAAAAAAACACAGCAAACAAAGTTGAAAATAAATGGCCCACAGATTTTTCTGACTTACAAAATCGAAAATTTTGTAACTGTACTAGGTTAAAAAAAAAAGCTGAACATGGAAAGTGTTAGTGATGCATTAAGGGAGGTTTATCACATGAAGCAATAATAGCGCTTCAATGCAGCTAATTAATGAAATTTTAGGCTAAATGCAAAGAGAAAACTTTGTAAGAAAAATAAACTTCAGCCTAAGTTAAAAAGTGTGATAGGATGCAGTTTGGGAGATTTTTACATGAATAGTACTGGTAAATCTGCAAGGGGTGATTTTGTTTTAAGTGAAATAAATTTTTAAAAATCTGTAACTGTTTCTCACTTTTCACTCCAGCTAAATAATTATCCAGTTAAATAATCCTATCATTTTTTTCAAGATTATAAT
Organism: Thereuonema tuberculata; assembly: GCA_023159025.1. NCBI lineage: Eukaryota > Metazoa > Arthropoda > Chilopoda > Scutigeromorpha > Scutigeridae > Thereuonema > Thereuonema tuberculata. Next base: position 13,429,022 of record JAFIDM010010028.1, on the reverse strand, counting down.
AGATAATATTGTCAAAATAGATGCTGTCAAAATTGTAATAGATACATACTGTTGTTGTAAATATTTTTATAGGCAATAAATTATTATTATATTATTATTATAATATTTTTATATCAATTTTTTTCTTATTTAAAATCTAGAAGATATGTTCTCATTTTATCGACAGATTATTACCATGTTGAACTGGTCTAATTTTTGCGCATGTGCGAATAACTTTTTATTAATTTCAATGTAAAGTAATATAAATACAGATTCCTTAATATTAATGATACTTTTAAACGAAGTTAATTAAAGTTTCGTAACTAAAACTCAGGATTATGACAAACTAATCAACTATTTCTAAGGTTTTGTATGAAAATTAACACAATTTTTTATAATTTCAAATATCTTTCTTTGTTTTAGAACGATGTGAAATTTTTCAAAATGCATCAGTTTTGTCTTGTTGGGAGTTGTACATTACAACAATTTTTTCCGGCAATTTCTCCTTAGGGACAAATATACACAAATTTTTATTAAAAATCAGACAACTTCTGCAATTCAAAACATATTTTTATCGAAATAATCATAATAATTATACTACTCTAAAAATTATGTTTTTATTCAAAATTATTACTTTTCATTCAACATATTTTTTGTTTGCAAAATATATTTCTTATATGCAGACATAATATTCCTTAAAAACTTATATTCAAATTAGTTTATTATTCATTTTTTTTTACATTTGTTTTGTAGTTGTATCCTTTTGAAAACTGTTTATTTTATGAAAAACGTATTGTTTTCAATAAAACAATTAATCATTCTGAATTAAAAATTAATTTTAATTAATTTAGTTAAGTTAATTTTATTCAAATTTGTTTGCTAGTTACATTAGATATTTTTTCACAACAATATTTTAATAGTTCGTTTTTTTTTATTCAAAATGGTTAGTTTTAATTATTGTTTTTAATTATTTCACAATATTTACAGTCTTTTTAATAGTTTGGTTTTCTAAATTCAAAATGGTTAATTTAATTATTTAAAACAATAAAATTAGTTACAAAATTCGCAATTTTGGACAATTATCTTGAATAGTTAATTACTTTTTTACAAAATGGTTAAATATTTTTTTCCGCAGGAACTAGATTAATTCTTGGATTGAATTGTTTCTCAAAACAGTAAATTTATTCAAATAATTTATAATAATCAAAATAATTACAATTTTCACAATAGTTGTGTTATTCTAAATAGCCAATTGTTTTTTAAAAATAGTTTTAATTATTAATGATTTAAAATCGTGATTTAGGATGCTCAAGAAATGGCAAATTGAATTTTCTAACTTACAACCGATGTAATAGTGGGAGATTCAATATGATTTTGTGTGTGTGTGTTCGTAGCCGACATTTCTTTCAACTAATTCCTCATTACAGTTTTTTTTTCAGTTGTTTCTTAAAATCAATGATCGTTCCAGTGCATCAATCTTGAAGCAGTTGCCGATGCTGTTTGCTTGTTGAATGAGTCTGTAAGTAATTAAGGCTTCTTATTTCGAAGCGAAAAGGAAAGAAAGAAAAAAAAAGCTCAAGCGGAAAGAATAAAAGTATCTTTCTGTTGGATTTCGTCAAAAAAAAGTTGCACGTCCCACAATGTGAGCGGGAGAGAGAAATGATTGCGGAATAAGATTTCTTTCGAGTGACTGATTTTTCATGAATTTAGCCAACAAATACTAACGGCATTAACAACAACAAATCTTTGCCGTAATCTACTTTCTCTGGTGGCTGGCTTTTTGCCACCAGTAACGGCGCACAATTTAATTTCATCATGGTATGACAGCAGTGGATGGTTGTGTAGGCTTCGGCACCACATCCCCAGGGAAGACCCACAGTCTAGTCTCAATGGTCTTTCAATTACATAGGCACAAACACACACACAGCACTCCCGGAGGAATCAGTAAGCCTGATTTCAGAGATAAGTCAGCGTTATTATGGCTGCCAATGTGTATCCATCACAATAATCCCGAATTACGTTCGTATTTCATTTCCATATGCAGGCCATCTCGTCGTCAGGTACCATTTTCTCCTCTCTCCTCTCCCTATTCCAATCCGTGGATTATTGGGGCTTTGTTGCCTCTCTTCCCTGACCCAGCAACAGCGGCGTTTGAATTATAGAACAATGAGGACGATTTTCAAAGCAGATTACAACAAAGATGATTTCAACTCAACATGAATTTAACCTTCGGTTAACCAGTCATAAGCCTCCGCCAAAGCGACGATCGATAGTGGCTCTGCAATCGGGAATTGAGAAGGTACGTAGACGGGCAATTGCTGCCGACGAAACACATACAAGTGGTCGACGTCTGGTTGCTCTATACAATGGAACATCGATATTGGGTTTGGACTAAGACTGTTATGTTTGAATACCTCAACTAGGACGTACCCTTTCGATATTATCATCGGATATTGAGGATCGACTTTAAGTTCTTGAGGGTGTTAAATGGAGAGAAACCCAATTTCTAGGCAATTGGGAATATAATTAAAACCTTTATTTATATATAACTAAATTTGAGATTGTTTATTTTGTTGTCTGTAAGCAAACAGTACATTCTGCTTTATAGTACTCTACAAGATATATCTAATCACAACCTCAAAACATACGAGTTAATTTAAATGCTACAATTAAATTTGGACTATGTTGTATTTTTTAAATTACTTTTCAGTAATTTTGAGATTGAAACAAGAAGTTCATGAAAGAATATAAAGCCTACTTCCTTAATATGTTACAATTTTTCTCTTATTTTATTTTGTGTTTATTTTTTAGTCGTAGAAACAGCACAAACGAAACGCCTCTTTTATTTCCAAATTAAAATATCTAATGATTTTTTTTTCTATTGCTGATTAAAACAAAACAATGTAATCCTCTTTACCTACTTAAGCTGTCTAAAGCCGATTACTTTTTAAGAATATCAAAAGGGCGAAAATTCTTTTACCAAGTAAACAGATTAACATTCATTGTTAAACATCAAATCTTGTCGTTTCTAATTTTTCCACTTTCTCGAGAAGATTTACTTGAAAAGATTTCAAATATAAAAGTTACATCGTCTCTAGTCCTTCAATATTTATACTAAGTTTCAAGAAGACCCGTCCAAAGGGTCGAAACAGCACAAGGTATTCACACACAGAATGATTAATTTCATGACCTTCACTTTCCAAGAGAAGTAGTTTTATTACAATTTAAAATGGATACACATATAATATTTACATACTATTAATTTCAATTGTATATTCCCGTTTTGGAACAAACAAGCCGTAAGTATTATTTCAAATCTATTTCAGGAAAATAATTTTGCGAAATAAAACTGTCCGTTATAGAAAATAGAAAATAACGTTAGGAATTTACGCAAATAAATATCCTAAAAGGACATTGAAAATTCCAAATCTACCAGTATTGTTTAATAAAGTGTCAAGTTATTTTCAATGGCAGTGACTGTAGTATAGTAAGCAGCAATTAGTATTTAGTATCTCGATTACAAAAAAAATGATAGTTAGATTTTCTCCGTAATACATCCATTTTCTTTCAATTTTTTTTTTTAATTTTGTTATTTTATTTTGATCTTCCTCTGCTGAATTACTCTGCATAAAAACCAACTTACTAAATAATCCCTATTTCTTTTATATTAGCTCTACTTAATAGGAAAAGTTCTCCACAGTGTAGTAATGTAGAATTTTTTTGGTCGATTGAATTAATCTATAAGTTTTAAAGAAAAAGCATTTCTCTTGTTTAGAGCTCTGAACTGTGCACTGTCTTAGAGGGTTAGAACGAACACAGACTTTGGGATTTTACTATTACGCTTCAGATCACAGGTTTATTTCTCATTAAAATAACTATACCAATTCTTCAATAATATAAGATCGATGGAAGAAATTACAAATAGTACTTCCTTGTTTGTTTGCTTTTTTTTTTACAGTGTTTTTTGTTAATCAAGTAATAAATTATTTCCTTTAATTTCCTATCTGCTACTTCAGAACATCACGAATATTTCATATCACGCTATGCAAGTACCTGACAACATTTCACTCATTCAAAAAAAAAACTCATCGAAAATAATTTCAACACAAAGCAACGTGGTTTCCAAATCGATAAAATACTTTATGGCTGAAAATGTTCTATTTATGCAGATGAAACGACTCCTTTCTTGAAATAGCCCAAGCTTAAGCAGTTTAACGGCGTCAATTACTATTATTAAACCCCACATCGAATAAAAGGCTGATAAATTTCAGTTGCTTGCTGCAACGCTTGGGAGCATTACTGCTTGGTCTGGAATTAGCGCATTCATTACCGCTGCAGAGACTCGGAAGGTGTAAGATATCAGAGTGGGCAATGATGAAATATCTTCACTTCATTTTCAGTCTCTCTGCGTTAGATGCAGTGTGCGTTGTAATCGAATACCAGATAAATTTAGTTTACTGAAAGTCGATGGAGAGAATGTATGTTACCCCGCCAACAACTCTTGATATTTATGACTCTGTGTGACTCGCGTCTTAATGGATGCTCCCAGGAAAAAGCAGCCGGGTCAAGAAATCTTGACACCATAAAATTACGTTGTGTACAGGGAATACGAATTATGGCCAATCATTTTAACTAAGTACCAATTATATTAGAAAGCAACCATTATTTGCTAGGAACTGCTTGTTTTTAAAACTGTTCATTCATTAATTATAACCTATAAAAATGGCGTATGTTAAGTGTTGCAAGGTTAAAAAAAAATAGTGTTCTCATAGTTAAAACTAGTGTTTCTCAATTCCTACTTCGCGAATTTCAAGAATTCGCGAGAAAAAAAATCCATAATGGGCGATTTTTTTCGAATCGAGTGGGAAACAAAATTTTTATTCCTAGAAATCCAATTTCTAAAGACAACACTATCTTTATACCCACAATATTTCGTCCTTCTTCGCGAAGGACTTCTTCAGGTTGTCCTTAAGAAGTCCGTCGCAAAGAAGGAAGAAATATTGTGGGAATTAAAGGAGTGTTATTATATTAATAGGATTTTTAGGAGAAAATTATTTCTAAGATATATTTAAGATGCTTATAAGAAATTCATTTACATTATCTCTTTTTATTCTGTTTGACTAGACATTAAGACTGGATTTTTTTTCTTGTGGTTGGATGATTAACTTTCAGCAATTTTTTCAGATAACTAATGTAATTTGTTTTTAACAACTGCCCTTTATGTAGAAGTGGTTTCTTTCTAATATTCAAATCAATGGGTCAAAATACACCAAAATCAATAGTAATACCTTTAATAATATTTATTTATCACTTATAGAAAATTGAGCTTTTTAAAGAGTTTTTGAGATTTGAGTGATTTCTGAGTTTTAAAGGCAATGTGTTTTAGCCGTTTCTTGTCCCAATATTGAACCTCTAACAAATGTAAGATAAATAGAGATCTACCACTTAAAATATAAATCTGTCACTAAAATTTACACTTTGGAAGAATTTTACTAGCTCTAGCACACAATACAGGCACCACCAACTTTTCACTATAAATCTGATTTCTTCCCCCTCAGAGTAGACTATTCCAATTTACATCACTCCTTACCTAACCTTCCCACAATGTAAATATCATTCTATTGTTGATAATATTCAATAGTATCATTGTTGCTGTTATCTTTGAGATTTCCATCTGTCTTAGGATGGACGGATAAATATTGTTTTATACTGGCCGAACACGAGGCGATATTTTGGGACAATCAGGCCCAATTTGATTGCTGGCAACCGTTTGCCCCAATTTGATTGCCCCAACCTGAACAATATTGCCCCAATTTTATTGTCGGTACCAAAGGAACAATATTGGCCCAATATTAGTTGGCTCAAAATATTGGTGGTACGAAAGCGAATCAAATGAACGGATGACATCACGTGACAATGCTGACGTCGAAGGAGGCGGGACTTTGAACATCGCAAATTCAGTCACTCACGCCGGCCATTTTCTTTGAGAAACAAGGCTTAAAATCAGCAAAATGGGTCGGCCCAAAACAGATAATTCCAACAACAACATTTTGTCAATTGATAATGAAAGAATCGTAATTGATTTCTACAGAGGGACGGCGTTTAATACTATAGCAATTCTGTACGAAAACACGCTCTCTCTTTAGCTGTCCCTAGTGAGAAGCGCCGTAACCATAAAAATTCAGGGCAATATTGGTTCAGGAGAAACTACGTGTTCGCGCTTGATAAAGTTGTCCGCAATCAAAATGGGCCAACTTGTCCCAATCATATTGCCATAAAATCGCTCCGTGTTCGCCTAGCTTTAGGTAAAATAGCTTTTTAAAACTTTTTAAATACTTGTATTCTGTCTAAAGCATGTTACAAACGTTACACAAACTCTATACTATCCTATGGTATAGTGTGTTCGCCAAAGAAAGTTTACGGCAAATGGCCACAGCTCTTAAACAGAAGCCCAAATGACAGCAGCTATTCAAAACACGAATAAAAGAAATTAATAAATAAGTAACATTGGAACTGAATGGGAAAGTGCAACACAGAAAGAACTGCAATATATAACACGCATTATTTTTGCATTCATTCACGAGCAGATTTTCAACAGCAGACGTCGCTGAGCTATCTGGAATGATTAATCCATTACTAATTACCACTCCCGTTTTGTACTCTTTCGTGAACTGAACTATAGATATGTTACGCATGAGGATATAAAACAAAGAAAACTCAGGCTGAGTTACAATTATTTCGCGCTGGCATAACTTTGCTCCGTTAGTGCGCTACAGTATTTTGAATTAGTGCAGCGTTCTTCCTAATGCATGGTTGACAATCTGTCTTAAAGCAACAACAAATCATGCCCGGAATCTTTCCTAATAAACCGTTGACAGTTGGAAGGTCGACACAGGGTTTCTTGTTACTCTAAATGGACTTTTCCTGTTTCTGAAAAGACTGCGGATAAGATACCCAGTTCCCTCCTTTTCTCCTTGGATTGGAAGAAGCCTTCGGAGGAAAAGGGGATGGGGAGAGGGTTGATGGGGAGGGAAGGAGAGCATATTCATGACTTGCATGTGAAAAGCTCCTCTAATCAATTCACTAGTTAAGCGGCCTTATCAGTGCTAGCTTCACCATCTGCAATGAAAACAAATCTGATGATGATGAACGCTTGTCCTGCCTCAAGCCCCGCTAAACGACGCCTTTCCTGATAACGCCTTATCATGCGGTCATTTCTAGGGACTCAGCTCCGGCTCCATTTACACTATTTTATCCAGTCGGTGTATAATTACACTTAATAAGATCTTGAAAGCCTTTCTGCAGAAAATTACTACTGGCCTGGATTATAAGACGCCATCATTTCTGCTTACATCATCCCGAAATGCTTGGAAGTAACGTGAAAAGGATTTTGAAGATACATCATTTGAGAATCAAATTAAGGAATGAATATCACTCTACAAAATATATAATATATTGGAAGTAATTAACTGACAAAAATAACGTGATTCAAATAGAACCAATACAATCGAATTTAAATTGAAATAAAGTAAATTTGATAAATAAATGAATTTTCGAAAGAGCAATTCTGATTTCTTACAAATGAGAGATACTGTAATCAAGAAGATAACGTAGCACTCGAAATAGGTATTGTTTCCTTTCGAGGGTTTCGTTGGAAATTCAGTAAATAATCAGTGCTGCAGTTACTAACAAGAGCGTCACAAACGGGCCATAATAATTGATCATTACCTGCAAAACATTTGGTATTTTCTTTAATTAAAAGACATTAACATACGAAATGCATTATTAAGCGTTTTCAAAAAATTTAAAGTCCGAATTATATAAATTTCTAAAAATAAATACTTTTATAAAAAAAGATTAAAATTTAAATATATTAATTAAAAAAATAATATTTTTTTGTTTTAACAACTTAACGATTACTATAAAGAGAGTTTAGTTTTATATTTTTTTGATGTTATACAGATTATAAATATAAATTTTACGAGTAGATAAGCAAGAATGACAACTTTAAGAAATAATTTAAGACATGACCAAAATTATAATTAACAAAATTAGCGACAACTTATGAAAATTGTATATCGTTATTCTAATAACTGAATTGTACGATGCATCAAATTGATAAACTATTGAATTTAGTTCGTATTTCTGCCAATAGGAGGCGATTAAAAGCGCTTTAACAATTGATTCGTCCTTTGTCTTTCCAGTAATAGGCAAAGTCGGTCGACGGATGGTCTAATGTGACAGCAACCCCGTCGAAGCCTAGAGAATGTATCACACCTACTAATTTTTCCTTTTTTGGAAATCGCAATTATATGTGGAAAATGTAGAACGTTTCAATTTTCTTTGCGAGATAAAAACTAAAGCGTATATGGTTAATGTGGCATGAAATTATTATGATTACTTCAGCTAAATGATGATTCTTTTTTTTTTTTCCTCAAGTCAGCCATTTTTTTCCTCCTATCCACTTGTCTCATGTACGAGTGAACCGACTTGAGTCACATGTCACTGGGTCTTGGAATCTGAAGTAAGAATTTTCACTGAATCTTTCCTTTGCTGTCAGAAGAAAAAGTACTTGTTTACCATACAAGTAGAACTCTAGTAGAAGAGGCTTATGTTTAGACAAGTTAAGAGGGTTCTTTAAAGCCGTTTCATAAACGAAAATTGCATATTCAATTCGTTTTGTCTCTGCTGTCACGGGGCGGAAATAACTCGACTCTCAAGAACTGATTTTTATGAAATATGATATAGAAAATTACATAATTAAAATTGGAGGTTATGAAGACTGCAGAACCTAATAAAAATGGGTTAATTTCGATCAAAGAACTCTAACTGTTAGTAAATCACAACTGGAATCTTATTAAAAATAAATAAAAACTTTATTCCTAATTGGGTTCTTTGTCTTAATGCTTTATTTAAATGCATTTTGAGCCAAAAGGGTAGCAGGTGAAGATTTTGAATCTACTTCAGCAGTAATTTTTTTTTATATTGTTATTAGATTCTTGGGATCCCACTGGCGGGAGGACAAGCAGGTTCATAATATTCGAATCTCAGACCTGTTCTTTAACATATTAAATTTGGATGCTAATCCTTAATAACAGTTATACAACTGTTCCATATCCACTTATGGAATCAATTCACAAATGTTTTCTTTTCATTGCAATGGTGACCTAAAAGACAGGGATAATTAAAATTAATTGTAATGGTAGCAAAAAGAAAACAAAAGCACCGATGATATTGTTTCTCAGATTTCCGTGGATTTTTTATTAGTTGGCAAAGACTGTAGCTCCTGCGTTTACATACAATAGTGGGGTTCAGCGATCTCAACTGTTATTCTAAATATGAACAATCTCATGATGTTTTTATTTAGAGAAATTAAAATCTATGAAAATTAGGCAAGTTAATTTTTAAAACATATGGAACACTGCATTTACGCACGGTTTACATCTCTTCAAATTTTGTTTTAATGCTTGAACCAGTAGAGATGTTTCTTATCCTTTAGAAGGAGGGCGAAATCCCTGCACCGGACGGGGAAGTGGATACGATTTATGGGACCCATCCGTCACTTCCGGTCATGCGTCAAACTCGCCAGTAACGTGAAGAACAAAAGGGATTCGATTTCTTCTAGATATCTCTTCTTCCTCCTCTTTTTTTTCTCTTTTTT
>JAFIDM010010028.1:13301455-13419372 GCA_023159025.1 Thereuonema tuberculata | reverse complement strand
TGGCAAAGCTTTATTACAACAAGCGAAACCGGTCGTATTCTTAATGTATTTCTGATGTGTTTATAAACTTTTGAACATTCAATTTTGTGTGTCGGCATTTTTAATTTTAACTGTTACTTCTGCACACGTTAAAAGTTGAATTTACTTATTTAAGACGAGAAAGTACATCTGTATGGATATTTAAAATTTAAATTTGGTAATAAAATCTAATTTTTCCAAAAGAAATAAATTGAAATAAAAAAAAACAAAAAACAGCTTGTAATTTAAAAATCTAGTACTTTTAATACAAGCAACAAAACAGTTATAGAACTATAAGGAAATTAAAAGGAGACAGGTTTATTATTATGAAGCGTTAATTATTGAGTTGCCAATTTCCAACCAAAAAACTTGAAACAGCCGTCCATGGATTCTTTTGATAATTCTCAATAATAATAAAAAAAAAGACTTAAAAATGTTTTATAAGTTTACTTAAATCAGATATTTAAAAATATTAAAAATGTTAAAAAAGTCCCATAATTGTAGAAATTTATAATAATGATATGGCATACGAGAGTTCAGTAGCCTATCATTTAAACCTATCTTTGAATAAAATTACGACGCCATCTTTCATTTTTTCTTACATTTTTGATTTTAAATAAACTATTTATTTAAAGTTAAGATACTTTTCTAATTGAATACAAGTAAACGAGTGCATTTCTTTAAAGAAAGTTCTTATAGCAGACGTTTTGTTTTCTTGTTCGGTTAATTTCTCAATTATTTAACGAACTGGCTATTTTTGTTGTTAAGAGAACGGCTAACTACACAATAAGCGGTCAGTGAAACAGGGAACGTTGAAGCCTGCTGAAAATTCACGAGCCCAGCCTTAAACTTTTAATCCGGTCTAAGGTATCATTCGATATAAATCCAGCCATTTTATTATCCTGTTGCTGTTATCTTGGTAAAGTAAATCTAACAACGACCGGAATGGTCCTGATTCCACTGGCCATCTTGTGAATGATTCATTCTATGCGCTGCCGTTAATCCGGATGCGTGGGTGGACCATTAACATAGCTTAATATGCCCTAAATTACCATAAATTAATCTTAGGTAACCCAACTTTATTCTGCATTGCAGTGGGAAGTTCTGATGGGATGGTTTCTTCAGAGATAAGATGCGTTTCCCAAAGATATTAAGAGCTACAAGAAACTAATATTCCAAGGATGATTGTGGTGTTCACAGATGGAGGAATAATACCATGTTTGCCTCATTTCAAAGATAATACATTTTCAAATAGCATTCATTACTTTAAGTTCTCTTCTGCAAAAGTCCGTGTTCTTAAAAATTTATTTCAACAATTCCCTTTTCCACCAATAACAACATCAGAAAGATTTCCACGATAAATAATTAAAAATTCTTAAATGAAATTCGAATTTGTGAACCATTACATTATCAACGTAGGCTACCTTTCGTGAGGCTAACGTAGGCTAATTTAAATAAAACTATAAAATTACAAATATGAGCTTCTACAATTCTTTTCAATTTCTCGATCTACACAACTTCTACAATTGTTAAGTAATGTTGATTATTCAACTAAAAGACATTTTTAAGCATTAAACAAGACACAGTAATTCTAAAACGACTTTACGGTTGAATCGAAACATGTTGAGGTACTGTCTTCCAATTATATCAGCAAGGCATTATTAATAATCATCAGTAATAATTATTTCAGCTTCGAGATATAATTAATTTTTTAATAGCGATACACATTAATGCGTTCCAGAAACTGTACAACCATTCAAGTGTAGATAAATGGTCAAGGCGGTGGTCTACCTGCAAAAGCAGTTGTTCCTCCTGAAACAGGCTTAGAGGGTTGTCTTTTTTTATGGTTAGTAACATAGAGTACTACAAACTGTGTCCTGTAGGCATTTCTGGAAATGACTTATTCGGGATATTTGTGGACAAATACTGCAGTTCCTTAAGCAGAATGGCATATATAAGTGAATCAACTACAGTAGTTGCTGTATTATAAACGGAGGACATAAAATTAGAAAAGAAAGGCAAGATAATCTTTAGGATCAGTGATATAATGATTAAAAAATTTAATGATATTTAATTATGATAATTATTACGTTAAATTAAGAAAAAAAGAAACAAAAAGTGTCGTAAATTTAAGACATCTTTTACTCGTTATCAGTTAATCTATAATAGAAAAGGGAAATTTGTGTGTGTGTGTTTGTGCATGTGTATCTGTTCAAAATGTTTAGCATACTTCCCAACATGCTACAAATGTGAAATTTCGCATATGGGTGGGTTCCATACTGTTCCATACTTCTCCTGAGTTAAGCGGAGAAGACCACAACGGGCTGGGAAGTCCTATATTCTCCGATATCGATATTAATCTTCTACATAAATAAAGCGTTTTTTAACATTACATACGCAAGGGTTCCGGAGCAAAACGACTAAATTAGTTCTTGATAAAACTGAAATGCACATTTAGTAGAAGATAAGAAGGGAAATACTTAGCAAGAAATTAAACGTACAAAAATATTGCTCGACAGGATTTATATATTGAGGAATTCAGCACTGCAGATCAATAGCTAATATTTTGAAAAATAAATTCATTTTTAGAATGCTAAACACAATGAAATTAACCTTCCACATCTGCCAGTTTGAGTATCAAGCTACTATTATTTTTTTTTAAATCCTAATTGTTTAAGAATATTGGTGATTTCTTTCTTATTAAAAAAATAAGGAAAAAGCAATTATCGAATTTTCAATAGTAACTCTCGTAAGAATATTTGCTCTCGTACTTAACGTTAAAACATTGTATTAATGATCACTCTGGAATAACAATACCGATTTCCATTTTTATTATATAAACCCACCGGCACCTTGGCTTCCACTTGTATGTGAATATCACAAAAATGCGACGTGTTGTTTAGGAGATAAAATGTTATAACCGTGTCTCCGTAGGAATCGTGTTTTATACGCATATTGCATTTCATATATTTTTTATAAGAAAAATTATCTCTCAATTAGTAAGAAAAATCACATAACTTCTTTTGTTTTTACAAAACTCTAGAAAACATTCCATCATAGGTACTCTATATTAGTTTCATCTTTCATTAGGTAATATGCACTTCAAGATTTCTAAATGTAAATACCGACCCATTATGTAAAATGTAAGATTTAAGGATGGACCTGTCATCTTTATAACATTTATTACACTATTATTCTTATTCGCTGCAATGATCTGGAAAACTAGTGTGAATATAGAAATTGAAGCACTTCGACAATTTAGGGATGGTTATCATTCATGACTCCTAAACATCGAAACGTAAATACATCTTTACGTATCAATTCTCTATGTTTTTGTAACTCTCGTTCAGCTGTTTCTCAAATACTGAAAGTTCGCTAAAATATATGGGTGTGACAATAGGGCTACATGAAATAATGCAGTAGTACTGTAGCTTTCGATAAGCTTCTGAAATTCGAGAACAGACATACATAACGTTCGATATACATGTTAACTATACAACGTTCTATACATTTCGCATGCCTGGAGGGGCTTGTAGAATGATTTGTTAAATTTTCGAACGTTCATATCTCTTTCTCGTTATCGTAATTGTCAACAATAAATCCAAGATTATAAGTTGCCTAATTACTCATATATATCGAGTCTTTGTGAAACAGTTTGACCCGCTACGAGCAGCAGTCACCTTTCGCATTACCTAATCTCCACAGCGATTATCCATACACATATGTTATCGAATGCTATTTGGTCAACTACAAAGGTGAGACTAAGATCAAAGTAGGTTGTGCCCTCTATATGTATCACTTGAAGCTGAATCTCACAAATGAATTGTAAACGCAGTAATTGATAACTCATTATTATGAAAGAAAAATGAAGTACATTTAGTTTCAAAGAATAATTCAGAGCACTTACAAACGTTTTCCTGATTTTTCTAATTGATTTACTTATTCAATAGAAAGATCAATAATAATACCTATAAGTAACAACCACTTACATATTCGAATTGTAAGTATCGTAAATAGTAAACTAGTTATTTTAGCCTATATTCCTAGAAAGTGATGCTCATCAAATTATTCAGTCTATCTCGCCCCTCTTCCAGTAACTGTTGAATCGTTGTGTAGATCTTCTTGAAACTTGCAATGGATCTTTATGGACAAAAGATGTAACTTTTTTCTTAAATTTTTTGGCTTGGTACCATATCCGGAAATAAAGGAGTAAAAAATATACTATAAGACAGCATTTAGAACGAAAACACTACTGTCTAATAATGGACATCAATCTTTTAGTAATTCACTAATTTCATATATTTACAAAATTCTAGGTTAAAAAGAGCCTCGAAAACGACCACAGATATGCCACTGTAAAAGACTTTAATGTAAGAGGGAAAAGAAAACTGTAAACTTACGTATCAGATATCATTATTGTCATTATTTCATCAGATAATTGCTAAATTAATTTTAAAGACCATTTATTTTTATATTGCCTAAATTTGCTGTTATAATTTCTAGTATTCATAAAATGGAAAATCCTTCTCACATATTTCGAAATCATTTAAGGCAAGACATTTCTTCATTTACTGGGGACTTTTCCTCACTGAACTCAATGAAGAAACAAGTTCACTGAGAGTAATAAGCTAAACCCTAAAAGTACTAAAGATACTACACAGAAATAAAAAGAAATAGTTAGAACACAATCATGAAAAATCGGTAATCAGTATTGTTAGAGAATAAAAAAAATAAGCTCAATCTTTTTCTATTTCATTTCTTTTTCTCTGTTTTCCGATATTGCTTCCTCCATCCCTCATCCCCCTATTCTTTAATCTATTCCCTCCTCTTTGTTGTAATATTTTGTAATTATGCTGTATCGACTATTAAAATTTTCGACTATTAGAAAAGTTTTGTTCCAACATTCTAATAATGGGTATAATTGGTACCACATGTTTCAAGGAACTATGATCATCATCATCATCATCATCATTTTCAAGCATTTTCTATTCAATGCAGGTTCCAATTTTTTTCCCAGAAAGTTTTCGGTCGGAAACTTTCCTTTTTTTCCAATGGAATCCAACAAAACTTTTAATGTGATTTACTCATTTATCTTGTGAACGTTTTCTTGGTCTCCTCTCATTCCGCAAAATAAAGTAGCTAAAGTTCTATGTAATCTTGAATATCAAAATGGAGCCTAGTTAAGTAATAAAGCATTCAAATGATTTCCTAAAGCCAGGATGGATTCTCTCGTGAACAGGAATCAACAGCAGAAAATTGTTAATATGTATCATCATCTTTTTTTTCCTCTTTCTCTCTTTTTCGCAAAGTTAACACTTAAAAAAAACAGTCTGCAAATTTTCTAGCAGTAATTTTCTATTTGCACTTCATAGAAATACAGTTGAAGAATGACTGAAACGAAAAAAAAAAAAACCCCTCGGCAAATTCTTTCTTTCTTCCCCACGCTGTCCACGTAGTGTAATACCACAGCTGAATAAGGAGTTGGCCTCTAAAAATTTCAGCAAATCTAAACTGGCAACATGCCCTACCAAAAAAAAAGGAATCCGATTTCTTTAAAAGTGGACCATGTTATAAATTGGATGGACTTAATACAAGACATGGATAGGGGATTCCGAGTGTGCGAGAGCCTACAATAAATCTGATCAACGTAAGAGAATATCAATTCATCTGTTTTTAAGCTGTTAAAAGCCGGGAGTTAAATACGTCATGGCATTGTCGAAAGACATATATGACTCTGCTAACTCATTCATTTCCCGTTTACTGTGAAATGGAAAATTTATTCAGCTAGTTCACTCGGAATTTACAAAATCTATTTCGATAAAAAAAAAATAGGACAAGAAAATTCTAT
Source organism: Thereuonema tuberculata (assembly GCA_023159025.1). Classification (NCBI taxonomy): domain Eukaryota; kingdom Metazoa; phylum Arthropoda; class Chilopoda; order Scutigeromorpha; family Scutigeridae; genus Thereuonema; species Thereuonema tuberculata. The sequence goes on along the minus strand of JAFIDM010010028.1, from coordinate 13,413,506 downwards.
TGAAATAAATTGTTAAATTATAGCAAGCTTAGAAAGCAAAAAAAACAAAACAAAACATTTATTAGAATAATTATATCGTCTGGTATGTTACTAATATCAAAGCAGCTAATAAGACAAAAAAGCAGCAGCAATGCTAATGGTACACGACGTTAGAGTAGCCTTGCTTGCATTTTCGAAAATAATGGAGATATATTGCATTCTTATTTAATTATTACTTTTGATTGAACTAAAAAAAATTAAAAAAATAAATAATGATGGCAAGATTTTAAAAAAATCTACAAAATTTGAAATTTCAAGTTATTTATTATTTCTTTTTCAATGTAAGAACCAACTAAAGTTTTAAAATTAAAAAGAAATAATAAATCATTAGTTGGATTTTTACGTAATCAAAATAAAATACAAATTATTGTTAATTCGAGCTTTGAAAATTCCAGCTTACAAATTCCAGCTATCTAATAACGAAAGTGAATAAAAAAAACATTTACTTTTGTAAATTCTGGAACTGTAGTCAAATGCATTATTCAGTATTCAATAAAACATTTATTTTCTTATGTTAACTTGATACAATAAATAGTAAAAAATTTAATCTCAAAAAAGTTTTACACTTAAAACAAGAACATCAACACTGCACATTGATACCTTCCATACATTTTTTGAATTTTTAATTAAATGATGGTGAAACAGAATGCTCAGCTTAAAAGGTGTTTTTTTTATTGAAATCAAAACGTCTTATTATACACTGCATGCTTTTCAGTTGGACGGTTGGACCTGACAAACTGAACGATCCTACAGAAATTGTAATGGTTTTGAAGTTAATTGGTTAACCTTGATTGCAAAACCATACATGAATTTTCACAGAGAACTAGTTTTAGGTCTAATAAGGAGGTTATTCCAAGGGCTTTTATTTTTCAGAAAAGAAGTAACTTCGGGTTCGCAAGGAAATTTCGTTCTTCCTTTCGCAAGGATAAAGCTTTAGACATTAGAATGGAGATCGTAATAGCCTCGACCTCCTGAGTGATTCACCAAAAGTCTGCATGATGATAAAGTGAAATTGTTTTTTTTTTTTAATGATCCGACAGCAGGTAATGGTAAGCTTATTTGGATTGAAAATTATCACCAAGAACATGAATATGATGCAAAGGCAATACAAATTTAGAACAAAACATTTATTGTTTTTAGATGTATGTAAAAATCATAATTTAAACGCAACTTTTTCATCAAATTTACGAATAATTTAAGGGGTATGCTTAAAAAGAAAAGAAAACAGCTGGTAAAATGTTAATAAGGCTATTTTACTGAAGCTCCAACTTCTTAACGAATAATTAGGTATATCTTCTATTAATTTAAGGAAAGAAGATTGGGGACAAACTTTGAATAAGGTTCTTTCATTTTCACTTTTTTTTAATCTCTCCTTCTCTTCTTGTGTCACGTGTTGCCCTATGTACCCTCCCCTCCTTATGCAATTACCCACGGAGGAACCACTGACTCAAATGATGACATTTTCTCTGTCTCATAAATCTTGCTCATTTTTATCAGAGTCGCATTATTACTTCCACCATCGCCGAAGCGATTATATCAGATTCCCGCGCCTCTAATCAGCGCGTAAATCCTGATGATCACCTTTGCCCTCTACGTTTCCCATATCTCGATTATGCACGGTATTCAATTACTGTTCAACATCTTCCTCAAACCTATTCACGTCATATTTCCTTTTCTCCTTTTTTTTCGGACTTAATGAAAGCAAATAGATCAGATGAAAGGCCTGTCTGATTAGGTTTTCTTCAGAACCGAAGAAGAAATGCTATTCGACGGGAAATAATTCTCACTCTCTTCCCCATGAGACCAAAGTCACGGAAAAAAAAAAGCAGAAAATAGATGAAATAAAGCCCAGACTTCTGCAAGTTTCATTTCTGTTAAGTTATTATTTTTTTTTCAATTTTAATCAAAAAAATTCTTCCGCAAATTTTTATGAACTTCAAAGACTTATTCCAAGAAAAAATAATTAGATACCGGTATTGAAATATATTAGCACACACCTATGCCAGTATTTTTGCAACTGAATTTTATTCCTTATGAATAATGAAAACACATTTCCATGATGAAATGGTGTTAAAGCACTAGAATTTTCCAGAAGAAAGTTTTATTAATAATGTGGATTATTTAATAAAATTTTTTGCATTAATAAAGAAACGAAAGTAATAAATATTAATCCGGAAGTAACACATTAAGTTGAGGACGCTTTGATATCCTTAAAATAGATTGGGTTAGACAACTTCAGCTAATAATATGTATTTCATTAATATCTGCAGATAACAATTTTTCTCATGCTTTTTATTAGACATTACATTTTAGAAATAAACAAAGGCTTTTGGAAGTTTTCAGGTTAAAAAAAGAATAAAAGTTAAAAGTAACAACATTTTAAGGAATGTAGGCTTAAATTCTTTCAGGATTTTATTGCTTTTCATCTAATGGAATTTTAAGAATTTTTACATATAATATTTATTAAGGAGTATTTATTATTATTTATTATTAATGAAGATATAACGGGCATATACGCAGTTACAATATTTTGTAAAAAAACAAAACAAAAAAAACCCATGTACATAGAAAAAAATAAAAATGGAGAAAAAAGCAATACATTACTAAATCTATCGAGGTAGAGTCTCACGGACAGAGAGAGTGGAAAGAAAAAGGAGAGGAAAAATATATCCAAAGTAAAATAAATGTTTTACTTTAAATCTAGTTTCTAGCTACGTTCCTGGGAAAGTCAGGCTTATTCATCATTCAGTCTGTGTGTGTGTGAGAGTAATAATTTTTGTCTCATAGACGAATCCTCTTGAACCTTGGTATTTCTATTTATGGACTACGAAACGATCTTACATTTAAAAGGCTTTATCGAGTGGATCCTTGTTGAGAATTCATTGCCAGATGGCGACAAAAATTCCCATAGAAAAGCATTAGTATCTAAATTACGAACCATTATCAATGTTTTAAATAGTCCTTTTAATCAATCCATTAATTTGCGCGTGGTTTGCTATGTTTTATTTTGAAAAACTTAAATGACGCAAATTAAATTAAGTTTTTCATAAAATGGAAAATTAGTGCTGTTTCAATTGAGCAGATATTCTAATTTAAAAATAAATAAATGTCAAGTTTTTCATGACTAAATGAAAGAAAAAGTCAAAGAAGAAATTTTAAGGAATAATATTGTGAGGAAAATAGGCTTTAAGTTCGTTCAGGAACTTTTGCTTTAAACAGTGATACGGTATTTGTTGAGAACGTGTTGAAAACTTTGATGATCCGAAATGATAAACCTTAAACAAGGTCTGACAGATGAGTCACGAATCAATTCCTTACATTGGCGTTAGATGCAAACGAGACAAAAGATGACGGCATTCCGAAAGGTTGGCGTGTTAGAGAATCATTTGACGGCATCCATCGCATCTACAGTTTGCTTTTTACCCTGAGGCCCTTTCAGGGGGTGGTATGGGAGTGGCTGCAGTCGGTTCTCTTCCTCTTCCTCCCACCCAACCCCACCCCCGCAGGGAATGCGACTCATCTGCCTATCTGGGCTCCATCAGAAGTGCACGGCTCGATTTACACCCAGAGAGGTAACCACCTCCCACGACTAATGATTTCTCTTGCCGGAGAAGAGAGACAGGGATATTCGACAGTTAGATGCAAGGGAAAAAAAAAAAGAACTGGCCTCTGCAATACGATCGTCAGACATAGAAAAATGACGTGTGTGTAGGTGTTTGGGGAGGTGGAGCCTTGCCGAATCCTTTGAACCCGCGAGGGAGATGCACTGGAAAGCAAAAATCGGCGTCGTGGAGTGAATTCGTCAGCGCACTGATAACGCAATGGCAGTAGGAGTCGTCATTGCATCGACAGCGGTTAATGCCTCAATAAAAGTGACTCTTGAAAAATGAAGGTCCTATCACAAAAAAAATCCTTATTAACAGAACAATTAGTAAACCAGTGGGTGCTGTAAAAGAGACGACAATTAAAACTGAAGGACTTCTGAAGATATCAAATAGTCTTCCATCAGAAAAGTACAGCAAACAGTTGAACAACAAATACGTAAGTGATTGGATAACGTAAAGTACAAAATGCCGTATGACATTTATTTTGTCACTTTCAAAATAAAGAAAACATTTTACTTTAAACGAATAATGATTATGAGAAGTAGAATAATGAATTTTCATCCATAGTTTTTGTAATTATTGTTGATCGTTGTTAGATGCCTTCTTTCTATTAGAGATAATTAATTATGAATTATGCTAACGAAAGTCAATATTACTGTGATGTAATAGAAAGAAAAGCATTAAAATAATTGTTAGTTATCTAATTATGGTTTACAGTCACCTGAGAGAGACAAAACTTATAAAACAGTGCCATTTTTTAATTTTTAATTTTTGAAGAATAGACAGAGAACTCGAAATTGGACAAACACACGGACACACACAATCAATTTCCTTAGTTGTAATCTTAAATGTTCATAGAATGCTTTGAGGTTTATTCTTTGAGTAACTTTTCTCAATTGGTAAAAATATTTTAAAAATTAATAATTTAAAATTTAATATTTTTCGAGGATTAGGATTAGGAGGCTTTTGGATTAGGATCGAGAAGGCCTAAAACGGTGTATCGAATAATTGTTTGAAGTTAATAAATTACAGGTAAAAATAAAAGGTATATAAAAGCTTAAAAAGAATTAAAAGGAGTGTTTAATGTTTTGGGATATAGTAGTTGGAAATATATAATTTAGCTCAAACTTGGCCGCGCGGTTGGCATTGTCGCTAAGAGACTGGCCTCTCACCTCTGAGTCCCGGGTCGGATCGCATATGGGTTTCGTGATGGTGGACGATCCGCGCTGGGCAGGTTTTCACGGGGTTCTCCCGTTTCCCCTGCCAGCCTACCACCATACTTTCTCAGTCTTTCTCTCATCTATCCTCATTTCTGTAGTTTAGCACAATAGATCTTTCAGGTCAGTGCTTGGCTTCCTGCCGCCCACATTCACCCCCAAATAATAATAATAATAGCTCAAACTTCCAACTAAAATATATAATATTAAAACACAATATACAGTATATTTCTTGCAATTTCCTTAAAAGCATTAAATAAATAAAAACAAAAGAAAAATCAATTTCTTAAAAGCTTTCAAAATATTTACAAAAAATTATTCTTTTAAAATATGAATTACTAAGATCCACAGGAGAGTCGATATAGACATTAAAAAATGTTGCCATTGAAATTTTATCAGATATCATATTTTAGGAGCCCATTCCAGTTCGGGTTGTTTGTCTTTTCTTTTTGAAGAAAGAATTCAAAGACTCAACAGAAAAAGTTATACCTCAGGACTTCAAGGAAACAAAAGGTTGGTCAGAAGTTTGAGCAGAGATTAATTCTTGTGTTAAATTTGAACGTTTCAAGAAAACCTATTCTTTGGTTGAAAAAGTTATTAGAAAGATGAATGACATAACACAAATATAAACTGACAAATACATACAAACGCATCCAGATCTTTCCAGAATAGATTTTTCGTTTGTCTTGTCTGTATGAACGACACTGTATTTCAAAACCTGTCCACGACTTTGGTCACGTGCTTCGCAGGCCATTTGGATGAATCCTTCAATATACATCGTCCTGCCTGTTCAATACATTCCAACACAAAATCTATGGGAAATTAATACATTTGCTGTTGCACTCGTAATCAACGAAGTAATTAAAATCAGCTAATGCTTTCAAATTACTTCAACTGTTAAAATCAAATGACCATTTCTGTTCGATAGGTATTAAATGTATTAATTAGTTTGCCAAAGCGAGAGTGCAGGGAGGAAGATAAATTTTAAAATGATACTATGAAACATGTGCCATTTAATGAATGATGATTAGAGTACTGGTGATTGGTCGTCATTTGCATGTAGCTATCATCCACGATTGGAGCGCTTTTCACTAGAAAAATCATAATCCTCATCCCTTGATTCGAGCCAAAATGCGATCCATTTACTTTTAAAGGTTAATTACAGAAGAGGAATTAGCTTAAAATAGAATTAACGCTATTAACAATAACCAATAAATGTTAGGACAGTATTTTATTTTCTAATAATGCAAGACTTGAACCCCACTAAAGGCAATAAAAACAAATGTTAAATTTCACGCTCATTAGAGAGAAAGATTATCTCTTATTAAAAACTTTTATTGCAAAGTCTTAACGTGTTCCAAAATAATTGTTAAAAAGTCCAGCCCGCACACATAGATTAAAAATTACATTAAAATTTAAAAGTTAAAAAGGTTAAAGGTTAAAAACAGGAGCCCTAGCTTTCACCAACATTAAGACGTGGCTTCATCAGGTATCTCTCCTGATGAAGCCACGTCTCACTGTTGGTGAAAGCTAGGGCTCCCGTTTTTTAACCTTTTAACTTTTAAATTTTAATGTAATTTTTAAACTATGTGTGCGGGCTGGACTTTTTAACTTTTAAAAACTTTTATTGTTCAGAAATAACATTGGTAATATTATAGAAACCGTGATATTTCTGTGATAGTTATTCACATTTTAATAATGCCAGTTGAGCCTTTATTATAGTCGCTTTAAAATTTTTATTAAAAATGGCCGAGTTGAGTGATTGAGTCTTTGAAAACACATGAATGCTCCCCATCTCTTTGTTATGTAAAAAATTAAAATAATGCCGCCTCCTCCTCACAATAGACTTTGAATAGCCCCCTAACAATGAAGTAGGGAATTAGTTTCATCTTATTTAAATATACGCTTGGAGACATGCCCACTTTCTATTAAAAAACTATAACTCTCTCTAACTCTATGAAACATGACGAGCAAGCCTTTCACTATATGAAAACTACAAGATTATTATACGTAATTGCATGAAATTGTAAAAAATCAATCATAATACTATAAAGCGTGCAATTCTTGTAAATTTTATCTTAAAATAAGGATTTTGATGAAAGGAGTGAATCCATCAATTCGGCTGCGAGAAAGCGATTTAGCTAGGTCTCGATTTCGGGAAAAGTCATTTAGATGATAAATGATTGACCTGTGAGCTGGTTATTGTCTACACTGTTTTTATTTTGTTTTATTTTATTCTTAAAAAATTCGTGCTCTGTGTATTTTTACATTTAATAAAATAATAGTTTTAGTTAGTAACAATTTTTAAAGTTTTCCTTTCAGCGTCGCGTGTTCACTGCGGAGCTGTCCATTTTCCCGGAAGGTGGTTAAGTAACAAGGTGATTGTCTACAGTGTTCTTACTTTATTTTCGTTTTGTTTGACCGAGCAAAGTTCTGTCTTCCGGATATTTTATATTTATTACGAAATTGTCTCGAAGTTTCTTATGTGCATTGTCAAAAAATATTCCTAAAGCTTAACATCAGAAAGCCAGATGTCGTTGGCGCGTGAACAGCCACGAACAGAATCACTGTTCAAATAACAAATAAGCACATATTCAGTCACTTCAGTTGACTGACTCTCTTTCCGTATTTCCGTATGGGTAGACCCTAGGACCCGTTTGGAGGTGAACGGAGCGTGGAAAAATCCCCGCCCTCCAAGAAAGTGATGACAGAAGCAAATCACACAATCAAAGAGCTACAATGATAATATCATTAACTGAAACATTGATTGAACTTTAATCTTATGATTTAGACATAAATGTTTAGTTTATTAAAACGTTGTATTGACTTTGTGATGAGGCAGATTTTGTTTACTAACTCCTTAAAAAAATATTGTAATATAACAATCAAGGCTTAGAAATTACTTAATAGCAAATATTTAAAATTGTTGTAAGTCAGCAGGAAACTGGGGAGAGGTTTAAATAGTAAATGAATGGTAGATGTACAACGACACAGATGGAGCTTTGCTTTATAACATTTGTTAGTAAGGCTTAATTTTGCAAAGGACTAGTAGTTATCGTTAATTAGATATTTAGTTAAAGAAGGCTTCTGAAATATTCGAATCTGATATCACTTATCCAGGCTTAATTTGTAAAAGTTAAGTTTACATCATCAGAATGCAATGTTTTAAATCTTCGAGTATATAAAAATACTTTCAAATAGTTGAAAATTCTACAAGTTCAGAGTCAGACTTCCAACCGATTTAACTGCTCAATGTAATGATCAAGCGAAAAAATTAAAACAAATTGCAATTCTGCATGAATAGTCATTTGTATGCATGTTGCAATCCCTCAAACATTTTGTTTACATCCTTTTTCTGTGTTAATTCAATAGCTTCAGCTCTAAATGGCTTTTCTCTGTTGCTATCTTTTAATTGATAAATTTAATGAACTTCTCTGGAATCGAATAAAATAATAGCAACTTGTCATCTTCTTTTTTTATTTATTACGAATAACTACATTTGCAAGCTTTTCTTGAAATATGCTTTCAATTCTTTCTTTTGTAGGTTTTTTACATTTTTTTAACTGAATCCCATTAATTAGACTGGCAGAGAGAAAACCCTCTTTGCCTTTCGCAAACTTGCTCCGATTCTGACTTGGAAAGATGCAGGAGATCAATACTCAAAATTACCAGAACTACAGCCCTGAATAGAGTCTGGAAATAAATTTCAACTTGAAGCTGATAAGCAACAAAGCCTAGTCATGAACGAAAGACCGCTAAAAAGTGAAAGAGTGGGGAAATTGGATTGAGGGAGAGATGAATCCATCCCTCCGAGTTTTTTTTTTAACTGTACGAGAAAAAAAGAAAAAGGAGATATTAAAGTTTATTGCTCGGTCGAGGAAATTTCTTCGTATGAAAGAAAAGAAGACGAAAGTGACAGAAACAAATGCTGATGTGTAATCATCAGTCTTGCGCAGAGTGACAGCTAGTGGGACTCCTCTGCCAACCCATGCCCGATGCCAAATCACACAAGCTGATGTCCACTGACATTGCAGCCATACAAATTGGACGGAGCACCTCGGGCAAGAAATAAGGATGCAGTGATGGATTTTCATAAAAAGTGTCGTTGGTGGTCGGAGACGAACGCCAATAGAACAAAAGCAAAGAAAAAACGTTTCACAGAAGGGAGGAACAAAAAAAAAATCGACCTACAAAATGTCTCATTGGAAGATGTTTTTTTAGAATTTGACTGAAGGCTGAATTTTAATGCTGGCAGCTGTTAGTTAGAATATCGTTTTGTCATTCAATGCTTTCTCATACCAAATTGAACAGTATTTGTTTATAACATTAGTATCTGCAAGTTAGAAGTTCAAATATTAGGAATCTTGTAAGTAGGTCTACAAGAAATTTGTCTTTTGATTGAATGTTTCGATGGAATTTGATACAGAAACACTTTAATAAAAGTCTGACCTTAAAATTTTTTAGCAATTGTTAGAAAGAAAAACATTGCTAATATGTACTACTGAACTTTAACATTGTTCTTTCTTACTCACAAATAAACAATCTAAAACAACTAAATTTCCTTTAAATTAGGCACATTTATTTATTTCTTTAACATTTAATACTTTAGTGAAGGAGAGGGGATAGATTAAAATAATCCTGTTTTTGTTTTACCGTGGGCCTTAAATCACTCCTGAGTCTCTATACAATGGATACCTCAGCCTTCATCTAGATATTAAATTAAGGTCACGAACTTTAAAAAGTTATCTCAACACGTTGATTAATTTTATTTAATATTTATTTAAGTAAATGAAGTTTCTTCCATAAGTTCTCGTTTCTTTGGAAGGGGATGGCCCTTTATTAAATCAGAAAAATCTTTATTAAGAGGTAAATTATATTAAATTACTAGAAAATATTTAGAAAACTGAAAGGATAATTACAACAACAGACGCAGTAGACAAGAATGTTGACTATTTGGAAAACTTCAAATTCAAAAATACCTTAACAGTATCTTTTGAAAAGAAATATTGAAAATAGTTAAATAATGAAAAACTAAGTAGTTAATAAATAAGGATGTTAATATTTTCCGAGTAGTAAAAAAGAACGATTTTGACATGATCATTCCATTTCTTTTCTGATCTGTGCTTCAAACCACACACAGTAACATATCTTTTCCTCGTTATTTTCGGAGACCCATCCGTCTTTCTTGAAAGGTTTTCATAAGTTTTTCTTGAAACGAGGTCATTTCGTGATACATCAGTAACACTTCAAAAATATTAGTAAGATATATTTTTGCGTAAACAGCACACACACAAAAAAACACTGATAAAAAAACTGATGAGCCAAGATCTGTGGTACAGAATTGTTTTATAATTCTGATAAATAAACTATCCAGCGTCCATTTTAAAAAGTAATACAATTCAGTGTATATTATTTGATGATATTCATTAATGACAATTGAAAGAAGCTATTTTATAAACAATGACTGCATTGTGAATAATTTCAATGAAATCTGCTTAAAAAATCTTTACTTTTATCAAGATATTAAAACAATATTTCAATTCCAGTATTAAAGTTTGGTAACGAAAAATAGGATCTGCTTTTTTTTGTGGAAAAATAATATGTCGTAAACAAATTATAATTATACTATAACGTCAAGTAGATAGTTCTTTACAAACTACACAATTATAAATATACATTTTTTTAACTGAATAAAATAAAGTTTGAAATTCAATGAATAACGGTGGAAACGATAATCTCTTCAATCCAAATCATAACATACAACAAAAATCTTCTATTATATTCCATATTTAATCACAATATTAATAACGAATTTTTAATAACATATAGTAACGAATTTTTGAGGAAAAAGAAAAACCTTTTCCTGTTCTCTAATACCCGAGGAAGTTTCTTGCTAAAATGAAACGAAATATTGTGATTAAATATGGAATTTAATATAAGATTTTGGAATAATGGCGGATTTAAATTTACAAAATCAGCTGTGGCTCAGTCTTTAGCCATGTACGTCACCGGCTACTGAAACATCATTAAAAGAAATCACCTTTGTCAATAATTGCAGATGGTAATGAAAGTTCTCATTTTATTGTAAAGTATTTGAGAATTTTAATTATACATGACTTTTAAACCAATACGTGTGTTTTTTAATTTCTTTTATTCAAGAAATTATCTCATGCCATGGGATCATCAAGTATAAAAAGAAAATTTCCACACAAGGAGTTAGTCTTACTCGAAAGAACAAATCAAATCTTATATATGTAATTATGATCATATCAGTATATTTATGATCAGATGAAAACTATTTTCTGCAACCAAACAGTCCCAAAGCAAATCATTATGTATATCGTTTTCCTGAAGCATAATCGACATGAATTCCGTGAAGTCTATACTTTCCTTCCAAGAAAAGAGGACTTAAATAGTTTAGGTTTCATGTAAAGTTACAGAAAACTGAGGCACGATTCAAACACTTGCTGCAAAACTCAAGAACGTATAAAGAGAATTTCAAAGTGGCTTAAAGATATGATGAATTTCATTATTTAAATGACACAGAATTATTCATAATACGACTTGCAAATTATGACAGCATCTCGTGCACTAGTTTAAGTAGAAAATTTTAGTTTTGATGAATCAATTTCTTAAATATCTGCTAAATGAAAGTTTTAAGCATTATTTAGAGGACATATTCGGAAGAGATATAGTTTGCAAATTCAATACGCTTTTTTAAAAAAGATCAAATTTTAATTTTCAAAACTTTTGTATTTTGTGGGAAAACTGCAAAATAAATATTTTAAAATAATTGTGATTAATAATAAGCATCATTATATTATTTATTAATAAAAAGTTCGATTTAAATTAATGCCTACTCTATTTCAAATGTTACTTCTTAAAAATCCTTTCTTTTTTACTTTTTTTTTGTTTTATATCGTAAAAATGTATTCCAAGTATAATATCTGCTGAATACGACTAGTACAAGTATATATGAATGCACTTGTCTTGTCTATGGTTAATCCTTCATAAGCGAGCAATTGACTAGCATGGATTAACTAATTGCCCTTTTCTATTTTTTATTTATTTTTTGATGTTTTTTATACGAAGGACCCTATGTCTTGTCTCTTGTTTATATTTCCTTTGATCTCACTGAGCTGCAGACACTGGGTGAATTCAACTGAGGACAGGTAATAACCCTAAAACAGGATTCCCGGTGTCAAAATTACCAAAAGCAGCTCGGTGATTGCTATTTGTTGTGCGTTTTTATTCCCTTGTACGAATAATGCAAATTAACCATTTCTGTAAAAAAATTGAATGAATTAAATTCGCATTTTTTTAAATTTTAAATTAGTAAATAGGATTAATTTTATTATACTATTTTTAACGTGCTGAATATTCAATTTACAAATCCAATGATCAAGCACAACATTACAACGATTAAAACGTTAAAACATAATGATAAAACAACGTACGTATTCGGATCCTCTTACTTCTAGATCCTTTTTCAAGTTCTTAACCCCCTTTAAAAAAACCGTTCCTTCCCTCTGGAAGTCGCCGTGTAAATGGGAACAACCGATTATCTTAATCCCATTATCTAAGACAATGCCATACTAACAGAAACAGAATGTAAATTCATTCTTTACACTCCAAAAGATTTTTATTGCTGATTCGTCGACATGTACCCATTGGGTAAAGATAAAAGTTAGATAAAGCTCTCTAATAAGCATACCAAGTTTCAATAAGATCCATTCAGCACTTAAAGTTATATTGGGGGCGGTGTCACAGACTTACTGATTAGTTTAGTCTCAGATTTCTGTTGGAAAGTAGGATGTCGAATCTCAAGAATCTTATCGGAAGAGGAGTTTGTGAAAAATACATAATTTATAAAGGGCAGAAGGGTTCCTAATTTTTCTTTGATCACAATATAAATTAGGGTTGATCAGATATACATATAAAGGTTTCTGAAAACCAGTCTAACAGATGTTGACTTTTTTGTACCAGGAAAGACGACACAAATAAGAAAAGACATCTAGGAGATACAATTTAACAAAATAAAGTGAAAAATTGATTATGATAATTCTACTTTTTAAAAAAATAGGAGATGCCATTATGGATTATGAATTTTATTGTCCGTTATATTACTGAGAAAAGTGGGACAGAACATCTAAAAACACTTGGTTTATGGCCCATATGACGCTAGAGAGGGCCGACAATAATGACGTTGCCATAGAAACAATGTTTCGTTTGTGCAACTTTATGATTTATCACCCATCTGAGCATTATAATGGAATAATTTCCGTACCTCATTTATTGTTACATCAAGCTCTGTATAGTGTACACAGAAATATATTATAGGTAAAGTCAAGACTGAAAACCACTTAATGATAGTGTCAGTGTTTGTTTTTCAGCGGAAAAAAATATAACAGATACAACAACACAGCCTTCTTAAATTGGATTAAAAAAAATATTTATGAAATCAATGTATAAAGATGAGATAAGTATCTCATTACTTTTTCAAATGTCTCATAATAACAATAAAGTGATTTTTTTTTGTCTTATTCTTTAATACAGCTTTAATTTTTATGGCATTTTTAGTATCTATAAAATTTGCTTATTTGCCTATAAATAAAAATTTAACAAAAAACTAAAACGTCTGTTTTTTTTATTTTTTTTTATTTTTGTTTATTGTTTATGTTTTGTTTATCCTTCGGTCTATTTTTGTTTATTGAATAGCTTTGGCAGCTGTTTTTTTTCCGAGTTGATTAAACTCCTTACTCGTATCGCAGTAAAAACTTCTTTAAGATCCTCAATTTTGTACAGAAAACACAAGGTTTTTTTTGTTCATTTTGAGAATTTTAGTTCAGTCGTCGCATTTAATGATGATCACAGGATAATTCCACCTGAAATGAGCTAATAAGTTGAAAAACATTCCCAGAGTTCTAATTAATAATAATACTAATACTAATAATAATAATTTTTTTTTTTTTTTACACTTGGCAATTTATGCATTGGTCCTTGACCCGCCGTAGTGTCTTACCTGGGGAAACCCATGGTTTGAAGCTTTTTCGATATAATAATAATAATAATAATAATAATAATAATAATAATAATCGCTTCATTGGAAAAATTGACATTTCTTTTATTCTAATTTTTATAATAAATATTTAATAAATTTTAAAGCGGTTTATACTTAGGAATATTATTATAAATTATATTTTAACTCATTATTTAAATACACAAATTTAAGTTTCGTTTAAATTCTATTGGTAAATGTTAACCAGGAGCATCATCGGTTTTAAAAAGCTCTTTTTTTAAATAATTTAAGCTTTTCTAGATTAAAAAAATACAAGTGAATTATGAATGATGCTAATAATATTGTGAAGGGATATTATGTTAATAAACATAACAGTAACTTCTGTTACTGATTCTTAAAACGTTCCACATACCTAAATGGTTACAAGACCAGGTACAGTTCACAAAGCGAATATTTAGAAGAGAGAATAATAAGAGAGAATAACTATAAAGAAGTTATAATTTTTATGAAAAAAGAAATGTGTGCTTCAGAGTACATGGTACACAGAATAATTAAGATTTTTGCTAAGACTCATATATTGGAATAGTACAAAACTTTATCTTCAATACCACTGAAGAGTATAAATAAGCTTTAACATTACATGACAATTCAATAGTAAACTCACAAATATTTAGGGAAATATTCAAATATAGTAGGAATATGTTAAATATCATTGTTGTATTGCCGGTACGCACCGAAGTGCGCGCTTCGAATCCAAAGCCTCCGTGTTCCAGGGAGTGCTAGTGTTCCCAAGATGGCGAACCCCTAGCAGAATCCCTAGAATTTCAAGGGAATGATACTGGGGGGGTTTCCCTTGGCCTTCCCCATAAATATCATTAACTGTTTAAAAAAGATAAATAGAAACTTCATTTTTCATGGCTAAATAATGTAAGGCCTGTTTCAGATTACATATTTCAGAAGTTAAGGCCTTCTTGAGATCATTTTTCCGAGTATAACAATTCTATTTCTGCCTGCTTTCTTTCTGTTTAGGTCATCGTAAACTGAATTTTGTATAAAACGATTTAGTCTTTATTTAACAAAAATTTAACAAAACCACATCAATACTTTTGTTAGTTAACTGCCAAATGTCCACAGGAATTTTGAACAAACAATATACTTATTATAAATTCTCATAATAGTAAATAGAATCTGCAATATTTTATATCATCAGTCATTAAAATTTCATTAAAATTACTGAAGTTAATATAACTGTGAGTGAAAAGAAAGATTTAATATATTATTAAAACCAAATATAGCTATTGACTGTTTAACAGATGTTTGGAAATTCTGGTAGGATAACGTATTTTTGCAATTTGTCGTTTGAATCTTGAATAACGTGTCTTCACCTCTAATGACGTGACCAATAGGTTTTAACCTTCTGTGAAACAAATCACGAGGCTACAAAACTTCGAAGGAAATGGAATCAAAACATCAAAAGACAGCGAACCCTAGAACGGTGTTGCTAAACTACTGGGTAAACATTTCTCGTCTTCTACGTCACTGCCCTCGAATCTCATTTGTATGCGCAACCCTGTTTTAACAGACAGAGAGGGAAGTAAAGGAGACATCGCCCAACTCAATTAGGTCTAATTTGCTTAGCTTCAGGCAAAGTTTTGTAGCGCAAGCCTATTTTTCCCCTCCTCTGACGGCGCTCAGCGGAAAAGGAGAGGTTGGTCTCAAAGAGTCACCACCAATGAAGAAACAAAGACAACCGAGCTCGAAGGAGTGTGTCCGCTGCTAAATGGATTTGCATGGCACCCACGTGTGTCTCTGGAGGGAATTGCAGCGATTCGGCTTTCTGAAGGAGGCCGATTTTAATTGCATTGTGGTGGAATTGTCCGGTCTTGCTCACAGACATCCTAATCTGTTCGTCCACCCTTCACCCTCGCTACTACCTCCACCACACTAAATTCTCCCCCACCCCCAAGCAACTCGACTCACAACAGCTAAGGAAGTAAGAAATATTGCAGGCGAAATTACCGACCGATCACACAATGACATTAGATTCATCAGATAAATTGGTGGCCTGGAAAGTTCTCGTCGGAAATGAGAAAATTCCAGTGAATATTTTGGACGCAGGAGGAACTTAAATGCTCTTTGCTTCGATTTTTTAAAGGCGGCGAGTGACAATGGTCGAAAGATTTTCCAATTAAATTTATGCTCGTTCGTGTTTTCGAAGAATTGGAGGAATTTTCATCCCAAAAGAATTTGTTACGTTTCATTGGCTAGTTTAACCTTAAAACCTAAAAAGGATTAACAGATTTTTAAAAGTACCTATCATTTTGAAGAAATTTTTCATTGCTTCAATTCCAGCAGAAACAGAAACAACGAAATTAAAAGATTAAAATTTATTTATTACCTATGAAAAAAACAAAATTGTCAATATCCTTAAGAAAATTCGAGATGAGATTCCATAAAATCTCATACACAATCAATATTATACATAATCCTATAATTATTTCATAGTAACATGCAATATTATACAATGTGAATGACGTCGATTTCACACTTAATTTATAATGAAACTATTTGTTAAAAGTTTAGCAGTTTCAAATAAGAAACAAAATGAACTTTATTTATTGAGATATCTTCAAAATTTAGGTCACATATATAGGGTCAAAGTCGCTACAATTAACTAAAGACCATTTCTATTTTAGTAGAGCTCCAGCTCAATAAAAATATATTTATACATTTTTAAAACTTGATTGGCATTGATATGAATTTTTGATCAAAGAGCGACATCGTTTTTAAGTAAATGTGATTTAAATTAAAAGTTAAGTTAAAGTGTCCCACTACATGCCCTTGGGATGATTTAAATTAGTTTGGAAAGGTATCTGACATACCTTAATTAATTTTATAATATACGGTTGTATAACTTTAAAATACATAAAATTTTAGATTATAGTTTTATAATTTATCATCAACATAAACTAAATGCCTGAGTTGGAAGGAACATGTTGCAAGGATGGATGGACGAAATAACCAAAGATTTGTGGGAAGGGTATGGAGTATGGAGAGATAAACGACGAGGGATACAAGCAAAATGCAAGATGAAGAATGATTAAGAAATGGAAAGAAATTTCCTTCAATTTCATGAATACAGGTTCTATTATTTATTTTTATAACAAAAATGAAAAGTTGCTTATATTATTATTTCCGCTTTAAGTTTGAATATGTGCAAATATGAATGCTGTATTGCTTTGTACTGCTTTGGTGATAGTGATAAAAGTTCGGTGCGAACAATTATGATAAAGGAGGAGTGATAATGCATGAAGAAAAATTGTGTTTTTTTAATCTGAAGGTATATAGGTTGGTGGATTTACTATCGATTTTAAATATATGACAAAAATATCATTTTTGTTTTAAAAATTTATGAGCTTTATAATAAGTTAAACTGAATTTTGAAAAGAATAACAAGGAAACTAGTACTTCAAAAAAAAATCAACTCAATGCTTGATGTAATTTAAAGAAAGTGCATGTTTCATTTCGATTCAGGAAGACAAATCAACATTGTGAAACAACCTAAGGTTTCGTATATTGAAAAAAAGAAATAAAATGAATACACAAAGTGCTTATTTTCCTGCTGATTGGTCATCTCAGTCACCTGATCTAACTATCTAGTTTTTCTGCTTGATTGTGAAAGGATAAATCACCTTACATAAATCTTAAAACATAGATTAGCAATATTAACGCTCAAAAATCTACCTGGCTAATATACTAAAGAAGAGAATATAGAAATCAGTAAAAATGAGTATTTCTTGTAACTTCCCGCAAATTATAAACAAATGTTAGTCATTGTGATACCCTTTAAAAATTACTGTAAATTGAAGAATTAAAAGAATAAAAAATAGTTTTATATGATGAATGTCTTTCAGATATTTCACAACAACTATTTACAAAACGAATAAAATCCATAACCTAACAACTTCAGTAGTAAACGTAATAAATATCGGAGATTTTGTCTTTATGGTAACAACAATCACAAGACATTACGACCACACACGAAATAATACTGTAAAAACTATTTACCTTGTCTTCATTTCATTATCAGCAACGTTTTTGCGTTATTCCAAAACTTATTGGCTTTTAAATATTGCTATTAAAACTACTTGACCGAACAAATGCTGTTTGGTTCACCAGAATATTTGATATATTTGGTCCACGGTATTGCATATATTCGTCCATATCCTTTCAACAAATTGTGTGAATATGCGAATTTCAAAGTTGATGTCACTTACCTAAAAATACAAAAGAAAATAAGAATATCAGAATTTGTTTTATCTAATAATAAATAGTACATAAACAAATAAATAAAAATGTGCTAAATATATAGGCTTAAATATTAGAAAAAAAATCCTAGAATTATTTTGTAAAAATTTAAAAAACAAAACATGTCATTTATTAGTCATCACTTGACAAGAAAATCCATTTTATTTAATTACAATTTTTGAATAAACTATTGCAAAATAAATAATAAATATTTTAAGTATCTTAAAATAAATATTTAATTATATAAATGTTTAAATATATATTTAAATAATTTAAATTATTAATAAAAATTAAATAATATTATAAAATATACAGATATTTAACATTTCTTTTCTTGTTTTGCAGTTTGCATATCAATACCCTCCTCAGGAGTTGATATTTTTTCAATAGGTTTTTAAATGCACTATAAAGAGTGTGAGTTTTCGTCCATTAATAAGCACGTAAAATTTCTAGAAGATTCATTCACTTCTGAAAAGTTATTTATGCATACAAAAAGACTAGCCCTTTATAAGTTCTACTGTCCTTCGAGCAGGGGGTTAAGATTCAGATAATTACAAATTGCGTTCTGTGTTAAAAAAATTAAATTCTACAAAGTCCACTTCTGAATATTTATTAACGAAGTATTTACAGCAGTTTTATTCATTCTTGTTTAAAGGTGTTAATAGTGATTTTCATAAAAATAGAAGTTTTTAGTGGTATTGCTTACTTACTTAAAATCAGAGCTACTTAAATATTTTGTATAATTCTGTATTTTTAAAAGATATTTACTGGAAGTAAACAGAACTCTGGTACCATGTCTTACATTGCGTGAGTCCGTTTTGGAGAGGCAGAAATAAATTTTGTGTGGGTCTAACCAATCACCTCCAAGAACAGGTGTGGGCTTAGAAATAGTCTAACTGGCCATTGAGGAGGCAGATATAGGTCTTGGGAGAGTCCATCTGGTCACTGGAGAGGACAGATATGGACTTACGGTAGTTCTTGCAGCCCTTAGGTCAACTGAACTGCAGTAAAGATTGATGTCTCTTACAGAAATCAAGAACAGTTCTAAATGCAAGTGAAAAAATGTCTGC
Organism: Thereuonema tuberculata; assembly: GCA_023159025.1. Lineage (NCBI taxonomy): Eukaryota > Metazoa > Arthropoda > Chilopoda > Scutigeromorpha > Scutigeridae > Thereuonema > Thereuonema tuberculata. Next base: position 13,394,248 of record JAFIDM010010028.1, on the reverse strand, counting down.
TTTTGTTGACTATAAGGCTATAAAAACTTAATGGAAAAGGGTTTCATAGAATTACAAAGTTTTTTTTTTATAAGATACAATTTCTAAATCAGAAGAAATGAAAAGGTAATTTTAGGGTTTATCTTTGTCTGACTTCAACAAGATTTTATAAAAGCTACGAGGGTCTAAGAAACTTCACTAGATAATATTCCTGGACAATCCCATCTTTAACCAACTTTTGCTTTTCATCTCTGCTTCAATTTAAAAGATTAATGTCATATTTATGTTATTGAAATTAAACTATTAATATACGTTAATTTATTATCATAATAATTTTAGGCAAATACCCTAACACTATTTTAAAAATACGTGAAGAAAAAGGTAATAATGTTTCGCTGCTCTCAGATCAGGGCATTTTTTTTAAATGACATTTGTAAAATGGGTTGCGTCCGGTCAATAAATTAGGCCCTGGACTGCGGATTGGAGGAACCCGGGTTCAATTCCCGGCGGTGTTCGGGGATTTTTCCACGGTTATATCTCCTCCAGACAGACCCTAGAGTTCACCCAGCCTTCTGTCAAATGGGTACTGGTTTCTTACTCGTGCGTTAAAAGCGGGCAAACGTTGGGCTGACTATCCCATTTCAACTAGTTCTGTTGGTCGAAAATCGCAGTACAATTTAACTTTAATTGCAAAATGGATTAAAAAACGCTTATGTGTATTCTAAATCCGTACTTTTTTTCTTAATTTTAATAGTAGTAACAAGATAGTGGACCATTACCACGCTAAGCATTAATAATAGAAACATATAAAAATGACATGTTTCGAATAGCCCAAAAAAATGTCATTTTTGTATGTTTTTATTATTAATGCTTAGTGTGGTAATGGCCCACTACCTAGTTATTATTACAACCGCACGTTAAATATGTTTATTTAACATTAGTGTTTGCCTAAACTTAATACAACGTACAATTCTCAAATATACATTTAAGCATTTCAGAAAATTAAGTTGCTCCATGATATTTTCATTTAACTGCTATTAACCAAAAAAAGTAGTTAAAGATTTATTAGAAATCAGTGTTACCAATACAGATAACTGGAGAAACGTTACAATTATAAGCGAATACGAAGTTATAATTATTATTCACTGTAATTTTATTTCTATATCAATATGCTTAGTTTTCTGTAAATCCTTTTGAAGTGATACCAGTGCTTTAAAATTGATGTACAATAAAATTTTTATTGCCTTAGGTGGTGATCCTTCGTAATTCTTGAAAACAGAGCAAAACTGCTGAAACATGACAAATCGTTACCTTCAAATGATGACATTTCATAAAACTTTACCTTTACAGGACTGTAATTTATTTCTGTCATCAAATTACGTAAAAAAAATACCGTTTTCTTCAATTCATAAAGTAATAATTTTGTCTGTCGGTTTTTACAATTTTGTTAGCTGACAACAAGATCAACCCAATCCATCGCAGTACAGAAAACCCATCCAAAGAAATAAAGAACCAATAGAATTTAAGTAAAAGGAGATGGAGATAAAAAAAAAAATAGGAAAATTAATCTGCTCCATCGAAAGGATGGACAATTTTCTCTTTTGTTATCCTCGTGCACAAATGGCAGAACCAGAAGATTCCAAGAGCAATCAATCATTCCGCGTATCTGTCACGATTACAAAATCGTAGATGGAAAGTGATTAGCATAATGGGTTTTCATACTCAATTCCTCCCATGTGTTACCACGGTACGTTACATTCCCGCCATGATTGGAATATCATGCTGAGCATTTACAATCTAGAAAATATAGAACAGACAAATGTAAAAAATAAGGATAATGTTGTCGTGACAATTTTTAAAAACTCTATAGAAATTCCTAATCCTTTTGTTTAAAAAAATAAACAAAACTATAAAATTAGCAGCCAAATTACAATTTTTCTGTATATTTAAGAAGTGTTATAATAATAAATAAACTTTAATTATTAATTTATTATTAAAACATCCTTTTTGTAGTTTTGGATAAAAGATTCGTCACCAATGAATTCAATTTGGCAAAATCAATATTATCAAAATTCAGTAATATTGTAACAGGAATCTTTTAGCTGTATTTATCTGTACATTTATTCATTTTGTTTTAATAGTTATTTATTTAAAACATTCCTTTTTCATTTCTTAATTATTGATGTTCTGTTTATTGTTAAAGTCTTTCCCGTTGTAGTCAGTTAATCAATCTAAATTTATTATGCTTTTGTCCAATCATTACGTGTATTTTAATTACTTATCCAATCAATTCACTACTGTAAAAACTTATAAAAGACCGATGTTTCACTGACTATATATCAGTTCTGTTCCAGAACTTGTCTAGTCTATCCCCACATACACCGTCACAATGTCCATCCACGATTTAAAATTAAGTTTTCTGATTTAGAGCTATCGTTATTACTACGTTGTACAGACAATGCGCTTGGCAGGCTTAAGATCCCTCGTTGCCTGTCCACAGGAACTATAGGGACAAAACCCAGCATACAATTTCTTTTTAAATAACTTTCACCTTTGGAAGTTTCAGCTTCCTAAATAATGGGTATTTTAATTACTTTTATTATAAGTGAACAAACGAACTGATGAAGTTAAATTCCCTTCATTGAAATTTAGAAACTTTTTTTTTCCATTCTTTTTTTTCTTCTTTAAAGTATATATAAAGGAGCTTTACTAATCTTACATCAAATGTAAGACCCTTAGGAAGTTTGCTTACCAGGGGATATATAGAAAAAGCACTGATAAAAGTAGCTTCCCAACTAAAAGAGACTAGAATGAATGCTAGGCATTTATACTTGTATCTCACAAGTAGATTTTTTTTTCTCTCTCTCTCACTCTCGTCTGAAAAAGTCGTCTTCACATCTACGGAGTTTCGGTAGCAATGAGTAGAAATAGAATTGCTTCTTCACGTTCTAGTGGCGCCTTGTGTAGATGCATTACTTCATCCGGCCATTATGGAAATTAAATAAATGTCCCATGAAAAGATCTCAAAAAGGAGGTTAGCTTTCCTTCTAAATATTTATGACCTGCTTAGCAACACTCTGATGCCAGAAATGATCTAAAAATTCAAGAAATAACATGTAATTGGCTTTGACATATTTTTTTAACCATTTATCAAAATCGTCCCACTTTAATGCATCTTTGCATTGATTTCGTAATAGAGTTATCTTGCAATTCTTTTGACAAAATCTTTTAAGAGTTGCAGAAGCTCAATTATATATTAAAATTTCTTTTAATTGTGCTGATTTTTCACAAACAACACAAAAGAGAACATTGAAGTTTTATGATAGACTATTGCTAAAAAGTAAGTAATTGGTAATGTTTAAAACAGAAGAGCGACTATGGACAGACAATAAACTTAAGGGCTCCACGGCTTCTGTATTAGCATTTTCTTAATGACGGTGAAGCTATGTCGCACAGTAGAAAAGATCATTATTTTTCTTTGATCATTTTTTGAATGGTCAACAAAAACTACAATTCTTTCTGTTAGGTTACCCTAACAAAGTAAGTCACTGTTTTCGTGATTTAACAGAAAGCAATTCTATCTTAAATTCTTTCAGGTTTCCAATTTATTGTAAAATTAATAATTTACATCCCTACTTTATTGTGAAAGTAATAAATATTTAACAAGGTAGCATTAGACATGTTTTATTTGAACAGTTTTATTATTTTTACTCTTCTCTATACATAAGGAATGTGAAAGAAGCGTTTTGTATATCGTCTGTGTGATTCTGTACTTTATTTCCAACTTTTTATTTCTCAAAATTTGCTCAGCAGTAGTATATATTTTTGCCAATTTTGACAGAAATTCATGTTTCATGATCCGTAGAAAACGTTTATTTTTTGTGTGATACGAAAAATCACTGTATGTTTGTGTGCAAGGTTCAAAAATCTTTAGGACAATCTAACTTAGTATAGTAATAAAGCATTGATCTACATCAAATTTTAATTTACGAGTTTTAGTCATATTACAATTTAGATATATAAGTCCAATCTGATGCATAATCTGATATATAATGTCCAAAACATTGAAAATGTTTAGCTGTTTAGCTGTGTAAATACGACTTTAAGTTTATTATTTCTACATTAATGTAAAATGAGGCCTGTCGGTCTGCACAACTATAAAAGATTTTGATTCGAAATTGCTGGAAATTACTTAAGTATATTTATTCTTGTCATTATGTTGCTTTAATTCGGTGCCCTACACAATTGTTTTTTCTATTATACAGTGGATGGAATAATGACTTTCTACTTTAATCATTAACTACCATAGATGAAGACAAATCAGTCAGTTCTTTTTTAATATCGGTGAAATTTTTCATCATTTTCTGATAGACTGAAGGCTAGAGACATTTCTCTCACAAAAAAAGGAAGTCAGACTGTCATTTATGCTTCAAAAGAGCATTAGTTTCAAAGAGAATGAAGTGCACTTATTCATCGATCCTCATTTACTCCAACTCCGTTTCGAGAGGAAATTCAACATTGGTAAAACTGAGACTAGAAACTTTTGTACTGGCCTGACAAGATGTTTTATGTACACAAGGGAACCTATCTTCAAGGGCAGTTTCCAATAAATAAAAAAAAAAAAGTAGTTCCAATGAAAGTGGAAAAGTCATTTGCTTTCTATTGCTTACATGTGCAGCAAATTCTTTTGGGTGATTATAACCGAAAAATAATTGCAGAGAACTCGCTTGCGTGTCAGAAGCACAGGCAGATGAATGAAGTGTTTTCATCATAATCAGCAACAGTTGCTTTCAAGCTCATTATTTCCCGAAGGGACGACTCAAGAAGCCATTTAATGCAAGATGAAGACCTCCTTGCCGATTTTCCAGAAGCAGCGAAATATAAAGCACCTCTCACTCTCACTCCTCCACAAAGCCTTTCATCTTAAGACGCTGCAAAGTTTCATTACTTCCCTAAAGTTAAGATTGATCGCACAAAGAAAGAAGCTATTTTGTTTCTAGAGCTTCAAAAAAGAAAAGTCTGGAATGATGCTATTTACGATTCTCAAAATGTTGGTGAAACTTTTTTACGTTGAGTACGTTTTGTTAAAGATGTGAAATTTAATCTTCTTAAATATCAGATAAATGTCATCCTAATATGCTTAACATGAAAAAGATCACACGGATCTTAAACCCTTTCACGGATCGAGACCTTTCCATGAGAATTTTCAATTTTAATCATTTTTATAACTCTGAACTTTTTTTAAATACAATTAAAAACAGGCAATTAAAATCATCGTCAAACAGATTTTAATTATTTTTAGGGCACAAATTTACCTTATGTTACAAAATTGATATCAAATACGATCACCCATTGAACTTCACTTACCTTACTTAAGCTATTACATCTCATTTTGTTTATGTTACTAAATCATTCTAAGTTAAAATAACTATAATTATTGGCAATTTCTCCTGCATCCATCAAACCTAAAATATACTAACACACAAAGGATCCATTACTAAGTGTCCTCTACACCAGAACCCCCAAAGACCCCATGATTTCCCAAGTTTAACCACCGATAATTCTGTGACTCCTATCACCGACCCTTAATCAATAAGAACTTAGCCTAAAAACCAGTTCAAAACAAACAATCTCGCACATGTGCTGTCGTAAAGTAAATCGTATACATTTTTTTAGTATAATGCAAGTAACATGGAAGCTATTTTTTTAGTGTAAAACATGTTAACATACATTTTTTGTTTCCAAGAATTGAACCTTATAAAGCTAAAAAATGTATCTCAAATCATATTTTTATAATCAACAAAAGGCATAATATTGTTTTTAAGATGTTTGTTTTTGTAACACAAGATAAATTAATGCTTTCAGAGGAACTCTTATACTTCGTTGGACTGGACTAAAAATTAATTTGAATAACATACAGCTGGTTTCTTCAAATAGTCTTAAGCTAATCCTGGATTAAGTCCAATTGGATCCAATTAAGACGCGACATAAGCTAATACTAATAATGTTTAGAGAAACCAGCCTTTAAAATAGTAATTTTTATACTAACAATAGTAGGTACTAAACACAGAATGACCGTGGTTTAGATCTAATCGTCCTTATTAGAAGTTCTCTATGTTAAGACTATTTCTGCACACAGACAATTACCTTTTCCTATATCTCTTTATTTAATGTTGTTTACGGTAAATACAAGAGGAAAATGCTTTTTTTTTCATCTTGCAATTATTTTTTTTCTTTCGTTTGAAAGGTTTGAGGCTATTGATGGCTATTGAATGCACCCACCGCTATGCAGATGACTCTGTACCCGCAGTAATGGGGACAGGTTAAGGCAAACACATGAATCAGTTCCCCCGGTCACTTTGGACCCTTGATGCTATGTGGGTAACATTAACCTCCTACTACTATTTTCCCCTGACTGTCTCCCATGACTCACTCCATAATATTGATTTTCGTAAAGCACATGACAGCCTCCGGCTAATTGGCTGCTAGACCAGTGTCCCAAGGCGAGTCCACTTCTCCCCATTAGGGAGTACAGAGAGAGAGGAGACAGATCTCCAAACAGTACCACGTTGAAACTGAGACTTGGATGCAACATAACGAAGAACTCTTCACTCTTGCAATAGCAATTTCGACCTCAAAATCAGGTTGGAGAATCGCCGACTAGCAGTAACAGAATTATTGAAGAACGAATTTCATGGCCACGTAGCTTCAGCTCAAGTGAAGCAGTGTGATTTGAGAAGAATGATAAAGAATGGATAATAAATTATATTGGGGACTGATAAAAAGAAAACGATCTAACGAACACGGAAAAGTTCCTAGATACTGTTAAATAAAGGGAGAAAAAAAAGCCTCGTGATTTTTTTTTCTATCTGAATTTCTTTTACGAGAAAGATTCGAATTTCGTGTTCTCTTTTCAAAATTCAGAACGCCCAAGACTTAAAAAAAAATAAGCACCAACAGTTTTAAAGTTTTAACGCCTTACTTTAATGCATCGATGCGTATTTATCGATCAAATAAATTTTCCAGTATTTGCAAGCAAAAAAAAGTTTTCAAAAGAAAAATTCGGATTTTTTTTTAGGATTAAAGAGGAAAAGATATATTAAAAATTAAAATGCATCCTACAATAATATCAAAAGAAAAAATTGCAATTGTCTTTTACGTTATACATAACTGTTAAAAATTAATGTATTTTCATTGATATTTAACGATTTGAACTGTGGCTTTCGTTGCTTTTTAGATTGTAATTGTTTTGTTTAGATTACATTGATTTTTAATTATAAACAGTACAGTTATTTGAAGCCGAGATGAATACTGTTTTAATGAAAACTTGATCTTAACTTGAACTTTTCCAGAAAATTATTTGATTTAGCTTTGTAAAGGCCTTTAACTGAAATCGTGTAAAGTTAGTATTTGGCTCCAAGCATCCTCCCTAGATATTTAATTCTTTATCAGAATCAATTGATAGATATCATGATTGATATATAACTACCATAAAACTTCGGATTCTTTAAGATAATTCATTTTGAATTAAAGTTGTTTCTTTTTTTTTTTGTTTTTAACAGGACCCCAAATTTGTTGAATTTATATCCCTTTTTACATTTACCTTTTGCTATATATGTTAATTAAAAATGGTTTTGTATTTGTTAGTGTAAAGGCACTGATGTTTCGGAAGTCTAGGATAATTAGTTTCGAATTATCTTAATCAAAAGACAGAAAGAATGGACTTTAAAATCAAAAGAATTTTCTCTTTGATATAATTACAGGGGTCTTGAATATGGTCCACCACAGGAAAGTAATTGTGGTAAATAACTAAAGCAAGCTACACTCGCTTTAGGTGCTTTTCAACTTTCGAATACGTGATCACTTCTATAGTCAAAATGCCGATGATGTCAGAGTGCATACCATTTGTTTCAACATAGTCATTTAATAAGTTATTATGAAAAATAATGTGAAGACTAAGAAAGACAATCTCAATGATAAGAAAATAGTGGATTTTTGAGAAGAGTTATTCCAAGAAAGTAATAAGCAATAAATTTCTGAAAATTTTGATCTTTAAATTAAAAACGTTTCTCAACTGGATTTACGTCCTTTCTTTGATAATCCTTAAGATGATATTGAATTCGTTTTGTTTAAGCCTATCCCACTAAGAATGAATAAACGAAATCTGTGCATCTGAAATACAGTTTTTAAATGATAACTAGAAAATCGCGAATTTAATCATTTTAAATTCATCAATCGAATTTTCAAAAAATATAGCAAGTTAATAGCCACTTCCGAAAAAAAAAATCGTTCCAAAAAACATCAATGTGTCTAAGTATTTTTACATTTCTGCAGGAAACTAAATCACACTTAATTAAAATTGGAATTAATTGTGTACATATAATAGAAGCACAATTAATTGTATTATTAGGTTGACGATGAGCTTTCTGTGAATAGGGCTCGAAAGTTGCCACTCTGTAATGTATAATTTATATTTTTTAAAATACAACTATTTTTTTTAAAAATTGTGTGTTTGTCCTATCAAATAGTCTTTTTTTTAAAGGAATTTTAATTGAAACACATTAAATAACATTTAATATATTGCAGGAAACTAAGATGATTCATTTTGCTTCAAGACTTCAAAATTTTTAAAAGGAAAAAAAAGTACAAGAACAAAGCACCTAACAAAGCACCAAAGCAACAAAAAAAACAAAGCACCTAAAATGAATTGATTCAACCAAATCGTTATATCAGATCTTAAATTAGGAGAAAAAATCCAAAAGATTTTGGAAAAAATAAGAATAATTGCTATTAACAACGATCTACTAATCTCGAGATAGAAAGATTAATAAGCTTTTTTACCATTTGGTACCATTTGCTAAATAAAGATATTGGTACCTTACAGGATGAAACAAACAAGACGATTGTGAAATCTAGTTATAATAAGTTCTGTACAAATAACTTAGAATACATAAATTTAGTGAAAACATTTTCTATTTCTGTTAACTTCCTATTAAGAACGGAAGCAAATGGAAAAAGATGTGAAACAGATAACAAAAAACGTGGTGCGTTGTATATGAACAGAAACAAAGAAGTGCCTTGTACATAAGGTTTAGTAGAGATTTATTTTATATTTTCCATTGTGATAAACATTCGTTTAGTTACCTAGGAGAATACGTATGTGAACAGTATAGTTGTTTTTGCTCAGCAGAGGGCCTAGCAGTGGATCTATCCACTTCAACTTTCACCTCGGTCGTTCCTGAAACGATCATCTTTATCTCATATTCCTCAGTATTAAAAATGTGATCTTCTCTTGGAAATTAAACTTGCAGAAGCCATTAATAATTTGTGACTCCTGAGCTAGCAATAATCGAAATAGGAGAGATACTTAAAACTAGTAATAATTGAAACTTTAAAGTACTTTGTAATAGAATATAAATATCTAGCTGCAGCCTTTTAAATAAATATTATTCAATATAAAAAAACATGAAATATTTGCTTTGGCTGTTTTACATTGTAATAGCTTACTCTCCTGGAAAATGAGGTTCATCAAATCACTGTGTCTGTGTGCATGTGTGTAGGAGTTTCCCCCAAACAATTTTGGAAATGTTGGTTCGATCTTCATGAAATTTGTGTGTATATTGATGGACAGCAGATGACCTTTTTTTTTGGCAGCTGCATTCGTTAACTGTGTTTATCTTAGAGGGGTGAATTAGCTCGTAGAAGGGTGAAAAATTCCCTCAGAAAGCATAATAACTAACAACGCTTGTTAATCCACCATGCATTTTCATACGACTAAAAGTAATCAGATTTAAACATTTTATGTATATAATGCGGGTTTCTTTAATTTTCCTCAAGAAAATAAGTAATTTATCTTATTTGTATGAGACAGATAGATAACTTTTAAAAATTCATGTCGTTTTCATTACTCTTCAAGAAACATCAAAATAAAGGAATTTTAAAGATAGCATTTTAAGGAAAGTATACTTTAAGTTCTTTCATGAATTTCTTGTTTAAGTAAATAAAATTGTGGTCATTATATAGCTTATTACATATCATTTCTAATTTCATTAATAATTTCAATATAAGTTCTGCAATGAGTATAAGAAACTACAGCAAAATCATCAGAAATTTCATTTTCAACATCAAATTAAAGATAAAGAAACCAATAAAACAACAACAAAAAAAACCCTCATTATTTTGACTTGTAATATATAACAACATCACTAGCAATTAAAAGTTAAAAGCAAAAGGCGGTAGCTGGCTTTCAGAAGGGGCTATATATGAAAGCAAACCTGACATCCAACAAAAGAGAAAGGACTCCTGCATTATCTGGTGCTCTTAGCCAGAAGGTAGCAAATGCTTTTAAACTGTTTTAACTGCGTTAGAACGGAGTTCTCAAAGATGTCTTCTGGACTAAAGTTCCATACCTTTAAAGCTCACCTTGCATGCGATTTTTATAAACGGATCAATTTCAGTTTTATTTTACTTGTTTTATTTCATAGTAAAAATATTCCATTATCTCCTTTGCATTCGCTAATTTAATGATATTATCTTACAGCAATATGTTCAGAAATTAAACTTTTAAATTTATTGAGGATATTGCATAATGTCATATGAAAGCGTATTTCTTTTAAGAAAATAAAAGTCGGTTTCATTGGTTCCCATGAATCCAAAAGTTTAAGTCTCTAAACTTGAGAACCTCTGTTAGCTAAATGAATATGAAGTATCGGTATTTGGAAGTCAGGAAAGATAGACTATCAATTTCTTCGATATTTTTATTTATTATGATTGTAAGTTTTAAGTACTTTCACGAAATAAAAGCAACGTTTTATAAGCTTTGCTACAGAGGTACAATATCTTGTAGTAAAAGGCAGTTTTTCAAGGAACTACATTTAAAGTGTATGTATGATCAAATCTTTGTAAATCTATTTTCTTTTTTCTTTTTGTAGACAAATGTCTTACAAGCAACGGCAAGCGTTGAACTGTCCGATAATTTGATTTGCACATTTTGTTCTTGTATTTCTTTGTCTTATTTCTTTCTTGTATGCCATTTCTTGTTGTATTATTAAGCTACCTTTTCGGTCATATATTCTGCGTCTTCACACGTTGAGTAGCCTTGGCTGATGACAGCCTAATAAGCTCGAGGCAGCTGTTCCAGGGTCTTAGTAAGACTCTATTCCTTCCTTTTTGAATTTTTCTAAAACATAATAGTTTAATAGAACTCGCTAATTTTCACTTATTTCACTTGACCATTTTTCTGTCTTGTCTGTATTCTTTCTGTTTGTAATCGCATCACGCGAAAACAGCTGAGCGAATTTCCATAAAATTGATACAAGGTAAAACATAGGGCCAGTTATTTCAATCTCATCCCTCTCATCCCTCAAAACTTATGTTCGAAATCGCCCACTTAATCCTCTGGACTGATTTCTTAATTACTATGGGCCAATTTGAAACCCCCACCCCCCTTTCTACAAAATGGATGCCCCAGCGCTATTTATTCAATCCCCGTTTTGGATGATGGCTTTATATTATCTAGTCAACTTCATGTGTTTATTTTTTTTGGAGGGTAATATCCCGATTTTGTATTTTGGGGTTATTTTCTATTGTAAAAATTGGTTATAGAATAATATATGAAACAAAATAATGAAACAGAATGCTGCTTAATTTTTTTTTTACCTTCGGAACTGCTTCTTGAATAAAGGTTTGGGGGTGGAAATGATGCAGCTTTTAATTAGGAGATAATGCTGAAGAGGATAGTGGGTAGAAAAGGAGTTTCTTATAAGGAATGAACTTGGCACGAAAAAGAATCCAGTCAAGAAAATGATCTTGTTCACTTGACCCACTTGTCTCTCTAATTAAATGCCTGTGTTCGTTGACAGGCTGCCGATGACACCCACCCCCTGTCTGTGCAAAGTGGACTCGTCCCTAGCTAACAAACGACAACAGGCCAAACCTGGGAAACAGAGGTAAAGAGCGCCTCAGCCTCAACGCGTGACAAACTGCAGTCTGATTTTTACCCGTTCAGCTCCCTGACAAGCGCTTTCAGCAAATAGGACTCACAATAAACATGCCAGCAGGTCCGTCGTCGCCGGCCACCTAATCCTGTTTGGCAGGGAATGGGAACTGTCCAACCACAAACTGCATCACATAAAGTGCACACAGTATTAGCGAAGATGGAAATTATGGGAAAGCAGCCATCGGGACACCCAGTGGCGAGAGGGGGAATATCAATTGAACCTGTGAATCCAGCTGTCAGGATAAGAGAGCTCTTTTTCTACTTCTCTTTTTTAAATAAAATTTTTGGGTAAATACACGACCAATGCAAAAAGAGAAAAATGTTTTGTTGCTATGGAAAGCGGATTATTTAATAAAACAGACATAAAAAAGTGCACAAGTTTTTCAGAAAACAAAAACATTAATATCATTTAGAACATGTTAATATTTTTGGCAAATCACCTAAATTTGATATGAGATTAAAGATGATAAATCAATAGAAGAAAACAGTTATGCTTTTCTTCGATACAGAAAGTATTAAACTCAAAAGGAATTCGTAAGAAATATTTCCGATATCTTCAGGTATAAACATGATTAGATCAAGTATAAATAGTGTTGTAATCTATATTAATATTTCCTCGCTAAGAAAATGGATGTTTTGCATAAAGGTTCACAAAACATCTTGCCTGGAAGGAAGCAAAATTTTCGTAAGAACTACAAACACCAACAAAATGACTTAAATTAATTTACTTAAAATCTTATTGTCAATCCTCAGCATAAACTAATATTTTATCATTTAACATGCTTTGTAATATCTTAATATTAAATGACAAAATTTTTTAAAATTTAATTTATTTCTATTAAACTTTACTCCATTTTGGTTTTCAAAGATTCATTTGAATTCTAAATATTTTGACACTATTTTTTTAGCATGAGATAATTCTTTGACGTTATATTTTCACTTTAAGGAAAAAACAGTAAAGTAAGTGATTCATGAAGTAGGTAATAACAAACTTTTCGCTGTATTTCGAAAAAGCTTATTTTGTTTCTATTTATTAGTTTTATTATCATCTGATGAAGGGGTCTGTAATTAAGCCCCGCAACATGTCATGAAGTTTTTGAATATATTTTATTATTTATGTATATGATCTTTTTCTTTAATGTAGGTAATAACAATTTCAGATTTTATTTGGAACTTATGAAAACTTCTGTATTCCTTTAGAGGAAGTAATCAGAAAAACCGAATTTTCCTTCGTTGTAACTTAACATCAACTTCTTGTTGTTGTTAGTTGTTACGTTTTCTTTTTCTATTTTTTTACTCAAATGGGAATAAATTTTCTTTTTATGATTTAAGACCCTCAAATGTTTGCCGCTTTTAAAATCTTAGTTTACGAACTGCATTAAGATTTTTAATGGATCTGCTGGCAAACTTTTGAAAGTTGGTGGCTGTAAACCTGCATAAATTTTTATATTTAAGATTATATAGCATTGGCTTAACAGTAATGTAAGCCTATGAAAAAGTTATGGAAAAAAATTGGAAACAAATTTATAACCCGAGAGTTAAAAAACAATGCGGCTGATTTCTCGAAGCAGAAACACCCTAAACTGAAAGTGAAATAAACATTTATCATAAATATAAAAAATATATGCATTATAGAATAATAAATTACTTCAAAATTTTAATATGATTATTACGACTATTGCCATCATTTCATTTTCTAAAATGACTTTTTTTCTGAGATAATTCAGTACAACTGTTTCGAATACCGTACTTAAAACTCTTCAGTTGAAATTGATTCTTAAATTACTTAAAACATATTGCAATTGGTAATGAAAGTTATTATCCCAAAATATTATTTCGTTTGCTTTATGAGGTAAAATATATAAAATGTTCTTCTTTCACTCATTATATACAAAAATTTCACAATTCATTTCATTTACAAAATTATTTTTGTTTGTTTCTTTAATCATTAGCTGTTCCAGGAAGTTAATAAATCGAGGAGAAGTCAAGGAAACAGGAAACAGGCAAGAGAAATGTACCCAGAAGATGAAACAGATTCAAGAAGTTTCAGGCTTTCGTCGGGACATCAAGAAAGTAACATTTACGTGTTAGATATTGAATTACAAACTTTTTAAAAGACTATTAAATATTTTATTATATGAAATTTAGTGAACAAGTTTCACTTATCTGCAAGTTTTAATTAGCATTTAGACGAAGTTTGTGTCAAGATTAGGATAATTATTTTAATGTATTCGACATAAAGTCAATTTCTGTACGTGTTATCTATGTCAGAAGAAAAAGTTACTGAAATAACTTGAAGCCAATTTCTTTTGCTTAACTAGAGTTTTTATTTTAGTTTTTTTTTTAATTTAAATAAAATAAAAGCTCTTTAAATTTTTAAATTGTAACGCTTCTGAATACAAACAGCAGACATTTACTGTTTTCTGAAAAGATTCATTTAATCCTCAATACTTAGGTAAAACTAATCATATTAAAACATCTTAAATATCTTAAATATCGCGCAGATATTTAGTAGAATAACAATTGGATTAATATCTCTTGCTTAACGGACCTTCACGGAAAATATAATTTCAAACAGTAGATCCTCTCATTTCTTTAATATGCATACCACGTTTCATGAAGATCCATCCAGAAGTGATAAAAGTTATTAGAGAAAGGGACACACACAGACAGACATACAGACTGACTGTCTGAATTGATTAACCCCTCGGAAAAATAGATGAATAAAATCAATACTTTTGCATTTCTCAAGCTTATATTAGACCAACAAAGAATATATATATAAATATATAAAAGCAAAGTTATCAGAAATTGCAACAATTTTCTCCCTAACTTGAATAATTTAATGGTTGAAAGAGAAAGAAGAATAGTAAAGAACCAAGGAAAATGGGAAAACAAAATCATTCATGTCGAACCAATCCAATATTAAAGCCAAATTCCAATGTTACTTCTCGGCATGATTCCCTGCTTCCCTTCAAAAAGAAAATGGAATAGCTCCAAATGTTTATAAGGCCCGGACGAAAGACTTACTAATAAGGCCATATGTTTGGAAAAGCACGTGGGAACCTGCTTTATATTCACCTCCAAATCCGTACGTCACGTGACAGGCTTCATTATTACATTGTAAAATATTAACTGGCATATCGTAGCTGCAACTTTTTGATTTTCATCCGATGCTTACGATGACGACCGAACGCTGGTCAGAAGCAACTCCCAAATTTCAACAACGACCGACTTGCATTTGAATTGCACTTTTAATCCAAAGCTCGCGTGCAGTCGACAACGCTAAGATGCGGAAGATAGTTTCGAAGGGTTATTTATTACTAAGAAGCAAAATTTACGTGAACATTTTGTAAATATGTATTCTAAACCTGGGGTGTCAAATATTTAGCTCTCGTTTGCATGGGGTCTTCTTGAAGCTAAAACCTCTTGCAATTACAAGAGAATATAGATGAGGTGAGAATAGTATAGAAATGTGTGAAGTAGAAAAAGAAACAAAACATTTGTCATGCTAATGAAGTAAAAAAGCTTAAAATAGGCAATTTAGGCAGCTTCTGTAGGTTCTATTTCAGTAAATGGGTAAAAATTCTGTATTTATTAGCTGGATATAACTATTATCTTAATAATTAAATAATAAATTTAACATTTGTTTATGTATTTTTGGGATTACGTTAGTGGTGTTTCAGTTGCATTTCACAGAGCATCGTTATATTCTCTTCATTTTTGAGGTGTGCGATAATCAACATTAAAATATTAATCATCCCAAAAATGTATCGTACCCTATTTTAAGGAATTAAGGTACAGTAGTTTTAGCGTGATACGCGCACACAGATAGACAAAGTAGAAAAATGTTGAAGTTGAATTGAACTAGCCCCCCTCATTTTATTTTTTTTTTGAACATATTCATTTTTTTCAATTTTCGTCTAAATTCCATCATAGAAAATATAAAATGCATTCAATTCAGATGAGAGTGAATCACGAATGACATTTGAATACAGGCCATCGTTGTTTATATGGACATGAGTCAGCAGACAGAAATAGGACAACAGTCTAGCACTAAAAAACATAAATTCACAAATTCCATGATGGCTATTTCTTTACGAAGAGTATAGTATTGTTAAAAGAGGGATGTTTATTTCGATTGAGGAATGGGTTTGCGATGCAATACATTTTTACATTAGCTGTTTTTTTAAAGAAAACCTAACACTCTCTTCCGAACTGGAGAAAAAGCTAAATTACGATTCAAATTTCATGATAGCTCAGACATTTTCATTATTTGCTGATTAATTCGCTATTTTACTCATTCATAAGTTCTTGTCTTTTTTTCAAATTTTTCTTTTTTGATAAAATTTATAAGACAAGATTATTTCATGAAATAAATATCCTGGCATAAAAGTTTAGTCCAAATTATTTATACAACACACAAAAATATTACTTTTATCACATACTTTCATAGGCTTTATTTTCGTCTTAAATTAAGGTTTTATATTCTTAAAAACATACCAATAGAATTTATAATTTAAATGGAAAGGCATTTAGATGTAAAATAAGCTACCCTTGCGACATTAGAATAAGCAACATGTATATATGTGTGTCCGTGTGTGTTTAACGTCCTCCATAGCCGATATCAGGAGTCGCATCTCATTGAACTCTCCATGGCCTAGAGTTTTGGGGCAAAAAATTTGACTTCTTGTCCAGGTTATTTCCGGTTTTAGACAGCCATTGACAGGTCAGGAAAACAGTGGTAAACCAGACAAAACTGGGGTCTATCTGTACTGAATCAACTGTGCTAAGAAAGAATATGATAACCACATACTCAAAGAGTCGCTCGAATGATGCAAAGCGGGAGACTAAACATATTAAATGAACTCAATACGGGTAGCTCTCAAAATTGTAGTCGATCCTGGAATTACAACACTTGAATAAATTAGTTTTGCGCGCCAATCAATAGTATGTAACTTTTAACAATAGAAGTATCTTAAAAATTGGAAATTGTATGGGGTTACTTTGTTTTATATTCACTTACAAAACAGTGAATTGATTTGTTTCGTTTTCTTCAGATAGAAACATCTTAATTAGCAACGAGTGAAACCTTCGGTTAATGTATTCATCTTCACTATGTTCTCTGGAAGCTCCTTGAATTGTTGTACTTAAAAATTCTCTTTCCTTCAACTAAGATTAGCTGTAAATCAATCTTAAACAACGGACTTAAACGGATTAAAAGCTGACCACCGTATCCCTATGTTTAAACTTTCAGATCGTAACTTTATAGTCTTGATAGCGGAACGATGCACAGACAAGATTTCCTAAAGTATCTATTAGATATATAGTAACCGACGCCATTTTAAACCGGTTAATCTGATTTTTCATAAAATTTAATAGACACTAAACAGGCTACGTCGAACCAAGTTTAGAATTAATGGGACTTATTTACTTACCACACGCACATATATGGGATTTTAATCAAAACTTTGGAAATAAAAATTTCGATCGTTCATTTGTCATCAAAGGGTTATTCGAATTCCTAATCCTCACTTAAAGTTGAACTTACATTTATTAGTGCATGAGTTAACTACAGCCTAAAAGTTTTACAAATAGTCCTAAAGTAGTGTGTAGTATAATGTGTAAGGTTATAACTAACTTAAATAACTAGAATAATTAACTTTTATAAAGATTATATTATGAAGAACAATTCTTCATGAAATAGGTAAAAATAACTGAATGGCAAATTATCAATTTGTTAATAAATTTAATATTTTCTTTTATTTCGATTGATAGTTAGGATAATTATTATTCAATCATGATGTCTATAAATATATGTATTACTATACAAAACAATTCATCTTTAACATGTCCTAGCAGCTTTCACTATGTAATAGTTTTACTTTTTCTCTTTATTAATAGATTATGAATTTTTCCGAATATACTGCACATTCTTTAAATTAAACAGATTTTTTTGGCTAACTTTTCAAGTATATTTTTTGCTTCTTAATCTGTCTAACCAGTATTACAAAGTCTAAAATATCTATGAAATACATTATATCAGCTAGAAACTATTAGCATAACTTCTGTTCCATACTCTTTTTTATGTCATTTTTATACTGTCTATCTCAATGGAGTGTCTATGTTCCTATAATAAAAAGCTTTTGTCAATGTGAATCCTCTTCTAAAGCAAGAAAATAATCCAAAATGATTTCCTTCTTCCGAATAATTTTCCATTGGGTACAAGAGAATTAACGCGAATTTCATATTTCCAGTTCTTTTAGAAATCTGCATAAAATGAAACATCAACATAAGAAATATACTGTTGTATTAATCAAATAACAAAGAAGTTTTATTTAGACACATTATTTTAGAGATATATTAACGACTTGTAAAGGTTTAACTTTGACACAAATGTGTACTTTAGTATAACTAATGTAGAATTACAGTGAGTGGAATTGTGGAACTACATGCAAATAGCTTAATGTTAACAGTTAAATCTCCAGAAGTTTAACTATTGTAACTTTATTCTGATGCTGTAATTTAATGAATTTCAAAATGCTAATATCATCAATATTCAATAGGTTTCGTTTAATAAAGCAAAAATTAAAATTAGTCAGCGTATTCAATTCATTTGTGGTTATCGTTAAGGCTCGTATATCAATTAGTTTTCAAAATTCCGTGATTTTTTTTTATTCTATTAAATTTATTTATCACTGTCTTTCCTACATTTCACTAAACTTCAGAACATAATTGTTGAAGTCGAATGAAATGTTTTATTTTGTTTCCAAAAATTCGCTGAGTTTGCTAAGATTGTCATTTTTAGTCAGTCCCAGATTTTTGTGGACCAAGATGGCTAATACCTTATT
This sequence comes from Thereuonema tuberculata, assembly GCA_023159025.1. Classification (NCBI taxonomy): domain Eukaryota; kingdom Metazoa; phylum Arthropoda; class Chilopoda; order Scutigeromorpha; family Scutigeridae; genus Thereuonema; species Thereuonema tuberculata. The sequence continues at coordinate 13,375,420 of JAFIDM010010028.1, read as the reverse complement.
GATGTCTGTTTTCTTTTTATTAGGTTACCTTAGCAACGAATAGTTACATTCATTGTAATAGTGATATAAGAAAGGATGCATCAATTCCGTTGTTATCCACAAAAAGTGGCCCAAGAAAATTAAAATTTTAATGTTTCACAACTATTTGATGAAAAAAAAAGTTAGCAAAATCTATAGAACAAACAATGGAAAACAATTATCATTACACGTAAACAATGAACTTAATTAACCATTAAACCCATTAGTCAAACCTTCTACAACCATTTTCCAATGCCAACACTTTCTCACAGGTTAGACTATTTTCCAAACACTGTTTACCACAATATAACAGCTTCGACAAGAACCTTTTCCCAGTTTTTTCCCCAGTTATTTTTCTAGAAGAGACAATGAACTGGTACAGGACGGATGGCGACGTAGGGAAAGCAGCGTGTGAGAGTTAAGTAATCGATAGAGCAATAACTTGAATCGAGAGGGGGAGGAACTGATATTTCTTCATCACACGGCCTCATCCAAGGGCGGCATTATGGTTTTTCATCCTGCGTTAAGTGTCTTTCATTATTAACTTTCTCTGTGCATCATAAGATGTATTCAAATTGACTCTGCCATTTCTTGCTACATTTTCTTCCTTCCATCGAAACTGAATTTAAATTTCTCTTTAACAAACATTAATTAATTTTTTAAAGAAAAAGGAACTTATTAAAGAAAGGGTAATGTGGAAGACGTTAACTGGAAAGAGCACGTTGCATTTATTTCAATCCTAACTGATATTCTATTTTAATTCTCTCGCATTCTGTTTTTAAATTTTAAATCAACACAAGTTACCGCTTGTCATTAACAATGCTATTAATAAAAAATGTTAACTGAAAAGTCTACTTCCTTTAAAATGTTGCCCTATTTTAATTACTTGTATTAAAGCCTGAAAATAGTAAAAAGAAAATTTCTAAATTGTAATGCTAGCGCAAATCAAGAGTATCATCAACTTTTCCATTTTGGGAAGTTAATTAAATCCGTAAACACTCAAGTTGTAAAAGCAAAACATAGCAAAGCACGTGCAAATGACACTGAATTACTAAATGATTTATTAGACATTGGTAGAAATTCACTGTTTCAATTCTAATCATTTCATACTGAAATTTTTGTCAATTTCACTCGGAAATAAGAATCCAAACTGAAACATTTTTATATATATATCTTCTTTTATTTTGTTTCAAACATTTTTCTACCCAGTCAACGTGTTTACCTGTCAGACTCTGCTTACCATCACTCTGTTTTTTAAAAAACAAAATTGATTTAAAAAACAAAAAAAGATTTATTTATATATTGCGTCAATACATTAAATAGAGTGCTGAAAACATGACTACTGGATGTGAGATCTGTGAATAGGATAGGAAACTTTCCCGAAAAAGCGAAAGCTCTCACGAAAAATTTTATCTTCCAAGGATAATTAGTTTTTCAGTTACCGTAAATGGATCAATGCTATCTTAACAATTCGGATAGGTGGTTTTCGGCACCTAGCAGGAATAGGATTATTATCTTATATTTATAAAAAGCCAGCATTGTGGAAAAATTATGATTTTGTTTATTTTTTGGAAGAGGCTAGTTTCTTTGCAAAGCTTGGGAGATACAAGGCAAAGTTCTTCGAACTATTTACATTCCAATTTTGCAAAAATCATGTTAATGTCTTAATTGCATTGAATTGGAGAATGGCAAATTCGATGTTTTTTAAATTTTTAATTATTTGAATTGATCTAATATCTCTAATATTAAAGGAACTGTTATTTTTATGCAGAATCTTTAATACTGCAAAGAAAATTGAATGCATGGACGTTTTGTTACCAAAACGACATAAACTTATAGTCTACTATAAAGAGTAGTATAAAGAGTATAGTCTACTATAAAGGAAAAAGTCTACTATACTTTTATTACATCACTAAAAAATGCATTTTCATGGAATATAAAATACACATTTTATTTTTACTTTAGATCTATTTGCTACTATATAAAATAACTCTCAATAACCTCAATTGTATTTATTTACTGTAATTTATTTTGCATATAAAGTCTAAACAAACAACTCATGTATTTTCTGTAAATATTGACGAAACATTTTAATTATAATATATAACTTTAATCCTATTAACTTATAAAGTTTATGCAAATGAACTTCGGAACATAATCAGGAATTAATTCTGGCTTGTGGTCGCGAGCTATTTAACTATTTTAACTATTAGTTAAAATTGTATCAAAACAATTTAGATTTCAGGTTAGGTAGGCGAGAGGATACGGTATTTCCCACTGATTCGATGCATGTTGCATCGCCTTTTCAATAGAATTCTGAAATAAAATTACTACTTTTCAAAGGAACATATCTTCAGGGAGAATTTCCTTTTTGTGTGTCTAGTGAGTTGACATTCACGGCAAACAACAAAGCGATGAGACTTTGCTCCAACACGTGCATTTCTGGAGGGCAGGGAATACTAGGTAACTTCACCGACCCAATGAAATTATCTGCTCTAATGAAAATACAAACCCAGCGGAATAATAAATTTGGGCCAGCGATCACTTGTACACCGCAAACCATACTCCATTTTCAGTCGAACAAAAAGAATAGCACAAGTTACTGCCGCTTTGCGGATGTTCCTTGTTAAAAATTAACACACATTTAGGTAATATGTTATCATAAATGATGGTCGTTTGCTATAATCTAAAAAAAAGAGAAGCTATTATGCAAGCGAGTTCGAATTTCTTTGAAAAGAGAATGGAGAAAAATGAAAACAATATTACTTCATTTGAATTCCGTTCCAAGAAATAAGGTACTAAATGATCTGGAAAGATAAACTTACACAGAAAAGCAACATATTTAAAACGTCGAGTACGTTTTCCTCTCAAAAGAAAAATGGATATTCAACAAAAAAACACTACAATATTGATTATTTATTTCAAGGTATGCAAACGCACCGATAATTCTATTACAAGTGAAATAAGAACTCTTGGACATATATCTTAGGAGAAATGCAATTTCCAAAACTTTTCTTTTTAACAAAAAAATTAAGCTTTAAATGATGCAGTTTGGTTTTATACATATTTTTAACTCTTCCGAATACAACAGTGTTATACTGTAATTTCTTATTAATAAATTCTTTAACTTTCTAGTCATTAATTGATTTCAAATCCTTTAAGTGGTAAAGCTTGGAAAATCAGGTTCAATCTCTGACTTAGGTCGATGACTTTCCCTTGGTTATTTCTAACGTCTAAATGTCTATCAAATTAGTACCGGGTTTTATACTTTACAATGAAAAGCAGGACTGATTCCCCGATCTCACCTTTGTCCCTAGTTAGGCTTTTGACGCCTTTGAAATGAAATAAAAGAATTAAAATCACTTAACCATGTCTTTCATTGTAGAAGCAGCCTGAGTTCGACATCTTATAAGCATCCCAGGTTTATATCTGCTTCGTGGTATTATCATCTGGTCAGCTGGAAACAGTCTCTAATGGATATCCCAACTATTGATAAGCTTTTAACTGGCTCTTCTACTAATGACTTTTTTTTAATCAAATTAATTCCTTCGTCACCAGTTCACCCTAATTCTTTATAGGGTGAGAAGCAAAGAGGAAAAAAAAATGCTAATTTCCTATAAAGCTGAGTAAAGGAATTTAAGTGACTAACGAACTAATTAGTGAAATAAGTAACTAGCTATTAGTTTTTGAATGGTTAAAACCTCTTCTGATATATTGGGCAAATAATATCTTTATTCAATGAAAATGCAGAAAACAAGTCCTTCGAAATTACTTTGTCTCTTCAGCTTGATTTAGCGATTAAATAAGAAGTTCCTGACAGAGCTTAATTTGTGCTTTCTTAAAACTTTTTGCTTTACCCTTATTCACACAGGACAAAAAAACATTTTTCATTTACTTTTGAATTACATCTTCTAAATACAAAATTTTCCTGTTCTGAAAAAAGTAATTAAATCCACATTAATTGCATAAATTGTCTCAATCCAGTTAATTTTAACTAAAACAACAACAACTTAATAATAACTATTTGCAACCTGTGAGCTATTCACGGAAGTTAAACCTCCTGCCCTAAAATAATAGCCTCCTCCAAAGTGAGCCTATGAGAGAGTGTCCCACAATGCCTTACAGGACGTAGGAATTACGCACCAACATTAAATCAACTACTTTTTCTTTTCAAAAAGACATTTGTTAGTGTATTTTGAAAAGCAAAAATACACTATTTATTAGTGTATGTTTAAAATTAAAAATACACTAACAAAATTAAAATTAAAACTACACTTTAAAATATTCTCTCTCTCCGGCTCTCTCCTTCAGTTTGATGACAAACATACATCCGTTTTTTGCCTATTAATAGTATGATTTGGAATTGTTAGATAATGAACAAGTTTACTATAATGAAGAAGTTAGTTTTTATTGGTCATGCGATGATTATTATATTTATAATTTTTTTCTTTGTTTGTTAAAACGACAGGACGGATTTCTATAAAATTTGATGTAATTCTTATTTATGGTCCAACTTAAAATAAGAACGCAATTCTTGTTATATTTCAACACCCACACCCCCATCTTTCCATCGACACTGCGCATTAGATAGCTGAGGATACACCTAGTTAATAAGTATCATCTCATAAAATTTTGTTAATCAGATTTCATTAATGGAAAGGAAAGATTCAGATATCCAAATGTGCACTTTTAAATTTATGTAGATAAATCTATTATTTTTTAACGAATTATCTAAGTAAGAGAATCATAAAAAAATGTATAATAGAAACATATCACTATCGACAAGCGAAATCCATCGCATACAACGTTATAATCAAACTATTTATTTTATTTCAATTATTTTACTAAACAACTTTTTCATAAATTTTATTTTTTTCATAAAATATGAATTAACATGAAACGGTGTTTTTTCGATATTGTCTTTAGAATTTAAAAAGGATGAACAGCCCTGGATTAGTATCAAAAGCCATTAGGATAAAAAAAAAATATTCTTTTATAATGACTTAACGTCGTTACTTGAGATATACCAAAAAATTTAGTATTCAGAAAACAAATATATGTATCATATTCCATTACAATCAATATTTAAACATTTAAGCTCCGATTACTGCAATAAGTAGAATATATGTAAAAAAAAAAAAGAAAAAAAACTTGCTTGAAATATTCTATCTTCTTCCACTACCTTCTCTACATGGCACTTCTTGCTTAACCCTAATACCTTCATTGCGCATTCCTTTGCGGAGATTTCAGGGATTTTTAAAGGGATTCCTTTGAGGGGAATTTTTTGTGGATAGATTATGCAATGATGGCAGCGGGCATCCGGAAAAGTTCTCCAGTTCCCTAAGTATCCAAGAGGAGGGATTTTTAGAGGCAAGGAATCACTTAAGAATCTGTTTCACACATTCTTTGCCAACCAAGAAAGGAAAAGAGTTGAAGAGTTTCTTTTTTCGCTCTGAGAAGGTTAGCGCATTGTAAAGGGTGCTCTTTATTATTGATACCAGGTCCCAATTTCAAACCACACACATTTCCTGAAGTCAGGCAGAAACGGGACAGGAAAAGAAAAAAAAAGAAAAGAAAAGTGGAACTGTTAACAATTCCCCTTCGCCAAAAACTCCTGCTGGGAAACCATGAACTGTGTAAGTAAATAAGTGCGGAGATAATGTGTAATTTATGTACTGTAACTGCATTAAGTCAGACAAAGGACTGTGATCATTTCACTTGCTTTTCAAACTCCCCAGTGTTACTCCCTGCCTAAAAAAAGATATCCCATTCCTTTTCATCCCATTAAGATCGCTACTGACTCTATTCATTCGACATTTTCATTGCTTACAACATGAAGCCGTCGCTTAAGAAACCCTGGCGACCCACAGGGATACGACTTTTTTTTTACTCCCGTTTTGTCCATGAAGAAAATGGAGATCGTACATTATGCGCCATACATGATCCGCTTTGTAATCAAGTTATGAAAATTGTTTTACATAACACTGGAGAAAGCATCTTACCCATGAACAAGTAACTGGATTTTAGTTCACTTTATTTTCTTTCATTTCAAGTTTTATTAATGGAAGAATAAGTGAATTTAATATAGATTGGAAAAACGAAATGTTGTACGATATTCGTTAATACAAAACACATTTTATTATAAAGCAAGGATTGCAGATAAAATCTACATATTACATAAAACGTGATAGATTGCGTCGATATACTTAACTTCTTTTAGGATGCTTTAGAGCTTCGAAAAAATGGTTTGCAAACTAAAAAAAAATCCTTATTATCCACTTTCTGTGAAGTAGACAGAACTTTCCATAAGGATAGAGATAATGTGTGGATACAGAATTTTCATAAGGATGGAGATAATGTGTGGAAACTTTTCATAAGGATGGAGATAATGTGTAGATACTTTCCATAAGGATGGAGATAATGTGTGGATACAAAACTCCCCAAAAAGATAGAGAACTTTCTACATTAAAAACTTTCTGTATCGCAATGTGAAGCTTACAGCTACAGTATAAGATTTTGCATAAATTATTTCACTAGTGTATATTATCGACTACAAATCATTCGTTCATAGTTTTCGTCACTGTTATGACTTTTGACTCATAGATTTTTTTCAATGATGAAAGAGATCTTCAAGGACTGTCAATGATCAAAACAATGACGGAGATCACGTGATTTGGAAATAACAAAAGAAAATAATTTTGGAGGAGGTACCATCACTAATGAATTTTTCTAGATAATTTCGTATTATAAAATTATGTTATAGATTATATTTTAACTTCTTGTCAATACATCAAATATATATAATCACAGTTTTAAGTGTTCTAAATTTTTCTGTTGTTTTACACTTTCTTTCGTTTGAATTTATTTATATTTTCACAGTGAAAATTTTCCATAAACGTTCTTTCAAAGTTACGGAAACTCAGGAGATTACAGAGAAGTTACATAAACAAAACAATAGTTTTTTCCTTTTAATTACGAACTGTTATTTTCAAATAACATAACATTTTTAACCGAAAAAAGAGCAGTTTTAATAGAGTATTAGATTTAAGGAAGTTGATAGTGTTTTGTCGTCAAGGAAGAGGAGTCGTCAAAAGCTAACGGAAATTCTGGAAATCAGAAACGAATTTCAGTAGAATTCTTGGATGAAGATAAACATCAGTCATTAGACATCGCACATTTATCCAAAAAATACGTCATTTTCATTAAAAAATAGAACAAACTGCAGACATCTGTACGCTCAACCCTGCTTCTAAATATTTGATGTGAAATTACGAATAAGATTTTTTTCATTTGATTTAACTTTTACTCTAGCGAAAAAACTCTTGTTTTTGCTTTTATATTATCGTTTTACGTTAACACATATATATATGTTAAGTCAAATGTCAAGCAAAGAATCTTAACTAATAAAAACGAAAGTAGTGGATGAAAGGGAAATAATGAAACAAAGCTCAGTGGGAAGTGCAATTCTTTTTGTGCCTTTTCAGAAATTGAGAAACCCTTCTTTTATTTCTGAATTTTGTATTATCATTATTCTATCATTTTAACTTTCTCATTTACAATAATGCTACATTATTATAAAAAAAAACGTGTAAATAAGTTAAATATTTTAAGTTCTAAATCAATTTGAATTTCTCATTATTATTCCCTTCATTTACTGTATGTCTTTCTAATAATGCCCAATGAGTCTAACACAGGTAGTTTTTCAAAGGTTTTGAAAAGAAAAGGTACTTTTTTTTAAGTATTTGACGTAGGAATTTTCAACGTAAAGCAATTGGGGATTTTGTAATCATCAATCCTCTTTAAATTTACTCTAATTTCATTTCTGAAATAATCTTTATTTTACCTCTAGACAGGAAAATTACTGAAAATTCGACATCCCGATGTTATCTGCAATCAAAATCAAATGTCCAATAAACCTCACTAAAGACTGAGACAATTCAAATCAGTATTTCAGTCTTCCTAATCTGATGCCGATTGTCGAGTGGCATTTTTCCGTTTCCGTGTTTCCGACGCCATTTTCTTTGGCGGGGAAGTGCAGTGACGCTTCGGAGTTCCGTCATCAGGTAAATTGTGTCATTTGTATACGGCGTTCAATTTGTTTATCCAATGCGCAGGTAAGGCAAAACGGGGGTTGGCAGATGACGGGCGACATAGACGGAGACCAAACTTGGCTACAATCCCAGTCCCTACTACTCAAGGCTCGTGGGGGGACTTAAAGACTCATTAGAACCATCCCGTCTTGTGATTGGAGTAGCCCAAGATAGAGGAACCACCACACTAGAAGATTTGTATGCAGCCGCCATACAGGAGCAGTGTGACATAAGCACTACAGTCACATGCCTGTCCCAGGTGCGACATTTCTACGCCGGCAACCTGAATGGGCTGCCGCACCAAGATGCTGAAGATCTGTTCTGCGTATCAAATAAAGAGATCCTTCTAGAAAGATTTCCAGACAGATTGAGGAATTAGGGTAAATTTTTGTGAGATGAATAACAGGGTTCCAAGCAACTTCGCACCTTATCTTTCCAAGTTTTCAAGAAGCTTATTTTTATCTTCAATACTAGTTTTTAAATATCAAGAAAAACTGATGTTTTAAGGAGGAGGATGAATGATGATTACACTTTAATGTAAATTAAATTAATGTAATCTTTATCTAATGAAGTAATAATCCATAGGACCCATAAACTTACTAAATCATTTTCATCAAGTTTCGTACATGAATATGTACATATAAAGATTGAATATAATTTTTTTTTAGATCTGCGAACATGTAAAAGTATAATAAAAACAATATTTTACTGTTGTGCAGAGTTACAATCAATATGAGAGAATCCATGTTGTAAAGAAACAGGTCTAAAAATTTAAAGTTAATACACTCAAATTATAAAGATTGATAAGAGGGAATTCTGGGTAAAAACAAACGGTTATCAAAACCATATGCCTATCTACATAGCAAGATTAAAAGAATAGTAGGCTTAGTAACACACTATTTACTGTGAAACTTAATTAATTACAGATTGTGTTGCATAAAATAATAAAGAAACTACATCTACAACCTTCATTTAAGAGGAAAAGAACAATAGGCATTTTACATTTTCAACAAAAACATTTTCAAAAACACATTTATCACTTTAGCTATAAATGGTGCTGATGTTATATTTTTGTAGATTAATTGTTCATCCCCCCCCGATATTGTGTATAGTTATTGTATACAGAGTAATTAATAGTTTTTATTTCTAAGGAAAGTATTGTCTTTAACCAATTCTTATTTAAATAAACAATAACGATCATAACATAACAAAGCATAATACAGATTTTATTAATATTACTTAAAATTTTTTACAATACTTTGTTTTTGCTTCAATTATCATTTCCAGTTATTCAAATATTACTTAAAAAAAGAGATATAATGTTAAAAGTTTTCCTATAAACTGTAGGAGTGTAATTAATATTATTCTATTTCTATTTAATGCTGTTCTAAATATTAATTTAAAAAAAGTTTTGTTTATTAAAAAAATGTTAAGTCTTATATTCGTACTTAATAACATACGAAATCAAAAATGTATATTCCTATGATGGTATCTACTAACACATGAACAAAATATGTTTGTAAATACATTTTAGAAAACCCTCATCTTTAAGTTAAAATATTGCTGACATGTAAGGACTTATAAATCGCAAAAGTGTTCGTAGATTCTTAGACTATCTGTCTTTATGAGCCACAATTAAGAAGAAATGAAAAATGGGCTAATTATCAGTAGACGGAAGACGTTGTTAGACCTTAGAGAATGCGAATTGATATCAAAAGTTTTAATTATGTCTTAAACATGGCCAAACAGCATGTTTTCTTAAGATTATTAACTATAAGTTGGCTTAACATCTATTAGAAGCAAGTTTAATAAGAAATATAGTACTATATTGCAACATAAAACTTAAGTAACGTAACTTCAGAATTATAACATTTAAGGAATTAATTTCCATTGAGATGTGTTTTTAGACATAAAAGGAAGCGATTTTTTTCCCTTGTAGCTAAATAGTGAACAAAAGAAGTTCTAATTGTTGAGTTCTAATAAAGATGAAATAGATGTCTCTAATGGTGGCAGTAAGGATGAATTATTGTATATTGTAAGGATCGTTATTCAGATAGTTACAGATATTTACATTTAGTTAGAAAATTTGATTCTGAAGAAATGAATGTGGGAATGTAAAGTAATTCTTACAATCAAAGATATCAAACTTTAATAATGATAAGTGAAAATAACAATGAATTAAAACGATCGAACATGTACACCAATGATAATAAATCGAACATTTTAATATATAATAACATGTGTTAAAAGTCTGTACAATGTTATTTCCGTTATGAGGATGCCTATCTATAGTATATTATTATTGCCGAGTTATGGAACTGTCAATCGTTCAAAATAATAAATGTTGTTAATGCAAACTACCCATAAGTAATTAGTAATAACAGCTATTTAATTATTGCCTTAGTCTGGAAAAACAATTTTAAAAAGCGCTTCATTTTTATACTCATTTATATTTATAGGCCTACTCATTTTGTTTCTATTGGTACAAGACAAAATCTCATATAAAACTATTGAGAAAACTCTGAACATTCATCTAATAATTCACGCTCTTTATATAAACATTTTTAATTAAATTTAAAACAAGATTAGACAGGTGGCCGGGAAGTTCCCATACCTCCTATTATATTATTATTATATTAAGTACATATTTAGATTATGATGCTTCTCTTTATATAGTTAATGACCTGTCTACCCCTTCAATATATTTGTATGGGAAAGTTTGACTCTTGGTAGGGTGCATCCATTACATACACGAACCACTTTTTCTTCCAAGAAATCGCTTCCCCTAGTCTTTATTTCAAATCTTAAAAGTTTTTAGTTCCTTAAAGATTTGTTTTTAAAGATCAAAAGCTAACAGAAAACAAGTTATCATCGTCGCATTCTCAAAGCATTTGTGACATAGGCTGTCATCATCAGAAAGTGCGTCTTAACTCAACAAGAGATAAATTCATCTGTTTACATCTGTTTTAGTCTCAATCTAAATGTCGTTCATGATAAGAATAAAGAAGTTTTAAGAGATTCACTATTAATAGTTACTTACTGATAGTATTTGTAATGGCAGGGTAGCCGGGAAGTTCCCGTTCCCCTTAATATAATAATAACATAATAGAGGGTGCGGGAACTTCCCGGCCACTTTTGTAATGGAATTTTGACATTAAACAAATCTATCCCTACATCTAAGTTAATGTTTCTATAAAAAAAAACAACGAAACTCCTTAAATTGTACTAATAATTAATCTGTAATTAAAAGTGCTACAATAAATAAAAAAAATAAAAAACATAATCTTGATTTTTTTTTCCTTTTTTTCTGGAAAACTTAAATTTTGATGGAAAAATGGCATCAAGAAGACCGTGTGTATGTGTGTGTGGGTTACAGATCTGACAGCTTTCCTTCATGTTCAGCATCTGTGCTGTGCAGCTGTTGTCAGTGGAATATCGTCTGAAAACAGGTTGTGAATGGAATTCATGGCATTCCACAATTACACCTAATTCTTAGCTTCGCACACCATGTTTCAAAAAGCATATTTCTTTTTATTTCCTCCGCTTTTTAAGAACTATCGAACTCAATGTACAGAAACTTCATTGGATGCTTAGATAATTATAAGGGGAAAACCGATATTTACATTTCAAACTTTAGTTTTGTTTTTCTTTTTTAAAGTAGAACTTGACAGTTAAGAAGTGTGCTAAATTAAGAAGTATTTGCTAAATCAAAATTGAATCCAGAATGTGCATGGTTTACTGTAAACTTTATAATTTTAAAGAAGATCTGCACATCTCATAATACTAAGAACAGCGACAAGTCATTATTTGGCATTACAGCTACCATGTTATTATTAATATAAATTGTAAATTATTTAACAACTATAGCTTACAATGCCTGAGATACTTTCAATATTTTTGGAAAGGAAGCGTTCCTAATTTGATACTGTTATACGAACTTTATATAATTTTAAAAAAAAATTGCAATAAATGAATTTCAACGAAATTTGGATTCTTTTACGGGTTACACAAAACTTGTGGATACAAAACTCATTGAAATAAAGTTTTTACGAAATTTCACACATAGATAAACAGCTATGAAGAAGTTAACGGATACGTCTTGGTGTACTTCTTTCAATCACACTAATTATTATATAATTGAAAAACATGATGTGCTTCTCAGAGCTTAAAAATTTCAGTTTATCGACAAATAATCATAAGTGAATGTTACATTATATTTATTTATTTAAATAATCAAATTGTTAGGTTTATGGAAGTTATTATATTTCATTTTATCTGTGTTGTTTGACTTAAGCTGTCGGTATTGATTTTTAAAGTGCTGAGTTGAAATTGCGAGCTATTTATATCGTAGGAAGAGTAATAATACAAATCGCTACTTGGAAGATTTTCCAGCCTAATTTTCAATCCAAATCAATAACAGAATCATAAAATAAATATCCAATAAAAATCTTTAGATTCCATAGTGGTGTAGTATATAAATTTATTTATTCTTCTATCCCAGGAAAGATTAAAAACAAGATCAGAATAGAATAAGCCTTTTGACCTTATATCAGTCACATGATACTTTGGAGTTTTTATTTCATTAGAAATCTAAAACTAATAAAAACAACAAATAAGTTGAATTTATCAATTAAGAATATCTGAAATTGAATCTGAAGTTAACATCAATGAAGTTTAAGTCTAAGGAAACTTATGTAGACAAAAAAAAGCAATAAATTCTTGGGTTGCTAAGTATTTTTTTGAATATTTAAAGTTATATGGGGCTTCTCAGAAGTCAAACAGATCTACTTCACTTTTAGTACCATAGCGCATTATTAGTAATATATATCAAGATATCACTTCTGATCAACTACAATAAAGAATAAGGACCTTTAATCACTTGGTTTTTAAAACGTCCAGCCCGAATCATGCGCTCTGGTATTAAATTAAGAAGTTTACAAAAATGTGGAGACGATCAGTTTCGCTTCTAACAGGTCCATATTTGCGTAGATTCCAACACAGAACTTCACGAAATATGTTTTAATAACACCTATTGATATTTTTCAGAAAGTAGTAATATTGCTTTGGTTATAAAATATATGATAAATTCGGTATGAAGTATGGCGCAGCAGATTCAAAGTTCAAGTTTACCAAATAACATTTGACTTAATGACGGACAATGTTTGGATATATATTTCAAATATTTAAATATATAAATACTACTAATCACGAAGTTGAATTTATCTTTTATCTCGGTGAATTATTTTGTATATCTTTCGCGATCAAATGTGCCTCTCCTTTTCTCCATGGACCAATTTCTGTCAAAGTTAAAAATATATTATTATAAACCTGTCATAAATTTGTCACTTCCCTTCTAAGGAACAGATTCGCATTGTGAGAGTTTCAATTTTAACATATGTTCACCACATTAATGTAAGAAGCATTTTCATTGGCGGTGTAGTTTGAGTAATGGTTGTCCAGACAGTCAGTACCAGATGTCAAGTTTATTGCATACTGCATAACTTGATCTTGTGAATATTCTATTGTGAGTTTTCCCGAATCGTGTTTATGACAGCCTCGCACCACATGTCAGGCTTACAAGAATTTCCTATTACGACAAGTGTCCAGATACAGGAATCTCGTCCAACAAGCATAACCTCGTGAAAGAATTTCATAATTGTAGTTACTAGCTGATGACGTAAGCATTACGAACTTCCTTTAAGTTTGGAATAAATATAAATAAAATAAACTTCATAGACTGATATCTACTAGGAATAATCTTTCTTGAAGTACAAAATTATAATTTAAAAACAAAATCTAACATAATACATTTATATTAATATTTTACTTTAAGCAATGTAAGAAAATAACATTCAGGTTTGCAAATCGATAATCTGTTTTCTGCAAAACTTCCAATTACGAAATGATGAAATTGATTAATTTTACTTGTCTAATCAGTGAGGTTTAGGAACCAAACCATGTACTATTTAATGAGACTATTATTTGCTAATAAAATAAAATTTATTTAGATTTCTTGGAAACATAATTACTTTTAAGAAGAAAAAATGGTTCCTCAAATCTAAATAAATAAAAAAATAAATATCATATACGGTAATTAAGGAAAATTTTGAATTGTGAATTTTATCTCTTAATAGGATCCAGTGAGACTTTTGATATTAAAAATCATGACATCCTATAAAAATAATTAAATTATATTCGTTTTCTAATTTAAAAAAAAATTAAAAATTTATGCAAAAATCAGAAATTTAAAAACCTTCTTAAATCTTCAGATAATTTATGAAAAAAAACCTCTGATATGTACTTTCCGTATAAAACAAATTCTAATGTATATACAAATTCAAATTCTACAAAGAATTCTACAAAAAAATTTCATAATTAGATCATCTCGTTCTACTCAAATTTGATAATTGTAATGAAATCCAAAATCAATTTTAATCCAAATTTATTCAGAATACCAAATGTCGAAATGACTACAGAACGATATTTGGTAAAAAAAAATATTTTATAATCGGAACCAAAAATATAGAAAAAAAAAGTAATGTATATCCCAACTTAAACCTTCCGTAATTAGATTCTAAATATTTACGTACACATTTTAATTACAACAAGTAAAAAAATATTGCCATGGTAAGCATATTTTTAAAATGAAATATTATATGATGTAATTCTCATTAAATTTCACCATTACTGTAAAAATCGTTTACTTCATCATTGAATTCACGTTTAAAAAAGGTTCAATTTATTTTATATGTTTTTTCATATTTTCACACATGTCACATCTTGCCAATTAAAGTATGCAATAGGTATGTTATAATTTATAAAACTTTCACTGTCATTTTCTTTAACTTCGGTTTAAATATAAAGATATTTTTAATCTAATTTAACTTATATTTAAACAGTTTGTAAAAGATTAATTATTAAAATTTTGATATTTTTAAATTTCAATACTTTAATTAATGAAGAAATTAATAATAACAATGTCAAATGTAAATTTCAATTCTGCACCATTTTCACCGTTAACTATTTTAAAATTACATACAATTCCAATATAAAAAATAAATAAAAACTACTTTGATTTCTATAATAAGAAGTGTAATCAATAATTGGTCTCCATTTGGTCCACTGTTAATTTTTTTTCCTTATCAAATATTTATGCAATTCTTAATCATTTAATGAAATTTGTTTTCATCATTTTTTTTTCGTTCCTACCATCAACACATTTCTTATTTTGTATCTTAACTCATCCATCAACAGCAGACTTTACACTTATTGGCAAAGAGAATATAAATTGGATTACAATAAATCAATAAAAAAAGAAGTTTTCTTGTAAAAATTAAAACTGTTCTTGAATATTATAACGTCAACTTAATTCATTTTTAATTAATCCTTAGATTTTTTAGAAGTAATTAAAATAGAAAAATTTTGGCTGTATTTATTCTTAATTTCTTGACTCTTAAAATTTATATATTTTGAGAATAAAAAATATTTAGAGCATTTCGCATATTAACATAATTTATATTAATCAGATATTTATAAGACCATATCTATGAAGCATCAACTAAAACGAAATACTGAAATTATATTTAGTTTGACAAATATATCTACATAGCAGTTTAGGTGAATGAAAAAGTACAAAGGAATATATGCGGTTCAAAGGTCACCTGTTATGTAAATTAATATTTTAACTATGAGTTAGCTCTGATTTTTTTTATTGTTAAAACAATTCTGCACAGATAATATTAAGTATTAACATTTTTTAAAAGTAGGAAACAGAAAGTTTTCATATAATATTTAGTTTTATCGATATATTGAATGTAGATCCAGTAGGACTGGATAATTGAAAATTGATAAATAAAAACATTATATGAAAAATATAATTTGAAATGTAAACTTTCCAATAACAGAAAAAAGTGTTAGAAACCAATTGTTATCGAAAGCTAACTTAACAAAATTAAAATTCTATGAATTTAGTTCAAGTAATTACCTTGCTACAAAAAGATTAATACTTTCACCTTTAAAGTAACTTGCATTGTTCCCGAGAGACAGAATTAGAGAATTTCTGATATTGCGATCTGTTCATCACTTTAATCCCATTCTTACTGCTGCTAGAATATGAAGAAAATACTAAATACAGTATAACTATTACTGCTGGTTTTATACAGACAACAAATCATTTTCTTCACTTCACTCAGTAAATATAAAAGCATTGTTTCAAATTTTAGTTGACATCGTACGAAGTGCACTTCAGATGATTTGTAATACGAAATTTATCACTAAAAATCGATTTTGAGGAGACAAAGAAGAAGCAGGTCAGGCTTAATGCACGGGATCTTTGTCTATCGCAGTCGGGCGCCTCAAAGCCACTGTCTAAAGCTGTGGTAAAAGAATGCCTTATTTTAAAACCAAGCCTTATGTTTAAATGGTTAATGTCAACCATTTACAGAACCACAAAAATAAAATTTTATGTTGGGTTTTTATTTTTTACTTTTTTTATGAAATTAATTATTATTTACGAAAAATAACCATTCTAAAAGAAGCATCCTTACAGCTCTTGTAGAGTGAAAGACATGCATTATTTTTAAAACGATAAATCATAGAATGCAAAAATTTAGTAGACAGATGTAGTTACTATGTTCTTACATTTGTTTATATACTTATTATTAAGAAAATACACGACAGCTTACATATTTTAGAGTTATACATAATATAATTACACTATTTATTAAAAAAAATATATAGTACATACAATATATTTTATAAAGTGTATAATTACATTGTGTGTTCTCTATGTATAAGCCTGAAGAAGCAGATAAGTTATCTGCGAAATATAGCGATATTTTGGAAGAAAGAAGATGTTGTGTTTTTAATTTATAATAAAATATTCTTATTCTTTGGAGATGGTGAAATAGCAATGCTCCGTCAATCTTTCTATATTTACATTTACTTAAATGATTCTAATATTTATGTAAGGGTTGAGGAAACGCAATTTAAGAATCAAAGGGATGTGAAAGTAATCAAACAAAAATCTGATTTTTTTTTAAATAATTTAAACTAACAACTGAAAATAATTGGTGAAGTAACGACCAGGACTCATTGTATATATACATAAATTTATATTTTTTGGCAGTTATCTATTGATGGAGGGTTTGATAAGGCTTGAGAAGTGTAAATGATTTAAATTTATTATTTAAAAGTCTAATTCTAACAAGAAGTCTGTTGACTACAGTATCGTATATTTACAGAGTACAAAAAATATATTGTAATCGTATTATTCATATCAGTGGGATTTTTTTTTAAAAATAACTACGAAATAAAAGAAAGATCGTACCACAAATTTTAATAAATTCAATAAGTTACCGATCTATTATAATAAAAAGCTTCACACTTATTTGATAATTTTGAATCAGTTATTTTTTAAAGTAGTATTTGACATTAAGTTGGTTTCTGAAGTCTTTTCAAAAATTAAAATAATGTTAAAATTCAATTAACATGAACAACACCATCTTACATAGGAAAACAATTAAAAAATTATATTAACAAAAATGACAAAAATATTTCAGCAATCTTAAGAAATATGTTATCCACTGAAATTCATAGAGAATTTAACATATTTTTTTTACATATTTTCAATACTTATTTAGCTGAAGTTATATATCATTCCTATTATCCTTAGGCGAGAAGGTGAATATATGCAATTTAGCTTAATTACGGATTTATTTATTATGGAGAGCAATTTTATTTTGAATTTCTGTTTTGTCAATTTATTCCGCTGCGAATGAATGCGTATTTTAAATGACTTAGAGAAGATGTAATTTTCATAAGCCATTCTCATGAGGAGAGATTTATTGATGTTTAAATAAAATGAAAAAACTATCCTTACAATCATAAGCAGTAAAAGCTAACAAATGCCCGGATTCATTTATTCAAAACAGAGACGCACTTAAGTAGCATCTAACCTTTAACAAATAAGTCTTAGTGGATGCATTATGCGATGAGATGCTTGCATCAGATGACAACACTCTGTGATACAAAGACCGATTCGGACTGCGACATCATTCCAGTGAGCCCAAATCTGCATAACAGATGCGTAGCTACAGTTTTGGGCGAAGATTTCTACGGGGTACAGTCGGGAGGGGGATTTATAGGCGCACATCAAGCTTTTATCTTGGCCAATTCATTAGAAGATCCCAGTAGAATTGTACACTTTAAGCGCCATTTTATTGTTATTAACGACCTATCTCATGCCTTGCAAGTGACTGCTAAAGGGGCGATTACACAGACGGCCAGATTAAACTTTCAGTAAAGCGGACCACACAATCAGACCGCACTGTTCGTGTCACAGCTTGTTCTCGCTCCATAGATCCCAATCCGGCAAAGCAATCGGCAAAAGCATTGCTTTGTAGCGAACGATATCGCCTTTCGCAGAATATCGGTTCAATTCCGGTAGATAATGAACGCTTCCACCCGGTGGTGCAGCGTCATTATCCAACTGCTGGTCAGTACAGGGACGGTCGGAGTGCAGATGGGAAGTGGGAGCAAGGCTTACACACGGAATCCACTACAAAAGCCTGATTTTCTCCCTCCAAAAGCAAAAAGTAATGATCACTTTGAATCCCCAGATCCACCCCGCACTGTATTAATAAGTTGCAAAAGTTCGAAAAGGCAACGCCTGAGCTCAGGAAGGAAGAAGAAAAAAAGAAGAGAAAGAAGAACAGTAGATGTCATCAATGGTCTCATTCTAACAACATCCTCTTTCCCCCCTTAGTCCAGGTGAAACCTCTGCTTGGCCATAGACCAAGAAAAAGTTACCGGTAATCCAGATTCGCTCTGACAGAACACATTATAGGGAAAAGACAGGATTCCTAATGACCAAGCTTTTTCCAAAGTTTGTCTCGCAAAGAACTGAGCAAATCCTCTCCTAAGGATTTTTCTTTCCTTTTGCATCTGACAGACTCTCAGAAGCAAGAACATAATCTCCTGGGCTTCAGTCTTCCAGTTTCCACTCTAATATACCTCTTTAACAACGAACAAATAAAGAACTTTACCACCTCAATCAGATGCTCTTTTTTTTTTCCTTGTAGAAAAGACAGAGAAATTAGATTTTCCCCACTTAATTTGTCTTTAGAATAATTGCAGAAAAAGAGGGAGAATTTTTTTTTCTCCAAAGTGCTAATGAACCGGATCTAGATTATAGAAAGGCTAAGCTTCCATTAATAAAAAAAAATACTGAAAATAAATTGCGAAATCAAAGTAAACAGAAAGTAAGTTAAATTGTATTGAAACTTGAATTTATAACCGAATAACCTTAACTTCTATTTGGTGCTAATGCTAAATTTTTTATTTAAAAAAGTACCTTAAGTTTCTGAAAACGTCTAGAATACTAAATATCATTATTATTCTAATGCATTGTATTGAAACTTGAATAATTTACAATTCACAGATCTGCACCCTTTCTGCTTCAATTTCGTTAAGTGTAGATTCTATGCAAAAATGCATTTTTTTTTTAAATTGGAGTGGTAAATCGCTTGACTGCGATCTGAAGGAGCCGAGTTCAATCCCTTATCTCAGAGGAGGTCGAGGATTTTTCCATATTGAATTTTCCTCCGGATGGTCCTAGGGTCCACCATGCCCTCTGTTAAATGAATACCAAGTTTCTTTCAACGGGTTTAAAGGTGATTTCAATTATTCCTGATGGTATGGAAATGTCTTGAGTCTAACCTTCCTCGACTCCAAGGGAAGACCTACATTGATATACTTTAACCTAACAAGCATCAGGAATATATTACTGTGACAAAATTTTAAATTGTGTGGTTTTATTTTATTAGTTTCAGCTCTAAACGGATCCTGTCATCAAAGGCAAGTGTCCGATTTTAAATTTGGATTCCTTTTTTTTTAATTTTTTTTATAAACTATTTTTTTTTTAATTTTAACTTTTGTCGTATGTGTTTACTTCATGTTTTTATAATATTTAATTTTACATGTTAAAAATTTATATTAAAATGTTAACAATAATTATGAGTATGAGTAATTCTTTAATTTTTTTTAAATTATTTAAAATTATTAATTATATTAGAATCGAATGTTGATTTAGGTACTCCAGTGTAGGCCATTTCTGTATGCCATTGTATGAAAAACCAACCCCATTGCTTAAATTGTTATTCATATATAATGAAATGACGTAGTAAGACTTTCAGTGTCTTTATGTCAAATGCTGCGTTTCATTTTGGACAAAATTATTTCCTATTGCTAATGTAGGTCATCAGGGTTACAAGATGTCACGATGCTGCTTCCAGGCTAGCGTCATTTTAGCCAACGTTCTATTCAAGTCTTATTCAAATCCTTCATAGCTACAAAGTCTATGTTCTGTCGGCTTCTCCACACACACAAGACGCTGTTCAAATAAATAATGGTAAACAAAATCAATTTACAATTACTTCAAGTTATAATCGAAATAATAAACTCAATAAGCATAGATAATAAAAAATTTTAAATAACAATTTAAATTTTAACATAGAAATTATCTTATATATTTAATTTTTATTTATTATTGTTAATTACTTTTTAAATTATCCTGTAGCTGCAAGGGCTAAATGAATAAAAATTTCGTTTGTAAGCAGTTCAAAATATTGATCCAATACATTGTTAACAATGTAACATTGTTTTATTAATTGTTTTATTAAACATAAACAAAATTACATTAAATTTTAATATTATTTTGTTTAAATTGCTGACGTAAATTTTTCATGTATGTAAAAAGCTATATTCAAATTATAGTCAGTTTTTAATGTAAAACTGAAGTTAATAAACAAATATGTTAGAAAACAGTATAATATCAGCTGTCAATGTTTTTCAATGACTTCTCTATTTCAAAAGACAAAACCCTTCGACAAAAGAAAAAATATAACCAATACTAATAGAGTAAAAATTAAATATCCGCTTTTAATATTAGTAAAACATGATTTTTTTTGTATGCATTTAGAAAATGAAAAATATATAATTTATTATCAATAATCATCAAAAACATTAAGTTGTAGCAAATAGGAAATTCTTTAAAACTGAGCTTCTAAGAAAGCTGATAGTTTCATATTAACATCATCTATGACCTCTTCTGATTCGCTTCTCTTAAAATGTTATCTTAATCTCAATTGCGACCGAAAAATTCTCTTGATTACTGACAATCCATCCCACGCAGAGAATTTGCCGTGTCCCTTTTCTTCTCTTCACCGATCCTGTTTAGACGGTCTCAGATCCTTGGAAAGGCGATTCATCAACGTCGACCCAAAATGAATCGGCTGCTTTTCTTCTGGCCCAGCTATTCTCTCCCTATTCGAACCCATAATTTATCTCTCGCTACAGCGTTATTTGTCGATGAAAGCGCGACCTAGATTGGGGGAATTGTCAGAGTGAATCTCCGTGTCTAGTGTCTAAACCCATGCCGTGAACGATGTCAATTCGCCTCGTGGGTGGGGGTGGGTGGATTTACTCAGGGGAGAGGGGATGTACCATCCATTTCGCCCTACTTGCTTTCCAGATGATTTTGATCGGCTAGATCTAGTCATCTGGAACAGTCTAGGAAAAAGTCCTCTGTCTGTTACTGCAATTCCTTTCCCTTTATATCCCTATCGCCCCCCCCCCCCCGTTTCCTCCACCGACCCCCCACCCCAAATCTTTTTGTTTGCTTGGCCTGACTTTGTGATATTTGCAGCAATGCATCAATTAGCTTAATCTAGTCTCGTTCTTAATTAAACGACTCTGCCATGCGCGACCTGCATCCTGTCTGTTTATTGGCTAACCTGAGGTTGATCCCGAGGCCCCGAGCCGCGCCACGTGACCCGTGCAGAGGGCGCTGGTTGGGCTCCTGATGACCGCCACCGCTGGCCATGATGGAAAGTGAATTTGCTGCCTCTCCCTTCACCAGGTGACCATGCCAATTTGCAGGAAAAAGTCTGCAGCCTTTATGGATCTGGACCAATGCCAGGCCTTCCATAACTTGCACCCGTAATGGCCGTCGAGGCCGTAAAAACTGGACCTCACGGCAAGATGGTAAAAGGTCACTTCACTCATTTGGGTGGGTGGCCCCGCCGGTCGTGCATTATTTGTGGCCTGTTAAAATGGGAGTTCGACTAGTAAGAGGAGGGAGGGGAAAAGGGTCACGGAAATAAACAAAGCGGAACTTATCAGCGCGCATTCCGTGATAATGGCGGCAATCAGTTAAGATGGCCTCCCCGCCCGCCGTTAAGCTTCTCTGCCGGTCCACCTGAGATAACCTTCAGCTAAGGCTACAGTCACCTCTGCGAACTTCGGTCTGAGTCGAGGGAAGCCGGGTCCGACAAGAGTAAATAAAGAATCGGTCACTTGGAAAACGCAATGGGGGTTGGGGAGGTGTTGCTCCGACGGGACACCTGCTCTGCGTCTCTGCCTGCAATGCTTGACCTCCTAATTTAAGTTGGCTTTGCCATACAACATAGACTGATGGCGTGCCACGAAATGAAAACAGTCATCAGTCAGAATTTAACTTGACAGGATAAATATTTATTCTTAAAGAAACCAGAAAAGCACAATTAATGAATTTATTTTAGATGACAAAAAAGAAAACATTTACAATACTAACATTTCAAAGATTTACTCAACTGTATAATGCTGAAGAAAAGTAGAATAATTTCTTGAACAAAAAATCAAACACAGTTAAAAAAAATAAATAAAAACTTTGTAATAGAAATTACAAATTTTATTTTCTTACTTTTCCTAAGAAATTGTTTTTAAACAATTTCTAAGATATTTTAAACTCATAATTCAATTAACTGAATAACTGAAATGTAATAGTAATATGCTGAAGTAATAATTTTTTACATTATCAGTTAAAAATTACAAAAAACATGTACAGTAGTAACATAAAAAGTTGGTATCGTTAAACATTTTTAATAATTTCTTTATATCGATAACGTACATCTTTTATTTATGTATTAATTACATCGTTTCGGTTTTTTTAAGAAAAATTATATTTACTTATTGAAAAGTAGAACAAAAAAATAACAAAATCTAATTTCACTCTGAAATTATTCTTTCCTTTTTATTTCAAGAAACTTAATATTAGTTGGCGTTTTTATATTTCGATATAACAGATCGTAATTAATAAATTAACTCAATCTTCTTTTCACTATTTTATCAATCAATAAAATTGATAAAAGAAAAACGATTGATTCTGAAAGTCAACAATCCTTACGTTTTTCACTGTTAAATAATAAATTTCGAAAGAAGATTTTCTAGCGATCAGCAGAATAACATTCACAAGAACTAAACGAAACTGAAAGTTGATTGATGTAAAAAAAAAAATGTAAAATAATAAGTCTTGTGAGAATAGGTGGCTGTAATTTTTACAAAACCTGTTTTCTACCAAGTGATTCTTTCCTTAATTGTTTTTTTGCTTCATTATTATTCAAGAACCTTTGCATATGTAACGTAAAAAAACGCTTTATTTATTTAGCAAATTAATACTGAGATCGGAGAAGATAAGACTTCCCAGCCCGTTGTGGCCTTCTCCGCTTAGCTCAGGTGTATTGCGGGTTGGTGCCACATACTTCAAGGTCATCCACCCCCATAAGTTTATTTTTATACTTTCTACGTTGTCTACAGTATGGAATCCACCCACATGCGAAATTTCAAGTTTGCAGCATTTCAAACAGAGACACACACAAATCCACAAGTTTCCCTTTAATATTAAATCAAAGAGATTCATTCTTTTTTAACGAATACAGAAGAGCAGACATTGATAGTGAATTAAAATTGAGAAATAGAAGAACGATTTCTTCAGCTAATCTAATACCTGAAATATTATTTATAAATTATAAATTTAATATAATAATAACAACAAGTTTTAACGTGCGAAAATAATAATGACAATACAAAATAAACCATACTCGCACATAACTAATAACAAACGGAATCACTGATCTGTTTTTGCATTTTTCGAAACCAAAGAAACAGTTGTTCTGGATTCCCGGTGTCGAAAAATCCAAAAACAGATCAGTGATTCCTTTTGTTATTAGTTATGTGCGAGTATGGTTTATTTTGTATTGTCATTAATATAATAATACTTCCGTGTGATGTGTGTGTTTAATATCAAAAACACAGTCTTAAATTGAATGTAACAGCCCACTGCCCAAAATAAATGATGAAAAAGTTTTGACCTGATCAACCATATCTTAATGTTAATAATATTCCATTTTAAAACATAAGAAATTTAAGGTTTAATGGGAAAATATCGGAAATATTTTAATCTCATTTATCAACGTGAACTATATTTTGTTTTTACGTACATTGAGAAAAATTCGAAATATTTTGATATCGCTAATTCAATCAAAACTAACAATTTCAATCAGTTCACTCTTTCCCTCAAGACTTTGGAACCAATAAATTAAATTACTGTATCTTCCCACACCTTCATCTCCATTATACTTTGCCGAATTAATTTCGAAGCAAGTAGCTCTTTAGCAGCCCAGTTTATTAATAATTCATTGAGCTTTTCAGTATAAGATTCCTCGCCTGATCATTACGCAAACAGATGCCTACCTCTGTGCATGAGCACGAAATCAGAGTTGGTGTTGGGGGGTCGGACTCGCGGGAGCCATCGCACTGCTCCCACATGCTCCTACAATTCACGGCGTTGTCTCGTAACTCTCCGGTTTTAACTCCGGAAAACAACGATCCCTTTCTATGAAATGTGGTCACTGCAGCTCCCGCCGGAACCCAAGATTCTACGGAGAGCGGGAGCGGTTGACATCCGTGCAAAGCACTCTTCATAAACGCCGCTCACTGCTGCCGGTTATCAGATCATCAAACGATGTAAATACGACGGCGAATAGATTTGTTGAGAATTCCCCACTGAACGAGGGAGAACAATAAAGTATGAATATTGCAGCGAGATCTTGGAGCTGATAACCGTCTGCCATGATTCGATCAGTACTTTAATGATGAGGTTGAGTCGATGTAACTTCACGGCATTTCCTTTCCTTTTCCGTTTTTTTTTACCTCTGTTCTTCGGCGGGTGAGACCTACTTAAAGCAATGATTTGTATAAATCGATTGGCAGTTTCTTAATCTTTGTCTTTCGTTTTTTTTTTCTAGCCGAGATAATGTCACGAGCAAGTAATTTTATCTAGTGGAGGTAGGTTATCTCAGAGCCACCAAACCTACTCTTCCATCAGGGGCGGGTAACTGTGTTTATCACGACCTTGCAGACACCCCTGACAGCCTTTCCACATGAAGGGTCGCCAAACCAATCTAGACCTGTTTCTTGCCGATTTTTCTTCTGCCCTGTTTCCTGATTTCGCTTGAAAGCACTTAAAAAGAAAGATGAAAAAAAAAGAAAAGTCTTATCCAGATATAAGAAGAAAAAAAAAAAATGAGTCACAGAAAATGAACAAGGGCTATATGTGGCTAAGAGTGAATTTGCAGTATGACAGCAATTTACTTTGAGCTCTAAGTGCTGCTTCAGCGAATCTGTCAGGTCAAAAAAAAAAAAAAACGCAACATTTCTACCAATGAGCACAGAGGGTAAGACAAGGCGACGTGTTTATCCTTGATTACTAGGGAGTAGCATTACCATTCAATTTGTTGGGGGTGGGGGATCTTTCTCTTCCGAAAGATTTCACCTGGATTCACACACACAGAACGGAAAGAACAAGACAAATGATGATGACAATGCTAATAGGATCCCTAAAGCTTCCTGCACTATCGACTCCATTGAGTATGTTGATCACCGGGTGACATTGATCAGACAAAGATATTAAGAACAGGATCATCATATTTACTGGCGACGGAGCCGCTTTTAAAGGTCTTTTGATTACGGGGAAGTCTTCGTGACCATTTCTATCGTGGCGCTAGCGTCGGGGTCTCACAGTCGTACCCCCTCGGCCTGTCTCAAAAGCTTAGCTCTGAGGTTGGACAACGATCCGGCCTGCTCTTTTTTGCTTCGTCTACTAATTATTTCCTGAGTCTTCTTCATCCCTGCTCTAAGTCTAAATATTTAATTGGGGTCGGAATGCAATTAAACATGCATGTCCATTAAATGAGAAATTCTTGGATGAGAAATTTAACATTGAATTCCAAGCTGCTTTTCATAGCAAAAGAATTATTTTACCCGAGAAATAACATTTCGAGTTTTTCTGTGTAAATATGCTTCATTCCATCATTTCAAATAAAAAAAAGTTTTACAACAATTTCTCCCAAATTAAAATACTTTATACTTTATATGAAGAATAAAAGCTCTATTTACAAATTCAATAATTTCAGCAAATAATTAAAGAAAACAAGAAATTCCAGAGGGGATTTCAAGCCTCCTTGTCTTAGAATGGTGAGTATTTATTTTGTTTTTTTAAAGTGGTGAACATAATATAAATCTTTAATTTTTAAGTTTTAATATCTGTCGGATACAAACAATATATCTAAAAATCAGCGTGTGTGAATACGTACGCAACAATTGAAGTTCACAAGTGCATTGCCAGACAATAGAAGTATTGTTGCATGGTCACTCTGTCCACAACAATGTCATTATGGAAGCGCGTTGCCAGGCAACAGGAGTATTATTGAATAATCAATTGCGCAAACTTCCGACTGTTACGAATGAATTTCAATATGCTATTGCATGTAGGCCTATGCTTTAGAATTTAAACTTTAATTTAGCAAGCGTTTTTAGTTTTTTCAGCGATAAGTTTTAGTTTTAGTCTATTTGATGTAATTTGTTGTTTTGAGTCAATTTTTTCCGAGGCTTCCGGAGCGAAACAATCTATCAATTGTAATTTCTGAAAAAAAATTAAATCTTCTTTAATTTCCATAGTTGCCAAAATTCAATTCATTTTAATAATATCAATCATGAACAAGATAATCTTATCTTATACTACTATTATAAAGCTGAAGAGTTTGTATGTTTGAACGCGCTAATCTCAGGAACTACCAGTCCGATTTGAAAAATTCTTTCTGCGTTAGATAGCCGCTTTATTGAGGAAGATTATAGGCTATATAACATCACACTATGACCAATAGGAGTGGAGCAGTAAACATAAACGTCAATCAACGGGTGCGGAGGCGGCGGCGGGGTGGCTTTGCCGCACGACGAGAACCGAACATTACCGAGAAGGTCCGAATTTAACGCGGGCGACACCGTGGGGCACAGCTCGTTCATAATAAAGAAGTTACTATTAACATTTATTGTTAACAAAATTACATAACCACAGAGATTTATTGTTTCACTACAATCGCTTTTCTAAGGGAATTTTAGCAAATTTCGTACAGGATTCATAGAAACGATTTTCAAACATAAAAATTTCATCGAGAGAGAAATGTTTATGCCAAATTTCAAAGATCAAAAGTTATTAAACATGTACATATACAACATATTGTTAAGAGCCTCATATTGTTAAGAAAATAGGCGGAGTGAATAAATAACTTATTTTATTTCATCATTTACGTCAAAATGTGTTACAGATAAAATTATAATGTAAACTTATGATTTTTAACATCCACGAAAATAATTTGAAATAATTTATTATTTAATATTAACTTTTCAAATTATTTTTAGCTATTATTATGTTTAATTTACAATTTTGTTGTTTTTGTACGTATAATTATGACCCAAGTGTTATAAATGGGTTATTGTTAAATATATCTTCAAGATTAATAGGAAACTTCTATAAAGAAATATTACTGAATAAATTTGTTCGAAGGATAAGAAACATCTTCTTTTCTGTTATGTTTGTTCATAGGAAACATTTCCTCTTGCGATACTTGTAAAGAAAGGTCCGAGTTCTTTACAGTAATCTACGGTGTATTTTGGTTTTTTTTTTCCTGATTTAGTATATGAGTCACTTTTTCTTTTTTTCTTAATATTATATGACCTAAGATTCTGTGTAGAAATGTTTGCTACATGCTAAAAAGAAAACTAAAAAATATGAAATCGGGTCTAAAAAAAGGTTTTTGCTGTTACCCATCCTAATACTACAAAATTTCCTTAGTTTTTCGTTTTTAACGAAGTAGTTTTGTACTCGGGTGATATTAAAGGTTTGAAACCCGCTTAAATGTTCGGGTTCGTAAATGCTCTTTTTAATTCGATGACCCATGTCCTTCGGTCCGTTCGTCTGCGATTATGGAAACTAAAACGCTGTACATTCTTGAGAGAAATAGTAGGCTTAGTGGATGAAGGTATTCTAATATTTGATCTTACTAGAATGTAAGTTTTTGATCTTGTGAGAAAGAAAATCTTAATACATAAGATCTCTTAATACAAAATCAGGTCAAAAGATAAGGACCTACGGCAAAATACTATCAAAATACATAGTCCTGAAAAAACATTCTCACTATAATCCGAAAGTTATATATCCAGTCAAACTTAAAGTTCATGTTTCTTAATGTGATTTTACAAGACAGATTGAATTAATTTTGGTACCATTCTTTATCAAAAGATAAAGAGCTAGGGACAAAAATTAGGCCGTTTATCGACCGCCTGTCTGGGATTCGCGATAACTCAAAAACTATTTATTCTGGAGAACTGAAACTTTCATAGTCGTCCTTGGCGCTTGTAAAAAAGATTCCTGTTGATTTTGGTAAAAATCGGACTGATAGTTAAAGAGTTATGAGCCAAAAAATGTCATCCTAAGTGATTTTTTTCAAATAAGCAGTATTTTTTAAATAGCTATTATTGCTCTCTTATCCTGCAGGTATTCGAAATTTGGCCCACCAACAATATCCCGCATAAAATGTTTCCGAATGGGAAGCAGACAAACAAAGGTAACTACTTTAGACTTTCCAAGTGTGTTCGTTAATTGCACCTGCATCTTTAAGTTCCGCAATTCTAAGAGTAGTGGTTGTTGTTCTGTGGCACTACCAACGGCCTTTAATAATCACCTAATTTAAAATTTCCGGACATCCTCTTTATTTTCAACGACATTTTCACCATATACACAGACATCGAGATTGACTCAAAATCCAAACGGAAAATTTCAATTTCCGCGTTTCGTTTCTTTGTTTGCCAGTCGTAATTAGAAGCCAAACCGCAATTCTTGGCGGCGACCTTCACAGCCGAAGCTCCACCCTCACCGTGGAAGGTGTCGACGCAGGTAACGTTAATGGCTCCGAGGAAATAAATCACCCTCGCCGACGCTTTAACAACAGCAGCAATTAATTCTACACCCTCAACCCAGGAGACAGTGCACTGCCGGTGCGTTAAGCCTTCCGCCACTACACCACACACATGGGGAAAGTTCATTTGCCACCTTATTAACCCCTCTCGCGCACCCATTCGGACACTGTCTTTAAGGTCAACGATGGCGCTCTGAGGATCTTCCCGATTCAGAGAGATTCTGTGTCTCATTTGAAGGCTCTCTCGTAAAGTCGACAAAGCACGAGGCACAGCAGAGACAAATCCATAAGGCACACAGCACTGGAATAACATTCACTGAATAATGTTTAAAATCAATAGATGCTAAAATAAAAGGCGAATGATACTTCTCAAGGCATTCTGCCTTTTCATATCTGAGATTAGAACCAGTAATATGGTGAGAATCTAATCTGTAGACTTTACTCTACATAAGAGGAGATGTTTGCTTTTTTCTAGCATAGCTTCTTACGAAAATGAGGCTGATCAAATGTATGTTTGTATTAATTTATATATATGTGTTAAATATTTATGTATTTATGAGCATTTAGGGATATCTCCTAACCAACTTTTGAATTGCTGAATGGCACTTCCTGATACTTCATTGTACATCCAAAGGCAACTAACAATCAAACTTGTAAATTTGATTATTTTTCCTAAATAAAATCTTGTCTAGAACGTGAAGATTCTATTCGAAAAACATTGTTACCTTACAATGTTATCTAACAACTGACACTGAAACGCGAATTGCCGATCCCCAATGTTAGACCATACTTAACATGCCAAGGCCAACTAAAACTGCATGCCTGGACGCCGAAAAAAGAAAGGATATGATAATAGTCCTGTGGCTCCATTTGGAATACAAAATAATAAAAACTATCTTAGTGTACTTAAAAACTTCCTTTTGTATAAAGACTACTATGTGATCTTTTCTTTTCTGCACGAATGCTTGTAGTTTTAGTTGGTCTTTCCAGCATGCCTTCTAGGAAAACAAAAAGTTAAAAAAGAATATTGATATGCAATTTTATTTCTGATGTAGCATTTCCGTCAGAAAGTTCCTAATAAGAAAAGTCATATTTACATTTGTAACATAAAAATTTTAAGCATCTAATTATAAATATCTATAATATTTGACGTATACCAATCAGGGAAAGCAGATTATGAATCAAAAATCTTATCATACTTAATTCATGAATGAAATCCGAAATTCTTCATTTAAAATGAAGAACTATTTCCTTAAATCAAAAAAAATATACAATAAAATCTTACATTTTAATCAAAATGTAGAAATTAAAAAAATTCAGAGAATCACAAATTTCGGATAAAACCAAACAACAACATATAAGGAAATAATATTTTTAAATTACTTAATTTGAAAATTCTTTATTCAAAATTTTACTACTTGAATTTGTTTTAAAACAGTCGTAAAATTAGATTCGCCATTTAGGATTCCAAACTAGCTCTACATAAAATATATAAAAAAGTTAAAAAAAGCACGAGAGCTAGATATAAAAAAGTAGGAATAAGTGCTACTTATAATAGCTAATAACAGTTTGATCAATGTAAAATTTTAGAAGTATTTTTATAAATCTTTTACTTTGTTTTTTGTTTCAATAGCATTGTTTTGTTTCCTCTTAAATTCATAATTATAATAATTTTGTACGTTACGATAATGTAATTTTTATATTACGGTATTTACTTTACGCAACCTTATTTATATTACGTCATTATAATTTTTATTATATATAGAGAAAAAAAGTTGATACTTATAAAATAGCTAATCCATAGGTACATATATCATAATATATTAATTTATTTTCATGAGAATATATATTTTAACATATTGCAAAAATTTACAAATTTATTATTGTAATTGTAAAATAAATATGTTACTTATTTTTCAGTTTATAAATATCGTACACAATTTTGTTTGATTATCACAATTTTATATTTTGCGCTGCACAGTTAACATAACACAAATTATCTGTATTTCTGTTTAATGATATATCATTTATCTTTATTTAAGCTTTGTAAACAAAACTTAAGTTTTCTTTAAAAAAACTTTTTACATTCACTATTTTTATTTAAAAATCAGTTCACATTGATTTTGTAGTTCTATTCATAAAATTTAAAAAAAAGACAAAGCAGGTTTTTTACTAAAATTATATAAAAATGCTTCTATATGAATTTCAAACTTAACTGAAATTGAAATGTAAGTGAAAAAAATGTTTTTAGGGGGGATTTTTTTTTTAACTTTATTATTTTTGAATTAAAAAAAAAAGAAAATTTTTATGTTTTGTTATGTCTGAAAATTTAAATAGGTGCTATTTTCATTGATGTTTTTTTTCTCCACTGACAAAAAAAAAAAAAAAAATAAAGATCCTAAAATAGAAAAAGTCGTATTTTTTTATTTAAATCTTGCCGTAGTCCTGCAAGAAAGTTATATAATGAGCAAAAAATGGTGCAGATGAATAATAAGCAAAATGTGTCAACCATTCTAATAAACGGTTGTATTCCACAGCGGTAGCATTATTAAAGACCTCTGCACCGTCTGCAATAAAAACCACCTATGCGGTAGAAAGCCCTCCCTAGCTGCAGAACTGAGAGCAGAAGTGTACGCAGGAGTCCTGGGACTTTGGCTCCGTAAGGAGGTTCAGGGATCGGTAGGGCCCATGAATCATGTGTGTTTCCGGTGACACGAGAATTTATTGTTACACCGTTACCTTCGGTGTGTGTCTATTTATTTTGGTTGGAAGACAAAGAGGGGGCGGCATATGGATAGGGGAGAAAGACAAAAAAAAATTACTTCTGCTTTATACTAAGGAGTTTTACAATAGGAATCCACAAGAAATTCAGTGTGCTTCTAAGCGATAAGTGTAAGACTGTAAAAAAAAAAAAAAGACAAAAAGGGGAAAAGACAAGACAAGCTTTCATTCGTCGAAGAGTTTCCCATTGACGTTTCGCTTTCCTTCACGAAAGAATCGCTGAACGGATCTACCAAAGAATGGTCTGGCGGGAATTCATTTCCCTGACCCCGAAGCATTGATCCCGGCATGCTTCAACGTCAGTATCACTTTGTATCGGCAGCTAACGAGGGAGGGAAGATGGAGAAGTGAAGGAATAGGAGGGGTAGGAAAGAAAAGGGAAATTCTTCTCCCTTCACTCCCCCACCTCTGCTTCCCGTAATCTGCGTTAATGCGTTGCTGCGTGTCTTGGGGAAGGACTTAGCTTGTTCTTCCCTCATTTCATGCTCGGATGCCCAGAGGAAAAGGCTGCCAACTGCAGATGATGCCCGAAAACGAAGAGATGGGAAGGGCATCGAACGAAGTGGGGGTGGTAATGAGGATTCTGGATAGCCCAACACTCACACTGCCAGAGAATGGAACTAGGATGGATAGGAGAGATGGCGCCGTCGCCAAAATTAATAAAGAATACGACAAAACCTGTTCAAGTTACATCAACTGACCCAACATTTTTTTTTCCTTCCAGAACTAAAAACTTTGAAGAAACAAGTTCATAGAAAGAATGAAGTGGGAATGACGGCTTCCATCTTCAACATTTAATGAAAAAAAAAATATTTGATTTAATTTTAGCGTAACAGCGGCTGTGCGTAATGAAAAAGTGCTTTCGAATTTCCACTTATGTAAACTTGAAATGAAGGAGAGTTAATTAGATTCGGATCCAGAAGAGAGAAAGGGGAGGGGAAAGAAAGAACGATTGCTCGGAGCTACTCTATCCCTCCCCCATCTTTTCCTACTTCTCTATAATGAAGATAAATAAGTAAAGCAGGCGCCTTGGTATACAATATTGGATTGATTCCGATGCGACATGCAGTTGTAGCCAATTCCCGATTGCAGTTTATTAGAAGCGAATCCCAAGGGGAATCGAGTCGAGCTCGCAACTTGGCGATGGACACAGACGACGCTCGCACGGCCGCAATGGATTAATTTATCATGTCAAGACTGTAACGGGAACCCGCCGGTGTTAAATCCATTATCCCCGCATCAAAACGGGCGCGTGAATCCTATCAGTCAGGTTTTTGGTGAAACAGCTGTGGAGGAAACACAAAGGAAAGACGAGGGGAGGGGGGTTGGGTTCAGAGATGCAAGAACATTAGCCCCGCATCCATCATAGGCGTGGGCAGAATAAGAGGAACTTCTAGAACACGCTCTGTACGGGTCCGAGAAAAGAAAAATTGGCCCACTCGAAATACATTCAACCTACAAAGTATCAGCGCAGAATAATATTTTACGCAGTGAAAAAAAGAACAGAGAATGTGTTGTGGCATGTACAGATAAAAATAACAATCATTTTTAAGCTCTGTTTTTTATTATTCTACTTTCGCTAGAAAAGATCTAGTTTCAAGCTCTGATATGCTTTTGAAGTAGTTTCTTTCTAAAAAAAATATAAGAAATATTAATTGAAAAATACAAACATTTAAATATAATCGATTCAATCTCTAAATGCTTGGACTCTGGAACTCTCCTCAGCCAAGATCATATAACCCATAAATCTTTTTTTGTGACTAATATTTTTGGAAAACTGGATTTTTGTAAAGTTCAAATGGGCTTACAATACTGCTAAAAGTAAGTTTTAAACCATGTTAGTTATTGTCAGGTAAGTCTCAAACATTAAGCCTAGGTGGACATACTCAAATCCAGCTTTTTTTATTTAACACTAATGCCTAATATTAATAATCTGTATCATTGCCAAAAATACTCTCTAACAGTGTAATACTGACACTGTAGAATAGTTGGATACTTACAGATGTTGGTATGTTTGCAATATATCGTCCTTATTTTTAAGTGGAACTTTTTTTTCCGTAAATTTGGAATTATTAGTGTAATTGACTGTTTGAAATTCACGACTTCTAATCGACAAGCACACAGGGAATATTTTAATATTCGTTTATTTATGTTTCATCTAATTTGCCTGCATTTCAAACTTTGTTTTCCAACTAATGCAAGCTTTGAATACTTGTTTGCGGAACTGACTGTAAAATTTCAATTTCAACAAGAACGTAAAGCCTACTATCCTCAAAATGTTATTTCTTAAAACTCTTTTACTTCCTTTTAAATGTCATGAACAAATCGAAGTCTATTTTTATACTTAACTTATGATATCTACTGAGTAAAAACAGTACAAACATTCAATTTTCTCAAAAAAGTAATATGAATTAAACCCGCATTATTTACTGAAATTATCTTAACCAATCATCCCTAGTCCTCGAATATGCTGTAGATTTAAATTTTCAAGAAGATTTATCCAGTAATAGCAAAGAGTGGCACAAAGGTTAGACTGACTAATTTGAGAACCTTACTTTTCTATTGGAAACAAAAATGAACCTCCACAAAAGGTTATTCGAAAACATTAATGCTTATTCTTAAATACTAGTGCAGCAATATATTGAGAAACGCATAACTAGGATGACTCAAATATTCATGTTAACAAGAACAAATTATTGGTTACAGCAATTGTGGATTCTACTAAGAA
Organism: Thereuonema tuberculata; assembly: GCA_023159025.1. Classification (NCBI taxonomy): domain Eukaryota; kingdom Metazoa; phylum Arthropoda; class Chilopoda; order Scutigeromorpha; family Scutigeridae; genus Thereuonema; species Thereuonema tuberculata. The sequence goes on along the minus strand of JAFIDM010010028.1, from coordinate 13,340,672 downwards.
CGATATCACAACTACATTAAAATATTCTCTTCAGTTCCCTTTACCTAAAGCAATGTACTTCTTCTCAAATGGTATCTAGTTAATTAATCTAATTAGCATTACAGTTCATTTCTATTTCCAAATTATTATTATCTGTGATAGTTGAACTGTGTTATGTGTAGTCATCATATTGTCAAGAATATTGGACGACATACTAAGTTTTACGTGTACTGAGAATGTTTTATGTAGGTTCTTTACGCCTGTACACTTGACTAAAAAAGTTCTGTTTAAAATTACATATAAATTAACTAAAAATTAAATAACAATTTATGTTCACATTTGAAAAATTTCCCTCTCGGGAAGGAAACCAGGTCATATAAACTAAATTTTTTATCTTTTAAGTTTTAATTTTAATTGTTAGTATTTTTAAAGTCAGTGTTAATTTTTAGTTAATTTATATGTAATTTTAAACAGAAGTTTTTTAGTCAAGTATACAGGCGTAAAGAATCACATAAAATATCGGAAGACATTTTAAGAAAATTAAGTTGATTGGTTGATTGAATTGTACAGCTCAAAACAGACGCTTGTAACAGCACAGCTTTCTGTGGAATGTTTGTAATCTTCCTTTAAGAAAGCTACATCAGTTAATAGCCTGCTATCTTCTGAAACTTCAATCTCAAAAAAAAAATAACTTCGAAACAACAGTGCTAAGTTATTAACATTGTCAAGGTGACTACACAGCAACAACTGAAATAATTATTCACTTAAATTTTAGAAAGTTATTGTAAATTCAGAATGAGTCCTTGCTTAAGTGTTTTATCATCTTTAAATTTATTTCATTCCAACATGGAAGTAGTTTTAAAACATGTTTTAAAATATACGTATATAAAATTCATTAAGATAAAAACCAATACTGCTTGTCAATCCAGAAAACGCTAATAACCGATTTGATAGACTTGTCTAAAATATACATGTGATGGGTTATGAAGGCAATTGAAATATTAATCCAGTTACAAAATTGGGTTCTCCAAATCCCAAGATTATGGGCAAATTAGAGGCAGGAAAAGGGAGCACAACTGTTTTGGGAGCAAGGGAGCTACACATTGCTCCCTGTTGCTGTCAGCTCAGGTGATGGAGGAGCTATGACAGTGCGACGTGCCTTGTGATCACGTGTTGCCCCTAAGGCATCAGTCAGTGTTCATTTGAAAGTAGAAAAGGTGTTCCATAAGACGACGAAGAGATTGTATAAGTAAAGGGGACTGCAAGAAAAAGAAAAGGCCAAAATTATTCAGTAGAAAGGCGAAAGCAAAATCCAGTCCGTCTGCATTGCTGAATTGGATGAAAATCTGCAATTCATCAAGAGTCAATTTAACTCTTTTTTTTCTTTTTCTTTTTGAAAAAAAAGCTTTCTGCTTGTTTTCCTTGCAAATTAATTAACACAAAAAGAAAAAAAAACTCTTTTATTAATCTTCCATCAATATTTACTGAAATTTCAAATTTTTTTAAGTGATGTATGATTTTTGTTATTTTGTGTTTTTTTTTTCAGGAAATGGACAAGTTCTCATTATAGATGAAAGTAATTAGTAAGTTTTTAAAAATTATTGCTTTTTAACCAAAGCAATAAACTCGAAAACTGTTTAAACATTTGATGAATTTTTTTTTTTAGTTTTCAAACTTTTTAACATTCACTTTCATAAAAATTAAAATTTCGAGTTTCGTCTTCATGATAGCAAATATTTCTCATTTAAATAAAAGCAAATGTAATTTTAGAAGATAATAGTATAATTGCTTGTATCAATTTATGACGTAAATCAAAATAATCATTCAAAGAGCAACGAAAAAAACATAGTAATCCGGAAACAAGGAAAAGAATAAATTACTAACTTACAATCATTGAAATTAATTGGAAATGATTCATTTGATTGTGGTCCGAAATTTTCACATAAAAGATGTGACTTTTTAATCTGCATTTTATTTATATATAACTTATGTAAAAATTAAAAGTTTTTTTTTTTTTTTTACCACATCTTCTCCGAAACTATAAGACACAGAAGTTTAAAGAAGGTGACAAGTGTTAGGTAAAGTATTGAAGATGATTTTCATTGTTATCTACGTGAGTCAACCGGACTTCACGTGACTTACGATCAAACATGAGGTCTTAAAGACGCGCTCGCGGGTTATAAGAAAGCGGTCGTGATCACGGAAATCGTCTCAGAATCCAAGATCACGTGATCTCCGATTTGTTAGTTATATTTATTAAAACTAAAATGGAATTAACAACGAAGTAGTGAAATAATACAAAGATTATCCTTGCTGTGTTTTTGTGGTATTTCTGCGATAGGTTTCTTTTAGTAGATTATATACCATTATATGACTTTTTTATTTAAATTGTAATTAATGATAGTTACAATATATATATAACAAGGCATTTAATATAATGATCAAGAAACATAATAAAAAGTTAATGCAAAACATAAATTAAATTTATAGAGGAAGATATTTACAATTATTGAGGTATTGTTGCGTTTGATATGTTAACTTGTAAACAAATTACATGTATGATGTTTTTTATTTCCCTGCTAATTTTGATCGGTTCATTAATAATGTCGTAATTACAGATTATTATTGATGTAATGATTGTTTGCCGTGGTCATCATTCTTGTTGAGATATTTATCGTGGTAATAAATAGTAATATAAAGTATCACAGAAAAAGTATTTGAAGCAATATATCTGTATTAGGAATACAGAGTAACTTCTCTGCTATCCTTATATGCCATACAAAAAAGTTTGATGGGAATAGAAAACTTTTGCCCTGATCCTAACTGTCTGAAAAGCTACCATACTCATTTAGTTGCGTAAATGTTTTGGCAAGCAGAGATTTCAAATGGATTTGATATTCTTTATTCATCATCGGAGAATTTTAGAAATTTCTATTTTTCCTAGTATTTAAGCCCCACCAACAATGACGGGTTAACAATTTGACGACTTTTAGTTGAGATAGAGTATTTGCACGTCATATGTAATTCCTTCATTATTGTCTTAAAATATCTATAACGACTCTACAGTTCGTCGCTGAGGGCGAGCTTCTGCAATTAATGCTCGTCTGGTCTGCGCTTTTAGTAGGCTAAAAAAAAAATGAACATTGAAATTTAAATCTTTATCTAGTAGGATACAAATAGTGAGTTATTTTTTTTCCTCTAGCTCGTCTCTCATTGCTTCACACACTAAGAGGGAGTGATAACAGATGTTTAACAGTAATTATAATGTAGTTCCCGTGGCTACTGGATATCAGAAGGTTGCAGGTTCGATTCGCGTCGCGGATGTTTCGTTATAAAAATTATTTCTTTTTCACAGGAAATTAAAAAAAAATTTTCAAACACAGAGAAAGTGCGTTAGTGAAGTGCGTCGCGCACAAACAGATCAGGAAAACTACATAAAGATTTATACGAGAAGCTTATACACATGATTCAAAAGTTTTATTTGCTGAAAGCTAATAGTTGATTTAGGAAAAAGTTTGCATATAGAATTTTCTAGCGTTTTATAGTTGTCTGAACAAGAAAGTATTACAAATAATTACATTCCACTGTGATAAACGTGGAAAAAGTCAGCACTTTACTGAAACAAAAAAATTCAGTACTTTACTGAAGCGTGCTTTACTGAAACAAAAAAAAAAAAACCAAGGTAATTAATGCTGAACACAATGGTGAAGGTTTCATTCTAATATCTCTAACCGTTTGGCCGCTACAGAGTGTGACATACAGTGTGACATGCAAACAACACAAAAGCAGGAGCGGTTCCCTATCTTAACTGTAACATGCTTTACATCCTTAAATAATTTATTTGTTTAATCATTTGTAGTTGGTAATCTGTAGTTACATTTTTTATTAGATAGACAATTAATTTAACTAAGCTTTCTGAGAAACATTATTTTTAATGATTGTCAGTAAACATTTCTTTACCATTCATGTTTAATAAAAGATTAGAAAATGGGATTATAATGCAAAATTTATTTAGAAATATGTTTGATTTTACATGAGAGAATACATATTCTAAAACGTGTCTTTACAAAATTCACTATTAAAAATTTATACCAAGTAAATACGTAAATATTTAAAGTCTTCTGCTGTATCAGGTGATATTGCAATTTCCGTTTTTCTCAGAAACTCTTCTTCCCATTATTTCGAAATAGGAAAAAAAGGTAACCTTACCAGCCCCTTCAAACTTCATTTTTTCGTATTTGAGTATGCTGAATTTTTAAGATATTCTTTTCTTGACCAGACTCCCTATTTTCTGTGTTCGTGGGTGGAAGTTTCCAATAGTAGAATATAAATATTTTATAAGAAAAAGAATCAACGTTAGATCAGTTTCAGAAGCTAGGGGAAAAGAAAGCCATACGCAAGAAAGCTCTCAATGACAAAAAACACACTTGACTTGGTGGCTGCCACATTGAATAACCAATGGCAGAGAGGTCTAAGTTTTTTTTTTCTTTTTGGTTTGGAGGTGTTGGCGGTGGGGGTGGATGGGAAGAGACAGAGGAATGGCGATACCTCACCCTGATGATTCCCTTTAGACGCCCCTTATGAATGAGTGGCACTATTTTTGACCACTTCCATCCTACACTAAATTATTCATGGCTAATAAATCCTGCCTGACTGGCGACTGATTCCCAGTCTCGAGGCACAGCCAAGCCGACCGGGCTGTGTCCAGTTCGCTCTCTCCACACATGAATATTTATCCTTCCACGCGCACTATGTTTTCGGGGAGTCGGGGGAAGGAGAGGGTGCAGGTGATCTCAGATATCCACGGGCCCCAATTTATGCAAGCAGTTGTACTTGCCCTGATAAATCATGCACATCATGAATCCCGAGCCCAATTGATTTCCAATCGCACTGCAACGCCCACGTGTGAAAATAGAATGCGTGTCCATTGCGAAGTGGGAGTTGCTTATGAAGAAAGGGATGGGAGGGGGGTTTACAAAAAAAAAAGGGAGTAAGAAGAGCGGAAGCGACGGCAAATGGATTCTCTCTCTCGGCATTCATATTAGAACAGTGGTCGTGCGGCAAAAAATGATTTTTCATTCTTTACTTGCGAGGCATCTCATCTTTCATGGGTGGAGCTGTTTTTCTCCCTAGTCTAAACGCTCTTCTACAGAACGAATTTCTAAATAAAAAATTCGAATCGCTTTATTCAATTGTGGACGTTTCACTTGTCCCTAAAATTTTATGAAGTATCATCACCTTCTTTCTTCTTTATTCGTACGGATATAACGGTAAGCAAAAAGTATTTCTTATTCTTATCAGAACCCAAAAATCTAATTACAGTTAATGTAATATTTTAGTTTACAGATCATACTTTGAATTCTCGTGTTTTACTATGTATTTTTATTCTCTGAAACCAATGCGTCTTTATATTCAACAACTAATACTCTCTGCCTAAACAAAATATCAACTCTCTAAGTAATAAAATTTACAATTTTAAAATCTATTTGAGATTCAAATTTCATGCGTGTCACATATATATAAAAAATAAGCATCAAAACTCACTAGCAAAAAAGCTTACTTTAACACAAAAATTCACTTCTACTTCTATAAATGCTTCTGGAATATATTTTTTATTACTTGTTAACTTTTTTGCACATGTTTAAATGTTAATTATCTAAAAAAGTAAACACAGCGCTTTTCATTCATAAGCTTCAAATTTAAGCTGTGTTTTTACTTCATTAGTCTTGTAACAGTTATCTAAGACTCAAAACTTCAATGGCCGAATATTCCTGCAAGTATATTAAACGAATCTTATACGAATAATTATATGAAAACTAATCTAACACTCACTTCTGTAGTAAAGAACTAGTATATACGTCCCATCAACAATGACGGGAGAACAATGTGATGGCTTTTAGTTGAGACAGAGTATTTGCCCGTCATTTGTAATTTCTTCATTCATGTCGAGAAATGTTTCTAACGATCCTTCGAACTGAGTCGCTGAAGACGAGCTTCTGCATCTAATGCTCGTCTGGCCAGCATTTGTAGTCGGCTAAAAAAATTTATAATTTAGTAGGCTAAAATTAATGAGTTATTTTTTTCCTCTGGCTCTTCACTCATTGCGTCACACACACAGGGGGAGTGATAAGAGATAGTTAACAACAATTTGAATGTAGTTCCCGTGGCCTAATGGATATCTAACATCTGACTTCGGATTAGAGGTTGTAAGTTCGATTTCCGTCTCGAACGCTTCATTGCTGAAATTATTTCTATTTACATAGGAAATTAAAATTCTTTTTCAAACACAATTGAAAACAAGGGGGTTGTACACAGATCTAGAAAACCATATAAGAAATTACTTCAAGAAACTGTCATTGCTTAACAAAATGTTTATCACATTGTTTATCACAATGACAGTAATTTGTTATTCAAATCCTAACCCAACGGGATAAAGTCCACTATTCTTAATAAAACTGTGTATATTAATTGGTTTCACTTCTCGTTTTAACTTGATAATGTTTCGGCACGAAGGAAAGTATTTATGAAAATGTTGACCCAACAGAAATACCTATAATCGATTTTCTAAAAGAGTCAATAAGAGCTGTGAATTTCTTTGTGATTTTATCCAAAAAAAATGGCTGTCAAAACATATACACATATTATATATTACAACATATTTACTTCGCATCGAATCCTGTAATAATAGAAATGGTTTTATTGAACAAAATAAGCATCAAAAGTTATTGAAAACATCTTCAAAATCTTCAAATAAATAAAATAAATGAATTATCATTTATCAACGAATTATCATTGTTCAATCCAAGAGTTCTGAATATTTATCAATGAATGAAAGGCCGAATCTCCACAATTTTGTTTTATATGGGTTATATGGAATGGACTACCAATTATCATCGCCAGTAAGTAAGTTTAATTTTTGTTTAATTCTAATGCGACTGATATTATAAAAAATTGTTAAGTTCTTTTGGAATTCTGCCTTCATTTCTGTAATATACAGGTTTCAAAAGTTGACAATTAGGTTTTTTGTTTAATGTAGTTATTGAAAGTCAAGATTTAAAATAACTTAAATCAATTGGATGGAAATCAGTAAGTTGTTCTAGTATGTTCTACATATTCAATATGGCCGACAACATTATTGATAAAGATTAGTTCCCTGAAAATTGAAAAAATAAGAAGCAAAAGGAAATAATGTTACTAAGAAATTACTGCTTATAGAATATAAAGATATAGGATGATATAATATGGTTTCATAAGCATTCTTTTTAATTATTTATTAAAAATTGTTTAACACCATGCTTAATTTTTATACATTTCATATTTTCTGTAAATTCAATTTCAGTGATCTTAGGAAAAACATTAAATATGAAAAACTTCATCCTTTTTTCCTCAAAATATAAATGAAGTATCAAAAATTCACTACGAGATTATGCTTGAGGTATTTTATATCTTATACAGAAAAGGAAGTTGCTAACATTGATTCCACAGTATCTTCGCAGCCAATTTCTATGCTGTAAGCATACTTTATAATAAAAGTAATAGTGTAAGAAATATTGGCACTCGTCTAATCCAGGAACTCACCAAAGTATTGTGGGATTTGAAAAAAAGCGAGGGATTTGGAACTTAGTGAAATAGTGCGGAAGTCTATGGAAAAATTCTATCTTTTTTTTATTTTTAACTTCTTGGCTGAAGATTCAAATACAAAAAGATAAACTACGAAATTAAGATATGATAATAGCACTTACTGCTTCTGCGAAAAGTACTCAGGCATTGTAAAGTTGTCTAGAGAAATTCAGTTTAATGGTTCATTATAAAGATTGGAAATAGCCAGAATGAAAAAGGGACATCCTTCACCTATAAAATTGTAAGTGCTATCGTTAAACAGAGATCATTGTCCAGTCTATTCTGTAGTGAGAGGCTGAACCAATCAAACACGCTATACACGAACTACAGTTACTATATAAATGTCTAAGACGAAGTTCCACGAAAGAAAAGAACAGGGAATGAGAACTAAGTTTTTTTTTTAATTTGTTCTTTTTGAAACAAAAAAATGTAGATATAAAAGAACGATATTTTTTATCTCAGCTATCCAAAATCTCAAGTATTATGGTGTAATAAACTTCAGAAACATCTATATTTTTGTACAAACATTCTTTCTATCCAATATTTTAACCAAATTGGCTTCATGAATTTAATTACTAATTTCTAGTAAGTAAATTACGTAAGCCGTTTTCATAATGGCGATGTAATGCAACACAAAGTTTAAAAAGAATACAAAATAAACAAAGAACTGTGACTATAGCTTCAACGACTAAATAAAAAGTTAAATTACAAATTAATTAGATACTTTATTGAAAAAGAAACAATAAGAAAACTTGTCAATTGATTTTATTTCTTTTTTAAGGATTCCTATATCAAATTTCATCAAAATTCGTCCTTTCTGAGTTTTAGTAACCTTATAATACTACAAAAATTCAAGATTATGACTAAACATAATACAAAAATTATTATATGCTGTAATGACGAGTTTTAATCTTGTTACTTGTTTCTAAGCTGTAATAACGAATAAATGTCACAATATAAAAAAAAAATTACATTCTTGTTGGAGAGTTGAAACCATTTTATTTTGGGTATATATCCAAAAAATATTTTAAACTATTTTAATTGAATCAGTAAACGGTAAGTCAAATTCTATTAGATGGTTATAAAAAGCAATGGTCTCTTAAATCACATTATAAGAATTGTTAAAAGTTTCTTACGAGAAGTTTAATTCAAAGTATAAAAGAATTCAACTTGGAAATGATTGACACTCATATGATAACTCAAAAGGAAAACATCCAATAAAATAAATGAAAATTTATCAACAAATTTTCCTTTCAGACAAGACAATAAATTACACTGATAGATCGTGTAAGAATAAATTAAATAGAAAATCTAATTTGTATTTTTTTATAATAACTATTTTATTGCAGATTTAATATAAATGATCTAAAACTATCTCATAGTGTCCTAAACTCTAAAAACACCAAATAAAAAAAAAATTATGATGTTTGCTTATTCTAAGAAAGATACACAACTACCTATCTTTAATTATAATTTAAATAAGATTCAGATGCAATAACAACAATTAGCGTAAAATAGCAAGATTTGGCTTCGCTGTCACCCACATTTCACAGAATTAATCATGACAAAAGATTACTACAAATATTTCTGTAATTAGATTAAAAAGTATTGTCTCTTTGTATCTTACTCCAGAAAACCCTAATCTAAAATTAAACAATAAAATTTTAAATTTATAATATAAAGAAATTCTTGATTTCTTTTCTTTTCTAACATGAATACGAAGACTTGATTACAGATTCTTAAGACTTTTAAGGTCAAATTTTTGTTAATTTTTAACTAATTTTAACTAATTCGGGAGTTCAATGAATATTTCTTTTGTTTGCAAATATACTTTACCTTTTTCGACATCTTATACATAAAATGACTATAAAACGGGATAAATAAAAGAAAGCTTATGAATTCGTATACCCGAAAAACTGAAGATTAATTTATAAGATTAAATATTAAGTTAAATATTTATAAGGTTTAAATTTTCAAGTTCATAAATTTAAATATAAAAATGACAAATTCAGTTTCTGACAGTTACTAATTCATTATTTGCTCAATTCGAAGCTGCAATTAAAAGGATTACTGTAATCAGATTTCATTTTCAATATAATATTTCGTTGCGGCTTAATATATAATTAGTAAACTAATTAGAAATTTAAATCCTAATTGTGAAATTCAAAATTAGTATTCCAATACTCATAACTAAACTGTAGGCATTAATATAAATATTAGAATTTCAGCAAATTCAATTATTAGTTGTAATGTTACAAATATTTAGATACAGCCAAGATTTAAAACATCTAAAGAAATACTTCTAAAATCAATTCATATTCAAAACTTCAATCGAAATGGCATTTGGCTGCCAACAGTTAAGAAATTCATTGGGTTCAAAAGTTACTGGATATGTTTAGCTAACGGCAAGGGGATGGCATGTAATAATATGGTACAGAAACAAAGATTTACTGATTTTTTTAAAAAATGTATCTGTCCTGAAGAATTAGGACAACTACAATAACCTTCGTTTATTAATCCAAGGTGAAAATATACACACATGAATATATATTCCAAACTTCTGCACATTTTCTCTAGAAATTAAAACAAATATAATACTCTTAGTTTAATGCATACTGCTGATTCTTGAGCAATTTTTTTTAATTGCTAAACTGACTCATACATAAGACATTAAAAAAGAAAAGCGCTTTAACATGGAAGGATATCCTCCATTTATCTCAGACGGACGAACCTAGGGATTTACACAATTTTGACACCCAAACAAATTTCAGATGTATTTCATCTTACTATTCAAGTGAGAACCAAAACAGAAACTATTCAGGGTTTTCCACATTCCTTTTTAATCTATGGTTTGTTTTCTTGCAGACCTAATCTTCGGTTCTTTTTCATATCTCAGTCATATATAAGATCCTATTTTCCAACATCATGTCTAAGACAGTTGTGAAAGACAACCTTTCTTTGCCAATCTGCTTCTCAGAGCAATAAACCTTTCAATTGTAAGGAGGCGAGCCATCACCAATAATATAGGTCACAAATGATATTAGAAATGTCAGTTTCTCACACACTTTTTAACTTCCAAATTGCAGATATGAGAACTGGAATTACCTTTATAAATCTTTAGGCCTAAATTTATTTGGAACATTTTCGACAATTCACATTTTTACTTAATAATGTAAAAATGTTTTTATCTCCAACTCTTTCTAATAAAAAAATATAGAAATTACTGTAAGGGTGAGACCAGTGTTTGCAAGGGACATCTCAAAACAGCTGTTTCTCGCTTAATTGGTGATCATCAGTTGAAAGTAGTCACTGTAAACTCAGAAAATCTCAATACAGAGGTGTATAGAAATGGTAGTACCAAAAAGATGGCACTTCAACAAATCTAAACTAAAAGCAGAATATACATTAAAAATGAAATAAGGAAACTCATGTGCTGTCCTCCGGTAGCTTCAATGAATTTTCTATACGTATTTAAACAAAAAAAAAAGCCTAAAAATACATAAACACACTAAGAAGGTGAGACCAGCGGTTACAAATGACATCTCAAAACAACTGTTGCACGCTTAATTGGCGATTATTAGTTCCGAGTAGTCACTGTAAACACAGTTTTTTTTTTCATTTTTTTTTTCATTTTGTTTTACATTTTTAGCCGCTTTTTTAATAGAAGTCACTTAGAAAATTCATTGAGGCTGCCGGAGGATAGCACATGAATTTCCTTTATTTTGTTTTTAATGTGAATTTTGCTTTTAGTTTAGATTTGTGGAGGTGCCGTACTTTTTCCTGCTACACAAATTAGTTTTTCTCTTTAAAAAAGCTTATCACTTTCTAGGAATTAACATCAATTTATTGTTAAGGCCTATCGCCTCTGGGAGCTCATCTAATAAAAGTTTCTTATAGATTACACTGAATCGCTTAAATTAAAAACTTTCATTTAAAAAAAAAATTAACGATAAAAAAGTACAAAATATAGAATAATAAAATACTAAAAAAACATATGATTATTAAATTTATGTTATTAGGTTTTTGACGTTACATTATTGACGTAGAAGCAATCAAAAATATTGCATGAAAATGTATTTCAATATTATTGGAATTCTCTTATATATTTAACTGCAAAGTTTTTTTTTAATTACTCATTATTTCTACGATTTGCGCATTCCTGTCTTTTCAATTAATATTGGAAATTTAAGATTAAAGATCTACTAAAAAAATTAAGTTTGTAGCACAGCACATTTGAAAACATATACAGATTAAATTACTGATGCTTTGGTTTCTTTTCTTCAGTGACTTTAGCTTAAGATTAGGATTTTATTTTATTTAAATTATATTTGAATTTTTTTTTAAATTTGTATTCTGCATTTTATATAACTTAAAATATATCGCCTTTAATCTTACTGTAAACATTATTACATATCGATATCCAGTTACTTAAAATATGTCACCCTTTTTAGTTTTGTTGTAAATATCAAACAGATGTTTTAAATTAAGTAACTCTTTTAAGCTTCTTTATCCTATCTTTTACCAAATCCTTTACAAGAAAATGAGGAAAAAGAAATTAAATATCTTCAGATTTTTAAAAGTAGTTTGTTCTTATATACTGTTTTCTTCTTACTCATGAAATCTTCTAATAAAATAATATATTTATATCATGTAGTTTGACGAATTTATTTAAAGCTGTGCGTGAACTGAACTATTTTATTAAAATCTATTCAATCACTACATCACAATTTTTCTTTAAAGTTTTAACATTATACTAACGTTCCATGAAAATATTTAATTCAAAACGATGTTTCATCACTAGGCTTATCAACCATCGGCCAATTTATCATCGAGGCAGCACCAGTTATGATTTTCACGTAGTTTCATTAGTTTTCTAAAGTTTCTGCTTTTGCCAACATTGAAATTCCATTGGTAATTCGAATATATGTGCATTAAAATTCCTTCCTTTATCCGGTGCGTAAAAGTTCCCATTATGCAACCATTAATTCTTTGTCACCCAACAGTCAGAGATAAATCATCTGGCCTCTTTCTCATTTTTCAAGATGGATGGCAGTCACCTTCCCTTCCCCTATCCTAACGTTATGGATACTTCCAGCTGTCACTCAACAATCCTGATGTTTCAACTGGCTTATTACTGGGATGCAGCCAACTTGAAAAACACTGCCAACAGGGGGGTGGAAAAGGCAGTTCAGGCCAGCTTCTATAGAATGAATAAAACAAAAAATATAAAAAAACGAAGACATAAAGACGAAGCTGAATATAAGATGGTAACAGGATTAAGAAATCATTTAAAGAGAACGATTTATTTGAGTTTACTAATACAACGCCGTACGCCATTTAAATTTTGCTCTTCAAATTCCGACTTTCACTTGCACGCACTTGTGTTTTGTTTTCGTACAGGATCGAGAAGTGGACATGCATCATTCTTATCAAGGGACAACACACTGTTCAAACAAGGATGCAATCAGAGCCCTTGGTGGCTAACTTGACAATTTTCTCGTGTGTATACATTGACTCCATTTGGCGATAATCCAAATTTTCAACAAGATGTAATCTGACTAATCACCAAACAGTTCCAATAACGCTAACTGGATATGGAATACTTGGAAGTGAGAGATAATAGCCTCTAACTTCTTAATTTAAAGTTTCTGTAAAAAAAAACTGGAAGGAGATACTCTTAAATTATGGAATTACATATTCTTAGTCATTTAATAAAGCGAATATTTCTGAGTGAGCGCTTCCAATGACACGGAGAAAAATACTTCTTTTTTTTTTTGGAGTGGTAGCCAAGATAGATCGCCTTTAACTTTAGTGATGACTTGTCCATTGACCCAGAAGAAGATATGATCATTACCATTACAAAATAGATACTGATATTGACGTCGTGCGCATCAAGGAACTGCCCTTCTCAGAGTCAAATTTAACTTTGCTTGATGTAGTAGAGGGAGAATTCCCCATTAGAATATTGTACTGTGATTTCCCCAGTTCCCTTATTCAAAGTACCTTATTTGCTATGCTTGGCTCGGAACACGGGCCATCATTCATGAGACGGGAGAGGAGAAGAGAAAAAAAAATGTTGGAACAAAAAACTATTTCCAGCAGAGAACACTTTCCCTGCATATTCCGTAGCACTTGTGATTATTAAACATAAATGAAAACAAGAGGCTCACGGCAATCAATCTTTCTGCTGGCACCGTTGCCTCAATTTGCTGCGATGTCGAAGCAAATGGCGGACGACGAATCCTGCCCCCACGGTGTGGTTTCAGTCTCGTCAGAAACTTACACTCACTATTCCCGTCTTTTAAAACCGTCTCGGAAAACCGTTAAGGACCGACAACCCCGTTCTTTTAATGTTTTTCATTATAAAAATCACCGTATAATTCAGTGGTGTTTTCCATGTTGCTGGGAGAATTGCGCGTTCCTCTTTAAAAAAGATGAAAATAAATTTCTCGCCAGAGGGATCACATAGAAGAATGGCGAAGGGCAATAAATCAAAGAAAGACAATTTGGTCCTCCAGATGAGCTTGCTCCCATCCCCCACCTCCTCCTCCCTTCTTCTACAGTGGATGAACCGGATCAGTTAATTAATGGCCGCCACAGCTGCAAAAATTACCCCTTGGTTCCATGGCAACTAATAGTGACTCTAGAAGAGAGTGAAGCCATGTGGTTGTTCTCCAGCTGTCAGTACTCCTTTGCCTAAAAATTTTAAACCCTGATGATGAGATATTTTATCTATCCTCAGGAAATAAGTAAATTATCAAGAAGGATTAGAAAAATACTATTTCGTATTTTCTGACTTTAAATTATAAAAAGCTTATGTAAAAACAAATAAAATTTTCATGAATGATTTTGAAAAATCCATCAATTTTTCTTTAAATATTAACGACGCCTTACAAATATATATAAGAAGATAAAATCCCCAACTTAGAAACATCTTTATTTTAATATCAATCAATTTTTTTTTTTAAACGCAATGAATTTTTGATTAATAACTCCTAAGTTTACATTACAAATGTGATATAAATTCAAGATGTGACCGATTTAAAAACATCATCTAACTAAAGAAAAATTTACAGCAGTCCCTACTGAGTGGTAATCGGTTCTATAAATATAAAATACATGTCTAAACCTTAACAACAACAAAATGTACATTTCTTTGCAAATAAAAGCGGTTATTTTTTTTTAATTACAACGACTGAAAATAAATCAACTTAAGAACCGGAAGTCACGATCAGCAATAAAGAAATCCAAGCCTTAAAAATCTAATTACCATTGAATTAAAGCATATTTCTTTCATTGATTGCTATTGCAATTTTAAAATATTCTCTTTGAAAATTGAAGATTTATATTTCATACTACTTTTATACTTTAAAGAAAACTTTTAAATAAGCTTCGTAAAATGAAATTATATTGATAAAAAAGAAGTTAAGCAAATAAACCAATGTCGTATAGAAAGATTTATAAAACTATCAACCTGAAAATTTGCCAAAACTGTAAGAGCTACAGTGGTTTTGAACTAACTTCAAATGTATTTAAGGAAAATTATTACCTTAAATAGTCCTGGGGATGGGAATTAAATCTAATATGGGTAGATATTATGATAAGGCTATAATATGATCAAGCTGTTAAGATTACTCTGCATATAAATTACATATTCTTAACCAAATAAATGTACAAGAACAAGAAGAAATTTTATATATATACACAGGGTGATTCACGAAGATATGCAGAAACTTCGGGAGCTCATTCTACATGTAAAAGTAACGAAAAAAAGTTATATAAACATAGGTCCGGAAATGCTTCGGTATAGAGTTCTGCGACATGTTTCATTCGATTTTTCAGGTCAACAACCATAAGAAATCACTGATTTCGCCCCTTAATTTACCTTCCCAGATATCAAGCAAGTCTTCATTTCACCCAGGGTACTACATTATGGGTGAAATCTTTCGCTAACTCGATACCGAAACCTTTCCGGACCTATGTTTATATAACTTTTTTTCTTTACATTTACATATAGAATGAGCTCCCGAAGTTTCTGGATATCTTCGTGAATCACCCTGTATATATCTGTATGTACGATATATATAGTAGTTGTAGGATATATGTAAATACTAAGGAAATTATAGCATCTGAAGCATTTTAAGCTTAATTAATGTTATTCGAAATGTTTTTTGACTGCAACTTTATTGTTGTCTGGCAATTATATAGATGTTGTGAGACTGTTATTATATATCTAGATATAAGTGATTGGAAACCATAGGAGAACGGTCTATTATTACACAAACCTCTGTGTTACGATTTGGTACACAAGTGACGTAGTTTCTGTCTTCGTTATTTGTTAGCTTTGTTTAATATATGCATACATAATTTATATACGTTTTTCTTGAAGTTAGCATTGTTCTGGTTAAGCTTATTTTTATCTTTTAAAAGTCAACAAAAAATTTATACAAATCTGCGATCTGAAATTTTTAATAAGAAATTATAAATTTATAAATCATAGCAATTTCACAGTGGAGTCGTTTTACCTATGAATAAAGATATCCTATTTTAAGTCGGCAGCAATTGTGATATATCAATTAAATTGTATAACATGTAACAATGTGGGATACATTAATATGACCTAGCAATTATTATTCAAAAGAAATCTACTCTTTTTGAGTTCAAAACGAGAACAAAAGAAAAGAAAATTCAGCAATGAAATGGCCTTTATCAGAATGTCCAGACTACCATCTAAGTAGGGAAGTGAAAATTTTATATACAGAGAATAACAGATTTTTTTTGACAAATTTGCTAATGAAAACTCAAAATAAAATATGAAATAATGAAAATTCAAAAAAAGAAAAACATGAAATACAGGAAATTGTCAAACATTTTAAGATGTTTCTGTCTGACTTATTTGTGATTTCTTATTAGTCTTAAATCCTTATTCTAACAAATAGGTTTTATACATTACAAAAAAGGGGATTTTAAACTTATGGATTATTACAGAATGTTTATTCCTTCAAAACGTATTTATATTCAGTATACGGAACTTATAGGTTAATTAAGCCAAAAAATTATTAGAAATTCTAATTTATAGTAAGTATTTCTAAAGTTTATAAATATAAAATTTACGAATTTATATGAATTCCATTAATTTATTAATGCTTAATAATAAAATGGAAAGATATCGTAGTTGTGTGATTATTGTTATAAACTTAAAAATATTTCTAATGCTAGATAATTAGTAAAAAGAGATGAGGAAACCTAGTAGGTCTTATTGGGAAATCTTAGATTCACGAGCGTTTTATGAATATGAAAGATTGTAAATTATTTATTATCTTAGAAGGATAATGGTGAACAACGGTCAACATTAATGATCCTCTGTATTTATTTTTCGGTAATTTTTGGAGAATTAATTATCAGATTTTAAAAAACAACTGAAAACGTGAAATTAAGAATCTTGAAGTTCTTACTATATTTTACAGAGGAATTTATCTTAGAAAAAAAGCGGGAAAACAAAGAAAAAAAAAGGCAGGTTGTTGAAGGCGGTAATCGAATTAATAATCCGAAAAACCTGAAGAGGGATTTTTCAGGGCTGTAGATCCTGAATAATTAATGAACTTGACAATGCCACAACATGTTTTGCATTCCTATCTTACGTTCCTTGAGCATAACACTCCCCCGCAGGAAAATGGATGAGGCCAGGCTAGCATCCATCATAGCACAGTCTAATATACTTGGCTTCACACAAGTTGAATGCTTCTGAGAAACAATCAATTGATTAACCAGCAACCTCCCATTTATCACCTGTCATGAGCGTACATTGCTCATTAGAATGCATCTTTTATTTTTGCTCTGAAACAAAAGAAAAGCAGAGAATGACTGTTGATAAAGGCAAAAAAAAGCCTCAATTTTTCCTGAGCCAAGTTTGGCTTTTAGAAGCAGAAAAACGGAACAAGTTTCAAGTTAAAGTCACAATGACTCCAAGAAAATATTCCAGGCTTTTCTGAACTATGTAAATATGTTATTATCAACAAAAAGGCTTCGTTTGAATTGAAATTAAACCTAAAAAGGAGAATCTTTTTTATATTAATGCTTCAGGCATTCACGTTAAATCATTATATTTCTATGATGCTTTCAATTAAAAAGAAAACAATGCTTTAAGTGAAGAGATTTTGTGTCATTTATAGCTAGTCAAGATTTTGAATTTGCATTGTTTGCATTAAAGTGTTATTGTTTGTTTTTTGTCGGAAGAGAGAGAGAATGTGGTTCAATTTCCCATTTCCACTGAGCTATTCATTAACACGATAAAACTGACTGACGATTCTCAGTAAGGACGAAACAAATACTCGAAATTCTTATGCTACCAACTTTTGATGCAAACTGTTCTTTTTTTCCTATCTACTCATTACTTTAATATTTTGAAGGAAAATAAATTAATAATTTTAAAAATATTAATTTTGTAATGAATTATCTTAAATCAATGAATGAATGCAGGTGCTGAGGAATAAACTCTTCCACCAATCTAAGAAATTATATTACGTTAGCTTCAAATTTTCCGCAATTCCATTATATACTGTTAACTTTTTCAAAGTGTCGACTTTTTTTTCAGAAATCCACTACATTTCTGAAATTTTAATCCCGCAATCTGTTATATTGCCCTCTGTTTCGATATATCAACACATTTAAAAGGCTAATAAACAGTTATGTAATTCAGCCATCAGGAGAAATAGTAGTAATGAAAAGAACGTGAAGCCTACTTTCCTTTTAAATACTGCAATTTTTTATCTTTTGAAGTTATCAATGATCTTATATTTTAATTTAATTTCATCCATACTGAATCGAAATTTTGATGGAATTTGATCTAAAGTTCAACCATTGCCAAGTCGTAAAAAATCTAGTTCATTTTTACAGTAAACGTTAATATTTATTTGACGAATTATTTTACCTCTTCACAATTTTAAATAAATCTTCAATATTTTTTAAAAAAAATTAATATTATAATATTACGAATACTAAATAGGAAATTACGGTGGTGATAATGAAAGTATGATATTTCGTAATACTTTCTCATATTATTCCAAAGTAGTAGATTATTTAATCTGATTATAAAAAGAGAGATTTACAAAAAAAATATTGTTTTTAAAAATTGGACCTGAAAATGATATCCTCAATGAAAGTACTATGTCTGTTCATAAAAAGAGGAAAATACGTGAAGCCTCAACTAATATTATAAGCTCCAGGACTGTGTGACAACCAGCCTCAATTTATTAAATAATATAGAATCAATGAGAACCGTTTTACAACTTTTTACATTTAAGTATTCTTCAGACGATGTGGATTATTTCATACTTCTTTTTTCTAATTATACATAATCTGTTATAAAAAACAGATTTCAATACATTTGTTTAATACGACACCTGGCACTTAAAACTTCTTTTGCTCTTTATTTGAGGGGTCTGGAAACTTAGTTTCTTGAAATCAAAACCTATACAGTTGTATTTGATTGAACGAGAAGCAGTTTAGAAATTAAAATTCTTTTGCTTGCTGGAGCTTAGCTTCTAAATTGCTTTTCATTTAATCAAATACAACTAAATAAGTTTTCATTTCAATAAAACCTAATTTGCATGATATTTACAATAATTTAGCAGAACATTTAATTTTAATTTTCAAATTTGTTAAATACCCTACAAAATTCTGTAATGGGTATTTATAAAAGAATAAAATATGCAGTTTCATTTTCAAAAAATATATTTTTTTTTAAATTGACTTAAGTTGAATGAAAAAAAAAACCTCTCAGTTTATGAAACTTAGTTTAGTATTAATGTTTTTGAACAGGTTAAAATGACATCTACTTCTAGAACATTTTCTTAAACAGATGTAATTATGTAATATCATATAAATAGTAAATATCCTATATTCTTTTCTTTTTCGCTGCAAACACTGTAGCTTTTCACAGTTTGTAATAACTCTTTTACAAGTCAAAATTAGGGGTCGAGGCCAACCCATTCTGTTGGAAAGGGAGAGACAGGTTCATGAATATGCAAAGGGTGAGTGCATCAATTGGTGCTCCGACGTCCTCGTCATGTTCCAATCAGCGCCTAGATCGCCGAGGCGCATCCATCAGTCGTCTCCGTCGCCTATCTGAAGGGATCGAATCGTGGCGCCTAAATCACCAGCGATCGCCTGTCAAGTCGCTAGGTGGCGGTGTGCAGGGGTTGGGCTGTGGTTTTGTTCCCAGTCTGAATTATTGTTGACGCCTGAATTGTGAAGGGAAAACATACCATAACTGTCATAGTGACAGGGAACATTCCTTAACGCTGATGTAAGTAGGCCCCCAATCCTTCCTGACACCCGTACAAACTAGTCATTCTTCCAACAATAGCTCTAATGAGGAATCCCAGACACCTTTGCCTTACATTCACTATCATTATAAAAACTGTTTCTAAGGCTAAATTTTAATAATAACGATTTTATATTTTTAAGTTTTGTAAGTTCCAGTCCCCAAATTCTTTTGTTTGAAGCCTAAATAATTTTAAAGGTCAAATTCCGAACAACAATTAAACATTTGCTGTTAAAAAACAGTTTAATTTATTCATCTACTAATAAATAAAATATAAATAAATAAAACAGTAAAATTTGTATAATTCCATGCCAACGCATGGAGATAGATAACAACATAATGAAGAATGAAAAATGTTTTTTGTAGCCATTTCCGGAGATCATTTTTAAATCAACTTGACAAATTGAAAATTTCGGCAAAATAGTTATTTGATTCTTCATCAAAAACATGCTTTTGAGGGGTTTGTAAGAGATCTAACCTGTCCAATGAAAATTTCAATGGCTTTGCGAAGATCATGCGATCTTTAAATTAATCTTTTAATTGTAGACTAAATGAATGATTTTTTTATTTTAATTTTATTTTTCTTTCAAGATCCTAAAATACAACTAAAACACAGGAAGATACTTTCTAAGCCAACCATGTTGATAGTAAATTACACACAAGAAATAACATTTTTCTTTTATTTTTACAGTGTTTGCATAAAAAAAGACACTTATTGTTTTCGGTTACTGTCGCAGCAAAGAATTTCATTCCTATTCTGGAATTATTAAAGAATAAGATGCAATTGTTTACAGCTAAAGAATATGACCGTCCTCCCGGGATCAACCAATTCGAAAACTAATTATTGTAAAAGAGTAAAAACTTAGAGGTAAGCTCATTTATTAAAAACAAGATTCCTATTAATTTTGGTTAAAAGATTGGACATTCAGATACTTCTCAAGTCAAAGCCAGCGAAATATGTGTTAATAAAGTGCCATAACGATGATACTCAAGAACTATTTAACCTAGATAGTTGAAATCTAACGCAATGATGTAGGTAATATACCAAAGATCACTATTAATTTTTTATTATTTTAAAAGAAAATCATCAAAATATTATATTTTACTCTTAGGGATTTTTTTTCTTTACAGTCGAAAACCAATTTTACGGTCAAAAAATTGCCACATTGTCACAATAAATTAACAGCATTGAAATTGAAATAATGTTCTTAGGCTGTCTAATATTTTGGGCATTGCCCGAAGACATCTACATACGAGAATGAAACATGTTTTAATTTTAGCCTTTTATTACTAATTAATTTCCTATTCACTTTGAAAAAGAATGAAGTACATGTGAGGGAAAATATTAATTGTAATTTTGCTTGTTTCTAACAATATTGAGGTTCAGAAGTAGCTGGATGCTGCAACTCTATTCTGGACGCAGATCATTTCTCCTGTATGTTCCAACTAGTTTTCTTTCAAAACTAAACGCCAAGATATCCGGTGGTCAAAAACGAAAAACGGGCCGGAAAGAAAAATGAACCAGATTAAAGTTTTCTTTAGTGGAGATGGTGTCATCCACTTGACAACTTTATGGTAACCTCCGGTCAGATGCTATTAATAAGGTACAGAGAGCCTTTTCCCCTCCAGACACTGATGCAGATGAATTCATACAGAATAATTTGAAGGTGAGATTTTCATTTACTTACACACTAATCTTTCTGACAGTTCTATGGCAACAGACCAAATTGGCCTCTCCTTGTTTACAAGACGATGTTGTATTAAAGCAAAGAATGAGAGGTCTCCACAATCAGACTGCTATTTTTTTTGCTTTCCTACGGGAAGAAACCAGACAAAACCACAAAGCTCCGCCTAAGTTCGGCTTCGCTGAAAAGCAATTGACACTGCAGGGAAGCCAACTCAATTCCAGTGTCTTCTAGATCATGTTTTCATTCTTCTGCAGCAAAAAGTTTGAACGAAAGCAACAGTAGATAAACTGCATGGTTTGGTTTATATCCTTAATATTTCATGAATATTTTTTTCTAAGATTTTGCCACAATTTCTAATTACAATTGAACCCATGTTTGTCAAACGGTGCAGGTCATGGTATAAAAAAAATGTTAGTCTGTCAACACTTCTAAAAGGAATACTTTTTATTTTCAAAATATTTAAGCATTCGAAGGCACTGCACATCCGATTCTTGTGGATGAAACATAATAAGTGAAATAGCATATAAATGTAAAAATTTCACTTACAGCGCTTCACTTAAAAGAGTTTTAACTAAGCTAGCTATCCTAGCCATCCTAGTCTGGTAGATGTAATACTAATTCAATATTGCTTCGAAAACTAAGGAAGGAGACTAATTATAGCTCAACACATCTTACTTAAATTATTAAATACTTATCTATTAAAATCTTCAAATATCCAAACTTTATGTCAATATCAAATATCAGCACATCATTGTTATTTTGGAATATCAAAATCTATATTCAATTTAAGAAAACCATAATCAATTGTTATTTTAATATAGTAACATTTGAAAAAAATTAAATTTATTTAAACACAGTATAAAAAAAACATTAAAAAAATTCATATAATTATTGTATAAATGTATTATTATTTGTGTTATGCAGTTGTTTGTTTTACTTAAACGATGTATTACGAAAGTCTCTTAATACGTTTGTATTATGTTTATGTTATAATTGTTTGTTTATTATATTTGGATTTGTTTTACGGAATGGTAGGTTTAGATTTGGGATTTATACCGAACTTATTTATTTGAAGAAGATCGACAATCATTCAGACAATCGAGATAGTGTGATTAGAATAAATAAAAAAATACATGAGAAAATATGTTTGTAATTTTTTTTTTTTCAAGTTGCTATTTTGAACAAGAAAAATAATATCGTATCCTAAGTTAAATTCTGAAATATTTTATGAAAGCATAGCGTGATAGTTTTTAAATTCATTCATAAACAGTTGACCAAATAATCGCGATTTGAAATCTGAAATCATCTAGATCTCAAGGTTTATCGATTTATTTTAGTAAGCTTTAGACAATCCAAGTATGTGAAATTTCCTTAACGAAGTTCATATTTGCAGATGTAGTTCCTCCTGCAAATAAAAAAAAACAAGATTTTACTTCCGCTTTGTTTTCTATCTCGTAAATCACAAACCTCAAGTGAAGGAAAGAATCACAGCGGGAAATATTAACACACATGCAATACAAACACAGTTAAATCATTATCATGTAAATGTTTCAAGCTTTGTTTGCAGTTACATGAACGGCTAGATCCTGTTCAATAAATTAGAAGCGAACTAAAAAAGTTCGAAAAGAGCTAAGTTTACTTTCAACAAAACAATAATCTGAAATATTTCGATGGTTTACAGTCCAATAATTTCGTATTTTTATTTTAATTCATCTCAATATTTATCATATTAATCACGGTGTGTACACTTATTCAATTCGTTTCTGTATAGCTGAGTGATGATAGCAAGGACTAAGTCCATACTTAATTGCCTTACTGATTAAACTGATGTTTCTAGACTTAGAGCACTAAGCCCTTTATATCTCGTTATTAACATCAGTATTTGGACTTTCGATGTTATCTCGCTGCCATGGAGAAACGGTCGAAATGAACTAGTTCCACTATAACGGAGAGATAGTGTACATTTTAAACTGTCAGAAATATTCCGATCTTCTTTAAATTCGACATGTAAAAGAAGCTAATTTATTTTCCGGACAAAATGCTGTAATTGGTATAAAAATCTAAGAATCCACAGTTCGAAATTTATTGAGAATTGTTTAATTCAATTCATAAGCAATTTACAATGATTTTATAGCATCCTAGCTATTTTCAGTTTCGAAGAATAAAATCAAATGCAAATTAACTTTAACACCAATATTATCAGTTACTAATTATCCTTTCTATTTTCGATCTCTGGCAAATACGAAAAAGAATTTACAAAATCCAATGATAAAAATAATAAAAATCAAGAAATTTTGAATTAATTTTCACTATAACTTTATTAAGGTACAGAAAATTAAATAAACTGTTTACAATACTTTTCATGTGAAAATTTATCCCGAAAAGAAAAATAGATACAATAATCAGCCTATTTTTATTTATTGGAAATGGTTAAAGGATGGAATTGAAGTAAAGGTTAAAGGATTTCGTGTAATTCTCAAAATTCACAAGATGCTTTGGTAAGTAAGGTTTCTTACAAGACATTTTCATTAATGATAATTGCTTAGAAGTAAAACTGCGCTATTTTTAATATAAATAGTGATATGATTATTTAAAAATTAATAACAAAAAATATACTTAAATCATTTTACCTTTTACGATAATCATCTCATAAAGGAGGATTTTTTTTGCACATTTACGGATATATGCATATATACTGTCAAATTAAATCGTTGCTTAAAAAATTGTCATCTATTTGTATTTCTTTGCTTTCTTCTTAATCACATTCTTCGTTTATAGAGTTGTATTCCATTTGCATCTTTCCTAACATCATATAACTAGTAAAGTGAACTGATAAGTAGAGTTCATTATGCTTAGATTTTGATTACAAACAGTTTACAAACTTAAAAAATATCGAATACTATTTCTAAAGTATTTTAGAAGAGACGAGAATTTATTTTAATCCTTATGTTTTTGCTTTTTTTTTTCCTTTGAACAAAAAGTGATGTGTTTAAATAAATCTTGCAACATATCTAAGCTTTAAAAAGTTTTGCTAAAGATGTATGCCTTTAAATCAAGCTCCGCAACCAGGCATCACTTTTGCCAAGGGCTTAGTGCGTTCAGATATGTGTAAATGCTCAATAATCCTGTACACTGTTCTCGTCTGCATATTTCATCAAACTGTGCAATGAGTAATTATGGATGCATATACACTTCCAGGGAATCAGCTCTACACTTGGCTTTTCTCATTAATTATGAATCTCTATACTGCTGTTGTGTTTGTACTCCGGAAGCTCGCCACATGAAGGGGGGAAAATTTTATGTTTCTGTAACATTTATAGTGGCCGGGCAGTTTGAAAAGTAAGACCCGCAATGCTTTAACTAGTTTTCATGAATAAAGCAGGACTTTCACATCAGTTCTTTACTGAATAGGACAGGCCTCACTGTCATTATTATAAAACGATGGAACTAAATTTGTATACATTTAAAATATTCCGATTACGGGATTAGAATAGCGACGCATTTCAGTGTTGACAAACCACTCAACATTCAAAATTGAAGACTTGCAGCAGCCGACCCCTGATGCTGCTGCTTGACTAACCTATTCTACTCTTGCTTTTACCAATAACTTGCGCCTGCTTTCATACTGCAAGGAAATAACGAGGCGTAAATGTTCAACAAGTCTACATAGCAAGAGCTTTGTGCTGCCTAAACCGCTACTGTACACTGGCCTTTGTTGTTCGCTATCAGTGATGCCTGTAAAGACCTTTCGAAATTATTTGGCAAGCGGTTTAGAGCCTCCGCCGATCGTTGAAATATGTCTGTTTTGCAAACCCAGAATAAACAAATTCAGTGGCTCCGATAGTTAATGTTTAATGATATTTTGTTTCCATTGCTTTTGTCTGGATAAAGAAAATCTCTTCCAGCACATTTTCGCTTAGTGGGAGCTCGTGCTGTCTGCCGACTTCCAATAACTGCATTAACAATAAAAGAGGCTTTTGTTCAAAGAACAATTAACTGGCAACCACAATGAAAGGAAACTGGTATGTCATTCATCACCGGCAACCGACTAGCCCGGGAGAGTAGTGGGAGTGCAGCCCAAAGATGATTAGCTGCAGGACGGTGCGTCGGGAATACAAAAGCGATACGGAAAACACTCTTAAAGGAAAATCTTAGTCTAATTCAAACGCCGATTATCTTTCTTTTACAAAACAAATAAACCCTTCAACTTATTAATTAACGTTTTTTTTTTAAGTTAAAGACAAATGAAAAACGAGTAAAACGAAAAGTAAATGAAAGTATAGAATTAAAGTAGAAGTAGTAGAAATCATTCTTCCTTACTGCGAATCTACAATTAACAGTAGACAAATTGTAAAAATATATCTTACTATTGATTAATGATAAATATAAGATCTGGATATAAAAGAATTACTTTATTTCATTAATTCTAAAATACTTAAAATTAGACTAGAATATTTAAGAAAGCTCTGAAGAAATTGTAAAATGATTAATACAGTAATATTTGTAGGTATTTTCATATAACAATACAGAATCTCAAATTCGTCGTGTCTGTCCGTACAAAACAACTTGTCTCACACTGACCACGAGTTCATAACACTCAATTTTTTTAATTTATTTTTATTTGTTTATTAATAAATATTACCGACACATTCTAACTACTGAATTTTGTCCAGGTGAAAATTGGGGGTGGATCTTGATCTTTCAAGACTAGAATATTCAGTTTTCAGTTTTGTTTTCTCGAATGCTCCATAAATCAAACTGAATTGAGGGAACCATAGATTAACTTTAAAATGACGATTCTGGCTCCTGCATTATTATCTACTGGTCCCTTCTATAAGGAACTCTTATAGAACTTACAGCATATTTATAGTTAAGCATAGCATTAACGTTTCTGTCTGCTGGTTGGAATAATTTTTGGATAACCTTAGATTGTTCATATGACTCAATTGTATTTTGGAGTAATTTTATTTAAGTTTTTTACAGAGTATTAAGTTAAACAAATGTTACATCTACAGTATAAATTTTTCAAAAACGTTTTACTATCGAATATAAATGTTATATTTCTGCATAATTAACATTATAACAGCTAAAAATTCTGAAAACAAATTGAATTTCAAGAAAGATAAATAACTGCATATGATATGAAAGAAAAAAAATAAAGAAAGTAATGTAATTACAATCCACTACTTTCGGTTGTTAAGAGCCATTATCTTGACCAGCTAAAAAAACTAAAATTTAAGGAAATTTAATGCTTTTTTTTTAATGCATTATTGTAATGACTTTTTATCTTTCTTCGTTCTATTCTCTTTATATAAGAAAAACATTTTAAAAAAATGTTTATAACTGAAATACATTTTAAAAAAAATATATCATTTAGTAAAGTAAGCTTATTAATTTTAGGTAGTTATTTTGAATAAAGTAGTCATTTTGAATGTTGTACTTTCGAAGCAAACAATTGTCTTCAGCAAAATAAACTGTCTTCCTTTAAAATGAGTGAAAAGAAAAGGTGTGACGATAAGAGAAGAGGTTCTCCTTAAAAGAAGAAATGTGTTCTTTGCAGATGAAGTAAATTTCATGTGTAGTCATGATTCAGAGCGAAGTCAAGAGATTAGAGTTAAGTTTTGAATTCTCTGTAGGATATTCTGCCTGTTCTCCGGCCTTCACTGAGTGACATTTTAATAGGTTTGGCCTATTTATAGATACGGCTTTTCTAATTCCAAAGGAACAAAATGCAGCAGCCACATACAGAAAGGACAGAAAGACACTCTCTTTAGAAGATGCGAAATGTCTGAATGTCATGCTGCACATTGCGAATTTTCTCAACTGAGACTCGGGGTTAGAGTTTATCGCTTAGAGCAGAAACTGACCGTCAGCTATCTCCATTCTTCTTCAACTTAACGAACGCTTCAAATTGCAATTCGACGGTTGGCGGGAATAGAATGGAGGCGGCATTTTTTTTAAAAGGGTCAAAGGAGAGGAAACGAAAGATACTGTGCTAAAGTAAATGAAAGTCTTTCACAACTCGAAATAATAACGTAAGATCTAAGTCAACATGCGACTTTAAGGAGATAACTTCCTAATAAAAGGAAAACTTACGAATCAATTGCAAACTCAAATCCAAATTTAAACAAACTCCTACTCATCATGAGAATTCGATGAATAAAGACTAACTATTTTAGAAAATTCATTGAAACAGCATTTAAAGACTACAAAAATAACATATTAAAAGTGCAAAGGTCAGTTATTAGGAATTTGGATAATAATAATAGCAAAGGCTTAAGGTTAAAGAATGTGAAGGAAGATTAAAGAAAATATAAAGGTAAAAACTTACAAAAACGTGGAAAATTCACGAAAAAACAGAAAGGAGTTAAAAAAAAACAACAATAGCAATAACGAGAACCTACAAAAGAGGTTAACAAACGTGGTTAACGTAAGGAAAAGCTAAAAGAGAAAAAATACAAATGAAATTTAAAATATTACATAGCATCTTATTACTCTCTTTTATATCACCGATATAAAAGATATTAGGTACGAAACATCGAGTTATACATTTATTGTACGAAAACATTTTTACTCGTATAATATAGATTACAATACACAAAATCGCAAAAATATAAATTACATGCACACGTATGTGCAAAATTACATACACAAAAATCATCCAATTTTAACTTTACAGCATTCTGTTTGTTAAATTCCTTTAACCAGTTTAAGAGGTAGTGGGAGTTAACTAAAATCACAAACAATTTAGCTTAAATAGTCTTCTGATTTCGTTTAAAAGTGACTTCGAAATAAACTGATAAATAATTCCATCGATAATTAACTGAAAATATTTCTTAAAATTTTCCTTTGTAAGAGAAAATATTTTAATAATTTTTGGACCTTTTTGGTCTGTCCCAGATTGAATTTTTTAAAGAAATTTATCTTACACTAATTGGAAACCACACTTTATAATTAGATCTCTAAATTTTCAAAAGTCTAAGGATATTTATTATGTATTTTTTGATATCGTTATAAGACTGATTTATAAGAGATAGAATTCTTACTGTAAGTTTTCTTTACAGGAGAAACTTTCAGAATTCATATTTGCGTAAAACAACATTAAAAAAAATCTTCCACAAGTAATAGAGAGAAAGATCAGAAGTAATAGTGTGTGATTCAAAATTCATGCATTATCCCCTCAGCTCGATGTTTAAGTTAATGAAAAAAAAAATATGAAGGCATTTTTCAATAATAACAAAATATTTAAACAAAAATAAAGGAGTAGAATTAAGTTCAAAAGTAATAGTTTCCTGTTAATCATTTACTTACTAAAGACGCTATTAAGTTGCAAATGTATTTAATAAGTTTATATAGTGATGTATTTTAATTCAATATTTTTTTTTTTCTGTTCAGTCTCAGTTGAAATATTTTAATTTGTAGGTTGAATTTAGAGATAAAAAAAACACGGAAATTTAGCTAATTTCTGTAACTAAATTCTTATTTATAAATTATTATTATACATTACTAGCCCCTCCCCCCGTTTCCCGCTGGTAAGTATGCAATACACAAAGAAGACTCGATTCCAAGCGATTCAAAGTGATATTCATTTGAATGTAGTCCCCGTGGCCTAATGGATAAGACTTCTGACTGCGACTCAAACGGTTATAGGTTCGATTCCCGTTGTTCTCGATACTGTTTCTTATGGCTGCTTCATTCAGCGTCATCCATGAAATTCCGGGAATTGTTAGTTTAATATTATTTGATGAATTAGTAGAGGAAAACTATATATGACTAAAATCTTTAGTATTATTTTATTATTATATGATGTATATGAATTATTTAAAAATAATTAGGCTTTAATTTATTTTCAATTTATTTTTAATTTCCTCGCAACAATGCCACAGGAACGCAACAATTACAGAGGCACGCCCTTGTCCATTGTTGAACTGCGCCGGATAGACGGCAACATCATTGTTGAACTGCGGATAGACGGGAAAGATTTTAAATATAATATAGATTATAACTTCATGTAAATGGAGGTAAAGGATGAGGAAAAGAATTTTATTAATATTAATTTTGTGTTATTTTAAAAATTCTAATAGCTTTTTTTTTATATTTAAAACTTTCAAATTCAGATGAGATATTGCTTCTCGTCTTTAGTTTACATTCGAGAATAAGGTCATTGAAGTAGTGAAGTGCAGGAGAAAGCGTTTTATAATATTGGCTAAACAACATCTCCAGCAATAAAGACTGAACACTTTCCTTATCGTTTATTGGTGCTCTGTGAATAGTAGTTGGATTACTTCCATAATGCTGTCAATTCCACCGAAACAATATTCACCTTGGGCCAAAGCAAGTAAAGGCCTGGCCTTAGGAATGGACTTCTTTTCCTACATCTCTCTTCTTTTGCTTGCATGACAGAGTTCGTAGATAAAACTCTGTTCACAGCAACGGTCGCTTTTCATCTGACATTATCAAGTTTCTCGAGCCGCCATGCTCCTGTATCTCTAAGCTCTGACCTATTCATTGGCTGCGGGGGTGAGGTTTTTGTTCTGCTCGCCAAAGTGTGAGGCTCGCGTCGCCGACTGTCACACGAAGCCTTGTTACGCTACGGTTCTCCCCCTGGATCAATTTAGCGCGTAAAGAAAAAGGCCTCCTACCTCTGGCAGGCCTTTGTCTCCTGGAAGTCCGACTGCAGACCAGAGTCAATCATCCACCACGACGTAATTAGACATTTTCGTTGTACCTGTCACGCACAGAATACGGCTCCAATCCCTGCCGTTCAACCGGGCCTGCCTTTGCCGCTAACCAGCTCTCTCCCTAATGGCTACAGTCGCCTCGAACCCCCACCGCCAATCGATGGCATCAAAGACTGGACTTCAAGGTCGTGCAATGTAGACTTCAGCAAGATTAGGTAACATCATTTATACATAGTCAACATCGTCAATTGTCAGCAGTGAACTAAAACTGTGTTGAGAAAATCCAAACAGTTAATGAAGCAGACAACTTAAAGTAAACCAAAACAGTCATTGCAGAAATAAATAAAATAAACTATTAAAACTATTAAAACTGTAAAAAATGAAATTTTAAAAGCATTCCCAAATAACCAACATTTATTTATAAATCATTTAATAAAGAAAAACAAAAATCTTTAAACTTCATATAACGATTACACAATGAAAATATATTTGACTGCTTATTTAAATAAAACTTATTCAATAAAATTTCAGATCTTACGTATCCTTAAGCAGTAAACTGCAAACTTCATAAATTTGTGTTATGCGCCTGTAAGACTTTTGAGAAACTTACAGTCAGTTTCTCCGAATAGTCGTAACTTAATCCTGAATTAAGTTCAATTGTATCCAATAGAGTTGCGACATGAGATAATACTAACACCATTTGGAAAAATCGGCCGATAGAGTTTCCTCATTTTAATATGATATTTTTTTTTCTGCAAAAAGGCAAAACCACGTACATAAGTAAGACATCGGAAGCGCAGTGGTGCCTCTGAATAACTTGGTCTCATCCATTGTTGTTTTTTCACGTACACAAGTACTTCACAGGTTCTATGTTCCACTGTTTTCTTAATACTTAAGTGCCAAACTATACTACTTGATAGTAGTGTAATATTAAAAATTTCCGTCGCAAATTCAAACTTACAAAAATAAATAACTATTTTACATTTTTTTAATAGAACTATTTTTAGTCTGAATCACGTATATTTATCTATACCGGTACATAATTTTAAGAAAGATAAGAACGTTTTATGAAATATGAAATTAAGAAATCTTGTCTACCTAACTTTACGTCGAACAATATTCGACAAAACAATTTTAATAAATACCATCATATTAATAATACAATTGATGTTGTATAATATCATGAATTGTGACATGATAACTGGGATTTTGAAACTGTCAAAGGACAACGTTGGACAATATGAAATTAAAGGTAGGTAAATATCTTATTCAATCACACACAAGAGAATGTTAAATAAGTTTTTTTGTTCAATTCACAATGTAAAGTTACTATTGTAAACATATGTTATCTTGATCATACACTTGAGAGCAGAAAAATTGCACAGTTGCATTTGTTTACTTTTTGTTTCATTTTCCTTGCGATTCGCAATTTTTTTGAACCAAAATAATATCAATTTAAAGATCGTTTCATCACTTATCCAATGATACCCCTTAAGTGTGTTTGCGTGTCACCAGAGTGCTTTTTAGAGGAATTTCCTAGCCTATCAGAAAACCTCATTTTCATACAGACTGGGAAATGGTGATTAAAACAAAATTCAATACAAACATTTATAAAACAATCTTTATTAATAACTGGTATTACCTCCTCTAGCCTTAATTACGGCCCTCATTCGATTTTTCATCGATTTTATCAATTTGGGGTGTTGTTCTATTGTTGTAATTGTCTTGCTTTTGAAGGGACAATACACACTTAAGTGGTATCATTGGATAGGTGATGAAACGATCTTTAAATTGACATTATTTTGATTCAAAAAATATTGCGAGGAAAACAAAAAAAAAAGTAAAAAATACAACTATGCGATTTTTCTGCTCTGAAGTGTAGTTTTAGCTAGGGTGATTAGTTTTTATTCGTTTTTATGCGTAGTACACCATTTTATCTCTTCCAATGTTAAAAGGTCACGAATGTTAGAATTTTATCTGTAGTTTTGTGTAACGCAGCATAAATATTTCTGCATTTCTTTATAGTAAGAAGTTTGGACTGGAAAACAATATTGATGTTTCATTGCCGTTGTAATTATTCTCAAAGATGATTTTTAAAGTTAAAATATGTTAAGTTTCGTTAATCAATTCTAGTTCCTGTCTGATCTATTGTGGGAAATCAAAAAAGAGGGGGGGGGGTAAGATTTTTCATTATTTCTCTGCAATTTTCAGCGAGAAATTCTAAGACTGATACTGGCAGCAAACTATCATTGTCTGATTTTTAACTCACATACGTTAAGGAAAGCTCAGGGCTCAGGGTAGAACACGGTATTTGCTTTCATTTAAAATGTCTCAAACTGGTTGGGAAAGGAGTGAAGGTAAGTTGGGGGAAGGAATTGCAACAATCGATACAGCAACTTGAGTAACACGAGTCGGTGAAGTGCAAATATCACTTGGAGAAACGAGGCTCCAAGTAAAACCACCAATTGCAACCAGAGCTCAGGGCACTGAGACCAGAAGATGATATATCTTCTGGCAAGGGTAGACTGTGTATTTACCGTAGGTTCTCTAGCTGACTCTTTGTCTCACAGAAGCCCTGCAGTCTGTAAACAGGCACACAACGGGGCCCAACTCCCACTACCAGGTCATGCAACCTTCTCTACGAAGATTTTTTTTTTATTTCTTTATTTCTTCACCTTCTTGCAGAACAGGGGTAGGGGGGTGGGAGGAAGCCAAAAGACGACATCTAACATCCACTTCCATTGATCTGTCTTCAACTTCTTAGCAGGAAAGCTGATTAATTATTTTAACGTTAATATTTCATTTTAATTAAAAATTCGAATCTGCTTTTGTCAATCCCAAAAGGAATCGAAAGTCGAAGGGAAAAAATGTACTGAAGGGGGGGGTGTAAAAGAAACTCGAAAAGAAAGAAAGTCAATATCAGCGTCAAAAAAAGCTTCAGGAAAAAGCTTAGTATGTACATATTCGTGTACTCGTATATTAATAAATAAATAAATATTTTTAAAAGTTTGCCTGTTTTAGATCGATACATTCCAAAAATTACGAAAATCTACTAACATTAGACATTTATATAATGGTAAGTTATTCAAAAGCTGATAATAATAAACTTATAAATAAAAAGCTTGCTAATAAAGTTAGAGCACGTTTTTTTTTTTCTATACAGAAACTTAGAGTTACAATATGATTTTAGATGCAAAAATGGCAAAAAATAATGGATTTTCTTTCAATGTTCCAACTCCCGCAAAGAAATTATATATTAATATGGAAGGAATGCTAATGTTTTTAATCTTACAAGCACTCTTGGACAACTTTCTTCAAGGCACAATGGATCTCTTTCTCACTAAGTAAAACAAGATGTTTCTTAAAGAATTTCAAGCCTACTTTCCTTAAAATGTTGTTGTCTTTAGAATTAACTTTTTGATCTTTTTTTGTATTTTTTTTTAAAGTCGTAAAAAAAAAACCCAAAAAATGTGTATTTATATTTTTACATGAATCTGTTGAACACCAACAACAGTAGAAATTTTGTGTTTCTTTAAAAGTATAATTCAGTTGTCTGTACTGATTTGCATACTAAAATCCGATTCATTGTAATCACATCAAAGCAAGGGGAGTCAGTAGATTAGCTAAATGGATACTCATTTGTTACATAGCAAGGCTTTGGTTCTAATGCTTTTGTATGGGAATTTTTGCCGCTGATTTCACGACAAGGACCCACCAAGGACCCAGAGAATACAAGTTAAAAGCTAGATCGCCTCTTCTTAAATATTCATTCCATGTTTCAAGAAGATCCATCCAGTCATTCAAAAGTTACACCCACAGACAGACTGAGTGATTTCATAAGGTTCACTTTCCTAAAAAAAAAATTGCTCCAAAATTAAGCTAACCGATTTGACTATTTTGGTTACAATTTCAACTGAATCAATTAATTCAGAACATGTTTCCAAAAAGACAATAAAGATCTGTTGGCTAATTTGATATTTCAGTGCAGTATTCACGTCTACGGTTCAATATTATTAATTAAAATGCATTCAGAAATAGAACGCTGTATTCAGTATGTGAGCATTACCACTAGTTATCAAATGACTCATTTCGAGAGTTAACCATCAGATAGTTCATAACGAATATTATTGTTATAGCTCGGAATTAATCACCAAACGTAAATTTCAAGAGAGATTTGAAACTATTATGAAAATTCATTGCAGCCTATTTTCAGCTTCTGGATTTAATAATGAACGCAAAGAAAACTTAAGTCTTAGTTAGGTTATGATAATAGTTCTAAATGCGGTTGCCAGCTTTACAGTGATAGGATTATACTAGATAGACTGCGACTAGACTAGACTAGATAGACTACGTCATTGTTGGCGTCCAGAGAATGGACGTTGTGGCTTTCAGTTTAATGACTTTTGAACTACGATTACTGAATTGATAATTTAAAAGACTGAAATTCAATTTCAAACGTAACGTATTAGATACTTTGTCTATAAAGATCTATCCGTCAATAAAATAGTTCTAATTAAAGCAGCAGAAGCAAAATCTCAATGTAGGCAGCGCACAGCGACTTTTTACGTTCTTTGTAAAGTGAAAATCATTTGTAATCTAGTCATCAAAAATCTAACCATCTCTTCATAATATGACTAACCTTCAACGTATCAAGATTGAATTTGATCAGTTTATTATTTTTTGAGTTATAGTGCAATAATGTTCTAAACAATAGATTGACATCTTTATACGTGCTTTGCATTTCTGCTTTATCAGCATCAGTCTAAATAGAATAAATTTAGGGCTTAAATTTTGTTACAGTCAGAACACTAATATCTAAATTGAACGGGTCAGTGGTTGGAGGAGCCCGGGTTTAATTCCCAGCGGTGGTTGGGGCATTTTCCACCGTCAATTCTCCTCCAGACCGAGCCTAGGATTCACCCAGCCCTCTATCAGATGGGTATCTTATCCAGGATTGAAAAAACGACCTCAACTACTCCCGTTGTCGCGAATCTCTTGGAACCTAAATTTCCAGCATGCCCTGCAGCGGAACACTCTTTACCTTAGTATTAAATTTATTTAATAAAAAGTAAAACAGAAATTAATAAAATACAAAAATGTTTTATATTTCTAAACATTGAGCACAATTAAGCAAAATTTGTAACTACGAAAGGCACAAAGGAACCAAAAAGATTTCGCACCTCGAGAGAAGCATGAATATTAAACATGATAATTAAGAATGATTATTATATTTTCGCGTTGAGGAAGGAAATAAGAAGTAAATATTCTAATAGAATATTGAATAATAAAGAGATAATCCTTCGTGAAACTAAATTTGGTATCTCCTAAAACTGAAAAAAAAGAAACTGCCAAAATACTTTATATCTTATGTAACATAAAGAAAAATATCTAATCTATTTTTATCTTAATTTCAAAGTTAGTGTTATTACAAATCTAATCTTAATATACGTTTCAAGTTTCAAGTAACGACGATTAAAAAAAAAGAAACAAAAAAAATTCTATATTTTTTTTTCCTTGATCTGAATCACAGCCATTATCATTGTGGTAAAAAGCCTTTTTTTTTTCCTACTTCCTTATTCGAATTTTGATTTAATAATTTTTCTGACATAATTATTCACTTATTGAGACGTGTTAGTTTAACGGTGTTTTTTTTTTTTTAAATGTGATTTTGATTATTTTAACGATTTGCTTTTCTAGTGAGAGAGGAAGGAAAAAAAGAAGCCAAACCATTAAATGGTGGTGCCTAGCGTGTCTACGACCATTCAAAATATCACGATAAAAAAAATGATAGCATACTACTTAAATGTTTTTTTAATTCTGCCAGTGGTTCTGTAACAAGCCTCCGAGATTTAGATTAACGTTATATTGTAAAAGCAAATACAACACACACACACTAGAAGCAACTGTATTTCGAATTTCCAATACTGTGCCCTTACATTATCCAAGATTACGTGAATGCTACTAGATGTACTATTACGACAAGGGTTAGTGTTAGGTCTCAAAATGTCCATCGTTTAGATCAAAATTTACACCCTTTATCTCAGAGTGTAATATTCCGATTGTACTTCCCCAAAAGGGTATTCCCTGAGATTATCACCCTTCCATAAAGAAGTTAACATTATTTGGATCCTAATATTAATCAATTCTGTGTAATATTAATATCCTGTGTATTAATTTACCCAGAAAGTTCTAAACACTGTATCTTAACATACGTTATAAAGGTATTTATAATACTCTCTAACCGAATATTTCAAACTAGATAAAGTTTTTGAAAAATAAAACGAAATATTGCCGATGTGTTAATATCTGTAATAATGGTATTTATAAACCGATAAAATGTTCCTTATAAGCTTCAAAATCACAATTAAATATAACTAAGAATTAGTTTGATTTTTCCTTTTTCCCTGAATTTCAGTTTTTACACTTTTTCTTTAATTAAAATAAATTAAGTTTCAAAAATTAAAATGCTTTGCTCTACTTTTAATATAATTTCTAAACTCCAAATGTTACGAAATTTTTTTAATAGTAAATAATAATAGCAGAGAAATTAAACTTCGATACGAAAAAAAGCTGCTCGGTAAAACGTTTTTATGTAAACATTTTCTGAAAAAACCTTGTCATTATTTTTTTTATCAATTATATAAAGGCTAATACTTTCTGCAGAGACTTAATAAACATTAGAAGTAATTTATATTTAAAAAATTTTGAACATTTATGCCTGCAGTTTACTTCTATAAAATTTGTATTAATTTTTTGAATTACTTTAATAAATCGATAAATAAATAAATATTGCTTACAAAATATAACAGTATAAAACATGATAAATAATAATAAAATTAACAACTTTTTGAAGACAACTGGATAACATTATTTACACCTAACATCCCCATTTACTAAAAATTCCCTCTTTAGATATCCAAAATGGATGCTACCTTAATTATTATGAAATCTTAATAAAGTATGCAATTAAAATCTTCAGAAAACTTTTTTATACTTCAGAGTTGTTCATTAAAAAGTCTAGGAAAATATTAATATATATAAAACTTCTAAATCTTGAAAAAAACTTTTTTTTTTTAGTTATTGAAATACAGGGAACCTTTATTTGAATACGTGAAATGTTTCATAAAATCTTACAAATACAATTCTGTGAGGAAGTAAAAAAAAAAATATAATCACTCATGCAATTTTCACCGCCTAGCCATGGAACATATGCACCATGTGTGGAATCATAAGCGTGAAGTATGGCATTACTCCAAAATTTGAATACATTATCAAATGGTGGGAGCTTTTTATTAAAGGAATCTAGCAGAGTTTCAGAGCTATCGGTAAAGCTTATTTCATTCTCTTTCATTCAATGCTTATAAAAAGTTATGAAATAAAAAATAGCTAAGATTTATGGACAGATGAAGCATCAGGATTCCATCAATGTTTCCCGAGCCTCAGAACTTCCATCTTTATGACAAAATATTTAAAGGAATTAAATATCTCTCTAAAAATTAAGATACAAGGACTAAAACTTTGTAGTAAGTGTTTGTTTATTCATTTATTTAAAATGTAAAATGTAGTTGTTAAATTACCTCGTTAACCAAAGTCTAGAAATTTGTTTATAAAAGATCTCAAACTTACAATTTTATATAGATTTTATATTGTTTCTTTTATGTTTCACAAATATTTGCATCCGTAAATTCTAAAAAGTAATACTGAAATATAAATTTATTTTAAAAGTATAGTAAGAGATCATGTGAATCTATTTTAAAAATATAGTAAGAGATCATGTGAATCTATAAGGTATTCTTCAAATAACCTGAATCCACTTCCTTATTATTATAATAAGATAAAATATTTTCTTAAATGATTCTCATTATTGAATTTTTAACTGCTCTACGATTTTCAAAAATAATAAATAAATAGCAGTTCACGGATGATTTTAAGCAATTGTGTTAGCTTTTTTTAATTGTCCATAACTGTATTCAAACACGTTAAATTTTTATCTTCAAATAACAGTTCATTTGGTATTTAATTTAATTTTTTCAATAAATTCTTTATATATAAATACATAAAACTGAGCTGGAATTTCTGCAACTTTTAGCAATTAATTTTAATTGAAAAAAATATGATAGAGAAAAGTAAAAAAAAAAAATTTAATTTTCACGTTTATTTGTGTTGACGTTATATTCGAGTAAAATAAATGCTTCTAATAATTTAAAAGTATGATCAAATGTGTTCCTTAACAATGCTTAAAGTTCAACACACTATTTAGGGCTACACTGGATATAAATTTACATTTATTATCTTATCTAAATCTATCTTCAAGTGTTAAACTGTTTTCCAGTTTATGACAGGAAGCAGCTGTACACGATACGTCGGTTTGTCATATTTTCCAATATAAATTCTTTAATGGAATATCAAAATGGGCCTGTGTTGCATAGCTGATTGAGTTGAGATTCATTCCGCTGTCACTAAAGATACATCCACTACAGAGCCTTGTAGATGGCGGGGCTTATCATGTAAAATGCAAACTGATCAAAACATAGCGACAGCTCGGTTTGTAAAAGTGAACAAATGCAC
Source organism: Thereuonema tuberculata (assembly GCA_023159025.1). NCBI lineage: Eukaryota > Metazoa > Arthropoda > Chilopoda > Scutigeromorpha > Scutigeridae > Thereuonema > Thereuonema tuberculata. The sequence goes on along the minus strand of JAFIDM010010028.1, from coordinate 13,301,811 downwards.
AGCTTCGGATTAACTGACTCCGCACAGTTTTCGCTCTACGAGTCTCTGTTTATCGAACACTTTTCGACCGTTTCGGCGGTTAAAGGGCCTCGAATCGTGGAGGCGGCTTTAAGAGTTGGAACGAACCTTCTTGACGCCAAGGCACGCTAGGAATCGAACCCTCTAACGGCTCTCCTATATTCTGATGAAGTGACTTATTGCTGGCTGGTAACAGAGAGGAGATAGGGACGCGTTCGCAGGCACGACAAATACCCGGCCATGAGTAAGCGAGTGCAGGGACCTAATTAAGAGCTGGTCAAGCTCCCGCCTTCGACGCCATCCCTGTTAATTGCCTCCAACTCCGATCACAGGCCCCC
>JAFIDM010010028.1:13267885-13301445 GCA_023159025.1 Thereuonema tuberculata | reverse complement strand
AAGATGTGCAGGCAAGTCCAGCGGTCTTTTGTGATCTCGGGAGCGCATTCTTCACTGCTCCTTCCACCCCCAAAAAAGATGGGAGGAGGGTTCCATTGAATTGCATTTGCTGAATTTTTCAAAAGATCTTTCAAAATGTACTTTACCGATCCATTTTATAACCTCCAGAATGGTAGATATGCCTCTGCTCGTAATCAATATTTTCTGGTGTTGCCTGAATAATAAAAATTGATACCCCAGCACTTCAATACGAAAACCGTTCAAGCAGCAAAGATAATATAAATAACCATAAAAGATGCAACCAAATCCAAATGGCAATATTGCTTGCAGAAAGTTTAAGATGCCCTCACCACTGATATTGCTTCACCTACAATACGTAATAAAACTCGTTATGATTACTAGTTATCAGGCAATTCAAAAGAATACAATAAAGCAAAGAGAAAAATCAAAATGCATTTACTACTAAGAAAAGCGTATTTCGAAGATTGTATATTTACCTAATACTTTCGCTATATAAAAAAAGCCACAAATAACTGTTGTTTTATTTTAGCATCTCTAATAACTTATATTCCTTTGAAACCTTTTTTTTATATTAATAATTAATAATGATTCATCAAATTAATTTTAAAGTTATTATTTATTAAGTTTCAGAATATAAATGAAAAAAATGCTAAATGGGTTATTTTTATTTAATTTCTTTTGTATTTCTTTTAATGTTGGAGCATATATTAGATATTAGAAACTGAATTTTAATTACGATTTTATTAATTTTATTCGTTCTTATTTCTCATCCCAACGTATATAACTGAACCTTTCAAGAGTAATTGTGTGTTGAAGAGGGGTTTTTCCACAAAAGAACCCAAAAATCCCCTGAATTTGAAGCATATTTTTACAAAAGAAATTTAAATGTTCTTGTCTATGTGTTGTTATTTTTAATTTAAATTGTTTTTACACATGTAAAAATTCTTTATTTTTTAGTTCGTTTTTTACTGACTGACTGACACAATTTTATTTAGATGTGCCTATTCAGTAGTTGTAGAAGTGTCTTTGAGTGATAAAATATCTACTTAAATTAAAACACAGAAATGAAATTAAACTTAAAAATCATAAAAACATTGGCTGTTAAAAAAAAGGATATAGTAATAATTTTAAATTTTTACTTTCAAGTTTCAGAATATAAATGAGAAAATGCTAAGTTGAATTTGAAGATTCTACTCCGGATAAGACTTATAAACTCAGAACAGCTGTCCTAGAATCCCTAACTGAAAAATAAATTCTTCATTGGATCCACAAAAACAAGGACAAACAAACATTAAGATATATCACGAAACTTCTAAATTTGTGATAAAAATTAAACATTTACTGTATTTCATTCGAATTGTTTTTTAATAATTTTTTTGGTGAACGAATTTATTTTATTCCATTTAAGTTTAATAATAAGTGTAAAGGAAAAAAAAAAACTCTTTACAGTGAAGAATTTTAACTGTTAGCCACTTTAAATCTTAAATGATACAACTGCAAAAGTCTCAGATTTTATTTCAGGGCTTTAAATATTTCAAAATAACATCGTGATACTCTAAACAGCTTTTAAGATTGTAGTTTTTCAGCATTCTTAAAGGTCCCAAAAGTCAAGAATTAGTTTCACAATTGGCGCGTTCATTAAAAGGAATGGCTAGAAAAGATGACCAAAACACTGTTTTCCGCTGTGCAGCTGCAGCAATGGCACTGCCAATAATTATAATGGACAGCATTAGCAAAATAACCACCTATTAGCCAGAAGAGCTAAAATAAACAGAGAAGAACTACATTTGCTCAAACCAGAATTAAAGACAACCCCCCCCCCCCCCAATGGTGGAGATTTAGCAGGACAAGACCATTGAGGTTTGTTTCCTTATTTGGTAATCAAGATACAGTTGGCATACACTTAACAAGTACGATAAGATCCAAAACTATACTTGAAAAAGAGTGAGGATAATTTAAACTTACCTAAGTACTTCAGGTAAAATTTAACGTGTGCAGAATGCCGTACGATTAAAAATTGATAAAAAGTCCTTTGAAAAACACACTAAACTTAACAGTCACGTGACTAGTTTCGAAAGCCCTTACGTGACTCTGGTCACATGATTCTGTTACGCTAATTTTAGTGTGGTTTTAACGGACTTTTTATCAATTTTTACCTAAGAAGTTATTTTTATTTACACATATTAATTTTTACTAATAAAAATACCATAAATTGCATTTTAGTTAAAAATATGCTTTTTAGAATAATAATATGATAGCCTTATCTTCATCGTTTTGAGTAGTCATTAGTATAATAATGCTGTTCATGTTTCGTACATTTCAGTTAAAATTACTGTAATTTATGGTATTTATGGTCAGTTCCTATATAACTAATTTTATATTCCGTGTTCAAAAGGAGTTTTATAATTATTCTTTTTTGGCCCTAAAAAGTTTTATTTCCGTGTTCTAATGTATACCAGCATCTGTAAGAGTCTATATTTGCTACCATTTCAATTTAAAATTTTTAACTTAAGATATATTTGAAATATTCTGATTTTTTTGTGAATTTTAAAGGCTACAGTTCTTTCCTATAAGTTTCCTATAGGTGTAATCAAAATGTATGTGATCTTCCATTAAAAGCTGTATCGAAATTCTGTAATAAATATTTTTTAGTTTTAAAATTTAACAGATGTCCTTCATCATTCCAATTACAAACTTAAAAATATTATACAACTAAACTATGTTTTAACTTTATTTAGAAGTCATAATAATCTTTATTAAATAAAAAAGAACCAGATCAAGTTTCGATTCGCGTTTCCAATTGTTCGATTGGTTCTCAGAATTATTTATAAAAAACTTAAATAATAAATAGCAGTGTTAAATTTTAAACTAGGCCTAACCGGAAATTATATAAAATGAGCGAGAGTGATCCATTGATCTGCATCAAAACAAGACCCAATGCCATTAAAAATGCAATCAATGCTGATGCATACAATAACTGGTTAGTGCAACACAACTCATTTTATTGAATATTATATATTGATAATTCAAACAAAAGTCGTTACTATACAACATTAGTTATTATAGGAACTTCTGTATTCTCGTTACCAATCCATACAAATCAGTTGTTTCCATAAATTACAAAGTGCTCCATCAAAATCGAAAGCAACTACGCTCATATATTAGCTTTTCCAAACAGTAACAGTTTTATTATTATATTAAATATAGAAAGGAAAAATGCCCGAATCACAAAATATCTGTGAAACATCGTCTAGCAACTTCATAAATTATTATTACATCTTTTCTTGTAATTTCTGAAAAATTCAATAGTGTCAAGTAAAAGAAACAGCAGATGCAAATTATTTTTTATAGTCTACGTATATTATTAAACGAATTATACGAAATAAAATAAAAATTATCATTAATAATTATTATCATTATTTATTTTTATAATAGATCTGGTTTGTTTATTTTTTAATTTAAATTCGTGACAATTTTTTATAATGCTAGAGAAGCTTAACATTAAAGGTATTAATAAAGTTAGAAGTATAAAGAATATGTAAATCAAATTACTCCTTACATTACTTATATGTTTTTTTTTTGTAATTAAAGTTGTAAAACATTTAAAAAGTGTTGTTTGCTGTAAAAGGAAAAGCGAGTTTCCTTCGAAAAGAGCTTCAATTTTTGTGGTGTTATAAAACATTAATTTTGCTTCTTGGAAGGGGCTCGTTAGAGTTGGCCAACATATCTGACAGTAATTCAATACAAACCTCCCTTGCCGGTGAACAATGCACGAAAAGGAGAAAAGAAAAAAAAAAGAGAGAAAAAAAAAACCCGGAGAAATGCTAGATTTTTTTTTCTTTTTCCCCTCCTTATCCTGCCTTTCTTCTGCCCCTGACGTTAAATGAAAAGGGTTTGTCGAGTGCGATGCCGTTGTCTTGAATCGGGGTCCGGCGTATTCAGGTGAGGCCCTGATGGCTGAGTATTGATCTGGATTTGGCAAAGTAACCATTGTCTCTACACAAGACCTCCAGCCGGGGAGGTGACAGCATCAACATGGCTCCACGACGAGCAGACACACTGACACTGAGGTGCAGGGAATTCAACCCGAGCGCTTGATTGCCAAAAGAAGGATGACTTGCCCTGGCACAACCACACTTCTGAACGCTATAAATATCTGGGATTATGGGCAATTAAGTCCACGTTTGGATTTTTAAAAATTACAGGAAAGAAAAATCAATTATTAAAAATATTCAGTTCTCATAATTAAATTTACAATATGATAACATCCTTCTTAACACATTGTGAAAAATTTATAATTACTAGAGGTTTATTGTTCATTGTAAATTTTTAAATCTAAATAATAAAGTATTGAATTAAATAATAAAATGTAATAAATAAAAAAATGTTAAATAAAAACAGAATACTTCCGTAGCAGACTTTTCACAATATTTACATAAAGTATTCAGATCTTAATAAAGTAAAATTTTTATTTTAGATCAATAAATATTATTTCTTCCTTTCCCCAATAAATGCCTTTTCAATCATTATTCTCTACTTGAGGCTTTTTAATGTTAGTAATTGAAAGTTATTTTAGAAATTATTTATTATTTAATTTTATAAAATTCGTTTTCTTAAAGTAAAAATCCAAGTTAAAAAGTGCTGAGACTGTGTTGTTTAAAACAGATAAGGTATCAATAATTTAAGTTAACTGAATTTGAACCTTTATAAAATTAAATACTCATTTTTTTTGTTTGTTTATAAGAATCTTTCACAACTGCTGATCTGAATAACGAGTAAGAATCTGGAAAAATTTTATCGTAATTTAAAACCGCATCAATTTTGAAATACAGAATTAAAGAGTAATTTTTATAATTTTTTGTAAGCAAATTCATCCTTTTTTAAAAAAAAACTGCAACTACTGAGACGCGTTCGCATTAGAACTGTGCTAATACAGGATACTTAAAACATTATTGGAACTAAGACATTATTCTGCAGATTAAGAATTTACATTTACATTACAAGTATTTACAAAAGTTGCTTGTATTTCAATGACCATTTCAAAGAAAAACTTTTAGCACAAAAAAAAAAATCTGAAAAAAAATATTGCACACTTTTTTTCTAATATATCCGATAAAAGAAGTAACTTAATTGAGGTTTTTTTTTTTATACTTTGGTTTTAATGACTTGTAAATCAGTTGAATATGAACATTCAATAAATATAAATTGAGTAAATCAATGCAGACTCACATACAGACACACTTAGAAAAACCAATAATATTTACTGCCAGTCTGCTCCTTGTGAGTGAGTTCTAAACCATGATGGATTGACTAAACACCTTGTCATTTGTTGCGTGGGCGTCGTTATTCACACGTCTCGCCTCATTACCTATCGAACTGCGACCAATATCCATCCGAGTGGGGCGTCAGAGCTTCTCTGTTGCGATGCAAAACTATGCCAATTTTCCCTAGCGAGGAGAAATGTAGCTTTTTCCGCCTGCACTACCCACAGCGACCACTTCACTGTCATCTCACCTGACTTCCACACTTGGAGATTTAATAGGTCTCCCCCGCCAATTCCCATGCAAAAGCCATTCCCTCCTTTCATGTCATACATTTTTCATTGTTCCGAAAGGATCACCTCGGTATTTGTTTGATATTTGAATGATAAGCAATGCATCGGTTATTCTGCACTCAGCCTTTAGTCTTTTTTTTCCTTTCCTCCAAAAAGTAATAAAGCAAGGAAGAAAAAATTAAATATTCATTCCATGACCTCGTACAGACCAACTGCATTTGTGGCTGATCTAATTGCTACCTGGACCTCGGTTAACTGGAAAAAAGAACAACCTAAAGACCACCCTCACTGCTATCTTTAAAAACCTTTCATCCTTTTGCGAAGAACGACTTTGACTGAATATTCTCGATGTAGATAGCTGTTGGAACAAGGCCACCAACCATTGTTCACACGACAAATGTAATTCTCCTGGTTACTACAACGAGGAAAAAGACATTCTTCAAACAGGATTTCAATTAATTACCCTCATTTTTATACTTAAAAACTTCAATAGATTTAAAATAATATTATTCAATATTTTATAATATTTAAATGAATCTGGAAAAAAAATAATGTATAATATTTATTCGAATCTGAAAGGTAAAAGATATAATACATAATATTTACAGGAATAAAATTTTGTTCTAAAGAACAAAAATTGATGCAGTTGTCAAATGATGAGTTATCAACTGATAACTCGAAACAGCTGTCTAGGAATCCTACCAAAAAAAATATGTGATGTGGAAATAGTTTAGGCTTTTCTCATCATTTTTGAAATGATCATTCCAATACATTGGATTCCAACAAATCACGCTAACAAATTGGATTTTAATGAAATTCTTTTTATAGAAAAGTCATAAGAGCACTTTTGGATGAGAATTTAATTGCACAACTTTTAAATTTATTTTGTTTGATCTGTCTGTCAAATCACACTCTGTCTCTTTGAAGAAGCTGTGATATATATTATTATCAATTGGAAAATTAACTGATGAGAATTTACCAATTCAAAAAGTTGCAGAATGAAACAAACTAGTGTTTGAAAGATGCGTAGTATTACATTCCACATTTTTATTTATTTCATCATATTTTTATGATGTAAACTAGTCAACACTAGAAAAATGGAATCTTGAAAAATAATAACAAAAGTTTAAAAAACATTTTCAACTTTTTTTTTTTTTTTTTTATTATTTCAATCTAACTTAACTTAACATTAAATGTATATTTTAAGATTATTTTGCATATTTTGCATTAATACAATAGTGTCTTAATCGATTAGATTTTTAGATTTTTTTTTTTATTTTTATTAGTAAAATTCAGGATGATAATTCTTCAGTTCAATTTTAGTCCATTTTGTTTACTATCTAATCAAGAAAGAACGAGGAAGAAAACCGATACAGAAAAAACGGTAAATCTTAGTCCATTTAGTGAAGAGTTGGAAAATAAAAGGTTACATTATGATCATATAAATAAACATTACCTCGGAAGCCACTGAAATTTTCAACAATTATTTTACCCTCGAAATAATTTTTCAGATGTGTTGATGACATTTTTCTTGTTTTCAATTTAAAATTACAAACTAAGTTTCTTATCAGTTTTTCTTTCCGCTGCTAACGTTCCACCAAAACAGTAATAATGTTTACTGAAGGAATGGAAAAATGTTTCAACAAGAAGTTCAAGAATTTACATCCTGATTTTCTTAGAAACAAGAAATTCTAAGAAATGACATCTTGAGTCGAGAAAACGACATAAATAATAAAAACTGTAATTTCTGTTCACATAATAGGAATTTTTGATTTTTTTGATTAAATTCGCTTTATTTACATAAATAATCAAAGCAGGTGGAATGTATTAAGGATTTAATATTCATTGTTTATGGCAATGAGATATTAACAGAAATAGATAGAAAACCATTGCTTATATTCGAAAGTCTTTCTATGGGAGTTTTTACATATTCTCGCTCTAATTTCTCTAGAAAGTTTCAAATGTAGAAGGTAGATCAGACCTAGCCCTCGAATAGGCACACAAAGTTTCAAGAAGATCCATCCAGAGATTCAAAAGTTATTACTGGTGAACTTTCACAAACTGACTGACTGAATCTCAGTATCCTATTGGCAAGTTAACTAGAAAAGCAGTAGATATACAATCATTTCTTTTACTCTATCATACGTTACTATTATTTTTCACCAATATTTTCATTTCAAAGAAATTATTCTGAAGGAAATTCTGGAAAGTAATAGCAATTTATAAGTTCAAAATAATTTTGTTAATCTACAGCCGTGATAAAAAGTTCCATCGGTTCAATGTCTTTCATTTTTAAAACTATTTCTGCTGACATTATTAAAAAACATTGCGTAAAGCACATTACCACATTCTGAAGAGATGCAAAAGGAATTTCGTAAAATTTAATTTTCTCTGTAGAGATTAGAGAATACAAATGCTCTAGAGCACTCAATGGATTACGTCAACTAAATCCAAGATGTTTCTGGCAAATTTAACTGCTGACAAACACAGAGTTCTGGTTCGTTCATGCTTAATTGCTACTCTTGAGGTGGACATCTTCGTCTCAATGATTTCAGGAAACCCTGAGAAGTCTTTCGATCGAATTGTTTGGAACAATTCAGTCAATACACTACGGATTAAAATATTAACTTTGGTAAAAAGCTTCTTTCGTTAAGTCTTGAAGAAAAATTAATATTTTTATCTTCTTAAAGTGCAGCTAAACAACAACATCGTCTTCTTTTTCTTTCTTATTGTAATCATCTGCAACCTATTTCTGATATTCAAAACGTTTTCTTAATAAAAAAAATAATTTAGAATGTTTGTAGTTTCAAATTTCTAAAATTTATGTTGATTTATAACGGCTAGTTTTAAAATTATTAAATACAGAATTATAATTAAAAAAATATTTATTTTCCGATTTTAGCTTGCAACAATCTGACAACAAATTTCTAAATTAACTAACAGCTATATTAGAGTGAGAGGAATTCATTTCGTACGAATGGCAGGATGACAATAAAATAATCGTGCTCCTGTTCTAGTTTGAGCGTAAAATAAGCATCACATAAAATTTTATGAAATGGGGCCTAGTTGTTTTAGCGTGTTCAGCATAAAATAGATAGAGAAGTAAATTATTGAAGCTGAATTGTAGGGCTTAACCTTTTTAAAACTTAAATAAATAATGGGACAACAAGTACTTTTATATCTGAAATCGACTATCTGTTTAAAGTTAATACTTTTATTTATTGTAATGGACGGCGGACGGACAAACCTAGGCAATTATGCTACTACATGGTGTACTTTATTTACACTGACCCCCTCTGTCTTTTTAATTTATTTTTTTTGTAAAGTTTTCATGATTTATGACAAAGCATCCGCACAGAAATGCCATTAAGGTTTGTCTTAATTTTATTTTTCTGTTTTTGAAGCGCCTTAAACTTAAAAGCTCTTTGGAAAACGTTTTCATCTCTGCATCTGATGGAATGAAAACAGACGCTCACCTTTCGAAATGAAATACTGACAAGAGAAGATTCGCCAACACTTTAGTCCTGAAATGCTTAAAGCCTTTTCATGTTCTTAGAGTTTTATTTCCACCATTAATAAATGGCGGCCTCCCTTCTCCGATCGTACGTCAGCGCATTTCGTTGACTGCGGAATGGTCTTCCACAATGAGAAGCAATTGGAAAAAAAAATCGACATTGAATAAATAACTTTTCGAATTCGTTCCGCATCAGGACTGTTCCAAAATAAGTCGCCGGAACAGAGGAAATCGTTCCGTTAAGAGGAGGAGGGGTGAGGAAAAATACACAAGCAGATATTTTTTCTTCCTGATGGAAAGTTTACTTTAGGCACTGGGTGTGTAGTAGTTACAGCAAGTGAATGTCATCTCTAGGCCTAACGCATGTGCTACCCAGATTCGCCAAAGACAAAACGGACTAAAAATACCACAGATAAACAGGAACTTCCTGAAGAACTTATAGCCTACTATTTCTTATTTTATTTTATTTTTTTTTCATTATTTTTAAAATCGTGAAAACTGACACAAACGAAATATTTACTTTTTCAAATTGTTTTATCTCCTGAATATAAAAATAGTAGCTTTTCCTTTTAGGCTTCTGAAAGACATCTCATATCTCCGGTTTGTCTATCTGTGGACACATATCCCACAATGCTTCGCAACGGCTTCTGTTAGCTCAGTGGTAGGTGGCCTGAATGTTGTAGATGGCCTGTTAGCTCAGTTGGTTAGAGCGTCGTGCTAAAAACGAGAAGGTTGTGGGTTCGATCCCCTCATGGGCAATTCTTATTCTTCATTCTTTTCTGCCCATTTTAAATCTTTTCACAGTTTCTCAACTTTAATTTTTTTTTAAATCATTATTAGGAATTCAGTGTATTAACAAGGTTTGAGTTAAGAATGACGATTATTCCATATAAATAGGGGTGGGTAAGATAGCATGGGGTCGCAAACAGACTCGCGCGAGCAATTTCTAGACCACCCCAGCGCAGTCTATTCTAAAGTAAAGGTGACTCAAAAGCCGTTCGAAGCACTGTGATTGGTTTACTAATCACTTACCTTGTTTTAATGAAAAAACAAAAATATGAAAAAATCCGCACTATCTAATTAAGTTGATTTGAACCAATTAAATTTAATCGTGTCAAAACGCGCGCAAATTCCTTTACAAAATAAAAGGATTAATTCTCATTATTAGAAATCACTGTTTTCTTCCCTTGTAGCACATTTTTGTGACCTTCACGAGCTAATTTCTCGATAAAAACCTACTTGGAAAAGATCCACATTTTTGGCGCTTACTTTCATTTGAATTAGATTAACTCAGTTAGATTCCGAGCCTTTAAAATAAGAAATTACAAATTTAATTGACAACTTTCAGCAAAAGGAAAACTGAAAACTAGGTTGGAAACATTGAGTGATTTGATACCAATACAGAGATTATTTTCACGTCTTCACATTGCAAATATATACATATATGTAATAGATAAAAATATCTTTAAGGAAAGCAAGCTTCTAGATCTTTCTGGAAGTTCTGATTTTACTTTTTAAGGCTTCGAAATTGCGATATTACTCTTCAAACAGTAAAGGGCCCTGCGCTACTTAAATGTAAATTTAATTTTAAATTATGCAATTTAAATGCATTAGGGAATAGCAATCAACATTGCCCAACGTTCAAGTACATCAGGTAAAAAGCTATTAGGACAAATTAATTGAATAAGAGTATGTTGTACTTTCCTGTACAGTTTTTCAATGTAAGCTCTTCTATTTTTCAGTTTGTTGAAAGGATATACTTTTTCTTTCTGGAATCTTCCGTTACGGGGCAGATTGTCAAGCCTCATAATACATTTAGCCTTTAAAAACAATCAGAGATCAACTAGAATATTGCAGTCCTTGATTTTAAGATAACTCGAAAGTTTCTCATGCACTTATGATTTATCAAAGAGAAACTTGTACTTTCATTTTGGTGAATAAGGTGTGATATGGATCACCACGTTCCAGAACAATTCAGATAAGCACTGTTCCACAGTGGAACATTTTCTCCGCTTCCTTTATTGACCTCGTATATCTGCAGGAAAATTCAGACTCACTCCTAGTGAATTTTACCAAAGGGGATACACGGCTGCCGTAGCATCTTGCAGAACAACTCGCCACCAAATAGTTTCCTATTTCCGCGAGACGATTCTCCAACTCTGCGAAGACCTAAATGGAATGCTTTGGCAATCCATCACAAAGGTTTAACTAAATCAACTTCTCATTGGTTGAGATGTTTACCACACATTATTACATCTTATTCTGATCATTTACGAGGTAAAAGAAAATAACGTAGGTACCTTAACAATGTAATAATAATTTAACGTGTGCACAGAATACGATTAAATAATTTCGGTCGATACTCACATTTAAAATGCTTAAAAAACATTTATACGAATTAAAATATATAAAATCACGACCGGTTTCGCTCCTTTTTACACTTGTAAAAACTCCATAAAAAAGAAGCGAAACCGGTCGTGATTTTATGTATTTTTAATTCGTATAAATGTTTGTTAATCAGTTTAAATGTGTTTGTTGGCCGAAAATATTTGATCATATCTTCACAATCTAGTCTTAAGTATTTATTAATTTAACAGTAGGTACGTGCTCAGACATAGTGAAAACTGGACGTTCTGCGTTGGGGAGGAGTTTAAAGATTGAGAGGGAGAGACCGAAGTTATAGCGCTTTCATTTAAGTTAAACCATATTTTTTTTTTAGACCATCTGTTGTAGCCTGAATTTTTTTGATGGGGAGGGGACAGGTTCCCTTTTGAGAGATTGGAGAATGGAGCCAAATAAATGGGACTATTTTCAATTGGACTCTAAATAAGCTAATTTACAGAAATCCTTCCAGTCGTTTTAGCGTAAGCCGCCTATAAACAGACAAATGAGCAACAGAGAAACAAAGGAAAAAAAGGTGCAATTGGAATAGAACGACTTCTCTTCCTGAAACAAAACAAAAAGCTTCTTGCAATTACCAATAGTGATTTTCGTTGATTAGCCCCTGATATAACAAACGTGCCTCGAATTGTCTTCAGATGCTGAGCTGATTAAGAGGCACAGTTTTAAATAAATAATAAATCATTTTTACGTTCAATCATTTGTTGCTGGAAGTACAATCTTCTGATAATTTTTAATGCCATTATATGGATTAAAAACCGGTTAGAGAAATAGTCTGTCTACCTGTTTCCTTTTTTTTATTAAAATAGAACTCTAGGAGACCTTTCTCAAACTCACAGGAATTATCACTTTTACATTAGTAATTCATATATTACAAAAATGAACTATTTATGTTTAGTTATATACGAAGAAAAAAAATTACAAACACAAATTAATTCAAGTTTCCATTAATAATGTATTTATTTCTCCAGCAGTATCAGATAAAAATGTATCATACTGACTATTATCAACAATTTAAGCAGCAAAAAGTTATTTTTTTTCTATCCTGTATCGACTATTATAATCTGAACTAAATTTCCAACATTATGGAATTCTAAGCCTCGTAGAAATAAAAGAATTTGAAAAAAATTGCAATTTTAAGCAGAAATAAACGTTAACATTTTGAAGAAATATTTTAAAGCCATGTATTCAAAGAATTCAAACGTTTAAAATAAATATAAAAAAAAATTATGAGCATTACTGATTTTGATAAAAACTAGATCTCTGTATGATGTACATTCATTTACCTTTTTACTATCGTCAGAATCACTACCAGAAACACACCACTTCAGAGCTGGATTTTTAGTTGATACAAAGAAGCTGAATGTTGTAACTATTTATTTTTGAAAAATTTTAATCTATTAAAATCCTAATTTACAAAAAAACTGTTACTTTATTTTTGTTTCCACATTCGATTTTCAATTATCAAAAATTGGTTTTTAAATTGTTGTGTTTATGTTAAACACCGTAATTATGAATAATTTGAGTAATTTATTCCTTAAAAGAAACAAAAATGCAGGGCTCCTTAAAATATCAATCAATTATATTAACAATCATCATCCAACCAAAAGAAAGTAAATAAAAAAAAAGATCACGACCCTGATATCCAATTTCCAGCCAAAAAATAACAAAAGAAAAAGACATAGTTTACAAGCTTGGAACCAGTGCTAACAGATTTCTTAGCATTTTACACGAAAAATATGTCTAAATACGATAATAATTTACTCTTCATTGGCAAAATATATTCTAAAACATATTCAAAATATTCAATATATATAAACAATAAAAACTTTTATTTATTAAAGACAAACTGGTGTCACATTAATCTCATGTAAAATTAAAAATAAAACAAAAAAAAATCAGATACACATATTTAGGGCAGTAAGCATAAAATTAAAATTCAAAATTTATAATCATAAAAATCGGAAAATTTCATATGGCTTCTTAATATAACGCCAAGAAAATTAGAAAATAATGAACAGTTCCGAGCTCTGCCCTCTTAACTTTTGTCTACGAGACAGTAATTTGGCAAAGCAGATACTAAAATTAGCTGCAGAAGTTGAGAAAACCAGCAAATGATAAACAACATCTCCAAAGTCGCTGTTGATTGGTGGTGGCCGTCACTCCGTGTTCTTGTACATACCACGACTCCCGAAACAAAAGGTGGGGAAAGCAAGACTCACGAGTCCTTCTTGTGGTTACCCAAAACTCCGGCAATATGGACAGGGAGATTTGTGCAAGCAGCGCACAGCTGCAAATGTAATTACTTTGAAACAAACAATTACTGGGCTGTGTCACAGTTTGCCGGGGACCTCTTGTGTACACCACGCCAAAAAGTTTTTGTGTCGTTTCTTGCTTTTAACTGTTTATGTCAGCAAGACGCTAGCTTCTCTTTTTTTTCTTCTTCTTTCACCCTCGCTTTCATGGCTGCATCTTCCAATTTTCTTGGCAGAAATAATCCAAATAAAATTACACCCCGCGAATCCGAAGCTAAGCAAATACAAAACAAACAAAAACATTTCAGCTCAGCAGTGCTTTTCTAAAGTCGAAGTGGAAAGCACTCTCTCAACAGAATTTTTCTTCCTCAATCCTTACGTCTTACTTGAACGAGTGTGCACATACACATGAACTCACAATCCCCTACAATCATACCCAATATTTCCAATAAATTTTTTTTTTTTTGAAAAAAAAATCCTTATTTGTTCCAATAACATTGTTATCATAAGTAGTCCACTGTAAGTGCGTTAAGCGGAACTCGCTAGGTTAACACTGAACGAAGAAATAAATGAAAATCTATATATTGATTTACCGAGGCAAGCATTCTACATCTTTCATTTGCAATGTTTAGATGTGGTTTTTGGTAAAGGAATACATTGAAATCTATGTCAGAAAACATAAGGGTAATAAGAAAATAGTAAAATGCGATTAAGGACAATAATATGTAGTTCCAAAAACTAACAACACTAGGAAATTTATGAATAACATTTTTCTTTTTGTTGCTTACAATTCTAGCTTACACTTCTAGCTATTTATGCAGCCAGAGGAGATAAAGATGTAAGGGTTATTATGTAAAAGTTAAAGTTAATTCAAGGACTTATATTTGTAAAAAACCTAATACTAACCACATATTATCATATGGTTACTTTCTTTTTAATTTTTTTTCTAATTTCTTTAATCAAATTGAGATTTGAGATGATTTTTTAAAATGATTTTACTTCTTCCATAAGACCACAAGGGATACATTACAATTTCTTAAATAGAAATTTTAATAGAACAATTCATGTAATTTTTAGAAACTAAAAAAAAATCTGGAAGTATTCACTTTGTGAAGTAATGTATCCGATCTAAAAAAAATTTCATGTACCGAGATCAATAAAAAAAGAAAAATAATTTTAAAAAAAGTATCCGACAGAGTAATTATCGCCAATTTTAAAGATCTCGAGCCACTAACTAATAAAAGACAAACCACTTTATTTTATTTATATTTTGGCTGTTGCCTTTTTCCAATTCTAAAATTCTCAAAATTTGACTGGTAGATCCGATTTTTACTGTCACCCAGTACATAATAACTTGTTTCAATACCAAGACAATGCTTGTAATGTTTTTTTTTGTTTAAGTTTCTCAACAAATGGAGCAGCTTCATTTCCACTAATTAATGAAAGAAAAATGCAGCTCGTAATAATAATTCCAATATACCTAGAACACTTTTTATTGTCAATGCGACAAATTAATGTAAGTATTGCGACAGCATAATTCACACATGAATTATTTAAACATATTTAACATTGAATTAATTTTGTGTGCTTAATTTTTAGAGGTATCCAATTTCAGCTATTATAAATTTAGTTATATACGTTTGAAATGCATCTTTCTCTTCAAGCCAAATATCTTTTAAATGCTGTAGTGCAGTTAGAATACTAAATTCGATTCAACATCAATTTTATATTTCCTTTTAATAAGCTCATTATATTTTGATTCGAAATGTTTGGAAGTCTTCAATTCCTCTTGGGGGAGGGGGATGAAATAAATTTTAATTGCTTTAGAGCTGCTCCCCAAATGCTTCTCCTCCTGTTTTAAACTTCCCTCTTTGCCGAACAAAAAAATCATTAATTTTTCGAATGGAATCTTCAGTTCCAGCAGAGTGAGTGACGTGCTCGGTCTCTGATAATGAGCTTTGCTTTTCCTTCCCCCATTACTATTTCATCGACCTACAATTCATGGTTCACAGACAGAATTTATCAAATGTCACACACACACCAAAAGGGAATATGGCTGCCGCCTGTCAGTAGCAGTGCCTTTGCAGAAATAGCATCTATCGACATTCAGAGACTGATGTTATAAATAAGTTCTTGATTTAAAGTAGTTTATGAAAGAACATTAAATCTACTTTCCCTAAAATAATGCGTTTTATTTATATAAATGTTTTATATACAGAAAATCATGAAGATACAAACGAAAATTTCAGGTGTTATTTTATTATTATTATTGATTATAATATTATATTATTATTAATGAAAATATCTTCTGAATACAAAATAATAAAGATTTCTCCTTTCGCCGTTCCGGCATAGCCTAATGGTCTAAGATGGCGGTCTCCCATGAGGCAGATGTGTCAGAAGCTGGGTTCGAATCCCGACGTCTGCATGATGTACTTTTCTTTTCTATTACGTCCGTTTCTGCGGCTATAACGTGAGCTGCCTCCTATGGTGTACCCTGGGCAACGATTATTCGACCAAATGCTCACGATTCTCGGCCCTTATCGAGCTCAATGGCACAACCACCAAGAGCACAGGGTATTAAAAAAAAAATTCTCATTTTCTTAAAAACGTAAATTTAAATCCTATTGCTTACGTAAGCTGCTTCAATCCATTATAACTCGCGCAGCCATTATTAGGATTAATAAGGGGATTAACAGCCTTTGTCTAAGACATTGATAGAAATCCATTGTTTTCTGTTCTAATGCTTTTTTTGTTTTAGAATTTTGGTGAAGTTGTCGACAGTATCAACACAAAGTTTTTCTTCAATAAGTGAAGCTCAATAAATTGTCTTTTGTTCTTAAATGTGCACGCCAAGTTTCCAAAAAGTCCATCCAGGGGTTCAAAACATATTAGAGGTAAAGGGGTGGGGAAAAGGACACGAGACACAAAACTTTACCGATTATCCAAGACAGTTTCTCAAATAGACAGTGAATTGTTTAGAATTTCAATTTTCCCAGTAAATAGTTTTAGTATTAAATATAGGTCCTGCTCACAAGTGACAACTTGAGACCAGCGTTTAGCGTTTTTAGTTGCTCAGTAATCAATCCGAATCACTCTTCCTTTTTTGTTGTAACTGATAAAATGTTTGAACTTTTTATTACATTTTTTGGTAACACCTTCTGAATGCTGAATTAGTTACCAGAATTTGCTAATGATCTTATAAAGTATTATTTTCTTATTTTTTTTCCCTACTATCTTTTCAATGTCTTACATAATCGTTTGGATCCTAATAATAATTGTCGTACCCTACGTAAATTTATTTTACCTAGATTTTTTTTTTTATCTAAGAGTCTCTTTTAGTTAAAAGAATCAAACCCAATAATACAGAAACTAACCTTTGCCAGATTATAAATTTTTCCGGTTTTTGGCTTTCGCAAGATTGTCTCCTATCAAAACAAATTACAGAACCCTCTATTATTAAAAATAATAGGGGTTGTTTCTTCTATCTCCACCCAAAAAAAAAATCCTAAGGCCAGACACGCCCAACTAATTGTTAGTTCAAATTGGGAAGCACGTCATTGTAGTCTTAGCACTACAGTAAGGTAGCTATTTCTTTTTTCTAAATTTTATAGAAATATCGATTTCTAGATGGAAAGTTTAAGAAAAGCATTGTATTCTTTCCATGTTTGCTAAGAGATTACAACCTCTGAAACGTAATCAGTACTCCCAACCTTGCAAGACTCGCAAACCCCTCTCGGCATTAAAATTTTGCTTGGAATTTCATCACTGATCCAATAAAACAAAGTAAAAAAATAAGATGATGTTAGCCAATCAAAAGAAAATATTACGGCCATTCCATAATGATTGCAAGCTTTGTTATTTGACATTATTTCATATTATTTATTGTGTTATTTGAGGTATCGTTACAGAATTTTTATTATGAACTACGTTAACCCCTAAGGGGTTCGCAGCGATGGAAATCTAGGGTATCTACAATATGAAATATAAACTAATAAAAATATGAAATTTAGATGAAATTTAAATATATTTGTAATAAATTATAAAATGTGTAATATTACAATATCTAATAAATTTCTAAAAATATATATGTAATATGATAATAGTATAATCATACATTCATTTGCAATAATGTGATTATGAATCTGTGACCATGTCTGTACCATTTACAAAATTCTCCCATTTTACTATTGTCTACGACTAAACCCAGTTCAGAAAAAGATCGGGAGTGACGTCATTGAATCAAGTGACACAGTATCCGTCAGCCGAACCGTAGTTCCACTTTACTATAAATATCGTTCTGTATGATGCGAAATTACTCTTAAGTTTGTAATTAATTAAAGTGTTTAAAATTATTGTTTGTGGAAATTTTCAAACAAGTAAAAATCAATCATGCTATTGGTTAAGTTGTGGAATTACTTGACATCATGGCTGCCTCCACTAGCTGGCAAGTGTCTCCTCAAATATACTTTAAAGATAATCGTAAAGGTCTTTGTATGGGCCTGTGATTTGACTGGCGAGAATAAAATTAAAATGTACGTAATTTAAACAGGATTAATTAAAAAACTATACAATTGGAGAGGGAGAAAGAAAAATAACAAAACAAAAAAGGCAGGTAGGAGAATCGAGCTAACGAACCTTAGCATGAAATACGGATGGTTAGACCATTCGCCACCACAGAGTATGCCTGATGTCACTCCCGATCTTTTTCTGAAACTGGCTTTACTTATTTATATAATAAGAACATGTAAACACACATTAATATTATTGAAGTTAAGGCAACGACAACATTTCATCGGTAGCATTTGCTCTTTCGTTATTATAACCTAATTTAAAATAACATTTAGTTAAATTAGTCTAACTAAAAATATACACTAGGCTTTCTGGTTCTTATCTTGTAAAAATCTGAATTCTTCTAATGACAGTCCGAATCTCATTTGGTCAATGGATTTTCAAATCCCCACTTAATCCCTGGTCCAGAGTAGACTCGTCAATTCCAAGCTCGTAGATTACATCAGAATCGTGAAGCAGTTAAACGCGCTCTCCTTCTTACCGTAGCCTGAAATTATTTGCGTGACAGCCACTTAATGAGGATGTTTTTAGACAACCCAAAAATATCCGCAATTTAGCATAACCCAATATGTCTATTTTGTCATTTTTAATGATACATTGCTGCTAATTTTTTGCTAGATTATTCATTATAATTAGAACAGCATTAATTAAAATGTTCCTAATAACGCTAATAATTCTTTTTTTCAGTTTAAGTCTAATAAAATATCGAAATTGATTTTTTTTTTTAATAGAAATTACAGGCTGAAAAAACAAAGTGCAGATTAATATGTTTACACAAGCTAATTTATTATTCAGCGCTTACTTTTTTTACGTAAAGTTACATAAAAAAAATCTATACATTTACATTATTTTGCTTATACGTATATATTTCACCTTTTTTGAAATTGCTTACCATTTGAACAATAGTGCAATGGCCTCTGCATAGGACGAGGAGTAATGACAACACATCTGAAGAACCCCTTTTCTATGAGTTGTAATGTACCATCAGCTTTTTCTGTATTTTTTTGGTTGGAAGATATGACCGTAGATGCTGGGGATAGCATTGATCATTCAACTATGTAATTACATTGATATTTAATTTTATTTTTATATCTAAAGGGTGACATTTCACTGAAAACTCTTTAATTTTACAATTATCTTCATTCTCAAGTCCTTGCCGAATTATTTCTGAAGTTTCATATCAAATCACAATTAGGGGAAAAAAGCAAATGTAATGACGTAATTATTAAAATTACATTTTCTAAATTTCACATGCTGAAATTGTTAATCCAGCATAGATCTTTAGAATTCACACTACATATTACACATTACTATTGACATTAAATTAATTTTGAATGTAAATATATATTCTGAAGCCTTTTCCATTCTATGGTAGAGGCTTCTAAGATCATGACAGCAAAGCGATTTTTATAATAACCCTAACTTAAATTTATAGACCATCTTAGAATTCTGTGGATCATTGTTAGATGGGTTATAAGGACACGGATTTTAGTTACAAGAGGTTTTTTTTTTTTGTTAGATTACTATTTCAATTAATTTTTATTCTAATGGAACACAGACTCCAGACAAAACTATTAATTAGCGCAATGACGATGGTTCGGAGACAACTAAGTTTGGACTGTAATGAATTCGCAATATTTTAAGTTAAATTCACTAAATTTTTTGAATTACAAAAATAAGTCTTTTAAATGGTTTCATTGCTCTAGATTGCTTTAGTTTTCTTGATCCACTGGTTCTTCCTGGGTCAAGTAAATAAATAATGTCGAAATGGAAGAAGACTTAACCTTTACGAATCCTTCACAGAACTTTTAAAGCACACTTCAGTTTATTCCCTTCACAATTCTAAACTTTAAACTTTAAAAAAAAAAATGTTCATAATCTAAGTCCGTTAAGACGCTCACTATTT
Organism: Thereuonema tuberculata; assembly: GCA_023159025.1. Taxonomy (NCBI): domain Eukaryota; kingdom Metazoa; phylum Arthropoda; class Chilopoda; order Scutigeromorpha; family Scutigeridae; genus Thereuonema; species Thereuonema tuberculata. Next base: position 13,281,223 of record JAFIDM010010028.1, on the reverse strand, counting down.
TTTTTTGAATGTTCTCTCATTTCTTAGTGAAAATTTATGTCAAGAATCAACTCTAACTAAAAATATAAGAACAGACGGACAGACAAAGAAGTATATATTTACTTTATGGCATCGAATGAAAACTTATATTTAGTTACATTGCTACAACTATTCTGACATCGTTCATGTTGTGATTTTTAAGTAATCACTATTCTAATGCTCAGTACTACATTGATGTGGCCGTAAAGCAAAGTTGTTCTATTCGTTACGTGAGGAGCCGGGAGAAATTGCGCTATCGAAAATTTGGAATAATGATTCCGTAAAAATTGCAACAAACAACTATTTTGTAATCACAGTCCAGAAAATTAAACAGTGTTTATCATATTTGGAATATATCTTGGAAATATTTTATTACATACATGCATCCTCAAATAATGCTAAAAACATATAAGGATTTAAGAAAATAAGGCAGAAAAGAAGCCAAAAATGTAAGGATAATTGCATAATAATTAATAGTAAGAATAAATATGATATCTCAACTAGAAAATCAAAATAAAATCAACAATTAATATTTGGAGAAACTTTACATGGGCTACTTTTAACGTCGCCACAAATGATTTTTTTTCAGCGCATTAGGAGATAAAAAGCACATTCTTTAATCAATAAGCAGCAATAGAAGAGAACCGGAATTTATTAGGTACCTTTTTCTACTGAATTTCGTCGTTTTGATTATTAAATAACTCAAAGAATGAAATAAAAATAAATAATTTGGTAATAATTTGGTCAATCTATGAAGATCTTGCATTCTAGCTTTGAAGCATTGGGAAATTTATTATTTATTTATTTATTTTTACATTAAGTCGTTATCTGCAATTTTTGTCAAAGAATGAATTTTTAACTGAAATACATTCAATATACATAGATTTAAAAAAAAAATGCTGGTACATCTAAATTTTTGAATTTTGTACTGTCCCAAAAGGTAACACAAAATTAAAAAGCTGTCCTATTTTCATAAAATGTTTCCCCATAGAAGCAATTTCTAACAATTTTCTTGCTAATTCCTAGGTTAAAGTACGTGAATTGGGTGTTGAACCCAACATTAGAGCGCTTTGTGAATAATGTGTGTGAATCTCCTTTCCACATGAAGAAGCTAATGATAGCAATCAGAAAGATGTTCATCATGTAATTTGAAGGAAACAGGGCTTCAACCCCCCCCCCCCTCCCAAAAAAAAAGCGCGCGATTTGAGGCAGGATCCTTTCTTTACTTATAATTAACTTCGACGACAAAGGCAACTGGAATGAAATTGCGGCGAATCTGCCAATCGCCCCTCACGTAGCACTATATCCGAAGGACCACACCTCCCCCACTGAAAGCCTTGTTGATTGGCTCCAAATTAAGTCATTGCTTCGCGTTCCTTGAGATCTTCTCGTTGCTTCCCAAGCTGTAATTCCCTGAAGTCGATGGTGTAGCTGGTAGCGATCACATAAGATGAAACTATAGCACTGAAAAGACTTTCTTCTCAGCGTCTTATCACGTCATCAGTTTCTCTTTTTTTTTTTCCTACCATTAAATATAGTTCTTCAATGACTTTAACTCAACTCGAAATAAACAGTTTTAAAGTTGATTCACTGTAGAGAAAATTGCAACTCTTAAATCCCCTCCCAACAAACAAATGTAAACAATTTATTCTGCAACTAAAAAAAAACCGGAGTTTGCCGTTTTTAGAATTTTAACTCCACTGCATAACTCTGATTTAGTCTAAAAATTCCTTAACAATCAAGTTCAATAAAGCTGTTAAGTCCTAAAAAAAATTTCAAAATTATTATTAACTATAAACTCTTCAGATATAAATACAAAACGTATGACTTCTCTCCAATATTTCGTTATTTTTCATCAAAAGAACTTCATCAAGGATTTTCATATACACACTGAAACGAAATTCTTTCTTTTCAACAAACCAAACTTCTACAAAATAAATATGACTAATACATTTTGTGTTTATATCTGAAGAGTTTATTACTGTTAAGTCCTCATTCATACATTCTTTGGTGAACGTTTTCGTGATCTCTCTATTTTGTTGTCCATTTACAATCTTCTGCCACTTCTCTTGCCGATTTCCAAAATGACGATTAGTATGTCCGTACATCAGGCACTACTATTTTTCTTCTGGATTCAAAAACTACATTTTCAATCTATTCCAGAAAATTCTAAATTCCAATATCTTTATCTATTTTGTAATCACCTAGCTGTACATCATCCTTAAATCAATAAAAGCATATTAATATGTAATGTAACACATGTCTGCTGTATAAACAGTAAGTACGTTATACCTTATTCCCAATATTACATTACCTTTGTTACCTACGTAGCTACTGCAATTTAACATATCAGCAAATTTATTACAATTATAAAAACATACATATACCAAATATATGCACAACTTTAATGAAGTATACTTTTTCAAAGGTCAGATACTGTGTTATTTTCTTTAATAAACAAAAAAATAAAAAAAAACAAGGCGTTAAAATTTCACTTAATTCATGAACTGTTTAGTCAAAATTCCGAAAACTTTAAATAGATTCATTAAAAAAAATTCATTTAAATATAAAAACACTTATTTTAGACTGATATTGGATCAATAAATAAATTGTTAATTAATATTTCTATGCTGAAGCTCGAAAAACTTAAAAAAAGTGATTTTAAAATTAGTTATTTCTAGCTTAAAAAATTAAGATACGAAACATAAGAGTAAATTATTAGACAAATTTACTTTTAATTAATTTCAAGCTAAATAATTCTTTAAAAAATTCTTTATATAAACCTATTTTAGCACTTCCTTAAAGTGTATTTATATATTTTATAAACTTTAGCAACTTTTTATTATTATGTTACACGAAGTTATTCAGTGCATTATTTTAAATTAAGTTTATTTTAATTAAATTTAATTAATAATATAATTAAAAAATGAGGAATTTAAACTTAAACCCAGAATTTCAACTACTAATTTTTAAAGCAAAACACATGTAATATTTCAATTAGTTTTGTAAGTTGCTGAAAGATACTATAAGGATGCTATAAGAACAAGTCGAAAACCAATTCTGAAGTGATATATCTAAAATCCATTTGAAAAGCAATTAAATGACCGAAATCTGCTTGAAATTTAGCACGAGGTGGTGCGATAATGGCCGAAATGTCTGGTTCCAGAGCCCACAATCAAGGCAATTCTCTTAGAAATTGAGTTCCAGTGCAGGTCGAGTCTGCCCGTTGGTCATCCAGAAGCAAATTAGCTTATTACAGGATATCCCCTTACCACAGCTCCCCCGGAAGGCCAAAGACATCGATATCACCGCCCACCTTCACACTACGAGGCTGATGACTACTGAACGTCGAGGTTGAATGACTACTGCAGCACACAGTAAATCCTTGGCCGGCGAATAATGACAGAACTACAGTCCAGAAAGCTTCGCACGTGCGATACGTATACGCCTGCAAAAGTAAAATGTGGCAAATTGCTGTCATTTGTTAAGCTATAATTGTTGAGTTCCAAAGCCATTCATATTCTTCGGGTGTTAGATAACGCTGGCCGTTTGCAGCCTGAACTCGAAATTATGGCCCCCTGTTTAAATAAGTGACGGTAAATCAAAGCCTGTACTTCCAATAAGCGATAAAAAAGTGCTTAAAACTGCAATGTAAAATGATAGATTCTGATTGAGGCTGCCTGAAATAGATTGCTTTCTGCCTTTGTAATTGGTAACTCCGGAAATTTTACAATATTACCTCCGGCACACAGCGGCATTAAACTTGCTTGATATATGTTCTGATCGGATGATACCAAGAATTAATATTCCATAATATGTTTCTCAATTATGAATACAATTTTGGCGCATTTAGATATTTCTAAATGGATGACCCCATTACATTTCGAGTTTCTTTTGTTTTGTTATAGTTCTGCCGCTTTAGATAAATTTCAGTTACAATGTAGATAGATTTATTTTCGATTGTTAAAACCTTCCATTTCTGCTCGCCAATCTTCCACAAATTAAATGTCACATTAATTATTTGCAGTTCCTATCTACTTATTAAAAGTTTTAGTACTACAGGAGCTTGGAATCTTGTGCTTATGCAGAAATATAACGTTTTACAAATCCACTATTCCTCATTCCAAGTTAAAAATTGGAACTGTCGTATCATCCGCCATTCTGTGGTATTTAATATTGTTCAGATCCTAACAACAACAATTCATATCAGAAATTCTGTCCTCGTGGAAAGTTGTACTTTTTCGTACTGCATCAGTACCAGTAGTTTTGCCGAAAGACATACAAAACTGAAGTGCTAATTAATACAAACAATTATTATTATTTACTAAATTAAAAATTGGAATCTTTGCAAATGCGCAGAAATTAATTAGAGTAGACCAACAAATGAGCAAGATCTTTTCATAGAAAATAATAATAAAAAGAACAAAATTGATAAATAAATAATGGAAGGAGATTCCTTTGATGGATTTATATTTGAGATTAAAATGAATTAATCACGAAATAAAAATCATAATCTTTTAATTATCAATATTAATTTTAGCAGGGTTTTAAAAATTAAAATTTGTCTTATCTTAAAAATTAAAAATTTAAATACAATATATGGATACTATATTTAATAAATAAACAACAGTAAGAATTTATATTAAAAACAGTAAGAAATATCAATATTCACTAAATACACCATATCATCAGAGTTATAAGTGAAGTAAATATTGCAATGAAGGCTTGGTAATTTAGAATTTATTTAACTGCTTCTCAGTCTTCCTCTTATCTAAATCAACGGTTCATTTAAGTTCAGATCTGTTGTTAGTTGAGATAAGTTCAAAAACGCATCTTTTTTCCCATCCAATCAAAAAAAAATGTAATTGCGGCTTGATCTGAAGTGGGATTTTAAAAATAATTGAATGCAAAATAGTAAAATTTATTATTTCAACTATAAGTAGGAAGTTATTGAAAGACCTTAAAGAAGTCTGCTTCCCCTAAACATTCCTTTCTAAATTATTCAAGACATTAATATACATTATTAGATAGAGCATGATAGAGGTTCATTTCTTGGCTTCTAATAATTTTGTGTATGGATTTTGTTTTCATCTTCCCGCTCAAATTTCCTGATGAAAAAATTTCAAAAACAAAGTTTTGGATTGCTTCTTGTCAGTAAATATGCATGTCAAGTTTTACGAAGACGTGGAGAACAGTTGTTAGGAATGTATATCACACAGCAAGAGAATTCTAAGTTTTGGATTTGCCTCTCCATTGAAAATTGGCGAAAAAGATTCATTATATATTAAAAAAAAAAAATCGATTCTCAATTTTAAAAACTACACTTGGCATGATGTTTTGTTTCAATAAAAATTACAATTAATCCTGTGTCTGCATTTAATAGCGCTGGGCTGTCAGATCGACTTCAAAGTCTGCATCTGAGCTGATGAAGTCGGGAGCTGTAAACACCAAGATGAAATTACCGCGCGCCAGTCTTGCATCATCCAAAAAAGTAATCGTCTTGTATTGGCTTCGATTGGCAGGGGTTCCATTGAATTCTCACTATTCTCCTCCATAATCAATTATTTTGAGGGTTTGCCAAAGTTTTTAGATACCACATGCCAAACTTTCCCCAAGTAATATTTCCTTGGAGCCAATGACTTTGAGACCATCTTGAGGCAGTCGCGAAAAACCTGGAAAGGGAATTGGAACTATGTGGGTTTGTTCGAAAAACTACAGCCTTCAATTAGGAATGGATCAGTCCGCTATGGAACAACGCCACCGTCATCTCCAGCCGAGAGATGTTTTCTCGCTGGAGACGCAAAGAAATTGCATTGATTGTAAATACAAAAAAAAAAAAGAAATGCTTTTGCAATTTTCATAGTTCTGGCAAATAAATTGAGGGCTTCGTTTTCTTTTGCAAACCAAACACTTTTTGTTATCTAGCGTTTAAAAAAATCACAGTTTTGTTTCACAATAAAGGGCACTATGTAAAACATAGAAATGTATTTAAAAAAAACTCACTTTACATAAAAAAAATAAATACTGTATAATGATTTTCGCTTTGAAAATTTATTGGAAAATTGTATTTTCATTTCAAACCAAAAGAACGAGATGTTCGAAAGATGCAGAACTTAAAGCCTACTTTCTTTAGAATATTATTTCTTACAATTTTTTTATAACTATATTATATAATATACCATAATACAATTATTATTATATATTATCTAATACAATTATTAAAACTATAAAAGCTCCTGGACACAAACAACAGAAATGTTCTATTTTCTGAAGAAAAAAAAGTTTATTTATTTTTATTATTTATTTAAATTGTCTAAATCGGATTAGTTTTATTATTATAAAACCATGCCCATTGATTTCAGGACTTAATATTTATTGTTAAAGAAAATATTATGCTTAACAGAAGTAGAAGAGAAATCTATTGTTCATTATGGTTTTCTATGGGAATTATTGTCGTCTTCTCGAATTAAATTTAATACAATGTTTCCTTTGTAAAAAATTTCAAATATAGAAGTGATGTCGCCCTTAGTCTTCGATTATGAATACCAATTTTCAAGAAGATTCATCGAGTGCTTCAAAAGTTATTAAAGGGGGAAGTGTACACCCAGTACCTATCTAAGGAGCCCAATATTCTTTGGGAAGGTAGACTGATGACATACAGCAAAATAGTTGTTGTAGATGTACAGAAAATTCATTTAAAAAGAATTGCATTTTAAAAACTTGACAGGCTTGACACACTGCATAGTCCAAATTTCATCTACTTTGAAAAGTAGATTGTACTATGTCAATACAAAGATGTACAAATAAAAGTTCAGTTGTAATTACATATATTTAATATTTTATGTATTTGAAATTCAGAAACTTGTCCTCAAGTCGTGCCATTATGATCTTTAGAAAAATTATGACAAGCAGCAAAATATTAAAAATATTTAAAAAAAATAGCATTATTTGATGTTTGGTTCATAAAAGATTAAGACACAATTTGTTGTCTGCCAAATTTTTTCTGAAAACATTTAAGTCATGAAGTCTTTGACACCAGCTAATAGAAATTCTCAGGTGAGGTTAAGTGTAAAGTGTATTTCATTTAGTTGTTCTATTAAATGTAGAGCATAAAAAGTGTGAAGTTGACAGGTGATGATTTGTTTATAATTTCACATGACAACTCCACACCAAGCTGCATGGTTACGAAGAAGGAAGCTACAAATTTATTTTAATAATTCCTGCAAAAATGATTCAGCCATTGTCTGAACCCCATTTCGTTGCATGGATAATGTTCATATTAAATTTAATCGAAGCCTATTGCATCAACTGCCAACCTAATGCAGTAATGTTGCAAAACAAAGCAGATATTTGGCAAACCCTGTAACATTCTCAGGAATTCCCATCCTAATGTGAGTGGGAGGTTTAGCTGTAGTTGTAGATATTGACAATTCAATTATAATGCAGTTGTTTTAATGACCTGTGTTTTTTTTTCTTCTTCTTTTTGCTAATGGCACGCTCATAGTCATCATTCTAAGCACAAGCTCATCAGACAAGAAAAATAACAAAATATTGTATTAATATTTAAAGACTGTGATGGTATTTTTTCCCCAATTCTTACTTCTCAATTTTCATTTATTAAAAAAAAATAATATCCTAAAATAGAAATCCCTAAAAGAACTGAAACTTTCTTTAAAATGTTGCAGAGAATTTTTTATTATTCTTAATATTTTTATTTATTATTTAAGCTTCGTTTATTTTTAAGTTATAATATCCGAATAGAAACAGCATACATTTTGTACGTTTAAAAACAAAAAATAAATCCGTATTTCTAACTTAACTTATCAAAACTTATTCTAACTTATCAAAACAAGGCATGAGAATTACTAAGCGTATTAACATGAATTATTAGATATTACGTTTCACTTTTTTCTTTGGGAATTTTTATTATCTTCAGTCGCACATTTCTCCCTCCCCTCCCCCCAACACACACACACACACACAAAATCAAATATCAACGTTCGATTCTGTCTTGTTCGTGAATATGTATATCAAATTTCAAGAAGATTCACTTAGAAGTTGTAAAATTATTTGAGAAAGGGGGTGGGGGCTGTGCACACAAAATGATTTTCCAGACAATTCTATGAGAATTTTTGCCATCACGCGCACATTAGTTTCACTTTATAAAATACCGAAATTTCGATTCTAAATATCAAATACCAAAATTTCCTAAATACCGAAATTTCCAGAAGAACCGTTTGCACTTCAACAGTTATTAGAAGAATACACACGGATTTATGAGTCTTACTTCTCTAGGCAAATAGTTTTAAATATTGAATTAACTTACTAAGTAGCATAGGTTCGAACAGAAACAATAACTTATGATTAAATGTAACTTTATGTCGAGTTTTCATAAATTCAAAATTTTCTTATCCGGTTACTAAAATCAAATTTGATCTCGTTCTCTATATTTTTCAACCTTTTCTTTTTTGGCTGAAACATATTTTATACCTTTTCAGAGCTACTAACATTGCAGTTACCACTCAATACTGCAATTCGCTTTACTGTTGACAATGATAGGGTGAGGTCAGTGTGCTGAGTTCCTATTAGTTTCCAGGCAGGAAACTGGGGGCTTTCAAGGTGATAGCAGAAAAGGGGAGGCCCTGTAATAATCTCAGAGCCATTCCAGCCCCAATTCCCTTAAAATTAAAGCAGCTGTGAACCTCAGTTTGGATCAATTTTATTGATGAGCGAGCATTTCATTCCGAACTTGGTCCAACCCCCGTACTTCATCAAAGATAGCTTTCCGCTTGGTACATCCAGAATACGGCGGACATGTACTCATTCATGTACCGCATGGGGAATAGTAAGATCTTTTTTTTCCATTTTTTTTTTTTTTACCCTATCCCTCCCCCTCTAGGAAATGAGTTTTTCTTGGAGACACCCAAGCCCTGTATAAAACGGAAGATTTCTTTCAAGTCTAGAAACGAAATCTAAAATTGCGATAAAAACATGATATGGCGCCAAATAGGGGTCCGCCCTTATTAAACTAAAGGAGATATTTAGGATAACTTAGTGAGCAATTATCCTATGGAAAGTATATCTGTCTAGTCTTTTCACTTATTAATGATGAAATTTAACAATTTCAGGTAAAGTCATGCAGAACTCGGATTCAGACCTTCAACCATCCGGAAACCTCAGTTACAAGGTCTGCTTTAAAAAATTCGGAGAACAATTGAAGCAAGTGCAACTCTGTGATCCAACATCCAACCAAAACAAATCACACTGTCCATCATACAAAGTAATAGCTGTATTAATGTTTAAATAACATTCACGTAATAAGTGTGTCTGGCTGGATAAACTCTGCTCAAATATAAGTTTTTAACAGACTTGATCATCTAATATAATAAAAGCTTTGATATTTTTCAGAAGATTCATCAGTCTTTGTGCTCGTATTTCTCACAATAATCTTATGAAAGGATAATTTTGATATTCCACCGTCACATAAAATTTTCTAAATTTAAGTGATATTTCTTATAAAATGTTCATAAAATTTCCTTGAGAATAAAATTGTTTCATTCGACCTGACAGTCTAGAAAAAGCAAATAATGAAGTTTCGTTGAGGTTTTCTTCTTAAGAAGAAGTAACCAATTCTAAGCCAATAGAGTTTAATAACATTAAATGCTAAAATTGATGTTTTAAAAAATAATTTTTTTAATAACCTATTTTTTTTTTAGCCTGATTTGAGCATCTTTTATTAGAGGTAGATCAAAAAACTCATTATAGCGAATATTATCTGAGCAATCCCGAACTGTCAATAACTAAAATTGACTGTTCCTAATTTCATAGACGGTGTTTGCTGTAATGGACGTACGAAGCTACGGAATTATGATTTTTAACTTCTGCAATATTATACTTTGACCGAATACAAACGACACAAAATTTGGAATTATTATAGATACCATTTGGGATTATTATAGATAAAAAATGGTTAATCAGGCAGATCACAGTAGCAGTGTTTTGTGGGCATTCTGTAAATTTGCAATCCATGTAATTAAAAAAAATTATATCCTAGATACTGCATGCCTGTTTTTGTGGGAATCAATCGCTTTTAAGACCAATGATTGGTCATCCATCTTCAGCCTTTTCTCCCTTCAACAAAAAAAAGGATGGAATCATCCAAGAATTAATTAAAGGTTAAAAAAAAGGACGAAATGGGTCAACATGAGAGGGTAATTGGTCAACGATAGCCAGAACGTTACTCATTGGAACAGGAAAATGAAGCACGATTCCCTTCCCCCGTTACTCCTAATTATACGTACAACCCTCCTACAATTCCCGGGACTTCTTTTGAGTTCGTCTCTGTCAGCTGCATCCAATGGTTTGTTATATGGAAGAAACAACAACTTTTCACAGAATAGCAAATTAGATTTCTGTCTATCTCAGCTACGCAAAGCCAGCTGCTGGAAAGGAGATTTTTTTCCCTTCTTTTCTTTCTACTTCTCCCGAGGGAAAGAGCTTCCCATTCTGGCTAAACCTCAAAAATCTCTTCCTTTATATACTGTTTATCAGATTTTTGGCTTCTGGGTCATTATTGTAGATCTCGTTTAAGACGAATTTCAACAGGAAGATCCTGAGAAAACCTGAGGCGTAGTTTCCTTACGATGTGTGCAAATTTTAATGTCTCTTTTGTTGAATAGTTAACTCTAATAAAAGAAAGGTTTCTGTGCATTTATAAAATAATCATTAACGCCTGAAACTAACAACCTATGTTCAAGCTTTTCATGTTCTACAAGTTGATTAAAACGCAAATTCTAATTTAAAAGGACTAATTCAGTCCATTTTCATCTAAACTAAGCAAGACCTCCCTTTAGTCATTCGCATGTGACTCTACAACTGATCAATACTGGATATCATCAGAAAACCATTCTTTTTCATCAATGATAGTTAGTTACTTCATCTACAGTGCTTTCCCAACGGAATTTTCGATCCTACACTCGCAGATATAGAGGAATGAAATTTCAAACAAGAAGTTAAATATATTCATTCTTGATGCTATTTTTCAAGAAGATTCAATCAATGGTTCACAAGCTGTCTGTTCAATGAATTAGTATAGTCATGATCTAAGACTAATGGCCTTGTAGGAAAATCCAGGAAATTTTGAGACTCGTTTTTGTTTTGCTTGAAAGATATGTAGTTTTTCATATCTCTAAGATACCTCAGAGATAGTTTTTGGTTTTTTTTGTGTTTTGGGAGAGTATTTTGAAGCTTACATAAAAAAATTAATATCTCCCTCAGAGTAAATTCCTGGCTCAGTCAATAGTGCAATAGTTCACGTATATTCGTAAAGTATGTAGAAAAAAAAGGCATTTCTAAAGAAATTCGAATTTTGAAACCATACTCCTAGTTGAGACTGTTGATCATTAAGCAATTTTGTTACTTACTAAAAAAAGATATTTAAGAAAAGTTATCAAACAAGACAAATCATCACGTTTAATTAGACTGTTGTAATAGGCTTCTACAGTCTAATGAACATTCTGTATTGACGTTAGAACAGTAAAAATCAGAAGACTTTATAGATTTTTGTCTATTGTGGATCTATTTTGGATCAAATTTCTATATGCCTACAATGTCGGGATCAAAATCACTCAAAAACTGTGTAAAATGCTCAAATTTTACTTTCAAGTTTAAGTAATACAAAAGAAAGATCCATATTAATTGTGGTATTTTTTTTAAGGTCAAAAATTGCAGATAAGCGAATAACATTAAATAGTTAGCATCATGGTAAATGTATACTAATTCTTAAGAAATATAAACTCCAGTAAGAGTGAGGTTGATTTAGTGGTTAAGCACTAGAATGCGGGCTGGAGGTGATTCATTCCCAGGCACACGTTTGATTTTTTTCTTAGATTATTTCTCCTCCGGAGGGACCCTAGCCCTCTACGGAATGGAAACCAGGTGAGAACGGGCGAATATTGAGCTAACCATTCAACTAATCCCGATGATCAATGAAACGTAGGCCTCCATCTATCTATCTATCTACTTACTAATTATACTACAAAATATATAGTGAGCTATTTATTGGCTTTTCTGAATATGTAAATCCATTTCAGATTCCTGTAAATCATTTTAAATGGTAAATAATGTCATTCATAGGTGCTTTTATTCTTTTTGACCATTTTAATCATTACAATTCATTGTTGCGATGACCTAATAGAAAAAAAAACACACGTCAAATCATTAAATCATTATCAGCTAAGTTACAAGGAAAGAATCTGAGACAGACTTCTGTTTTAGATTTTTAAACGCTGACATTCGAAAGCTCGTTTGACAACTATACATAAAATTGAAAACTGCAATGTTTAACTGCATCAATAAATCTTTTTTCTTTTTAAATTTTAATCCTGATAAAACAGCAATAACTTGAACTTTGCTTAAGAAAATATTTTCTCAATTTCGTCTAGGCTAAATTCCAGATTTTTTCAATCTCGTATTTTTCCATTTGACATTCCTAAAGTTATCAAAGCAATCAAGATATATAAATGACTTTGAAATTCTTTTTCTAAAATACTCCAACTCTAATCAAAATAGCTAGATTTTTATGATCGAAAATTTTTGGGTTTTTTTTCAGATTTTGAACGACTTGAGAGTTAAACTACGATATCAATCAAAGATTCTAAATAGTCAAAAAAAATAAAAAGACTTCGCGTACTTTTAGCCAAGGCAAAAAACATGTTACTATGGCAACCACATCAACTCCAATATTCCATTTAATTCAGTTCGATTCTTCTCCCATGTGACTATGAGAGAAAACAATCATTTATAGAAAGACAAAGTTTTAGAATTTTGAAAGAAATTTTTCTTAGTCAATTTAAATTCGACTTGTACTTGAGGTACACATTTCATGCTTACATGCTTACATCATTTCAACAAACAAACCAACGATTTTTTTTCCAGACTGAATTTGTAAAACTATTAAATTATTTATCAATTCGCAAATGTTAAGAATACCGCAATTTAAGGATGTAATTCCTTGCGGGGGTGGGATTACTGTGGGTGACAAATTTTATATTTTAACTGGGAGTTGATTCTAAATCATAAAAACAGTCCACAGGTCATACTAAAATTTCAACGATTTTTAATTTATAAAATATCCTTTTGTATGGTTATTGGAATTCTCTGTGTTAATCGTGTTCTTTGATGATAATTTTAACGTGTGTAAATGTCGTTTTTTAAAGTCTTGAATTAGCCTACACACAAGTATAAAAAAGTTAAGTTAAAATTTAAAATTAAAACATTTAAAACATTAAAAAGCAAACTAGTTTCCGCTCGCTAACGAGT
>JAFIDM010010028.1:13189882-13267785 GCA_023159025.1 Thereuonema tuberculata | reverse complement strand
ACTCACTGATGATGGCTCGCTAGCGAGCGGAAACTAGTTTGTTTTTAATGTTTTAAATGTTTTAATTTTAAATTTTAACTTACATTTTTTATACTTGTGTGTAGGCTAATTCAAGATTTTAAAAAATCGTGTTGTTTTGGTCTCGATTTACTCAAGCAATAATGCTCCAAATCAACTTTTCTGTTTACTTTCAGTAGTATCGTGTAGATCTGAGATTCTATTGTAATTGATTTTTACTTCTATAATACAGAATTCCTAATTTACAGTTTCAGTAAGCAAATTGTTGGACTCTTACTAGTTAAAAACTTTTATTTTACTGATTTGATTATTCAAAAGAAGTCTACAAATTTCCGGATCAATTCAATGTGCGAGCAAATCATTCTCCAATAGTGTTCTCAATTTCTTTCTCTTCAATTGTTTCCAGTCCATCCAAAGTATTTCTCTTCGCATTACTTTTCTGCGAGCAACTCACAACGAGCAGTATTTATGCTTAAATTCTTTCCATCATTCTAAAAATCTCTCCTCTTCTTCTTCCTACGATAAATATGAAGTCCGGGAGTTAATTATCTGCGCTGTGCCTCCTGTAGCACCGACCCAGCATTGTCATGGCAGTGAGGCCTCAGTCATTAGACCACTCAGACCGGTCAGAATTTTTCCCAGAGGCTTTGAATTGCAGGGAGGAGAGCGGAGGGCAAATGATAATGATCATCTCCGGTCGATTCAATCTACCAGGTGGAAGGTGGAGGAAGGGGTGAGGGATAGGGAATTGGGCAAATGGAATGAGCCAAAAGTAAAAAGCAGAATTGATTCGACAGGATTTGCAAACACTCACAAGGAAATGAGTTTTAGGAGCTGCTATCAAATGCCGCATCCAAAAGCAGTCCTTTCAGAAGCTGAAATTAATGTTCTTCTTTTCTAATGAGACTGCGGAAGATGTGGTCTCAGAGTTTATTAATAATATTATATTCAAATCACATTATAAAGATTCATTCATAGATTTATGATTAGTATCATATTTAACAATCAAAGAATAATCTAGTAGGATATCCTCGAACCTTTGGTAAAACTTTATTATCCTGAAAAGATTTAGGATGTAGTTTCTAATGTTCTTTCAAAAACACTGTTGCGAAAATAATTAGAACAAATAAAGTGTTAATAGAATTTAGAACACGATTTCAAGTCGAGCTATGCATTTTTGTCCTCATCAGTAAGTGATCAACATAATTTAAGCATTATGTGCTTTCGAAACCTGAAATGTAAAGGAAGCTTTAGATTCTTGTTAAAATGCTATTTCTTTGAGTAGATGTTAGTCAAATACGTAAGGAACTACGAACTAAAAACATCAACTTACTTTCCATTTAATTTTGAAACCACGAGATGTAAAATTTTAAAGAGTTCTTTTATCCTACAAAATTGTACACATTCTTCTCCTCAGTTGATTCTCTAACTGTTTACTTTTGTTTTCAATTTTTGTTTTCTTTGTCTCCAAACACTTTTAAAATATGAAATTTATCAAATTTCTTTGTTATTGAATTCATCGTAGAAATGTCAAAAAAATTTCACTATGAAAACATAAAATTTAAGTCATTTACTAATCTTTAATTTTATGAAGTTTGGATAAATTGTAATTCTCTTTGTATATTACCAAGTTTCATGAAAATCGGTACAGACATTGATGCACACAAACAAAGAGACCGACAAGACGGACTTTAGGGCTTATGGATTCCTTACATTAACAAACTTGTAACATTATTCTTTGAAAAAGCTTTGATAGTTGATTATGAGTAGCTATAAATGATGAGTTTTCAAGAATGACATCATCTTAGAAAATCGTTTGGCTACAGAATTATAAAACACTAAACAATATTTCTATACAAAATTATACATTTATTATACATTTATTAATAAGTAAGGAAGACATATTAATAAAGAGAAAAAAAATTTCAAGACGACATGAATTAACGTTAATAAATGATTATATATATATATATATTGATATAATGTAAAGGTAAGTAAAATATTTTGGATTAGGGAATATGGCGCTTTTATTTTGTATATTAGGTTTTAATGCAGTGCTAAGTGTAGAAATTGAATTTTTTTATAAATAAAAATTGGATTGATTAAGTTTATGTATATTTTCTTTCGAAATATTGTTGGTAAAAATCGTTAATTCTATTTTGTTGCGAGACTTCACTTTATTCCTCGTGCAACTTCAAAATCACTGGCGAAAAGTAAAGCCCGAGAAATAAGCTTTTACACCCTCGTCTTGGCATTTGCTTCCTTCGGGAAGTAACTCATGCTTTTGTTTCATGGTTTTCATGTAGTGACTCGATCGCCTTCCCGTCTCTGGCATCATTGTTCAAGCCGCGAACTAGAAAATGCAGCGATTCCACTCGATTCTGGAAAAACTTTAAGAGACATCCGAAAAGCTGGCAAGGGAGTCTCTTTTTTTGGCTCCTCAACGGCGTCTGAAATATTAGTGTTCAAATATATTAAACCTCCTCCTTCAATCTCACTTCTACCCAACCAGACCCCACCGACGTGGCAATATCGCCCGACTTCCCCTAAAATTAGTGGGTGAATAAAATTCCGAATTCTATTCGGAGCACCCGCTTTCCCAGTTCAAATGAGCGTAATTTACGTTGGTGGCATTATGGAGACATTACTAGGTACACATCCTGGAGAACACTGAACTTAATAGACGGCATTAACACAAATCAATAGCAACTTACCTACAAGAAGTGAAATATGGTTCTCCCGGCCAAATTATTTCTCCTCGCGAAAACCACTAAGAAACCGATTCACAAAAGGGAGAGTTTTTTTCCATCTTCTATTATTTTTCTCCTTCTCTAACCAGCATTCAACATGACCCCACAACGGAAAGATTAGATAGAATGGCCCCGGTGCGAAGAAAAATGGAAGAACTTTGAGAATGGAAGGTTGGTTTTTGAGACGCCGAGTTGGCGCCAATGACATCGAAGATTAGATGGGCAGCTCAATAAATTCCTGTTACCCCACTTTGTCAGTGGGTTTTTCCTTTTTCTCTTTTTTTTTTTCTTTTCTTGTTTGAAACTCTAAAAAAAAAACACACATACAACAACAATTTTACTTTGAACGCCAGACTTCTTCTCACCCCCGCCCTTTGAGTACTTCGTCCCGTCCTTCCACCCACTCAGCAGCAGTAATTGCCGCCTCTCATGGTTCTTTTATTAGAAACAAAATATGTCAGCTCGGTGTTTAATTCCGCGTCCGTGTCACCACGCCGCACCACTGCATGTCCTCAAAATGGGATCAGGGATGGGAACAAGCGTGTTACTACAAGCTGCCAGAAGATATGGAGCTACAGTAAATCTAAGTAAGTCGCCCAACTTCCTTTTTTTTTTTGGTAGTTTGTGAAGTATTAAAAAAAAAAAAAAAGGCCACTGTTGCAAAGATACACATACGCATCTTTATGTTACAATATTTTGCTTCGATGTCGTTTGAAATCCACTTTAAAGTATTACCGGGACTCTTTAAAGTTAGTATTCAATCTTTATCAATAATTTTAAATTAGTAGAAGTAATGATTTATTAAGATAAAGTGACAAAGTTTTAGCATCCTTAAAAATTAATTCTACAAACATGCTATTTTTTGTAATCGCACGGGGGGCTATTATTTACTACGCTATTCACTAAGCTTGGGATCCTTATTTCGACTACTGCTAATAGCCCGTTAAAAAAATTAACCAAGCATTCTTTTCCTATAGGAATTATGCAAATAAGTGTTACTATTCAACTTTCAGAGTTCTTATCTTTGTTTCTGTGTATAAGCATACAACGCTAAAAGAACTGTACCGATTTTCTTAATACTTTGTGAGTGATTCTTTTTTAGGCCACCTTAAAGTCTGATTACATTTACCTTGGTTCCTCTTTAGAGATTCTGGATACTCCTTAAATTATCGAAATAGAAGATCAAGAATATCTTGAAGAATTAATAATAATATGAATACTACAATAATAATAATATGAACTTACAGTAATAAATAAATTATAAGTTATTTATTTGCGATTATTCAAGAAAATTCAGGTATTTTATTTCTCTTAAGATTTAGCACTAATACTTTTTTAAACTAAACAACGTTAGTAATAGGAGAATTAAACACTAAAATAATCCCAAATTTTAATAACCATCATAAGGAGATCATAAAAGAATATGATGAATTTTTAAAACGTTGCCTTTTAAACAGAGAAAACAAATGAATTTCTGAAGAATATTTTATATTGAAAATTGATTATTTCTCGTCAATAAATTCTAATTTATTTTTTTTTAGGCGTTGTTTGGAATTTTTTGGGTTGGATGGTTGTGGAGTTAACGATAGAATATAAGGTCGGAATTAGCTCGGGGATCACACACACACAAAAAAAACCCAGAAAACTTGTATCAGAATTTTCTAAATTCATTGACAAACTTTCTCCCTGAGATACAAGGCAGTCTTTTTTAGCGGCCCCTAGGTAGCTTGCCTATAAAATATAGAGGACCGCTCTTGCTTTTATGGTTGCTGGATGTCACACTCTGCAGTGGCCAAACGGTTAGAGATATTAGAATGAAACCTTCACCATTGTGTTCAGCATCAAAAAGTAGGTGACCACGTCCAAAAAAATCAGGCCTCCAGGACCACTCCCTGACCTGATGTTGGGGGTCAAAAATGGTCGCTTCCGATAAAGAGAAAAACAGACGTCCCTCCAATATCTACCCTTCTGAACACATTTTGTTTAAAAAATTGCGCATATTATGGGACCGCTTTGCTTTTGACACTGTCTAATTTATTTTGTTATCTCTTTACAACTACCATAGACTCTTATCCGTAAGTTTCACGTCAAGTTTCAAGACGATCACTTCACTGGTTTTAAAAATAATGGTGAGAAGAAATGTTCTTACACACAGAGACATAAAGCATACAAGGAAAATAATTAAAAATTAGACTTTAAAATCCTAAAGTTTAGTTTCGTTCTCTTGCAATTCTTTGTCAACAGTAAAAATCATGGAAGTTTATTGAAGTACTCTTTTGTACATCCAGCGTCAGATTCAAAGGACCAAAGTTGTTCAAAAACAATTGCAGTTCTTAACTTTCTTGAACAAGCATTCAGGACAAAGAAACATTGTAATTAGAAGGGAGATAATATGAGCACCATTTAAATGACAACAAATTTAAAAAAGAAAACAGACCGCCATTATTAAGAGAGCATTAAATATCTCGCACTGAAGGAAGTTGCCAGAAAACTTGCATTAAGCGAAACTTTGATGCCAACAATTTCCTAAATGTCTCTCCGCGCATAAAATTGTAATATAAAAATTTAAAGATGAATAAAAATATCTGGAAACGAAAAAAGTGTAGAGCAGTTAAATTATTTCTGGTATACCACATGCCAGACTGCATCTCTTTAAATACTGCAGAAATGAATTAAAAATTTGTGTAACAGCTAAGCTTCAAATGTTTTTGCTGAAAATTTAACAGGTTTGTAGAATTTTTGGCTCTTCAATTATTTAAAATTAATTAGTTATGGTTGTACTCGACAAAAGCTGAGGGTATTTTTACAACGTCATTGTTGTTTCTTTATTTTTTTAAAGAAAAATAAGCACTTCCGGTCTGCAGAAAATGTAAAATAATCTATTAGTAACCTATTTAGAAGTTGCAGCTACCTTGTTTTTACTTTTAAAGCTATGAAAAAGCAATAAAAACTGTTTATCAATTAATATCCTAGAATATTCTAAAGTAAATATCTTCTTATTAATAAATGAAAAACAAAACTCAGAAATAGGTAAAAACTCGTATATCTTCTAAAAATTCTATATTTCGGTTAAAAGACAGAAATATAGAATTTTTAGAAGATATAAGGGTTTTGTTTTTCATTTATTAAGAAGACGACGTTTATCAATTATATTAACTGAAAAGTCCATTCTTATAATATAAGATTCATTTCTTAGTTTTGATAGCGAAAGTTTTTGATAGTAAAAATCTACCGGGTGATGCATAAAGTACTGGAAAGTACTGGCGGTTTTCATAAAAACCTGAAACATTTTATCGAAATTATTATCCAAAAAAATTATTTGACTGTCTCCCAAAAAAGTCGTTTGTCAGAATGCATTTTCAAAAGAATACAGTTTTTTTTAAATTAAACAAAGGAATTAATGGCAAAAGTGTTTAAATTAAATTTTCCTAATTAGGTTTCTGTATCATTTGAATATTGGATCCAGACTTTTAAGAGTTTAAATAACATCCCAGCAGTTATTTAAATATACGTTATTTTGGGAGTGTTTAAACGCAAATAAAATGAATTTCAATAATAATGAATAAATAATAACATGAAAATATAACTCTTATATATTTAACGATTTTATGTAAAAAGTTTCAGATTTTTATGAGCAGTAGTTTAAAAGATATGGGGCGGTGAAAACCACCAGTACTTTCCAGTACTTTATGAATCACCCGGTATATTCAGATATTAAAAAAGAGGTTTACAGGTCTTCTAGTTTGAGTAAATCTTTGCAATAAATTTCAGACTGGTACTTTCTTTTTTTGATCCAAATCAAATGAGAATTAAAACATTTCTTAACGAAATGGACTCTACTTAATAAACTTTTACATTTATTTAGTCTCACCCTATCTCTCTTTCCAACCCTTTCTATCTTCTTAATTCTCTGTCTATTTCGACAAGCTACTCCACTGTTCTGTCGAAATAAATAAACTATCCAATTAAATTCCAATTAATTTTGCCTATGAACTTCACACGTAAAAATTTGATAAATAAAAAAAATAAAAAAATAATATGATCTTCTCAGGACATTTTCATTGAATTTTATTCATTAATAATGTGATCTTTGTCTTCTCGAAGGATTCCATCTCTCCCCAAAGACAACTGAGTTATTAAATGTCTAAAATGTACTCAAATTCGTCATTACAGGCAAAAAATTGTTGTTGGTATCTTTAGGACACTAATTATGTAAAGAATTAAAATTTATAAAGATAATTAAAAAGTTCGCACAGTTTCGACCCAATCTACTTTAATCGTAGTCAGAAAAATCATTATTATTAATTGCTTAATTAACTTTAAATGAAGATAATTATTTTTGAGACAGTATAGCGAATAAAAACTATCTGCGGCCAAAATCTTTTAAGAAAAGCTGATGAATACGGTTG
This sequence comes from Thereuonema tuberculata, assembly GCA_023159025.1. Taxonomy (NCBI): domain Eukaryota; kingdom Metazoa; phylum Arthropoda; class Chilopoda; order Scutigeromorpha; family Scutigeridae; genus Thereuonema; species Thereuonema tuberculata. Next base: position 13,260,608 of record JAFIDM010010028.1, on the reverse strand, counting down.
GTATTTTTTTTTATTCTAATCACTATTAGTTTTATCAATCAACGAACCCGTAGGCAACTAGCATACAAAATATGATTCCAATAAGTGAATTCTTTTTGTGGGAATATGAATGGGAACAAACCGACATTCACATATCCACTTTTATCTATATAGATTTTAAACGAATTCTAATAGAAGTATATCTAATTTTAGATACATTACTTATTTTTAATTTGTTTAAGGGAAGTAATTTAATATACATTACAAAAGTTTTTATAACGGCACAGCAAGATTAATACTCAATTATTTGAAATATTTTAGGTACCTTTGTGGTTCAATTTATGTAATCTTGTTTTCTTTTATTTTCTTTTTCTTTTTTTTTGTTGCTGTGCTAATTAATTTACATACAAACACTCTTCCGAAGTGATAATGAAAATTATTTAACATCTGAAATGATTACTTTTACAGAAATTCATTACGTTTACAGTAACTTAGAGGTTAAAAAAAATTGCAGAGATTACAAAATTCTGACTTCAACTTTTCCCAACAAAGCCTATTACTTTTTTTCCCCTCTTTTATCTGTAATTCAATTATTTTCCTGCTGTGCCGGCTAATTTAAATATTCAATTTCCCATTCCACCAATGCAAATACCTAGGGGGCGTCTCTAGACAAAGTGTCGACTCCGTGTTGCTTATTTTCCGCTACTGTTTATTTACTCCAGTTCAAAAATCAATCCCGCTCTTGCCACCTTGGGAGAGAAACTAATATTTTTGTCTAGAAAGGGCTTTTTTGCCTCTTCCCCCCTGCTCAATATCAATGCCCCCAATCTCCCTATAGATTGTCTTTTTTTTCCTTCTTCTTTTTCCTCCGTGACTCCTATATCCTTTTCAATATTCTTTCACAGTGAAAAGTCTTCTTCATTCGGACGTCATTGTCAAAATGGAAGATTCACCGTAAGGGAAATGAAAATTTTTTTCCAGGCTTAAGAAAGAAGGGCTCTACAGCTGCTCGTAAATTTGTGGCTTTTTTGGAATGGTTTAATTTGAGAAACAAAAATGTGGTTGAATTATGCTTTTGTTTATTCTCCGTGGATCTATCGTCGACTTGTCGTCAGCCTCCATTTCCCCTGTGGTTTGCTTTCTTTAATAGAAAGAGCGAAATGCCTGAGTGGGCTTAACGAACTCGAAACCTCTTTAAAGCCTATAAAATTACGCGAACCCCTCCTAGAAAATACCATTCAAACCAAAACCTCTCTCCAGGATTTGCCTGAAAAAGAAAGAAAATAAGGGGTGAATCCCCGCTTCCCTCGCACCCCTGTTGTTATCCCCCCCCCCCTCCCCATCCTTTTACGATTTTGGGCAACGGTTATCAGTTCGATGTGGGCGGAGATGAAAACAAGAAAAAGAGGGGGGCGGGAATAAAATAAAAAAAGACCCAATGACGAGGTAACGAAATGGTATTACGGTGGAAAAAAAATGACGATCACCCACCACCCACCCCCATGGCATTTTCCAACGATTTTATTTTTATCAAGGCGTAAGCAATACCCAACAATCGTTCTGACTCTGAATTAGAAACAAGAAAGTGAAAAAGAAAATAAATTTAAGCTAAATTACACATTGCGTCGTTATTTCTTTTAATGAATTACATCCGCTTGCAAACGAAATTAGCTCTAAACGCTAGCGAAAGACAACCAACTATTCAGCGAAGGGAAACTTGCCGCATTCGTAGACAATCAGACGTGTGCAGCCATTTGACATACTTTCCAGGAGCAAAGAGAATCTTATCAGTTAGTGTTCGAGTGTGAATGTATCCTCCCTAATAACTTTGGAACCACTGGATGGATCTTCTTGAAACTTGGAGAGCAAATTTGAGTACTGAGGATGATCTACCTTTTTTATTTGAAATCTTTTCTAAATGGGTCCTTATTGAAAAATTAGCGCGAGAAGGCTATAAAAATTCACGTAAAAAAGCAATGGAATCTAAACAATGGAGTTCTATTTTTTTCTGTCAATATCGCAAATTCTTAAATAATCAACATTAAATCCTTTTAGCTAATCCATTGCTTGTGGTTTGATACGATTAAAATTAATCCTATTTCTACAATTCAAGTAAATAATGCAAATTTAATTTCTATTGTTGCGTATTCAGTAGATATTAGAACAGGATTACAAATGTAAGCTTCTGGTTTTTATCGTTTTTACGACTTTAAAAAACGAAAAAAAAAAAAAAACAGACACAGTAAGAAAGTAAGTGGAAGTAGGCTCTCTCGAAATTTTTTTATGCTTCGATTTCAAAAGTTATTGCTTTATATTTTACTGATTCTGTGAAACCTCATTTGTTCAAACAGCATTTCAAGCAACTAAAAACTAAAACTTAAGATTAAACACCGTTTCGTTATCCATGACTTTACGTACATACTACTGACTGAATTATTAGCCCTGTAGTCAATTTAAATATGTTTCTAGAAATTAATAAAATGCTGGGAAAAAGAATAAGGTAGTTTTTAAACAGAATGAGAAGCTCTGTTTCATCCGATGATACTTTTAACTTCGAAAACAGGAAATTTGATAGATAAATAGACCTCCCCAATAGAACACAAAGCCTGTTGAGTTTGTGGGTTGTAGACGTATAGACGGGTATGTATATACATGTATGGATAATGCTGAGGTAGAGAAATATCTTTCCTCAACTTGAAATAAGCTTTGTTTGATAAAATCAGCGTAATAATGACTTAGAGATTATCATTGTTAAGGCAATGTTTTCTTTAATCTTTATCTTTTGCCCTAATAAACATTAAGTTTCTTTTAGAAATCGTAAGTCCATGCATTATTATTCTCTTAACACTACTCTACGTAGTGATAACGACATCTTATGCTATTGAGGCAGAATGCGACATTACAATTGAACATAATGCTTTGCATAATAGAAGCAGTTGAGATTTAATCACGCTGTTACCCTCATAACGTCAATTCATTTCTCTACCCGATTTAAGTCTCATATTATTAACCTCTGTTATATCTATTTTGCTATTTTATAATGATTCTAATATCAGTTCTTTTATAATTATGGTAGTTATAATTTTAATATATAAAAACAGCATACTAAGCAATTTTCTAATATTGTAAATACATTATTGTTAAATATGATAAAATACCATATTTTAAAGCAAATTAAATCATTTCACATATATAAATTAAGTAACGGGGCAACAAGAGTTTTTGCCCACAAAAACAAACACACATTCTTACTAAATATACTTACTACAATGTTATATTTGTTATAATTTTTAGTTATTTTAAATATATCAGGAAAACATTACACAACTTGTAAGTTTCTATCGATTTTCAAAATAAAATTTTCAATATTTGAAAAAAAAAATCATTATTACAATTATTTTCTCAGGAAATAAATGAAGAATCTATGTATTTTAAAAATACAACAAAATAAATAACTTTTTACCACACCCATAATTCTAGATTTAAAGTTTTCTAACCAGTAGTGTAAATATAAAGCTCAAGTATGAAACGTAATAATTTAAAAAAGTTAATAGGGTGACAGTTAACAGGTCTTAGCTATACAGGGAAACCTAACCAAAAGGCGGAGTTTTGAGAATTGCTTTCAACAAGTCAACAAGCCTAAATGTCAATAAAATCCTTGACATTTAATATTATAACAGACACATACTGTCATGTGTGAAATCATTATCATTAGTTTGACTTTTATCTTTGCATTTCGTGCTATTTTTAAATTAAAATCGATTTTTGTTTTTTTTTTTGTTTTTCAGTTTTTTTTTTTTTTTTTTTTTTGTCATTCTAACACATTTTTATTAATTAATACTGATGCATTACTAATTGAAAATATAGAAAATAAAAATTGAATAAATTAATAACATTTCTAAGTCATCAAAATCATTTACATTGTTAAATTCATTATTATAAATTACTTTTTTCCTGAACTAAATTACCAGGTTAAAATTTCCTTTGAAACAATTATTGTCTGAATCTACAGACACCTCTGTTTACAGTTTTAGACTAGAACGAATTTCTAAAAACAAGTGAACAGTAAGAACAAAACCTAAGCAATAGAGGAGTACCTTCTGTGAGCTGTCTACATTGTATTATTTTTAAAGGCATAACCAGGTGGATAGACACACATTCCAAAACACACCAAATAGTAAATTTTCGTTTGAATAGGAATTCTGTTAAGTATTATTAGAAAAACTGAAGATATTTGTATAGATTTAAACTTCGGGATGTTCTGCTGTTCATTCAATTCAATAACTCTTAATAATATCACGGAAATTGAGGATGTTACACTTCTTAAAAAGTGGAAAGTGGCAGGATCATACCATCGTAAGTAAAATCAGAAAGATCAGTATTAGTAATTAGTAAAAGTCACTGCATTTTTGAACTGAATTGGCATTACCAATTTAAAATAACCTTATTACTTTAAAGCTATTACTATAAAATCAGGGGTTTCTTTTTTTCCTATAAAGACAAACGCTACAATGTACGTTTACAAAATTAAACTACTGGGTAAATTTCGGCAAATTTGTGATTAACTTAATATGTGATTTATATTTTGATAATTTACCTAAACCTTAATATTGCTTAATAATGAGTATTACATTTTTTCATCAACAATTACTGTATATCAGTATAGTACTTATTGAAAATAAACTCTTAGATAGTATGTAAATTTGTTAGGATTTTTACATTTATTTAAAAAGTTAATCAAAATATGCACAATATGCACAATCAAAGTACGCCCCAAAAATTTGCTTTGCAATGGTGTGATTACTTTTTATTTACTTTTTAAGCACAATAAGCAATGGAAGATATAGAATGTTTCATAAGGAACAATTTGCCTAAAAAAAAAAAAAAAAAGAATTTTAAGCAGTAAAGCACAGAAAGTCCACTGAAAATGAATTTTACAAACAAATAAATGTACATTAATATGTTTTAATTTTCATAATGTAATCAATACATATAACCTTATATACGTATATTTTTTAATAAAGTGAATTTATGTTTATGCTTCATGTATTAATTACATAGGAACATTGTTTACTATTTTATGGTATTTAATTATTTTGTACTCAAGTTTTAATAATTAATAAATTAAAAAGAAATTTCAGTAAATTTGCTCTTTTGAAAAAAAAAAAAATAAAATAAATAATTTCCCTTAAAAAGTTTTTCGTATAATTTTTACTTTGCTTCTACTTTAGGAATAGGTACAGGACCTTACATTAAACGGTGGAAAATTTTATCAATTTTAATCCGACGGCGACGTGTTTAATTTAGTGACGCCAAATTATGTTAGTGCGACAGCTCCGTTGTTGGTTGGTAGAATCACAATAGCTAATGTTCTCTTTGACATTTTATCGGACGCGGAAAAGCAACACTGGGAAGATTCTGTATTTGGAAAGCTTTATAAATTGAATCCCGTTCGATTGCGATAGAAATATGCATCGATTTATACCGTCTCTTGTGGTCCTGCAGCCCTAAGGCTCGGACGGGGGGAGGTGGGGACTAGGGGCAAGGGGTAGATTTGGACTAGTGCCATTCTCATCCTTCATCAATTCTAGCTCCCAAGCCAGAATCGAGTTCCTGGGATTATGTCTTCATAAGAAGCTGGGGAAGCAGGAAAAAAAAAATATTTCTCTTGTTCCGTGAACATGCATGCTTTGGTAAAGGTAAATAAGGCAGCCCTAATGATAGCCGGCCGTGCCCAGTCACCCAAGGGAAAGCTTCCGACGGTCTGACAGCGCACTTTCGCGTCTGTGTGTGTTTAGTTCGTAGCGCTCCCACCTTGGCTCCCGCACCGTTCAATAGTATGGAAATTCTTCTTCGACTCGAAAGTCGTTCAGCGAAGATTAGCCTGCAATGTCGGCTGCTTCAAGTACAAGACCGTGAGTTATTAAAATGCCTCGGGCCTCTTCAGCATAATACGCCGAATCTTGAATTTTTACTCGATCTTCTCGCACCGAATCCAGTCCCAGATAACACCGAATTGCTGCCTGACTGTTTTCTTTCCCTTACCGCGACACACAAACCGCCAAAAATTCTTGCATGTCCGAATTGTAGCTACAAAGCATTCCAGCCCCCGCTCGATAGCAATGTCGTCGTTCATAAAATGCACGAACACCGAGTACTTAATAAATCAAACAATTCAAATGCAATGCGCTACGAACATAATCGCAGAGTCGAGTCGTTCTCGCCAGCTGCAGCCCATTTTCCTTACAATCAAATTCCGGCAGCTAGTAGCGAAATTTAAATCAACCCTTTTGGTGGATCAGGTAGCAATCGAAGCTCCCACAGTGTCGACTACGTCTCACCAATGAATATGATAATGGCACCAAGACGATTTGAGACAAAAAATCAGAATAAGATGTGAAATGGTGTCATGTCCATCTAATAACTACAACTATACATTTCCAACATTTTTTTTTTTCATTATTGCGCGGACGTCTTTCCTACTCTGTCGGAACATTCCAGAAGAAGAATGGCGGTCCGTAACTTGTCGGCGGCACAAAGGGAATGGTTCCGTGGGCTTAATGAGCATTCCTGCAGCCCAAATTATGAAATGGTACCGCAGGGGAAGGCAACTTTAAAATTCTAATTTTCCTATCTCTCTCGACTATCTGTCCACCCGAAATCCAACTACTCCCACTATTGCTATTATACAAGTTAGACGAAGCACTGGGATTTACTATAACGTTGCAAACATCATTTAGATGTTACAGGTTTTTATCTTGGAATGGAGATGAAAAATTGCTGAACTTCATAAAATGAAGTCATTCAAAAAAAAAAGTATTAAAAAATACAAAACAAGATTTTTTAAGGGGTTTGAATTCTGTATTTACTATTAAGCGAAGAGAAAAGATATTCCATTAAAAATTGCAAGTAATAATTATTGGCGGAAAAGTCAATCAGTTTTGTTCCGCTTGGAAATATTAAAAACAGGCGGTGAAATTTTCCTATCAATCCAAAATTTAATAAATCAAAAATATAGTCTATTCATTATGATCAATATTTACACACAAGTCGCCTACATTACATATATTTCAATCATACATAATTTTTGTACTGACCGCCATATAACATAATCATATCTTTATTTATTGAATTTTGATAGACATTAATAATACTTTTAACATATTAAGGCAGTAGCGTAACAAGGGAGGAGTTGAAAAGTATCTGTGCCAAAGAACGAAACAGCAGTTATAACATTTACTAGCCTATACGCCCGTCAACAATGACGGGAGAACAATGTGAAGACTTTTAGTTGAGATAAGAGTATTTTAAGAAAAGTTTTTTTTTTTTTTCTGCGTTTAAATATTATTTTTAATTCTTCATTCATGTCGAGAAATGTGTCTAAGGACTCTTCAGTTCGTCTCTGAGAGCGAGCTTCTGCATGTTATTCTCGTCTGGCCTGCACTTGTAGTAGGCTAAAAAAAATGAACATTGAAATTTAAATTTTAATCTAGTAGGCTAAAATGATTTTTTTTCTTTGACTCTTCTCTCATTGCGTCACACACACAAAGGGAGTGATAAGAGATATTTACTAACAGTAATTTGAATGTAGACCCCGTGACCTAATGAGTAAGACGTCTGACTTCGGGTCAGAAGGTTGCAGGTTCAATTCCTGTCACAACCGTTTCATTGTAGAAATGATCTCTATTTTCATAGGAAATTAAAATTATTTTCCAAACATAGAGGAAGTGCGTTAGACACAGACAGATCTGGAAAATTACATAATAGATATATTTTTGATCTAAATGTATTAATTAACAAAATATGACTGGGAATACATCTATTTATCTACCTAATCTCACAATATTTAATATATTAATAATAAATATGTTTTTAAAATGTTAAAAATATTATTTTTTTATTTGCTCCCTTTAATAAAAATATAATAACAATATAACTTTTAATATTATTAATATTAAATTTTATTCTAAACTTCTGAACTTACATGTGTATTTTTATTGCAAATATGTCAAATTCCGTTTAATATTTGATGATTTCAGTGCGCCTTTTCTTGATACCAATCTTCTTCTTTAATCTTATGTTGAAGACACTTCAGGGCTACAGTTTACCCTTGTCAACATAAATTTCGGGACACCATAGGTTAAGCGCTAATTCCTAACGCGCCAGCGTTCAATTGAGACGGCGGCTATCTGAAATGCCAAACGTACATCTTTAAGTGTAATAGGAAAGTTTGCTGGGTTATTTCAGTCAAAATTGGACAGCACCTCCTCTTGCCTTTGTGCTGCGGCTCTTTCCTCTTAAATTTTAATAAAACCTGTCTCCGTAGAGTAAAGCTAGAAGTAAATCAAGCATGATAAATTAAGCCATTGTATTCCATTCTCCCATATAAATATATATATGAAAACAGTGGAGAATTGTGGGAGGTGCAAAGGCATCCCTTACCGAAATTTTCGCTTGGTCTTCGGTATCTGGGAGCGCAAAGAAAGGCTCCCAAAAACCATGCAGACGCGTTTAAAACGAACTACAGTAAATTATGATAATAAAGTTCTTTGGGTGCTCTGTATTTCATACAAACATCATAAAAGATAGAGTCACTTAACCCTGAAGTTGCTTTTCACAAAAAGTCAGTTCACCATCAGTATTCTAAGCTATGAACTCAAATTAATTAATCTATTAAGAAATTAATTATAAAACAAAGACAATAATACTACATTTTATAAAATACCTTGCTGGTCTACAACTAAAAACTTGCTTCTATATTTCGTTTTGTCACGTAGAAACCTATTGGCAATTTATATTTATTGTCGTTCTTATTAAAAGTATATTTATTTTTTTCAAAAAACTTTAAATGTAAATAATTTTAAGGATTACGTACAAAACAGTGGTGATTTACGTACAATCCTTACATATAAAAGATTTAATGTTTTACACAAAATACGAATAAAAAAAGTTAAAGAAATATATAAAAAAAAAAGTTTTTGAAGGCTTTAAACGTATTGAATATATCTTCATTAAATATTATATTTTTTTAAGTTAAGATCAATTAGTTATATTCAGAATGTAAAATAAAACTTCCTGACAACTTTATTTATAACTTTATCAAAAATATTAAAAATATAAAATATATAAAAAAGAAACAAATATAACAGGTCATATATTTCTATATTTATCAATTGAGTATGTTGTACAACATATAATTGTGGAAGAATTAACATTTTTCTAATTTTTGATACATATCGCGATACATATATTGCACAAACAATATCACTTGTTTTTGTGTACAATTCAAAAAGTAATAATTACTCATGTCATAAGAATTTTTCTTCAGTAACATTAACTCTTCCTTCCATTTAAATACGTACTTAACATTTGCTAAAATTTAGGGGAAAGGCTTTGCGCGGGATTTCTGCAAGAAAGTAGAACCTCATCAAAAAAACTTTGCTTTTGCAATTTTATATAAGCTTATTGATCATTAACATTTAGTAAAAATTTGTAAACTGTTCGTTTGGTATCGACTAAAAACATCTACAGTTTTAAAGATTTTAATTTATTCCGTGATATAATACTTATATAGTTTACAACTGATGGCAAAAATCATTTTATAAGAAACTCAAAATAAAAATGTTAAATGATAAAAATCTTTAAAACAGAAAGATTTTAGCTGAAATAAAGATTAGACTAAGTCCTTTTCTTTCTCGTCCAGTGAGAAAATGTGTCTTTCTTTTTACCGACATCTGATCTGGAGAATGTCCATAGTCAGGGAATTCTGAATTGCCGCCAGCCACTTCCCTGCCATCAACGCTCTCCAACACAACCATTAATTTTAGAAGTTTAATACCTATCAAGCTATAAACTGAAGATCAAAATTCAAACTGAAAAATTACAAGGTAAACACAAGAATTTACTGTTGTAAAATGTCAGTAAAATTGTTTGGAAGTACAACACAAAACTAGAGAGAAAGCAGACATCAATATACAAAGCATAACATTTATGAAGAATCACTTTTTTTTGTTAACTTATTTAAATATCAGGTATTTTTTATTAGTTAATTTCTATTTCCAAATGAATAAAAGTTTATTAAAGTTTAATTAAGATAAACAAAGAAACTGGACATTAAATAACTAAAGATTTCTTTATTAATTTTTAGAAGTGGTTTTTTTTTGTGTTTTTTTTTTGTGTTTTTCTATTAAAAGAAGAATAGATGTTTTATGGACGATAACCTTTTTAAAGGTTAAAAGAAAACGTCACGTCTATGTCTTCAAATGAGCAACGTTAGACTAAACAGATCCTAACGGAACGAAGTGAAGGTCGACATCTAGTCAAATGCTTTGCCGCCTTTACTGCTTTACGAAAAAAAAAATATCCGGTTCCAATTCATAGAGGGTTAGACAAATGCTGAGTCTGTCTGGATAAAAATAAACAAAGAAAAAATATCCGAAACCATCGTCGAGCAATGATCCTTGCACCGGCGAGACAGCGCCTAATCACTTGAGCCACAGGACCTCTTGTTTTCCTCAAGTTAAATTTGTTATAGAGTATATTTTATTTTAGGAAAATAAAATTTAGATGTCACTTACTGAAAATCCACCTTTATAAAGAATTAAATTAAAATTAAGATTATTAAAATTAATTTTTAAACACTGCGTCGAATATAAGATACTAAGTTTAAATTAGTCCTTTTATAATTGCGACTATTATACCAACAAGGTAGGGATAGCGATTAGTAAACCAATCACAACGTCTTCTGATACGTATAAGAAAATATAATTGATATTGCTTTAATTTCCTTATTATTATAAATGTGATTGTTGCGAATGCAAAAGGCACAATTGTTGCGATTATTGTGATTGTTGTAGATCTGTATTATAAATGTAATTGTTGCGCCTGCAAAACACGCAATTGTTGCAACTGTCGTGATTGTTATCATTGTTGCTAGATATTTTAATGATACTTGTCCACGACAAAACGGGAATATAAGTCTTTTGATCTTGATTACGACTATTTTGTATTTATTTGATTTCAACACAAAATAGAATATTGTCATACATTCAATTCAAATAGTAAATTACTACTATGGTTAAGTCACTACATTAATGTTTCAATTTGTTTAGGTAGTGATGAAGTTTATTGTCTCCCTCCCCCTCATATTAGCTATTGATCGAAAAATGCAAAACAAATTAAAACAAATATTTATTATTATTTGATTAGTTTCATCCGGAATATCCATCCGGATTGAACATTTTCAAACCAGGCCAAAACAAACAAAATTAAAAAAGAAATGAGATCAACGATATCCAGATGACATCATTTCCCACCCACACTCCATCCCCTTCCGCTTTCCGTTTTTGGGAGTGAAATTGTTAAGTTTCAAAGCAACAAAACATATGTATCGAAAGTGTACAAGGCTATTTGTCAGTCAATATTTCGTCTGTGTTTTGATTGTCTGAGTCAGATGTTGCAAAGATATTCAAAGCATCAGAGAGATAAAAAAAAAACGATGGCAGAAAAAGGAAAGGAAGAAAAAAAACTTTGCATAAAAAGACACATTAAAAAAATGATGAGACTTACCGACGAAAAAAAAATGTTAATTTTATTTCAGAGTAATGAGCTTATAACTGCATTTTTAGAAGATCCGTTGACGCATTAATAACTGACGGATTTCCTAATGAAAGATTAAATTAAAATTCTACTACAGGAAGAAGAAAAGAAAGTGAAATAATTTTAAAGTATCTGCAAGAAAAAAAAAATCAAACAACCTTAGAGCTATTTTTAATGAGAAAATCGTAAATACATCTTTTTTTATTTACAATTACAAGTTGTTGTTTCTTAAATTGACTGGGTAAGGTGAAAAATGATTAACAAGATAGTTGTGGTAAGGTATCGATTTAGAAGAAAGCATTTTTAAAATATTAGTTCTGTAGTGTTCACAGATAAATTAATAAATTGAAAAACAGAACAATACTAAGTTCTGTTTTTGTTATCTTTCTGATAACAATTATAATACATTGTTACATTGTTAGTAAATATAGGTTGTGTTAAATCATTAACAATTGGTTTTTTAAAAATGTCTTTAATTATTGTAATATAATATGTCTGTATCGTGCAAACCAGTGAATGTAATGGAAGTTAATCTTTGTTATTTAAAACGGTTTGAAAAAGCGGGAAGATGGTATTCTCCGCGAAATATCACCAGTAATAAAATGAAATTTATCCGTAGATGGAGTTTTCTAATACTAAGTTGCTTCTGTTTTTTGTATTTAATTAGGAAATGTAATCCCTTGTATAAAAATTAGATCAAACCAGGGCTTCGTAAGATCTGTAATTTTATTTATTTCATTTGTTGTCACGGCTTGTGGATAGTAATGCTATCCAGAAAAGTTGGTGACTTGCTCTACAGAAAAGACAAAATTTTCCAACTGACAACAAATCAAAACTGAGCTGAAAAAAGAAATGATCAAGATGTCGTGTTCGTAGTACTATCTAAAACATCATGGCCGCAGTTTTCGAAGTAAACCGCGACACGATAGACAGACAAATATTCAGTAATACACAAATTAGCTTTTTTAAAAAAATACTGTAAATAATCTTTAAGTCTTCATGAATCCCTTGTTTCACAACAAGTCATTAGTAAGAAATATCTCGAATTATTAATAAATTCAAATGAATTTAAACTCCTATCTTGTCATTGCGGGGAGTGCTTCATCCTATAAACATATACAGCTCTTGTAATGATAACTGTAAAATTCTTTTAAAATATAATACAGATAACAGCACCGGACAGATTCTGTCTTTCCTTCGGATGCTAATCGTCAGCGGACTTTTATTTTCCCCAGAGTATTTTTAAAATATTTTTTTTTTAAATATATACCATATTTTTTTCCCTTGCATCATAGGTGTATCTTTTTTTCAGACCATATTCTTATTAATACACTTTTTTTTTTACATACGTTAAAGCTTAATATATTATCTTTCTGAAAAGAGTAATATTTGATATAAAAAATGGCGTAAATGCGAATGTTTTACTGACAATGTAATTGTTAATTTTTATTGTTGTTTTGTCTATGTTTTCTTTCTGCTTTAACCGAAATATCTTCTCGCAGCTGCTAAGACCGAAATCCACTTTCTATAGATCTGTTTCACGTTGTACGAAAAACCTATTTCTGGGTCTTCTTATCAAGTTCTGATAATCTATTTCGCCAGTTGTCTGTCTGACAGTTTGCCAGTAATTTACCTTCTCTCCTTCGCCACCCCCGCAGGAGTTCATGATGGAACTGTCCACTTGCAATCACAATCCCTGAATTGGAGGAGAAGCTATCAAAAAAAAAACCGTGATTGATTGTATATTACGGTGCATATTACACCCCAGATAAATTATCCAACCCTGGGCCGCCATGCATAGCACCTCGCGCCGCATGAAACGGATGCAAGGCAAATAGACGAACGCCAGGAGAGATAAAGCTAGACTTCTAATCTCCATGGTGGGGAGATAAGCTGTAAGGCTCTATTACACGTTGCAAGGCGTCACATTCGTATACGTATTTCGGCGGAAAACAATATTCCATTCTCAAAGCAACCTTGCGGGAAGAAAGAATGAAGGTTTCTTTTTTTTTTCTTCTTCCATTCTCTTTTTCTTCCTTTCTTTTTTCACTTTACATGGAGAAGACGTATTTAAAAATAAACCGGGAGAAAATCAGTTGAAGTGGAATGATGGATGTGCAGTAACATTTGTACTCGGAAGAGAGGCACGGATTTTCCCGAATATGATGGATGATATGAAACATCGAATTTTCTCAACAAATCCAAATCCCAAACATTGACGAAGCCAAAAATTCTATATCCTTCGAATGGTTAGCAAAAAAAAAAAGACATTCAGTGATCTAGAAAAATAAAATAATGAAAAGAAAAAAAAACACCAGGCGGATTTCAACCCCTCAAAAGAAAATATAAAAAAATAAAGAGATAGGGTGTGCGCATAATGTACGTTGCTCAAGATAAATAAATAGTAAGGTTCAAGTTATGGGCAGCGATTAGATTACTGCAGTATTTCCCGAAGTGGAACACAACTTTTTTAAAAGAAAAAGACAAAGCATTTCTCTATTGTATAAAGATATCTTTCTCCCTTCCGTGCTTTTATGGTGGAAATTAAAATTTGAGTTTTTACAATTATTATTTGTTAACTTTGTAATGAGTAGCGGCTGTTAATAATTAGAAAGTTGTAACTGGCGTGGGAACTTTTACTATATCTTTATTTTATCCTAATATCGTAAGTATTGGCTCAATTCGTGCCAAAATTAGTAGGGAGTAAGTACTAATATATATTAAATATTTGGTCTTATGTATCAAAGTCCTAGGTACTTACTTTTAATAGTGTAAATCTAGCAGTGAAGGTTTAGCATTTCTGGGATAATTAGTTTCAAGTCATCTTTATCATAAGCATACTTATATTTAGAATTATATTTTAAAACTTTTTTTTTTTTTGTGTGCATTTTTTTCTGCCATCTATAATAAAATGCAGTACATCTATTAGAACGAACATTAATAATCTTTCATAATTATGCGTCCCACGCATTTTTTGTGGGAAAAAGAAACTGCTCATGAACATATAAAATGAGAGCGAAATGTTAAGATGTATAGAAATCAAGTAATACACATTATGCTTCTCCATCAAATAAACTACGCATATTAATATAATATATTAAATATGCGTAGTTTAATCATATTATGATTGGATTTAATATTTTAATTAGAAGATAACTAAATTTTAACTTACAAACAAATTTAAAAATATGAAAAACAAGGTGTGAAAAAAAAAAAATATAAAATTGAAAGATATGAATATTATAATTTTAATAATATACCTTCATCCTAATCATAACTATTAATTTAGTAGGACAAATAAGTTACATTCGTATATCTTTAATTGATATACAAGTATTAAAATACTTATATCCATATTGTAAATAATTGAGGAAATACATAGTATTCTTAATATTATTATTCAAAGCATTGTAATAATTTTTGCAATTTAACAATTCGTTTAAACTAACTTTAAACAGAGAACAAACTTCACGCTTATAATCTAACTCATCTTAAAACCCATTGTACCACCTCAAACAGTTACTCGGGTATCTTGTTAAAGCCAGGAAATCAGTTGTGTAAATATAATAAACAACTCGACTCGGGAATTCTCTAAATATCCCTTACCCTCGTACCAATGGTCGTGTTCTGCATAAGGGGCATCTATAATAAAATCATTGATTTGGGGTTTACTATCGCGATATTTTATTGCAGACACTCCTACGCGGATAGAAATATATCAGTTGGGCTCAATTTCAACAACACCTCCAATATTTACTTGAATTTATAGGACGGATATTAAAGACTGCCATTTTGAAAGCTTTTTCGAAAATTCCCTGTTATCACTACATCCGTATATAGACTGGAAAGCTAAAACAGACTATAAATTACTGTCAGACGTTAAATAACTAAATAAACAAGATTGTAAATTTAATTATCAACATTAAACTTTCACGAAAGCTTTAAACTATTCTCTATAGGTAAAATAAATGTTGCATTTATAGCAACCATAAGTCGTTATATTATTATGTCCTTTAGGAGGACTGGGAAGCAGCTAATTGCTTTCTTTAACTTGTTCTTTAGTTTATTTTTACTTTTCCTTGATGTGCTTGAACTTTTACCAAATTTACGTGAGTTTTCATTTGTAAATTAATCGCGATATTGGTTTTCAATTTTAATGAACTTTTAAATGGATGTAACGCTTTGATTATAGAATTAAAATGTCAAATCCTTATCATAAAAATTATTTATATCTTGTAAACGAAAAATTGATTTAACTATTTATCGATTTCTATAGTATTAAATAAAGATAAGCTATAATGATATTAAAAATAATAAAATTTTACTTTTTAAGAAAATTTTCTAGATAAATGTTATATGAATTTTTTTCCCCTTAAATTCATTAAATTATATTTGAAATTGCTTTTGAGTAAAACAGTAGCCTACAAGCCCAAGAGAAAAGAAACAATCATTTGTTATTAATAATTACCAGTACACGGCAATGAGAAAGCTGATTATAAAGAATTGAAGAAGATAAGGCATAATATGTAAATTATAATAGAAACTCATGGATTTGTTGCTGTAAAGTTTAATCTATTAAAACGAAGATATCAGAAAACAATCAAACAAAGTTTATATTTCTTATGTTTAGAAAAGATTTTAAAATTATGAAAACAGGCTTCTCGAATTCGAGCTGAAATTTATATATATATATATACTCTTCACTTTACGACCGTCGTTAAGCGTATTGGTCGATAAGCGAGGTGCTTGCACTGGGAATATAGGACCGTTGTAAAATTATGAAATTATAAAACTTATGCAACAAACTTCAAATTTATTCATAAAAAAACATGCGTATGTACATATGATCATTTGTTTATTTGGTTATCTGGAGCTGTAGAGGGAGATGATGACGATGAAATAGAAGTTGTACCCTCAAGGGCGGAGGTCGTAAGTGTGAGTGGTCGTTAAGCAGATAGGTCGTAATGGGAGGAGTACCTGTATAGTTGTCGCACCAACTTCGAATAGCAGCATAGTTTAAGACCTGAATTACCGATTTCAGAAACATACCAAAATCAATAAGATCGCAGTTTAAAAGCAGATCTTTTTTTTTTTTTTAATTTAAAAAATTAAAATATATTTTACTTAAAATACTTTATTTAGCAAAGAAAGAAAAATTATCAATTTTCCAATTTTGTCTTTTTTTTTTCCCTCTCCATTCAATGAAGTGTTCGTTTTTTAATCGTGCATTATCTTTATGTCAAATGGATCGCCATAGGACGGGATAATGGAACAGCTGTTTCAGCTGAGGGTTAAAGACCGGTATAACCCCCTCTCCCCTTTACTATTTTGCTTATTTAAATCACGTGAGACAGGGCCCGTATCTAAAATTTGTTTGAGGTAATATTTTGTTATCTCAGATTCTGATAAAAAAAAAAAAAAAAAAAAAAACCACTTGAAACGAGAGTTGAAAAAACAAACGGTAAATTTCTCTAATTTTTACTTTCAATAACTATAAAAATAAAAGAAATGTATATACCCTGCAATATAATTTCACTATTTCCCGCCAGTTCTGAACTAAATTTATAAACTAATTTAATGTTTTGATTGTTTTCAATTTCATTGTTCTTCATTTTACATTTTTTATTAAATATTATTTTATATTATTATTAATTATTATTTTACATTATTATTTTACCTTTTCTAATTATTATTTACCTTAATTATTGATGAAAACTAAGCCTTACATTATTAGTCAGCCTTTTTTGTACATATATAAAAAAAGCTCAAATATATATATAAAAAATAAATATATATATTACTTAGTTCATTAAACCAAGTAAATAAATAAATAAATAAATAAATAATAAATTTATTTACTCTCCCGACGAAAACAACGGACTACAACTTAAGAAATAGTGACTGGCCATACAACGTTTCAGAAAACTGAGCAATTTCCTTAAATTTTTAATTTTTTTATTTTTTTATTCTTGTTAAAAGGGAAAAAAAAAAGAAAAAAAAAATTCTTTGTTTTCTGTGGTAACGAAACCTCCTGTATTGTTTAAAAGTTTTATACATTAGGCATTTTATTTATTTATTTATTTATTTGCTTTAATTAAGTATGTATTTTTGCCAATTGAATCTTCGACATTGTAGTAAATTTTCTTTTGTTGTTTATTCTAGGAAACTTGAAACGAGTATGAAAGAGATCCAAAATTTTCCACAGTGTTCGAGTTGTTCAGTAACTAGATATTTACAGCTGATGAGTCCGAATAAAGACGAAACAGCTGTCCCAGATTTCCCATTGCATATTGTAATGTGATTTCTTTAATCTTATATATAATGTTTTACATGGCAAATTTCAGCCAAGAAGAATTTATTGTTTTGTTGTTTTTTTTTTGTTTTGTTTTGTTTTACAGATGTGGGGACTATAATTGTCGATTCGAACATCTCAAAGAAATTCATAACTACGTCATTTGAATACGTGTCCTTACGATAATGAACCAGTTTTGAGAGGCTTTGTCTTGTTAAAAGTTTCTTTTTTTTTAGGTTGCTCTTAATGCAATTTAAAGGCAAAATTTCCAGTGCCCGCTTCTCACAGAAAAATAGCCTTACTGTTCACGAATTTAAACCACGTCCAAAGCGGAAATTCCGGAAGAATTTTAAAATAAGTTGATTAGAGAGGAAAAGAAATTTGCTGTTCATCCGCCCACCCACTAAGGATGAGGGGACCCCAGCTGGCGTAATACTTCAACACTCCAACCTCCCGCTCACCTGCTAGCCCAAAAAGCCGCTATATAATTAGTGGAACTGGGGAGGAAAAAAAAAAAAAGAAAAAGGTCCCCTCGCCCCTACAAATTTCCAAGCGGAAAGGTCAGTGTTTTTCTGATGCATCGTTATAATTCCAATTTCTTCCATTGCTCTAGAAAACAAAGCTTGTTACAATGAATTATAAATGTAAGTGGAATGCTGACGCCATGTTTTTTTGAAAAAGCAGATGTTTTCGTGTAAGTAAAGCAGGATCTATATATCAATTGCGTATGGAGAATGTACGACTGTAAGTGGAGTCTTATTTAAAAAAAAAAAAAAACCAATAAAAAAGATAAAATTTCTAATAATAAAAAATTAAAATACTAAGTATAAAATAATTTAATTAAGTATAAAAATAATTGTTGAATTTTATTTTAAATTTGTATTAATTTTATATTTGTTTTTACAATCATGTATATAAAAACATCTTAGTAACAAATACTTTTATTAAAATCTCCCTAACTAATAGTAATCACTTCAAAATATAATTTAAATATTTGTGACAATGTATTTAATTAATAATATTAAAATGTAAAGTAAATGCAAAATTTCTAAATTTTAAACAATAATTTTCCATGTATACTAGTTTCTTTTTCTTTTTTAATAACTTTATATTAAAAATACGTATATTTATAATATCATATTACACATAGAATTTATAGTATTGATACGAATACGATACGATATATTTTAAAAGGTCATATTTTATTATGACACTGCAATATTATTGATTATACATTAAAAAACAATATTTTATTACTGATTATAATACAATTCAATACTAAAACAAACTTTATATTCAACGCGTAAATAATCCATATTAGTTTAATTATAAAGTATGCTGTTATTTTAATACAGGCTGTAAGCTAAAATGTTTTAACAGTAATAATTATAATAATAAATAAAGATATATAATCATCAAATATACTCGCTGGAAAAT
Source organism: Thereuonema tuberculata (assembly GCA_023159025.1). Classification (NCBI taxonomy): domain Eukaryota; kingdom Metazoa; phylum Arthropoda; class Chilopoda; order Scutigeromorpha; family Scutigeridae; genus Thereuonema; species Thereuonema tuberculata. The sequence goes on along the minus strand of JAFIDM010010028.1, from coordinate 13,241,302 downwards.
ATCAACAAAGCTTTATAATAAACTTAATAATTGATAACAAAATAAATTACTAAAAAAATAAATACAAAGAATTAATACGGAAAGCATTTTTTTTTCTTACTTTGTTTCTTAAAAGAAAAAAATTGTACGATTTCTCTTTTATCTTTTGAAATTTTCTGTACCCGTAACTCAAATTATCATTAAATTTTATAATCCATGTTTCAGTTGATGATCGAAATTTAAAAACTTATTTTATGATAACTTTGTAATTTTATAATACAATATTAGGCCACTTTCAATGATTTAACAATTTTGAGTTAATTCCTTTTTTTGTTTTATTATTAAGTTTTTGTTTGTTGGATTTATTAGTGTATTTTCCTTATTCTGCAGTTCTGAAATACGGTTTATTTTTATAATCCCTATAAAACTTTTTCTCATTTAAAAATTTTACATGTTGATGTTTTCTTATAAACAAATTTTGCTTTGTGAATCCACAATCTGTTAGTTAACATACTGACAAATGCAAATATTCGTAAGTTTTATTCTGATGATTATTTTCTGGCAAAAATAAGATAATCGGTAAATAATTGTCGTGCCAACTTTCGAATATCCACATGGCTTTAGGCTTTTAGCTCCTTTCATACTAATTTTATATGTACCAAAAGTCAATAGGGAGCTTTTGTTTATCGGAAGTTACTCTAAAATTTCAGCATTCTAGGCTAGCTGTTCACAAGAGAGATCTACATGCGACATAAAACAATTGAGATCAAAATTGAATTCTAAAACATTTTTTCCCTTTAAGCTGAGGGATTTTTAAACCTGTCAGTTATAACTTTGGGCAAACAGAAAAAAAATATTTTCTAATCGTGACGAATTTTTAAATATAAGCCTATATTTATCATATAAGCCTATTTTATTTATTTATTTATTTTTCTTTGATGTTAACATTTGATTATCCAAAACAAAAGTTTTTTCGTTTTTTTACCTGCAGCAAAAAAATCTTGAGAATATCCGCAAAGATTTAATTATTATTGATGTCATAAAAGGAGTTTGGAAAGGTTATAGGGAGAGCGTGAGTGTAGGTGGTAAATATGGAGTTAACGCATTGTGGGAATTGGTTTTGGGCAGAGAGCCTTTCGCACTCGACAGAGATACCGTCGAAATATCGGCCATTGAGAACAGCTGCAGCGGACAGCTTGGCCCAGTAGAGTGGGCGGGGGACCCGGAGCCCACTCGTCCCTCCTGCACAATACCCGTCCGTCTCGCTTGCTCTCCCCCAACGACAGTAGACTCTTCCGGTAACAATGAGCCCCGCGCGCCTCCATTAAAAATGACTCCCACTGTCTGTCACTGGTACAGTGGAGTTAAATAATTAAATCGTCTTAATCAGCGTCTATTACACTTCTTCTCGCAGACTCCTACGCGAAGGCTGCATCACGCAGCAATTAAAACCAGATTGAATTAGCTTACACCGACTAATCCAGACGCTGTTCCCTCTATCTTAACACCCCGACCTCAAACGCGTGATCAATAAGCTATTCAAATCTAACAAATATCTTTTACGAGAGCGTCTTGAAGTTATAAACTTACATGCCACGCTGTTATAGACATTCTGTTGTAGATATAAAAAAAATTATAGAGTTCAACAAATTCAAAAAAATATATACTGAAAATATTACAATAAGTTCATGAAATGTGAAAATATATTTACATAAATATTTTAATTACAAAACATGTTAAAAAATAAATTGATTTTCCTTGCACTTTTGAATTACATAAATTAATCTTTTATTGATAAAATAATTACCCGAAATTTATCGCAAAAATATGGTGAAAAAATTTAATACAATTAAATCTAAGTGAATACTATAAAATAACATCTACTAATGAATGAGAAATATGTATACTTTTTTTTTATCTGCAAAATTTTCAAAATTCACTGTTACCGGTATTATTATTTTTTTTTTTATACTCCTATATCTTAACTGAAAAAAAGGTCCTGATAAAATTGATTTCGAATTTTCTTGTATATTTAATTTTAAAATTTCTATTTAATTATTTCTCTTTCAAAATGCTAAATTTGAGATGAAGAATTTTCATGTAAATATTTAAGTGCAGTATTTTTCTTAATACCTCATTCTTATTTTATTTCCTTTTTATTACAAAATGAAAATTTAGAAATCACTTTTTATTTAATTTTTTTTTTTTTTTTTGCTTTGATATTTATTTAAATTTTCTTGAAAATTTGTAAAGTTGTTCGATCAATTAAGCATAAAATTAAAAAATTCAAAGCTCTAGATAGTAAAACTAAATAAGTTGAAGAATTAGACAATGCAATGGTTCCTCAAGCAGAAAAATTAAGCATCAAAAATTCATAATAAAGTTTTCATCTCAAATGACTTTAGTTCCCATTTCCCGGGAATTAGAACATTTTTTCTGAGGAATGAAATAAAGAAAAAAGCAGAAGTATTGTAGATTAGCGATATTCCGAATAAAAAAATGTAATCTCTTTTGTTTTGTTATTCGATTCGTGAGACTCATTTGGATGTTTTTAATCTTGCATTTTTCCTTTTTCATTCACCTCCCCTATCGTCAGAAATGGGCCCTGCCTCTTTCACCTGATTGCCTAGGGTCAGGACGAGGGATGTGAATGAGTCGCAGGAACCCCTTCTACTCTTTCTCACCCCCTCCCCCAAAAGACCTTCTCCTAGCCCCCCCTCTTCCCACCTCCAACTCCGTCCAATAGTTTTTCAATGAACGACCAGCTGTTCGCTGAGGAGTGCCACACTTTCATGGCCGGGCCATGTGTGGTAGAAAAGAGCTGAGGGTTGGGAGGGAGACCGACATCAGTTGACCAGGGATGGCACTCGGGCGGTTTTATTGGACTGCCGCTTCCCAGAGGGGACGATTCGCCCCCTTCCATCGGTGGCCGCCGTCGACGCAAAATGACTGTGATCCTGACGTCCCGAAATTCGCACTTGCGAAGAGGTCTAATGTAGTCGGAAGAAGCATCCAGTCACACGTGGCTTCCCCCCACACACAGGCACCGGGAGGGGCGCACTTTCTACTAAGGAAGGAGGTGGGGAGAGTTGGAAGACCCATGCAGCCTGCCAAATATGTAATTAACAATTAAGGATCATCTTCTTAGGCTTCTATCTCAGACTCAAAAATTGAACTTCAAAATTTAATTTCGGAGTAAAAAAGAATTTTATGCCTACTTTTCTTACAACAGATGTGGTTTTTACTTTTCTCTGTTTTTTTAAGACCGTGAAAAATAATATATTTTATTTTAATAATATGTTTATTTATAAATTAAAATATCAGCTGAATGTGAACAGGATTCATCCATCTGGAAATAAATTAATTCTGAAAATAATCATTATAGTTGAGTTCAACAAAAAACTCACAAACACCATCTTCAATATAAAAACCTCTTTAACTCAATATTTCAAGCTCCTCAGAGGAGATTTTCTTCAGGAGAATAGAGAAAATCAAACATTCTCTTCTATTCCAAAAAACAGAACCAAAGCAATAACAATCATTAATCATTACAATCATGATATTACTCACTACAAACTTAATCTTTCTTAACAACAAAGATGTTAAACATTATAACCATGAAATTTAATAAATTTGAAGTTTTTATTATAATTGAGTAATTATTTTTTAACTCAAGCTGCTAAATCCAATGAGTTTAAATGATATAAAAGCACGTGCAAATGTGACTCCGATCCTGTAAATTTCATATCATCTTCTACAAATGTACAATCAAATTAGCCACACACGTGATCTTTTAGCTGCCGTTCTGGGGATATCACGCAGAACCGACATGAGCTCAATCAAGGCAAGCTGCGATCTTGTTCTCGCGGCTTCTGTTTAGCTAACACTTCTCCAGGTCGTTCTCAATGGTTTACGCTGTTTTTGCGATTAATTTATTACATTAGAGAACTGTACTGCTGACGAAAGTATTCCAGCAAGCGCTCCTAAGCGCAAACGCATTATGATGACTTTAATGGATAAGATTCGTGTTTTTCGTACTGAAAATTCGATAGCGTCCGGGTAGTGAAACGGGTGAAGTGAAGAGGGTCCACGGAAATCTAACATCATTTTACGCACAGGATCAATGCTTACAGTTACAGCGTTTCTTTAACGCGGAACTCCAGGAACATAACTCCCACTATTAACGAGAATTGATTCCTCTAAAGAAAACGAATGCTTTTTCAGCCAAGTTAAAAAATAAATTTAGGCCTAACTATAAAAAAACAAAAACAAAAAAAACTCAAAATGATTTTCATACAGAGAAAGACAAAACAAGTACAAACATAAAACGTATCTTGTACAATGCATCATGCATAATTAAACTGCATCTATTTTTGTAAGAACTAAGACTACAATAACTTCGAATGCAAATTCTTACTTCACTGCTGTAAATGTACGTTATCTGATATAAATTTTTCGACGAAATTTTATCTTCGGATTCTAAATTACAAGCACAGACATAAAATAGGTAATTATAGTTAAATGGTTTAAACGATATCATAATCCGGAACGCATTAATTCATTTGCTAATTAAACTGTAATAATGCGGAAATACGCGGAAGTTGTGTCTACTTTAAGCGAAATCACAAGTGGAAACGGTTTGTTACAGTCCAGACGTAATAATATTAAACATATAAGTTTTAATTAAAAGTTGTTGGGTTTTTTTTGTTTCTAGAGCTTGAAGATTCTAATTCTACATTCAAAGAGATTTCTTTATTCTTTATTTAGTTTATATTTTGATGTTAAGTAAAATGAAATAATAATTGAAGTAGATAAATATAGTTATTTATTTTTAGATTATGTTATCAATTTGCTGAAATGACAATTACCAAAATGTGGCTTTAAATTTAGAAATTAGAATTACGCTAAGTTATCATTGCAAGGTAAGGACCTAAATTTTGTGGGTAAGAGGGGGAGGGCAAAAATAATGGTATTCGTATTTTAAGTTGGATATAAATAAGTATTAAATTATAAAGAAATATGTCTAGTCCTTATAGCGAGGAAGTTCGATTATAAATTTTGAGGGTTGGGTGGAGTGAAGATCAAAATAAATGAACTCACGTTTTTAATTCGATCGTAACAAAGCTACATACAAAATTTCATGAAAATAAGTCCAGCCGTTTTAGCGTGATGCGCGAACAGACAGACAGACCGACAAACGGACGACAGAGAACAAAAAAATATTCAAGGGGAATTATAAGATCCATCAAGATAAATGGCATCAAAATTAATACAAATTTCCAATTTACATTTATATCCTAATATCTATTGAATACAAATAGTATACACTTTTCATTACACTAAACAAACCTGATTCCAAGTGGTACATTTTATTCATTTGATGTACCCTTGTTTTACGTCTTTATTTTTAAATATGATTAAGAGAAAATTGTTGCTTGATTTGTTGCTTTCGTAATTCAATGGTCTTCCTTTAGTGGTTAGCCGATGTTGAACAGTGAATAACTCTAGCTACAGAAGGATGAAATGATCATGAAGCTTTTACATTCTGACGCTCATATTCTTCTCTTCGTATTTATTGTCAAACTGTATTTTAATGATAAAAAGAACAGGATATAGTTGTCGTGCCAACTTTCGCATAATAAGAGGCAATAAAAATAAATTATTGAAGCTTTTTTTTTTCTTTTAATATTTCCCTTCCTACCTCCTTATTAACTGGTCCAATTTTTACCAAAATCAAGAAAGATCTTCCTTATAATACAATACCTGTAAAATTTCAGCCATCTTGGATGAATTGTTTATCAGTTTATCATGATCACAGACAGACGGACGGACATTTATGGTCGATTTAAAGTACTACTACAAAACTTTTTTGTTCTCCGATCCATATTAAGATTATTAAAAACATCACACCAAAACTATCAATATAATACTGTCCGATACAGTTCCTATTCGAAATAGTACCAATCTTCTAATTGCTGGCTACCAAACAGCAACAAAAATATAACCAAAGTACAAATTTAAGTAAGTACACGTTATAGAATAGATTATCTTAATCTTACCATATCCGGTGGGTCTGTAGAGTGATACGTATCTCGATAGGTCACACGTTAACCCCGACTCAAAACTAGAAAGCGTTTTCATTTGAAAAGGCATATCCATTTAGAATAACCTCTTTAAATGTGATATCTACCTTGTCAATAATTAAATCTGACGAATTATTACGTTAATTTGTAAAATAATTTGTTTTCATGTTTGTCCGCTTTTATAAATAACGATGATAATCCTAATAGTAAATACAAATGATAAATTAATCTAAATTATCGATTATAGTTAGTTAGCAAAACTAACAACAACAGAAAATAACACAAAAAAAAATGTAGATTTTATAGTTTGCTATAGATTTGCTAAAAAATATGCAGATTTTCAAGACTTAAAATTCATTTAAAAAAATCCAAAGACTATTTTTAATTTTTGACTGTTTCTAGAGAATTCTAATTAATTTTATAAATTTCTAGTGATTTTAATAAAAGTGATCGCCCACTTTCATTTTTATAACCCAATAGTATTGATTATTATAATATTAGAAAAGTTAGAAAGCCAGCGACAGTTTTTAGCCTATTTTCAGTAAGCGTCCGAAATCAATCAGTCTGTATGTGTGTGTGTGACAGTGGGTGCCCCCTTTCCAAGTAACTTTTGAACAACTGCATACATCTTCTTGAACATTGGTATGCATATTCGAAGACTTGGGACCTAACCTTTATATTTGAAATATGGGTCCTTGGGGCGAGAAAGCGACAAAAATTCCTAAAGAAAAACACTGGAATTTAAACAAATTGAATTCTATTTCTGTTAGCATCTGACTGTCTTAAAAAAACATCAATGTTAAAGTCTAATCCATTGCGCATGGATTCGATATTTAAATAGGATTAAATAATGCGAATTTAATTCTTTCTTTTTTTTCAGAAAATTAGTTTTTTTTTTTTTTTTTTTTGTACAATAAAAACTAAGGAATTTTGTCTAAGTTCTTTAGAGCTTCTTGTTATATGTGCATGAATAGTTTACGCAAAAAATAAATTAGAGATTTGATCTAATGTTAGTACCAATAATGACTAAAAGAGAAAACCAAACGTGCATCATAGAATAAAGCAAAAGAGCATCATAGAATAAAACAAAAGAACATCATAGAAAAAAACAAACGTGCATCATAGAATAAAAACAAAAGAGCATCATAGAATAAAAACAAAAGAGCATCATAGAATAAAACAAAAGAGCGTCATCAGTGCAAAGCATTCCTTTCCTCATAATATCTGTAACTGAAAAACGATTTATTTTAAGGAGCTTAAATTTTATTGGTAGATTTAATTATGCCAAGTGATTCACTTACTCAAACATTTAGCTCAAAATTGAACAGTATAGACGGAAACAGAACAGGTGTACACAAAATAAATTTAAAATATTCATTATTTAAGAAAATACCATGTAAATGATCCGAATCCATCTTATTTATTATTTTGTTCTGATTACTTTCAAAACTTTAAATTGGCATGATCATATATTACGTAGAAATTTAATTACCTGTTTTTTTACACCCCCTTTCAGTCATTTTTAAGCGTCTTAACTCAAAACCTATATGTATTAGTGTCTTGAAATTTGACAGTTACGTTTAGGCTACCCATCGTGTATCCCAATGATGATGGTAAGCATATAACTAAAGTAAATACAGTACAACATGTAAGCAACCACTTGCTCAATCGCTGGCACGTCAATTAAACTTCTATTTTTCATTTACTCTTTTTTTTTATTGATTATTATTTGCTTCAGTACTTGGAAATTTTTCAATTTTAAGTCTCGATCAATGGCTGGGAAATTTTTGGTAAACTAAAGACTTGAAAACGAAGAAAAAGTTCCATTTCGTTTAAGGTAATGGAAGAAAATTAACGCTGATTCTAAGGGAAAATTTACGATCTCTTGGAGAAAGTAGTTTTACTGGACTTGGCAGGACCACTACCCATGCCATTGTCTTGGTCGGCAATGGCTATCTTGGTTTACGACACCTGCCAGGTGCTGGCATCGGCGATCATCCACCAAGGCACGGCGCTCGCCTGCCGCAAACACTTCTCCTCAGGAAATGACCTGCGTTATGACTCCAGTTGCTCGACTTTCCAGATTCAGGTGATTACGGAAAAAGAGAAAGAGAGAATGCAGAAAGAAAGATGGAAAGAAGGGGTGGATAGGCAAAGAAATGCTTCCTGGATTCGTTATTGTTTGGATTCTTATTTCTCTACGCCAAAAAAAGCAAAAAGAATTGGAATGTGCCGATTATTGCTTTTCATCACTGCTACAACGCACCAACCAGTTTATCTACAGGATTTACAATCTAGAACCAAAATGGTGTTTCAAATACTAAAATAATAAAAAACTTGCTTAGATTATTAAATAGAAACGTCACAAAACTAAGTTATTTTACATTTATAAAAGAAATAATTAATGTACGATTTACACACGTAAAATTGAAATTCAATTATTTTTTTCTAAAATATAATACTGGTCTAAATATGGAAAATATAGTAGGGACCTTTAACTATTCCAGGCACTTATAAATATCTGGTTTACATTCCTTTGACATTCCACGAAAGTGATAATCTGAACGTGTTTAATTTGGAGCTCAGGCAGTGGCAGGACTATCGTGTCTATGTACAGTTCAGTTCATGAAAGAGCTTTTGATGACGTAATTTCCTTATAGATTGATGTTTCCAGGACATAACAGCGCCATCTATTGATAAAATCCGGAACTGAATCTTATAAGCATTACGAAGACATTCTGGTTTTTATATTTTCTACGGTTACGAATACATAATAATAATTAAAATTGAAAGAATTACAAACGTTCCACGCTATTCCCCTTGCTTGACTATGTAAAGTTTGTCTTTTCTTGTCACGCTAATGCGATCACAAAACGACGCCATCTTGGACTGACTGCTCGGAGTTCAAGTTGATGACGACATGACTGGACAGTTTGTTCCAGACAAAATCGATCGCTACGTAATGACCATATATGGCAAACCCAATTTTTTTGCAAAATACAATAACATTCTAGTAGAAATATACTTTTTTGTGTTTTTTTTTTTTTTTTTGTTAAAAGTGGATAGAATTTGCTTGTAGATGATAGCTAGCAAGCAGCCGGCATCTTGCGCACGAATTTAAAATTATCCACTAATGGAAAGCTAAACTGCGAAAAGTGAAAATATTTTTAAAATAATGTATTTTAATGTGTTTTGTAACTAAAATATAGAAGTTGGTAAAAGTACACTGGAATTTAATCTAAAAGCAAGCATAAACTTTTACGGTGGCACAATTTCTACAGTATTTCCACAATTCTACGTCCTGTGCGAAATGATGGGAGAGTAAAACAAAAATCTGAAAATAAGAAGTTCGAATGACTAAGTAATAATAATAATCTATAACAAGCATCAACATATCTTCAATTTCCCCAAAGAAACGCTAAAGCCATATTGATACCCTACAAGTCCACTGCACGTTCTTGGATTTGATATATCCTAGGACCAGCGAGCGACTACAACTCCATGATTCACAAACGAACAGCCGAACCTAGGTTTTTATAGCAATGAGATAAGTTAACTTTGGAAAGATAAGTACCTAATCCCATGGAAGAAAATAAAATTAACTAAATCGTAACTGAAGTAATACATTACAATTAACAATACACTATGTAAAACCAAAAAAACGTAAGCATGACAAGACAACTAAACGGAAACTAATGTTTGTTTGTTTGTTTTGAGGGGGGGGGGTGTAAAAAATTGATTTATTAAATATTGATTGTTTTTAATACAGTGATCTACAATAAAGCTTAACAAAAATAACCTGATCAACAGGATTTTTATTTTTTTTTTGTTTTTTGTTTTACGAAAGCGTAAGTAATTCATGACTTTGAGAACGGATAAGAGAAGATGAAAATGTAGGCGCGAATTTGTAATTTAGATAAACAATTTTGAAGCAAATAAGGACAAAAATTTCAAAAATTTCGAAATGTATAAACATTGCTAAGGGATCGCAATGCTAAGGGATCGCATTTACCTTAATTTGAAATTTTTCCCTTGGCATATTTCTTAAATAATAAAATTGTTTCCCTACGGTATTTTTCGAATAAATAAATAAATTTAAATTAAATTAAATATTTTTTTTTCTTTGTCAATATCGGTATATTTAACACATCGCCAACAAACTTTGGCTGAAGTGGGTCACTTTTACAAAGCCCTAATAGATAAAAGACAAAGGAAGAAGATTAAGAAGAAACAGGTTCTTATTTAAAAACTTAAACGAAACAGATTTTTGATTTTTTTTAATTATTTACTTATTTATTTATTTTTATTTTTAATAGAAAGGGTCCATATTAAACGTGTATAATGCGAACAATGGTCTAGAAGTGAATCTATAGAAGATTAAAGAAAAAATAAGTTTTGAAAATAAAATAATTAAAAAAAAATGTTTCTTTTAATTAATTTTAAACATTAATAATATATTACATTGTATTTAATACTTAAACCCATCTGAAATACAAATGTTTAACGCTTATTTTGCTGATGTCTCATTGCATCATTCTTTCTGTTTCCATGGCCTCAGTTCTTGGCATTACCCACACAACTCCCACGACATCTTCTCTCCTTTTCGTTACTTTTAAGCAGCTTTAAAGAGATATGTCATTCAAGTTATAACTTTATGATTGTATTGATTTTCATTAAATGTTGGATTTTTATTAGCTGCAAGCCAACACGGCCCGCTCTCCATTATCCCCTATGAAAATGGACTCATTTACCCAACGACTGCGGCCACTGGACCAACGGAATTTATATCCCCGCAGACCTAAACGCCTCGCGAAAGAAATCAGACGCGAAAACAGAGGGGAAAAGGAAAACGAATTGTATCCAATACAACTCGTCCATCAACGTACCTACACCAGCGCATTACCAGAAGGAAGAGAGTCAATTTTATGATCCACGCTGAGCTAAAAAAAGCAAAAAGAAATGCATCACATTTCTAATGGTCTCAAAGTGTGGTGATTCGATTTCAAGTCAGCGTTAAACTGCTATAAAACAAAAGCTATAGTCATGCGGCTTCACAAAAGGCATATTCAAACGGATACAAAAAAAAAATGCCTTTCCAGCACAAGAAGGTTAGGAGGAAGTTGTAGTAAAAGACCGCGTATTCCCATTATTGGAAAACTCAAGTAGAGCATCGAAATAACATTGTTTTGAATGCCTTTACTCAATTGTTTTTAAAAATCAATACACGGCAAATTGCTATTGATAAAACTGGCTTTAACGAAAAGCGGAAAGGAATTTCTTACTCAGCGTCAATGTTTGCTTTCAGTATTTAAAGTTTGTAAAATAGACGCCAAAACCACTGAATGAAGCAGTAGCTGAATTGATAAATAAAATGAACAAGGTTTTATTGAAGTCTGCTTCCTGAAAAGGTTTTTTTTATTTTTTATTTACTGGCTTTTCTTTTGTGTGTTTGTTTATTTTACAATTATGCAAACAATATAAAGGAAAAACTTATCGTATTTAACTAAAATGTCATTCCAAAACAAACAAATTTTAAAAAGTTTATTTATTATGAAAATTAATTTGAAGTCAGCAAATGTTTAGTTAAATTAGGTCCTAATAATTTTATTAATATCAAAACAGATGATAAAGGATTGTCAAACGCTTTAAAATGAATTGTACATCGATTTATTGGTTTAACTTCTTACTTTCTATGAGAATTTTAATCATTTTCATACGGAAATTTCTCTAAGAGATCCAAACGAAAATGATATTTTACATTCAAAAACTTAAGGAGAACGCACAAAAATTACAAAGGTAAAAATATCATCATAATTAACTTAATTAAAATATGACTTTTCGAAATTCAGTGAAACGAAATTAGTTTTGTCGGATGTGAGAATATGAAAACATAACATATAATATTAAACACATAATATGAAACAACAACAATACCTTCAACTTCATTTAAAGTAATTCATTTAAAAGATTTGATCTAAAATTAATTCTTTATCTGCAGCTCACTGAACAGAATCAATTTTAAGAACTTTTTAATATATTTTATAAGTAAAGTTCCCATATTTTTTTAGTAGATCTCTTCTCCTAATTCTTCTACTATTAAATATTTCTAACATCACACCAAATTTAAATGTAAAGACTAAGAAAATAAAGTTAGAATTAAGTGATTTTATTGAAACAAAAACATAAAAAAAAAAAAAAAAATCCTTAAATTAAAAACAAATGGCTCATTAAATTTTCTCTTTTGTAATATTTTTTTATTATTATTTTTATTTATTTGGTTTTATTTATTTTATTTTTTATTTTAAGAACTACAAAGCAGAAATTATTTCTTTTAAATATGTTATGAAAAAAATACTAAAAACAAAAAAATATAAAGAAAATTAAGTAAAATAATTTGGCAGAGATTTCTGATTTTTTTTTTTCTAAGCATCAAAAAATTTTTAGAAAATGCTTATATAGTTAAAACTTTTTTTTATTTTTCAAATTAATATTGTTTTGAATTCAGTTTATTCCTGTATTAGTGAAGGCAATTGTAGATTACATTTGCTACTTTTATTTTAGCAATTAACTTTACGAGGGAAGAGGGTTGGGGGAGGAGGGGTAATTAATGTGAATCCATCATCATTAAGAAATTAGCATGCAGTGTTATTTTGTAAGCAGATATCCAGGCTCATCTTTTTCTCTTAATAGGTATGGAGTTTCCTCAGCGAAAGATTTCTATTTTTCACCATACTTCTCCTAAATCCCAGAGGGCCCTTCAGGGCTCCTCTACCTCCCCCGGCTACCCCCCAAAAGCGAGCCTCCATTAGCGCCCTCTCTTCAGCCTACGAAGAAATGGTATTTTTATTCTTACAGAACCTGATGGAGAGCTAGGCACCTGGGTGAGGGGTCAAGTGAAACCGAAATTAATTCACAGTGTTTTCAAGGTAACACATGCATTATGTTTTAGTAAATATTTAATCAGCGCTGGCAGAACGCCAACCATTGTATGCTTCCCTCCAAGCAAAAGGCTAAGATTATTTTCATAATTTTATACATCTAGTTTTACGGACTGTGTGCGAAAGCGTGTGTGTATGAGAGAGAGAGAGTCGAAACGCTGTTTTAAAACATGCAGAAGCCAGACCCTAATTTCCACATTACCTTGGATAGAATTTTTGGCCAAGATTTACGTAAATGGAACAGGACATGTGACACCCACTAGTATTTTTTTTTTCTACCGTTTTTTGACACCTGTGCTCACAGTCGACAGGGCAGTCATAACAGTCCTTTTAAAAGTAATTAAACCCTCATTGTGTTCCCCCCTCCCCTACCTTTGGCAATGGCGCAAAAAAAATATTGGCCAAAGGAATCCACATTTAACGTGAGAAAGAATTTTATGCCAAGTTTATTTTTGAAAGAAGACTGATACAGAAATTGGATCTCTACTTCGTTTCCAAATCGATATGGTATTGATCGAAACATAGAATTACACTAATAATACTAAATTGCACCAACCTATTAATTGAACTATTAACCAATTATGTTCATAGTCCAAAAATAACATTCATTTTGAGTATTATTATTTTAGTAATGTTCCATCTTATCTACGCAAACAAAATAAATATCTGTTTAACTACTAGAAGCTTATTATTGCAATCTTTTTGATAAATGATTTTTCGTACATAAGTAAGCATTTAATACTTTCTGTAAAAATTTACTAAAAGATTAGTCTCTGAACACTTTCTATACTTCTCGTCTTTGCGTCTCGGAAACCACTAAAAAACAACATATACGAACGAATCCACAAAATTAAAGCTTCCCGAAACAAAACATTCCTAAATAAGATCAACCAAATAATAAAAACATTTGTAACCATTACAGTAAGTGTCATGTTGAGTAGTTAAATAAATGTGATTTATAGTAACCAAATCTAGGAGTTAAATATCCATATAAAACAAAAGTTTTCTTCTTGGAAATTAATGTTTTATTTTTCCCAAGGTGTTTAAAATATAAATGCTTCACACATTCACAATAGATTTGCAATAATGTTTTATATGCATACATAGTATTATATTATAAATCTTGTCATTCTGTTTTTAAAATTCTCCAATTTCATCTTGATCTGGTAAATAATTGAAGACAGATAAAAGAATTACTTAAAAACAAGTAGTGTGTGTTTTATTTGTCTGAGTAAGAATTCTGATATGTGAGTTTTGATTTCAAAGCTTGGTTAAGTATAAAAAAAACAAAAACAAAAAGTAATAATTACTTATGTACTAAACGTCTGTTTAAATCAAAGTCAACAATTGCTGCGAGAAGATCAATTTATAAGTATTTGAACAATTAGTTAATCAATTCAAAAAGATACCGGTATAGATCAATATCTAAAATCAAATACAACAACATATCATTACATACAATAACAAACAGCTAGAAGTAAATATTGACAAGACCTATGTTCAAGCAAAAAAATTAACAAAATTGTGACAAAAATTCTTGAAAATAAAGTTTTGAAATACAACAACGAAAGAGAATGTAATATTAAGAGAAAGCCCACGAAAACGAAATGTAGATGGAATTTTGAAGTTTTTGAAAAAAACAATGGATATAAATAGTGTTGAGAAAATTGTTTGAGAAATATGAAAAAAAAAAAGATAAATAAAAGAAAACGTTTTCAAAATAAGGAATACAAAGATGAAGATTATAAAATGTTGTAGAGAATTCATTTCACATATTCTGCATTTGAAAGTGAGAAGGAAATATTAAAAGAAAAGAAAAATCACAAGGACTTAAGGTTCTGAGATCCATTTTATAAAATATAAATTATGATTAACGTATTTATGCGATTCTTACTCTCTTTGAAATTAAATTTTATTAAGCTAAGAAAAGGCTATAATAAAAGAAGGAGTATTCCTTAGATCGTTATATCAAATTCGATTTACGAAGCGGGAACTTGCAATGATATACATTAACAAACTTAAAATTTTGATATTAATTTAGAAAAAAAAAAGTCTTTAAAAAAAAAAGAGAATAAAAAGTTTCTCATATTTTTTTTATAGATTTACTTACATAGGTTTTTTTTGTTTTTTGTTTTGTTTAAGAAAATGTTCCTTCATATTCACTCTAATAGAACCAGCACAAGATCGAAGACACAGCCGTCTTGAATGGAAGGGGAGGGACAGAACGAAAGGAAAGAAATTACATTTGTGCTCTCCTTTTTTTTTTTTTCTTCGTCTTCTAAACAATCTATTTTGACAGACCGACGAAACTAATATAGATTTTCAAGCGAAATGCTACAGTCACCAAAGGGCAAGTTAGACTTCCCCTCTTGACATCGTCTCTAAGAACTTTGTCTGGTAGTTAAAAGGAGGTGAAGGTGGTAAAAAGAGACTCCTGTTTTGCGCTTTCGTTACCCGCTGCTGCAATGTCCAACGCTCTCCCCCCGAATCGTCTGTATCCATTTTCGTTTATGCCTGTCGAGATCAATGTAGCGCTAGACCTCCCACACACACACACACACACATCCTTTTTAATTTGCTAGGTTAAATTTTTCGTGTAACTTACAGAAAATCAAATTTTAATGATTAACTTGAAAAGCTATAATGTCCTATAGATACAGGAAACTAATTTTATAAAACTTCATACGAGGCAATATTTTCCACAGTATAAATGTAACAAATTGCTTGTTATTAATGTATGGTAATCAAAAAATATCAACAAATAAATATTCAGTTTAATTCATTAATTGTTATAAATGAAATGTATATTTACTTTAATTCAACTTTTCTTTTAGATATAACTTGGTTCTTACTCATATAACTAATACTGTTATGATGGCTACTTAATGGAAGTTAAAGTTGTTTGCTTTATAATCGTAGTTTCACAACTAAATATAATAATATTTTACACCACGACAACACTTGCATAGTGGGAACAGAATAAGTAAGTGCGGACTGAATATAAATCAATGAAGGCCAATTGTGAGGGATTTGGAGGGGTTCGGAATAGAAGTTGGACCTTAAATTCATAAGTAAGTAGTTTTTGATATATCATAGTTATTGAACTTTAACGATAACGCCTTTTAGTGAGTTTTGAACTCGTGTAAGTCAGAGATGTACTAATATTAAAGCTTCTTTCAGTAGCCTAAACCTATTGTAAAATTTCAGCTCGCTAAGTATTCTGATAAACGTAGGACATGTGACTTTTCAACTTAGCTTCAACACTTTCATATTCTAGATTTTTTTTATTTCCTTAGAAGCATGTTAGGGGTAGCCACTAAGATTTTCCCAATCTTCAATATCGTCTTTTAGCAAAGCTTACCAGACCGATAGGAAAAAATCATCAGATGAAATCAGACGACACCCAAAACTGATTTTTTTTTTTTTTTAAAATAAGTTGTCTGCTTCAAGAAATGTCGCTGTACACTTCAAGTTCTTTGTATCATCTATGATATTACGTAGCATTTAAAAATTCTATTTCGTCTTTATCTTGTCTTTGCAAGCAATGAATGATGATGGAGGATAGTAATGACAAGATAAGACGAGCCATTCCCTGCAAAAAACTATACTTCAATGAGAATTTCATGCAAATTTCATCTCGTTTATTCGACGTGAAATATTACCCCTGTACTTCTCTCTTTCCTCGCCAGCAAGTATGGAGCAACAAACCCAACAAATCAGCATTTCTGCATTAACGAAAGTTCGCTACTTGGATGGTCTGCTCAGGATCGAGTCTGACGAGGGGCTTACCTTCTCGTCAGAATTTTCCAGAGAAAATTTGAGTTGTTCCTGGACGTCGCCAAAAGCTCCCGTGAGTGGGTGGAAGTTAGGTATTCATGTCGAGTAGGTGCCTGCTGGATTTTGAAACCTAGTCGCCATTATTTTCTCGTCAGAAAAAGAGAAAAAAAAAATTGGGAGGGAAAAGGGTGGGTTGGTAGATGGGTGGATTGACTACATTGGAACGGATCACATGAATAGATTTTTACCAGTACCATTCATCACACTGACAGAGAAATGGAAGCCTCCTAACTGGAACGTATACAACCTCTGTTTTCTAGACTTTCGTCCTGGCTCCAATGAATGGAATTAACTTTGCCGAGTCAGATTCAGCGTCTCCATAAAATCCATTTTACATCACGCTGGCAATCACAGAGGAAGATAAGAAGTTCCGGAAAAGAGAAGAAAAAAAATTTACAATTCTTATTCTCTCACTTTTTCTCAGGAGGTAAGAAACGCGAAAGAAGAGAGCGGAGGAGAGAGAGAGGGAGATTCCACCACAGCCATTATTATAATTTGAGGTTTGTTCGGGGACCTCCACTCTGTACTCATCAGAAATGTCGTAACCGCGTTCCCTGGGTCAAAATTTTAATCTGTAAAGGGAGGGACGGAATATTTCCGAAACAGTGTATGAAGAAGCTCGGTCAATCCCCGGTAAGAAGAAACCTCACCGCGTTTCTTTTTTATACGGGGAGAAATTACCTCTGGAGAGATATGAGAGTTCGCGTGGAAAATTATGAAGAGAGAAACAAAGATCCGGACGGTGTGTTCATCTTAACCTCAAGCAAAATGGATCAGCGACAATCTTTTAGGCTTCTACGAAAGACGATTCATGTTCCAGTTTCAGAATTACATCGGCGCTAGGAGAATGTCACTGAACCTTCTCTATACTTAGAGAATGAGGAAAAATTGAAGGAATTGGAATACAAAGTACATTTCAAAGATAATATTAACTATATAGAATTTGTTAACATTTCAAAATTCCAATTATGCAATCTTAGATGAAGTTGCAATTTATCTACATATTAAGAAAATCACATTATAAAAATTATCGTTAGTATTAAATCAACATTTAGTACTATTATAAAGGGATGTTTATTTTTTTTTTATTAAATTTTAACATTATTACGTATTTATTTACTCTTTTTAAAGCAAATTTAAATACATTCATTAAATTTTATTTTAAATATATTGCAATAATAAATAGAATAACGATTAATTTTATTCTAAACTAACTTAAATTTTAATACTGATATAAAGTTTAACGTGAAGTTAACATTATTTTACTATAAACCAACTATAAAAGCACATGTAGGATTAAAAAAATAAGAAAAGTTAAAAAATGACGACTTTCAAGTTTCTATGGGTCGAAAGCTATTATCTAGTCTATTGTTGCAATAATAAAAAGAATAAACTGTAAACAGAATCACTTGATAATAGATTTCGACCCCTAGAAACTTGAAGCGTCGTCAGTTTTTAACTTTTATTATTTTTCAATCGTATATATGCTTTTATAGTTGACTTATATAAATTTTATTATTAGCCTAATGTAACTTAAGTTTTCCGCCGTATTTTATTATGCCTTATTTACTTATTTCTAAAAAGAATTATTTAAAATAATTTTAAACCATCGTTTTCTTTATTTATTTTAATGATTTTTTTTAAACGATCCATTTTTGATGTTACTGATTAATTACTATTATTATGAAATGTTATTTCATTCTAAAGTATTTGTATTAGAAAACCTGGGCCTTTCAATTTGGATCCGAATCGATAAAGGCTCTTTGTTGCATTTGCGAATACATTGGTGAATCCAAATGATATTTACAACTCGAGTGAAGACCATCAAGTTAGGGTCAACTTTCACAGATACATGGTCCACTGACTAGAGATTACACATTGTATATATATTATTTCATTCATGAAGAATTAAGCACATGTTTGGGTTTAAGTGAAAATGTAAGCATTACTCAATGTAGAAAAATACATCATTTAAGTAATAACTTCCGGCATTTATTTATACTGATTACAATATAATTAGAAATTTCCTTTTTAATTAATGGAAACCTGCGAAAAAATAAAAAAAAGAATGAAAATTTTACACTATGATGCAATATCTGATTCATATGGTAATTGTCAAAAGGATCTATATTGTTTAACTAAAATATCATTATTATTTTATTGTTGCTGCTGTTTGAAAATAACAAACCAAAAATTTTTTTTTATATTTCTACATCAATGATTTTTTTAGAATATATTTATAAATAAGGGGCTTCTCTCGTTTGCACTTTTTTTTGTTATAATACTGTTATTGTAATATATACATTATAGATCGTACTAAATATTTTGAGACCATTATTAGTTAACTGACACTGACGTTTATGTTTCTGTTAGGGTATCATAATAATACATTTTATTTGTAATTCGGGGAATGTGGCTTTTATGTCGTTCTTAAAAGTACCAAATATTAATTAAATCACCTTTGAAAATGATATCATGATTAACGTTTTCGAATTCCTTTGTTCTTTGGTGTTTTTAATGTCATTGTTATTAGATGCTCTTTGTTGAAGAAATTTCGTTTTGTGTTGTCCACATCTTTTTACAAAAAAAAAAAAAAAATACTCGTTGCATAAACAGAACACTTCCCAATTTTGATAATGGCGTAGCAAAACATTAGTGACCTTGATGATGGCAGTGATCAGGTTTATTTGTGATGATGCGTGAATTTGTGGGCGAGCAGAGGTATATGAGTCAGCGACGTATTGATTTCCTATAGTTTCAATTAAGTTTCCCAAATGGAGGAATACTAGACCCACAGACAGTTCGACAATGGGTGCAAGTACTCCTAATACTAGTTCCCTCCCACACTCTTGTATCATATTAGCATAATTCTCAAAGTAATGTAGCTTTATTTATGCTGTCAAAACTGAATACATAAAAGCAGTCGCTAATCTTCTAGTGATCACGTAAAATATTGTTCTAAAGTAAAGTAGGAATTAATCATTTTGAAATATTATAAGAATTATAGAATTTTCCTCTTTTTTTAAAAAAAAGTCGTTTGTATTAAAAAAATAAAGTATTTTATAAAATATTTGCAGTAAAGTATAATTTTTATTTAAATCATAATTATACAAAACTATTATAAAATTTTGGAAATAAAAATAGCAATTTTTCAAAATTATCATTTTAGAAAAAATAATAAAATTATCATATCCGTTAATTTCTAATAGTTATGAACAAAATAATATTAAGTTCAGTGTGCAAAAATTATAAAATAAAATGAATATAAATATGTTTATAAATAAAATCAAAAAACATCTGTTCTTAAAAAAAATCATAAAAAAAGTCATGTAAAATACCTAAAAAAAAAAAAACCTAAATGATTTTTTTTATTATTGTTTTATAATGATATGAATTACTAAATGAAGGCAAAACAGGTTAGTTTCATAATATTTTCCAAATGTATTATTAATGGATGTATTAAACTTTAGAAAACAATTTATAATTAACCTGTTTAAATGAGTAACTTCCTGTACTGGATTGGTTATAGCATATTTTGCAAATTTAATTCATTTTTAATCATTGTTTTTGTATGTAATCGTACCTCTATATTTGTAAGTTTCTGTATTATTTAATTATATATTGTCGGTAAGTAAAAAAAACCGTAAAATTAATTTTCAAAATCCGTTGACAGGGAGGGATATTTTTTCCTAACGGAACTGTACTGAGCTTATAAATAAATAAATAAATAAATAAATAAAAAGAATGTGTTATTTATTAATATCTCTACACCAGTGTCTGGTGTATTATTAATTTATTAAAAATTATATTTTTTCTTTCTTTCAAAATCTGAAAATTTTTATTCTTAAAGTTTAACCCCCCCCCCAAAAAAAATACTCTCTTTGAAATTGCCGCAGTGCAGGTTGACATTTCGTAAATTTGAATTAAGGTTAAATTATGTAAGGTTTCAAAAAAAACCCGTAACAGTTCTACGGAGTTAGTAATAAAAATGTAATTATGATTTATCCAAAATTCATGAACTTATGTTTCTTTTTTTTGGCTCATCTTATCACTTCGGTGGCACAGTCTTTGGGAAATGACCATTTTATGCAGTCCAGTCTGATTGAAAATCCGATATCGAATATCTGACACTGTGTTTGAATTACACTCATAATTGTTGGTGTCTCTGTCTTTGCAAGTAGTGTTTACGGGTAAAAACTTCTAGAACCTTACAAGGTCACTTCCTGCATTTCAAAACCAAATTTGAACGGTCGTAATTTTTTCGTGAATCAATAACAATCACAGAAAACACAAATTGAAGCACAAGGAAGAATTTCAAACAGAATAAAACAACAGAAGTGGTTACAATTCAGTTGTTGTGTGCTTTTAACAGCAAAGCAAAAGGGATGCATTGCAAAAAACAAAACAACACATAGTTCCTGAAGAAGCCTATTTCCAACAGGAAAATGAAATTCATCAAATTGATATGAGTTTGTCTTCTCACCCTAATAATTTCTGAACCCTTGAATGAATCTTCTTGAAACTTGATATTTACATTCGAGGACTGAAGACGATTTAACTTTTATATTTTTAAGTGGGTCTTTTTAGAGAAATAAGCACGAGAATAAATTAGGTTTTTCATGTTTAAGGTTTTCAAAACTTTAAAAAGTTTTTCACGCGTTGTCTTTTCAATAAATATCTATAAAGGAAAATGATTAACTAGAAAAGTTAGATCACTTCATGATCATAAATACGCACGCATAATTTCAAGAAGATCCATACAGCCATTTATTATGTGCCCATACATTAATAATAAGCCTAGAAAACAATCCTAGAAAAATAAATGAAAATAACTGAAAAATTTCTGTACTATATAACTCAGTACTGAAAAATAAATAAAGAAAGAAATTTGTGTATTTTATAACTCTGAAAAATTTATGTAATATATTCACACTCTTTATATATAAACAACAGTTATTCAAGTTTATTTTAATTTAGTAATGATTTATAATTTTGATTAATGATTTATAATCAAAACTTTTTTTTAAAATCCATTTAACTTAAGGTCCATTTAAGCCATAAAAGAAATTGAAAAATGTGAAGCCCTAAATAAAAACATTGTAAAACTTCTTTAGAAAAATTTCTAAA
This sequence comes from Thereuonema tuberculata, assembly GCA_023159025.1. NCBI lineage: Eukaryota > Metazoa > Arthropoda > Chilopoda > Scutigeromorpha > Scutigeridae > Thereuonema > Thereuonema tuberculata. Next base: position 13,219,338 of record JAFIDM010010028.1, on the reverse strand, counting down.
ACAATATTGAATTCCAACTGTAAAGGACAGTCACATCTAAACAGTTTATTTACTTAAATAACTCAATCTAGATAACATATCTTTATCTCGTTTTAATTCAGTGCGATTCCACTCAACATTTTCAGCTTTCTTATCTCCTTCTAATTGGTTTTGTTAAATCCTCGCTGATAAAGTGAATTTAAGTGAGTTGTCTGCTTTTCCTGAAAATGTTGCATGATCTTTAAGAGAATCCATACCTCAGTTCATCTTGATTTGTTTTTAAGATTCTGCAGACAATCTACCCAAAAATTTCAGGAAAATTTTGATTTTAAATTGCAACGTCATCTAAGGGCTTTGTTTTAGAATTTTAATCCTTCAAAGAAATTTACACAAAAAATGGTAAAAACATTGTAGTCTTGTAAAACTGACAAGGTTATGTTGACAGATAATATATTTCAACAAATAATCTTGCCTTCGTAAAGGCTCCATCTTGATATCACACTAAATTTTTTTTTTTAATTTTTCGTCATATCATCATCACACTGTACATGTATTTTAACATTTTTTGAAAGTTGAATTACGATGTGATGAATTCGTGTTCTGAATCATGTGGACCATAGTGCAACTACAGTTTTACTGCACATTCCTGACTTATAGATTACATCAGTTCATAGTTCATTGCTTTGCGTCGTATAATAACAACGGACCAGCCAAACTGGAGGCGACAATTAGCTCCTCCCCTTTTTTTTTTTGATTTTTGTAAACACTGATTAATAAAAATGTTGATGACCCTCCGCCTTTTCGAGTTAAAAAATTACCTTAATGTATTCAATTTAAATATATCATGAGCATATGAATTAAAAAAAAAAATCCCAAGTTATTTCTTTAAAATTTTTAATTAGTTCCATACAGGTCTCACCATCTTTTTTTCTTCCAAAGAAAAAAAATATTTTATATTGCCACGATTATGCGGTGAAATACGGTACCTGTGTACTACCGTTTTTTCAAGGCGGAAATAAAACCGTCCACAATACTTCGAAATTTCAAAGATATATGTAACTGATAATCATATTCAAAAAGTCGATGAATAGTATAGCTACTGTATTCTCCTTCAAGGATAAAAGTTGGAGAATTCAACAAATTAATTTCAAAGCCGAATTTCTTCCGCAATTGTTTTTATTTCAATTACCAAAATCGTACAAGAATTGTTATATTTGAATTAAATACCACTTCACAATTTACTGAAGACAAGTAGTTATTCCGAAGCTTTTCTAATAGAAAATTAGGCTTAACTGTGTAATTGACGTTTCTTAAAAGCTGCTAAATGACCATTGTTTAGAAAATGCTTAAAATAATTATATTTTTTCTTGTTTTTTCTTTGAAAAAAAAATAATTTCTTGTAATTGTAATGTTACTTTTTAATAAATATAAAAGCTTTATAATTCACAAAGATAAATTGTATTAAATCTTTCTTTTTAATTTACAAAGTGTACATCCGTTCAATTGAGATCAAGGTAAGTAGGGATGTATTTGTCCTTTAGAAAAGAAACAGGTTAAGATTCAGACAAGAAAGATCCCCTTCTGATTTGTTAGGTAAAGGGCAAATAGGTAAGGAGTTACAGACGAAGAAAATCGCAAAAACATATTGGTATTTAATTCCACCATATCTGAAAGACCGTAAAGGAATTCGTTTCTTGTAATACATTTTTCTTTTCTCAGCTGATCTGTTTACGTTTTCTTTACATTCTTAAATGTAGATACTTATTTCATTAATTCCTCTATTTTCTTTTCAAAAGCAAGTTTACTGTTTTTTTTTTGTTTTTTTTTGGCTTTTTTTTCTTGATCAACTTAATTTTGAAAAGTTGGTACGCCAATTATATCATATTGCAGGCAGTATACTGCCCACATCGACAGCACCAAAACATTAGCACACTTGAAAATGTACACAAATTAACGCATCAGCAGTTTATTATATGCATTAAAACAATAAAATGTAAATGGTTTCATTATCTATTAATCCTATACTACAGCATACAACTAGAAATAAAAATAGAGAATGGGAATAAAACTTAACGAAAAAATAATGTTTGCTATTTAACTTCATTTCTGGTATCTCTTTAGATAAACTTAGTGTAGTTGTAGAAGGAATGTTTTTTTTTAATCAATTGTGGACGGAGACTTGAGGAAAGATGTCCCAGCTGCTGTACGAAAGCAGATGTGTTGTCATAGTGGCGCATGTAATTGTGATAATTCCTTTCACCAAAGTAATTAGAATTCAAAACGCCAACCGTTAGGTTAACCTCTCCTTTCAGCATTCGGTTGGGATTTATAAGGAACATCAACAACATCGCAAGAGAAGGAAATAATTATATACTCGCAATTTTTCTAAAGGTATCACTTGGAAGAAAGGGATTAGCAAACTTAAAGGAGATTTCCAACGAGCTCCATGAAAATGAAGTAAAAAGAAGATCATATTAAGAACTGCGTCGGCTTCGACAAAATAAACATTAACCTATTTAAGTTAGAGAATCGATATTGAGGAAAACAAAGGAGTTGTGTCTTAAAGGTGAAAAAAGATTTTCTGAGGTATTTTTATGTATTGGAGACACTACCTCAAAATAAACTGGTTTGAATGACTTTAAGCGGATTTTATTGTCATTATTTTAATACAGAAATTGGAAATAGAGGTAGTAAAGGACATTTCTTTTTAGCCTTACTTTTCTTCCCAAATGAGGTTCAAAAATTCACTATCCTCATAACTTCTGAACCTTTGGGTGGATCTTCTTGAAACTTCGAATGCATATTTAAGGACAAGTGACATTCAAATTTTTATACTTAATTTTTTTTTCTGGGTGGATTCTTGTCGAGGAAATGGCAAAAATCCCCAAAGGAAGGCATTTGAACTAACAATGTCTTATCATTTCTATTTTAGTAATCAACTGATTTGCTAGTGCTTTGATATGCTTCAAATTAATCGGATTAGTAAGTAATGCAGATTTAATTAATATATCTTTTCTCAGAAAATCAAAATTCCATCATCTTTTAACAGACAAATATTGTAATTTCAAAGCATAATTGAAAAGTATACGTAGACTTATTTTGTTTGTGTAATTTTTACGCGCTTATAAAATTAAGGACAACATTTTAAGGAAAGTAGGCTTCAAGTTCTTTCAAGAACATTCTGCATAAAAATATAAATAATTTTATAAATAGTAAGTTTGAATTTGATTTTTGGCAACAGTGGAATAAAGATAGCAACTTTTTGTTGAAATTGGCTATCTTACTGCCTTTTCCTCCCGATTTACACATTTTGCAGTGAAACCCTTGATTTACTGCAATTCTAAGACTCTAAATTGTAATTAATCTTTTAGTATTTTAATGCTTTAAATTTCGACGCAGTGTACTGATCACTTCAGAAGTAGTTGAAACTGTAATATATCAGTTAAACAATAATGTTTTCAACTCTTACAAATCATTTTAATAATTTAAAGTAATGGATTAAATTTAAAAGGAAAATACAATTACTTTTCGTATCTTCCCATTGTACAAGGAGAATTAAAAAACGCTTTTTATTTCAATATAAGGCTGGGTGAATCTTAGGACTTCTTTGTATGGATATTAGCTCGAGAACAATTGATTAATGTAATTGAAAGTGTATTTCAGAAACATGATAGATAGAGAAGTATTAAATGTTACTGAAAAAATTGTAAAATCCCAAAGCTCAATTAACTTTTTTATAAACGAAATTTTAAAAATTCAATTTCTAAAAAGACACACAGAATACTATTTTCTACAACAGCAGTAGATGCATTTATCAAATTGCAATTTCTTTAAAACATAACCGGATACTTTTTTTAATTACATCTCAATCATCAAATTCGGAGATTAAAAAATACTAATTCTCTACAAAGAATCTCTTCCAATTTTCAATAATTTAAACAAGATACAGCTTTACAATAATCAGAAAGACAGCGTAGGACTGTTGAATTTTTTTTTTTCATTTTTTTTAACTGCACAAGTCATCCCAGTTGAAGAGTACCTAGCTTGCTCCCCCGATATTTCACAGACCGAGTGTCACTCATTTCAACCCACTCCACCCATCATTGTTCTGACGGCGTGATTATGTTACGAAGATAATTCGTCAAATCCCAACATGAAACACAAATGGATTCCATATTAAACCTGTCGTTCTGCATTGGATACGGATGGTCACAGCGGTGAAGAGTGGCCCAGGGTCGAACGAAAAACGACAAAAAACTCTCTTTACTGATGACAGCAATGTCTAAGTATTGAATAAGAAAAAAGAAATCCACAAAACTTTCCTTGTAGGTCGTATCTTTAATCAGAAAAGAAAATGAGATTTTTCCTTTTTTTTTTTTCAGATACAACTGACTTCATTTAATTCAAAGCATGACTGTTCATAACTTTCTTCTCTGAAAACTCATAATTTTTTTCAAGAATGGTATGAATGGAAAACTCCCTAGATTTTTCATTTCATTTATTTGAATACAATTAAAAACCAAGGCCCCAGGCAAAAAGAAGTCAAATAACTATAGCTTAGAATCATACCACGCAGAGACCAATAGAATGACTCGAAAAAGAAATTCCACCATTTCAAAGTAATCTAGAAAATGATAGACTTAAGAAAAGCACGTGACTTGCTGATATGTTAATATAAAGACCGTTGTAGGAAATGGAATATAATTACTATTAAATGTTTTTAATTCGATATCAAAATTACAATACACCCACGTAACTCTGAAGAAAAATGTTGGTCTTTTCAAACTTTAAACATAGTTTTAAGTAGTATTTAGAAGTTGAATTCTGAATTTAGATTACAATTAACAAAATGCGAAGTAACAAGAACTGAAATAACATTGATAGATGCTTTAAAATACAATAATGAAAGGAACTGTGAGACATGAAAATGAAGAGACGGAAATATAACAATGAAGGATTGTTAGATACAACAATGAAAAATACTCCTTCAATACATGTTGATTAAATTTCATGATTGGCGTAAGAATAATGAAATGAATAGCACAAATTTGCAAGCAAGCTATTTACCAATGCGGGACAATTCGAATGTGGAACAACGGTTTCTTCATTATTATCATTTAACACCTCAATTTCTGGGGCTTAACTTCTGGATATAATTTTGGTAGGAGTAATAGATTCAACAAGATCCCTAATTTTCCATAAGTCAGAAAAAAGATCAAAAATTTTGTAAATCTTGTTGGTGAGTTCTAATGAGGATGAAACAGTTATACAATTTATAAAAACTCAATGTGTCACTATGAAAATATTCATTTTCTTCACTTTATTCATTAACTTAGTGAATTCATAACTTTCTTCTACTACCAAATACAACATTGATATATTCGAAGTTTAGATAATTTTAGCTATCGAATGATGAAATACAAATTTTCTTATTTCTTACTTTAAACCAGCATCAATAATTAAAATTAATTATTTTTCTACTTCATTAAAATAGAGTTCTTTGTATAAGCCTGCCTTCTCATTCTTTATTAATAAAATCCAATGTACCTTTTTCTTCTTTGCAGCAGAAAAAAAGAACGATTTTAAAAGTTGAACAAAGTTAATTACAAAGTGTAGACATCTTCCACACAAATCCCTCTAGACAAGGAAATAAATCATTTTTCCAGAAAAATCTATAGGAACTGGCATCGAAGTCGCGCACTTGAGACAAATGATCTTGAGCAGGTTCTGTAATTAAAAGACTTATAAGCTACTGGAGAAAAGATATATTAACCTAAACTTTACAAAATTTTCAATTAATATAAGTATTTCATTTCGAAATAAGTGCTTCGTTTTTTTTCGTCTTGTACCCGGAAATCCACTTCAAATCAACGTCTTCAATTTTAATTCTTTCTTTTCATTTTCTTCTTCTGCATTACTCTGATAAATACGCCGCCTATAAATTATGTAGCCTTAATTTAAAGATAAAATATGTTTCCTATTTTTTTCCAAATTACACGTAATATTTCGAGAGTACGTAAGTAGCAATCACAATGAATTATTTAGAATTAATCTTTTAAATTTTCGGATAGTAAAAGAAATTATAAAAGCTAATTTCAAACGATAATCCGTTATCTAAAAAAACTTTACAATTCAGCGTCTGTGAAGCAGTTTTTAAGTAGATAATATCCTACTTAGTATTAAGTACGAAATGTTATTGAAATCATTTATATCGTGAATTTATTCTTTGTCTTTTAGCCTATTAAAGGATTTTTACTTTTATTTTGTTTCCTTTTCTCTAGTTTCATTTTTTCGGTTTTCATTTTCTTTTGTTGTAAATATTTATCTGCCAGAGGCTTTGGTTTCCATATTTTGATCTTATATTTATTTTCTTTATCTTAATTTTTGAGAGGACCCTTTGTTTCTTACGAAGAAACCATATTTACACAAATGTTTTAATAATAAGAGAATTTGCAGCAATATTAAACTCCAATAGAAAAGTTAATTCTCCTTAAAGAAAATTAAAATACGTTCTACCCCATTTCTAAGGATGTGTAAATATTACCATACTGTATTAATGTTAATAACGAAATGTTTTTAAAATTAGTTATTATTAAGAACAAAAGTCATAGACATTGAGTTAACCAGTGTACCCTGTGAATCTATTTATACAGTAATTATTATTTATTTTAATTATTATTTAAAAATTTCTTCTAAACAACATTTTTCATTTATTTTAATGACAATATTTCGATCAGCCTATTGCTGATCTTCTTCGGGTCACAATTCCGTTTTTCTTAAATTTAAACAATTTTAAAATTCACCATTTAACATATATTGCATCACATTTTCATATTTTACAATTAAATATCTCAATAACAATTATATTCCGAGCAACCACAATATCCAATCACACACGCTATACAGATTACAATCAAATATCGCCAATAGCAATCAAGATCACATTTCAATATTTTTAATATTTAATTTCTCAATTTGATTGTAATCTGTAAATAAAAATAAATGAAAAATGTTGTTTAGAAGAGTATTATTTTGAAGATCAGAAAATTATTATTAGACATTGTTACTGTCCTATTTAACTTGAATATAGATTTCAAATCGTTTCGAATAGATTCAGAAAATTTCTGGAAGTATCTTTATTGTAATTACGAATTAACAATATGTATATGATGTTATAGTAATATTATGTAATTGAAATTTATTATTAATATAACTTCGAAAGCATATATAACAGCATTTGTTTTTAATCTCTGAGAACGCGTACAAAACATATTAGGTTAAAAGAAAATATGACACCAGTGAAATAAATAATATACGAACATGGGTTATTGTTTTTTTCCAGTATTTAATCATTGAATGTAAATAATGAAATATCTTTATTAAGAAGTTTAATAAAGAAGTTTTACGAAGTATAATTAATTCGACCTACAATTTACAAGAATTTTTATTCAATGGTATTCGTATTATAAAGAAAAAAAATAAACAAGACTAATATATAGAATAGATATTGACAAACTGGGAGACGTTAAATGGATTGTCTGTAGGTTTTCTGTCGTCAGATACTAGTAATCTTTCCTAAACATTGATTAATGCAAAAAAAAAAAGCAAAGGATGACGTCATTAACTAGTAGTTAAACCAGAACTAAGTTGATTATCAGTTCATCAAGTTCAATAAACTGTAAGTGCACAAATTTAAGAAAAGTACAATTGTAACAAAATTGGCAGGGAGATGCCCAGAAACTAATTGAAACTGTAACTGGTAATTTATACGCCATTGATGATGAAAATTTGAGTTGCTTCTTAATTTTTTTATTTACTGAAAACCATTTTTCGAATTCATGAATAGATCCAAATGTTAAGTTTCACTGTTACTAGCGTTTTGATACAATTTTCTAAATTTCATACATTTATGTTGTAATCATTCATATTTTCTTCCTAAATGAAAATAAATCCAAATTCTAAATAAATAAATTAAATATTTCAAGTAACAAAGAAATATTAACTTTCTTCAAATGAGGAAAGGATCGTAGTATACATTATGCAAAACCTGTGATACATCACCAAAATCACATCAATTGCAAATATTTGAATATACAGCTTCTAAAAAGAACACTGCTGACGATTCTTACGTAATCGAAACGTTTTTTATATCAAAATTATGATCACTTTCTTTATTATTAAAATTTATTATTTTAATAAGCTGTATCTAATATGCAAATCAGCAATCTTAATGTAAATTTATGTAATATTTAAATTTATAGATTTAGGGTAATATTTAAATATGTAAACCACATTTTATAATCATTTATTATTTCGAAGTGTTTGTTTTTATAATAGTTTTATATTACGGTTTATATATTATTACGATCTTGATAATATCAAACAGTAACTTGAAAATAATAACCAATATTTAACTAAAGCTATTAAAATACATAATTAACAATTAGGCCAACTAATTTACAAGCATTTTAAATTAAGTTTTTGCAATTTTAAAAACGACTATATTATTACTTTTTTTTATTAAATAACTTTTTCAACATCTAGTATAAAATTTCATTCAACATTGTAATATAAAATGTTCAAAAACACTTCAAAACTGTTTTAATTCACAAATTCTATAAAACTACAATCATACTAATTCGATAATATATTGTTGATTATAAGAACCAATTTATTTACTTAATTGTTTTTACGAAAGTTTTAATTCCAGGTTTTTGACATAGATTAATACGACTTCATTTTCGTCAAGGCAGAAGCCTTCTCTCTTGAAAAGAATGCCTCTTCGGGCAACAACAAACAAAATTTCGACGTGAAAAATCAATATGTTTTTTTCTCTATTTTTTTATAAAACGATTAGTGGAACCATCAAGATATTTTGAGCCTAACACAAGCGCCTTTTCATAAAAGGCAATAGATCATGACTTTGTCAAGCCATTATCTCTAGCTAACACATGTTATTAACTAAGCAATAATGTAATCAAATTAAATACGAGTGTTCAAGTTATGTTATAAAAAATTGAATTATTCTCCCCTCTTTGAATTTTACGAGTTGGCGTTGCATCGTAAAATTTAAAAATGCATTGCATTATATGATAAAAAAATAAAAAAAAACGAGATAGAACTACAATAAACATAAGCAATAAAAATGTTTGCACAGATTGCAAATAAAACAAAGTTCTCAGACTGTATAAATTATCTGGAATACATTACAGAAAATAAAACTACGTTACGTAATTCTTTATCTGTAGATTCGGCAATTACGTAAGTAACATAGGTATAATAAATTCTGAATATATTTTTAAGAATTACCCGATTTTATATGATCAAGTTAAACATTTGAAGATGATTTACAATTGGCTGCCTTTAAATTAAATATTATACCACAAGAATATGACATGAAGATATTTGTTTCCAAAATGGCAATGTGTGGTAAAAATATAGGAATTGTGAAGATATTATTATTATATTTTATTTGTAGAATATGTAAAAGATTATGATAATTTAAACAAGAGAAACTTTGGTAGATATTAAAAGAAGAAAATATACCTACTGATCTTTTAAAAACCATACAGACATTATACAGGAACTCAAACATCTATATCAAGTTTTCAAATGGAGAACTTTTCAAGCTCTATATCAACCATCAGCGGAATTCGACCGGATTCTAGAGTATCACCAACATTCTTTAATTTAACATTAATAAAATAATAAAAGAATGAAAAAAAATTGCCCAATATGCAATCAAGATGAGTAATAGGAAATCTAGTTCAAACTATTGAATAGCTGATGATCAAATCATAATGAAAATGTCTGAGGATGATTTACAATTAGTTGAATATAAAGTAAATAGTATAGCACGAGAATAAGACATGAAGATAATTATTTACAAAACAAAAGCAATGGCAATGTGTGGTAAATATATTAGAAGAGTTAAATAGTATTAGAGAACTAAGTCATCGAATAAGTTTCTAAATTTATGTACCTAGGAAATTTGATATAAAATAATGAGAAAAGATATTGAGGTAAAACTTCAAAGATATTTTACCAACTTCATGGGACAATTCTTCTGAATCCAAATTGAGAATATATAATATTCCCTCCAAAGCATCCCTGTCAGGGAAGAGAAGTTTAGATTCTGAACAAGAAAGAATCTCAGAAATTTGAACTGCTCAAATGAAATTTCTAAGATTAGAATTGGCGAATAATTTGGATCGAATGGGCAGGAATCATCTTCCTAAATAAGCATTCAGATATCAACCCTATGGTCGCAGAGATTAGGTCGACCGAAAAGAAGATGGAAAGAATATATTTTGTAATGGATAACACGGAACAGGTCATAAACCTAATCTGTAGAAGTTCATAATAATTATGTTGAGAAGTTAAATAATTTTGATAATTATTTAATAAGGAAGAAAAATTAAGAAATTATTTATCATGAGTTTTAATACAATACTTTGTATTAAAACTAAAATATCTGAAATTTATACTTAATAGTTTAATAAACCTCAAATGTCTACTTTGTATTGTTATATGTTAAAACCGATCACCAGTATCATTCTTAGAAGAAAAATCTTAAAAATCAAATTAGTAAACAATAAATGTTTTCATTAATTCCAGAAGAATGGTTGTTTTTCTGAAGTATAAAATGACTGGAAAGTAAGGACTAACTTCTGTTACTTTTCTGTTGTATTTAATAGACAATTTGTAATAGAACATTATTCTTAATAACAAATAAGTGCAGATTATTTTATAGTTAAAATAAAGCTCCGTAAGGAAACTAACTCCACACTTAATAGCAATTTAAATAGAATATATTATGTAGTTATATAGTTAGGGGTTTAAAAAAAATCTACAAAATTTTATACAACTAAATGTCAACAAAGTTGAAGTAAAATCTGATTTTATATTTATCAAATGCATCAGTTTTGAAATTTTCGGTTTCCAGTTCCTTAAACATATTCGAATCTTAAAAAGTCCCATCAAAACTTTATAGATGGCAAGTGTTAAAAATATCTAAAACAGTTTCCACAGAATTGAATAAAGATAACCCAGCAATTTGGTAATTAATTATATTTAATTATTAAAACGTTTATATTATTTTTTTATTGAAAATCAATTTTTATAGTTTCAAATTACCCTAAAAAGTTTGACTTTATTTTAGCCCTTTTAGTAAGGAATGATATTTATAAAATTGCTATGTGTGTTTGTGTATGTGTTTCTTCCCCTAATAACGATTAGTAAATTTTGAACCGATTAGTAAATCTTCTTGAATCTTAGCATATATATTTACTGATCAGAAATGATCTAACTTTTATTTATTTATTTTTTTGAAAAATTTTCCTATGCCATTGAATATAACAAGACTTCCCATAGAAAAGCTTTAGAACAGTTCCTAATACATATTCCTAAATTATGTATTCGTACGGAACATTCACGCGCATAGGGAAATTAGTTTCTAATATATTGAACATAATTCAAGAAGCTGATGATGACCCAGCAGTGTGCGAACCGAAACTGTCCTTTTTGATAAGTATTTGCTTTCTTTTTTAATTTTAATCACAACTATTAAACTAAAAGTAATTGGGAAATTTAGAATTTTAATGTTTAATAGTGATTTTTAAATTGTCGACATTTCTTATAATAATCATACAATATCTCACACACGTTAAAGTATCGTAATACTAAATTATGGTTTACACTGCATTTTTAATAAGTATAGAAATCCTCTTCTTTTTGCATTTACTTTGAAATTAATTGGATTCAGACATCTTAACTATTTGCGGGATAAATAATGTTTAGCAAATGGAAAATTTGAAGATACTATTATTATTGCAGAATTACAAATTTACAAATACCACACATTTCCTTACGGTCTTATAAAATAAACCAAAAGAAATAAAGAAAAAAAACCATCCTAAGGCAAGTAGGCTTCAAATTCTTTCAGGAACTTCTATTTAAGTTCTGAAATGATAATTATTTGTTTCTGTGCCAATGTTTTCCCCTTCAATTTTTATTGAAAAAAAATTTCATTTTATGGATTGCTCTCACGGACCATTTACAAAAATGCCTTTTACTTCTCAATAGCAAAGAAATCAGAATTTACTTTCCAGAATGTACCAGAAAGCGTTCGGATTGGAATGCACTTTCTCTACGATAAGGCTCTTCGGTTCGCAGCGCATTTGCAACAATAGTATAAGAAATCGATCATCAGAGCAACTATTATTAAACACGCGTCATGATTTGTGCAAAAATCCAATAGGCGGCAGTGACTCCAAGCTTTCCCTTCCCTCGAGCAAACACTGCAAATGCCTGAGATTGCACAGCAGACTTTGGAATGCAGATCCTTGAGTTATATCCAAGTAAAAGTGATTTATACGCATTAGTTGGCCGGCGGGCATGCAAGAACAGCTCCAAAATGCAATACCAACAAATGACGCATAATGAGGTAAACCGTTTCTTCTTCCAAAGGAAAAATCATCGTTAAAGGTTTTTGGAAGGTAGAAAAGTTAACAGTTGCAAAAATAAAACCAAAAAAAAAAGTAATGAAAGAAACCTAAACTTTTTCCAAGACAAATGACAAAGAAGCCTGCAAGAACTAGTATTTAGCATGTAATAAAGCAGCACTAAAACATAATGAACATAAACAAAAGAGTGACAGTTTCGAGTTAGGCATCAGTTCTCACACAAAAAAAGGTCGTAAGTATTATAATTCAAGATATTTTAGCATTATCTTTTCTAAGTCTGATAAAGCCATAATTCTACGACGTCCATTTCTGTGTTTTATGTTGCTGATTTGGAAATATATGCTACCTTGTTTTGTACTGTAGACATATTTAGTTTATTTTATATCGAAGAAAATAGAAAATTTACAGTCTTTGATTGAAGTTAAGATTCTAACAACCACTCTTTTGCCAATAAAAAAAAAGATATCTGGAAAACTGCAATTGGTAAGAGACAGTATTCTGCAGATATTACGCCTGTCAATTCAGTGCCTTTTTCCGAGAATAGCTATAAACCCTAAAAAATTATTAAGGAAAAAGAATAAATAAAGTGCTTAAATAAAAACAATAATACTTCCAGGACAATCTCATTATTTTGTCCTTTCTCAATTGTGTGTGTGGTCGGTTCGCACCGAAGTGCGAGCTTCGGTGCGAAGCTTTCTACCTTTCTCAATTACAACTCCAGTTATCTATAATTACATACACATCAATAATGTACAAGCTAGTGTAATTGATTACGCCCAAAAAAAAATCATGGAATAAAAATTAGAAAAATAATCACGCAATAGTAAGAATTTAGGTGACAACACTAGCTTACGACGCTAGAAGACTGAAGAAAGTTATGAAATAAGTTAATATTAATTTTAGCTGAAGTAGAAATTAATTAAGATCTCTTTATTGGCGTCTTCTATTTCTAAAATTGCTGTAAAACCAGGCTTCGGGTTTTTTTTTAGATTTCTTTTTTTTGTTTCATCTCGTTACTTTAAAAGTCAATATATACATATAGAATAGATTTAGTTTCTGAATTATCAATAAGGACTGTCCATAATGATCTAATCATTAAGGTGACATTTTATACAAAATCGAAGTCAACTAGATAATCAACTGTCCTTATTATCAACTCTGCAAGCATTAAATTTTGAGAAAATATTGAATGAAATTTCAATAGTATGGATTTATTATCCAGTGATTTGAAAATGTCGTGTGTAAAGTCACTTCCTTTTCACTTATTATGAATCATTTAAAATTGATTTTTAAGTTTTTTTTATTCACAACTCGCCATTCTGTCTACTTCCATTATGGCCTCTCTGCTTGTTTGAAAAAGGGTAAGTGAATATTAAAAGTTCAAATAACTTAAAAAAAAAATAATAATATTAAAAGAAATAGTTTAACTTAATGGTATGCTTTACTTAATGGTGTCAATTGTTTATGTCTCGTGTGAAATCATTGATTTGGCTTTATTTATGTGTCTGCGAGTATTATCAAATACTATAAAGCGAGCATTTTCTTGTAAATTTTATCTTGAAACCGGGCATAAAGATTTTGATTAAATGGGGTGAATCTACCGTTTGCTGGTGCGAGAAAGCGATTTAGCTAGGTTTCGACTTCGGGAAAACTCATACCAAGTTATTGTCTACACTGGTCAGTTGTCATGATAATGTCTAAAACATGTTTGCATTTTTATCTAATAAGTATTTTACTATAAATTTTCATGATATGAAATTTCACGAATTTCGTGATTATAGAATAGTAAGCAGATTTTGTCTGGGCCTATTTAAAAAAAAAAATATCAAAACCGTAAATTTCAATTTACCCTATTTTAAAAAATGTTCAGATGCTAGAGCACTAATGAGGACTCAATAATTAAATAGTTATTCCACTACGGCCAACTTACGGCACTCGGGGTAGTGGGAGACAAGATTCCCATTATTCCTTGACTAAGTTGAGGTAGAGTGGTCTGTCCAACGCCTGCCCGCCTTTAATTACCGGTATCCGTTTGACTCAACGTTAAGTGAACCCTAGAACCAATCTGGAACAGACAGAACCATGATGAAAATAGTCTCAATAATATTATTGCCTATTTATTTCCCGATTTATTAACACTATTCAAGCCTTGGAAACCTACAAACTTCAAATAAAATTTTGCCTGATCATAAAGATATAGACTATGTTGTTAAAATCAGAAAGGGTAATTTAAAAGTTAATTTAAAAACACAATGTAGTGTTTAAATATATCTTTAATTCTTGGTTCATATCATTAGTATTAATCTTGTTTACATTTCCTAAGGCAAAATACCTGTTAATATCCAAGGCTTTTTCATGCTTTGGTCCATTTTTGCATTTGCCTGATAAAAAGGTCCACTACTGCAATGGTTGAAACAACAAGTTTTATCTATAAAAGATTACCTATTTTCGTCACTTCTGAATAGAAACGCGTGGAGTTCATAGCTGAAATGTTATCAGATTCACCCCTCAGAACTGTGCGTAACAACATCAAGTGCTACTTAATCTAGTAGGCTTAATCTACAGCCCTTTATCGGGAGAGAAAACTGCTGACACTATGTCTGTCAGATGCTAGTGCATACGGCCAGACTAGCACAAGATACAATCGTGTAATATAACGACTAGCATTTAACAGAATAGCTTTTTCTTTAGTGTAAAATTTTAGATGAAGAATTTTTTATTCATCAATTTGCAAAATTAAAGTTTTTATATATTCAAGTACTCTTTAGAAGCTTAGAAATTTTCAAACTTCAAAACAATAGTACCAATCAAATATTTGATGTAAACATTAAAACTTTAAATATACAACGCTGGCTTTTTTTCTCAGTTTTTACATATAACGTTTTTACATACAAAAGCTTCATTTTTAAAATTTCTGTAATTTTTAATATTCTTATGTTTTTTGTTAGATTTTTGTGTCATAAAACTCTTGATAGTTATTTGTACAGCTTTAAGAATAAACTAGATGCAAGTAAAGATAGAGTATGTACAAAGATTTTTTAGCCTGCTTTCCTAAGAAAGTGAAGTTGATCAAATCGATGCAGTGTCTTTGCATGTCCCTAATAATTTTAAACCTCCATGGATCTCCTTGAAACTTGGTATATGTATTTAATGACTATATATTTATATTTCACCAAGTAAGTGTTTATCGATATAGCATGAGAACGAGACAAAAACTCCCATTAAACTTAAACATGGATTTCTGTGAGGTTTTTCAGCAAGGAATATTAATCCTTTTCAGCCAATTAATTTGCTCTTACTATGATACGATTAATGGTTACTCCGACTTAGACAATTGCAGTAGATAAATCATTTTTTTTTTCAAAAAATGTAAAAGAAAAAACATCTATTATTCGTATTGAGCACCTAGATTTAAATGTTGGCTTTCATTTTTGTTGTTTTCTCAATTTTAAAAACATTAAAAAAATAAAGACAAACAATAAAGAAATTTTATGTAATAATATTTTAAGAATAGTAGGCTTAAAGGTCCTTCTGAACTTTCTTGTGAAACAATATCAAATTTCACATTATAATGTTACAAAATGTTTTGAGAAAGAGCTACTTTCAAACCTAACAAATACTAACAGCAATATAGGTACTCGACCAACGAATATTTACATGGGTTTACTTTCTGCTTCGGAGCCAGTGTCGGTTTAGGAGCTGCTTCGGTAATCTAAAGCAGTTTCTGAAACGATTAGACTTTTAAAGCGTTCTTAGTGGCCTCAGATGAGGCCGATACTTCCATCAGCTTCGATTTTCTGATTATTGTTATTTATAAAATTAAAAACAAAATAACTAAGAAATCATAGACTTAGACTGCACATGACTGAACTGATAAAATTCGATTACAAAACCTATTTCCAATGACTATATTCTTCTTTGAATGTGATCCACTAGTTACTGAAATCTCATACTCCAACACGTTGTATTTATAATCATTATATATATTTTAGTAACATACGTTTCTTGGTTTTGATTTGAAATTGAGATCAAATTATAAAATTAAAGATTTGTATCCATCTTTTGGAAGCGGTGGAAAAAATGGTTAATTGTTTATATAGGAAACCTGTATTCAAATTTTGTCATTTCTTCCAAGAACAAACTGTTTTAATATTATACCGATTATTAATCTTAATAATGTCTACAAAAATTATAATATGTAATATCCCACTTAAATACTTTTTAAATGGTACAATGTAGCTATTTAGGAAAAAAATTGTAACATGAGACGAAGACTTCTCGAGAAACTGATAGGTGCAACTAGACATGCAAAACACGTTTACAACTACTGATCTAAATGATAAAGAATAAATAATAAATTATTGTAGAGATTGGAAAGAAGAGGATTCAGAACAGTGTTGAAACAGCTGTTCTAGATTCCCCGTCAATGACAACATTAGAAGCATAAGTTGGTTTTGGTTTACATTAGTGCATGATGGAAGATTTCCATTTTTTCCAACATTTCCTCTGTACGTTAAACTGCTCTTCTGTTTGTAAAGATTGTTTTACCTTAGTTAGATATTTGAATTTAGAAAAGCTTAATACAGAATCTTACAGTAAGAACTAAAACTTAATAATTGGTTGATTATTGGTTATTTTTCACAAATATTCTAGGGTTGAATAAAAAAACAAAAACACACACTCTTAAGCCTAAAAAAATAATAAAAATTAGGTGCACTAACTTTATTCTTCTCATGAACGAAGTTTAGCTTGAAAATACAAAGAACTGAATGGGATATCAAAAAATCGCATTTCTTTAACAAATCCTCTGTTTCCATAAAGATTATACAAAAACGCTACACTAATATTATCATCCTCATATTAAGGATGAAGAATGAACAGAATCTAAATAGATTTAATATGCTTTACGTAAAAGGTTTTTAATACTCCATTTGTGTAATTATTTACGTATTTTTCGAATGTCCCAATAAGCCTAGTTTTCAATAAATGTGTTTAGATTTTTGCAAGGTTTGTATGACTGATCTACACGTGAGACTCAGTGCTCATGCATGGACGACTGATTTAATAGAAGATAACAAATTCAATACAATTCTTAGCGTCACTCTCACTGACACCCACACCTCCACCACCCACCCCTTGCAAAAATGGAAATTGGCAAGTTTCCAATTACTGATTTAGATTTTGTCGAAACAAAAAAAAAAAGAAGTTAATGACTTCTAGGGAACATGTCTCTTCATCACGGTTATGGCACGGAAAAAAGAAGACCCTGAAACACATAGAACTGCAATGACCAAAACAGAAAATTAGCAGACGAGTGGGGAAGAAGGAAGAGGCGATATTAAGTGATAGTCACGTGCAAGGCTTGCCTTTCTTTCGACTCATAGTGGTGGACAAGACAATTGGATTAGCTAAGGGCATTGTAGCACTCCTAACAGTTAACCCACGAGCCATATTGTTTCTAATGAAAATTGAATCACAAATTCCCGTTCCACGAACAAAAAATCCATTAGGGCGAATAAAAAAGACAAAAAACAAATACGAAAAACAAGGGTAAAAGTACCTGCAATTTCGGTCTCATCACAACACACCCCCATCTTCGAAAGAGTAGTATTGTGCCCTGGTATTTTTTTTTTTTTTTACTAATTTTGAGAGAAGTGGAGAATTTGGAATTGTAATGTTGTACAAGAAGTTCCTGAAAGAAACTTGAAGCCTATTTCCATTGCGGAATATATTTTTTTTTACTTTTTAGAAGTCCTTAAAAACCGTACAAATGTAAGATCTCCGTTTAGTTTCAAAGTATAATTATGTCTACAAGTAAATAGAACAGATTTCCAATTTTCTGAAAAAAAATAAAACTAAATCCGCATTGATACCTTGAGTTGTCAAAATTTTTAATTATTTACATAATTACAAAGCACAGGCATTAAGAGGATTAATGGGTGGATTTTTAAGGCATCCATAATTTTTTTAAAATTTAAATTAAAAATCTACGATTATTTTTAAGGCATTCATAGACAACCATTGCATATTTTTCTAAGGAAATTTTGTTACCTTCAAAATCCCATTAAGACCCATACCGAGAAATATTGAAAATACTTTTCAAAAGTTTCAATAATAAAAATTTCAAGATCATTCAGCGATTTAAAAGTCTCGCTATTTAAGAAAAGTAAGCTAAAGAAAGGACCAAATATATACCTGATATTTCTCTTTATAATTTTGGTTTAAATACTGTTATAAATATACATATCTTTTGAGTAGTATTTATATAGTAGTAGTAGTAGGATGCTTTTGAGTAGTATTGAGATAAACTCAAAAATTTTTTGGAAAAGAAAAAGGCTAGAAAAAGCGAAACGATATGGTTTCGCGAAATATCGCCGGAATATAGAAGGAAGAAGATTAAAATGGTGTAGTATTATATCAATATACATACATGTTATTTAGTCATTTAAACAAAATATTTTTATTTATAAAAAATTATGACTGTATGTATTGTATTTTCTTAAGATATTTAAGTACAACGAAATAATGGAATTATGTGCAATACAAATTCTATCTAAATAACAGTTCGTCTGCAATACGAATACAGTTGTGATTGATTGTGTAAACAACAAAGTTAGAGGCTACAAAACGTACATGAGTTCTATTTGCACTTCCGGGGGAAACAAACCCTCCGGAACACCGATATTTCTGATAAATTACCGTTTTCTTTAGATGAAATAGTTAGTAATACATATAAAATTTATTTAAAATAAAGTAAGTAATGAATTTATTTAATGAAAATCCACAAGTGAAGATGAAATCACTAAGAATTTACTGCTTCCGGAGTGGAATGGGTCCGTTGAAATGTAAAAGAAAAATTGGGCCTAAGCCTTTTCTACAATTAGTTCGCAGTTTTTTTTTAAATATAGAAGAAAATACTCAGTATCACTGATAACGGAAAACCTGAAGTTCTAAATAAACTTAGAAACCTGTCTGTAAGTTTATTTCGTCTGTTTTAAATAAGATATTAGAAGTATTTGCAAGCTCACCTTATCGAAAAGAAATGTTCTAATGTATCTAGTGAACGTTACTATTGTTACTTTAATATTATTTAGTGTGAAATAATATTTTTTAAAGTCAGAAAAAAAAGTCAGGCTTCTTCGACACCGGCGAAACGGGGGTGTGAGTAAAAAAAAAAAAAAATTCTTCGTTTTGCCTAGCTTATTTGCCTCTCTTAGCCAGCAGATGACACTCGCAGATAGGGCTCAATTAATGCGGGTAAAAGCAAGATTGTGGTATGGGGAAATGGGCTCCTTGCCGAGGCCCTCAAGTATATGCAAAACTTATCCCGCCAAGTTTCAATTCCTTCTTAAATGGAGGTCCATTCGCCCCGAAATTGAGTTCAAGAAGCTGCGCAGGAATACGTCCCTGCGGTCCTATTCCAGCCACCAATTCATGATGGCATGAGAATGATGTTACGCGTACACCAACGCACTAAAAAGGAACCAAAAAAAAAAACTGTCAAAAACTTTATACGGGAAGCACCTTACATATGAAATTTTCATGAACATCATTAACTGGATGAAAATACCTACAGTTGAAGGAGATGTCGTCTTAGAAGACCTACGACAGTGGCTGAGACATCCCCATCGCCTTAAAATTTTTCTGGCATTTTCTTCGGGAGCTGATAATGTCCTATCAAGTATTGGATATTCAAAAGGCTCCTTTGAATCTGCTTTTCTTCTCAGAGAGGAAGAAGTCGGCCCTTTGCCAGGAATCAAATTGGAAAAACACGAGTTGTGTTCCGACTACCCATTAAAGCTAGCAGCGTGCATTGAGAAGGGTGATCTTATACCCAGAGGACATTACAAAGAAGGCGAAATTTTCCAATCGGACGAGCCGAAGCCATCTACCAGCACCAATCACAGCTAAACAGTCGGCCTTAATACAAAAGATGCTTTTCACAAGTCGCTCCTTCTTGCGAATGCTTATTCTCAGTCAGAGACGGTGTGGGGGTGATAACTTGTGGTGAACGCGACGCTTTCCATTTATATCCCATTACATTTGAATTTAAAATTACTTTCTACTATAAAAAGGGAACACCTTATATTCCTAACATTTAAATTAAATTACGTAATGAAGTTTCTAGATTAAAATTAGCCTTTAGGGCTGCAATTATTCCACAAAAATGAGAAAGACTTTCTTGCAAAATAAGGTTCCTTACTAAAAAAAAACTGGAAAAAAAAAAAATCTTAATTTCATTAAATTTCTGTAGTTGAAATTTTATAGATGATTATCTCTGAAATTTTATATATATTGATTTAGCTTTATTTTATATTATATATAACAAATTTTAATGAAATATTTATAAATAGTTAAAACAACTTGAAGGAGACATCTAACGAATTTAACTAAAGAAATTCAATACCGGTATATATAATTAAAAATAAATATTAATTAAATAATTAATTTAATTTCGTCGAAAATTAACTGTAATTAAATAAGAAATATTAAGTTGAGTAGAAATCAAATCTATAATTTTTCAATTTCAATTCTCTCTCTCTCTCTGTCTCTCATATAAATATATTTATGTATGGCTGAAACTGTAAGAGGACAATAATAAACTTATGAAAAATTTAATATTTTTGGTCACTAATAAGCATATCAGTGTCAGTAAATATTTCGTATTGTATATTACAACTTATATTATAAGTTGTATAAATTTATTTATTTTCTTACAAGATAAATTATTAATTCAAATTATTAATTAATAAGCAATAGTTATACTAGAATATTTTATTTAAAAGAATAAATTTAATTTAAGCCTTATTACTTTTTAAATTTATATAAATTACTTTACTGATTTTTCTGAATGATTTTGTAAGAATTCGGAAACAATAATCAAATATTATATAATAAATTAAACAAATAATACTTGTATAAACAAGTATTTTTCACTTTAATAGAGGAAGATTAAAGAAGAATATTATAGGCATTTAAAATAAGACAAGAAATAAATATATATTATATATTTTTATTCGTATTCACTTCAATTGCCTAAAATCTGGTTAATTATAATGGTATCAAACCAAGCGGAATGGATCAGGGATGTAATTCATTGTTTAAAACAAATGAGATATTAATAGAAATAGGATAGAAATCCATTGTTGAGATTCCAATGCTTTTCTAAGGGAATTTTTGTCTTCTTCACGTGCTAATTTCTCGATAAGAACCCACTTGGAAAAAGATTTCAAATATTAGGTCGTATTTATTTAATAGTTAGGTCGAATTTAATCTTTGAATACCTAAACATAGTTTCAAAAAGATCTATCCAGCGTTTCAAATGTTATTAGGGACAAACAGACATACAGACTAACTGATTTGATGACCCTTCTTTCTCTATTAGAAAGTAGACTAAAAACATCTTTATAAGAAATACCTGATACAATATCGTAATACTCTTGAATTACTAATTCTTTATTTTTCGGTACTATTCTTTATTACAAGACCTTCCATGGGATTGTCTCAAAACTTTTCCCTTCTCAATAATGGTAGTACACCATTCCGTAATCTAAAAATA
Source organism: Thereuonema tuberculata (assembly GCA_023159025.1). Classification (NCBI taxonomy): domain Eukaryota; kingdom Metazoa; phylum Arthropoda; class Chilopoda; order Scutigeromorpha; family Scutigeridae; genus Thereuonema; species Thereuonema tuberculata. Next base: position 13,197,336 of record JAFIDM010010028.1, on the reverse strand, counting down.
TGTAGACTTTCATTGTGCAGTGTTTACTTAAAGTAAGAAAAAAAGAGAAAGGAGAAATAAAAAAAACGCAGAAGAAATAAAAATCCTGAAGAGTTTAAAGCCCCACCCTATTCATTGTCATCGCAGCCACCCACATCTGACATTTCATTGCAGCTAAAAACTGGAACCTGGAAAAATACAAAGCAGTCAAGTGGATTAAAATGAGACCTAAAACCGGAAATGAAAGATTTATCTAATCGAACTTTTTACGGCTTTGGGCAACCATTGCCGGAAGCATTACCAGTCACCGTGACTTACCCACTAGGTCTATCTAATGGCGCTACAGAAATGGAATTCTGGAATAAAAGTTACAAAACGTGACAGAAAATGTTAGCACGTAATTGTAGGGTATAATCATCTTTATAAAAACAAATTTATCCCGTCTTGAATTTTATACTTTGTTATTAACCATGGTTACTAGAATTTCTTGACTTTTAGGTAAGCTAATTGACGAGTACATTCTAATTTATTTTACGACATATGTGATCTACTTTATTTGTACATTAGAGAACCTTACTAAATTTAAAAGTTGTTTACAACACTTATATTAATGAAAATACCTAATGTAATAAAACTCAGTATCAGAAAACAGCTTTATTTATGGCCTTTGTATTCAGTGAGTTCTTTTCAGTGCAATTTTTTAGGCTAATTTCCAATAGGAACATGAGACTAAAAAAAAACTCAATCACTATCGGATTCTAAACAATGGATTTCTATCCTATTTCTGTTAATATCTCATTATCTTAAACAATATTTAAATCTTATAGTTAATCTGCTACACATTGATGCGATTCTATGATATTATTAAAATTAATCCGATTTAAACAATTTAAATAAACAATGTGGATTTTTTCCATATTTTTTTCAGAAAATGGATTTTTTTTTTATTAAGTAGTTAGCATAAATTGGAGTATAAATGCGGGCTTTTCATTTTTTCCTTTTCATGGCTTGAGAACTATATCTAAAGTCATCACGTTTCATGTATAATTTGTTATATATTTATAAATATTTATAAAATATATACAATTAAGCATATGCATATTTAAAACTATATTTACAAATAAAATTATACATACAATAGGGGAGCTTTCGACACCACCTTTGGGTTGGTCAATGTCAACTAATAAATTTTTATATTTTACATTTAAAAATTTATTAGTTGACAATGACCAATCCAAAGATGCTGTCGAAAGCACTCCTATTGTATGTATAAATTTTATTTGTAAATATAGTTTTTAAATGTGCGTAGACTTAATTGTAGTCTATATATTTTATAAATATTAAAATATTATAAATTCATGGAAAGTCATAAGCCTCTACATTAGATAAATGTACACAAAGTAAAATAAAATATTACGTTACAATAATTAAAAAAAAAAAACCCAACAGCATAAATTTGTGTCATTTCATTGAAAATTTTCATTTTTCAGAAGCAAAAAGAATATTCTTAAATTGGCTTTATTTATCCTAGTTAATCTAGTAACCTTAAAAAAATGGCCGTTCTCCATTTAAGAAGTAAAGAAATTTATTCCCATAGAAAAGAATTAGATGTGAAACACTGAACTTCTAGTGATACAAATATTAATCATTTATTAATTCGCTATCGATTGCACGTGATTTGAAGTGAAGGAAATTAATTGGATCTATGTAACTAAAAGTATTTGTGGATTTAACTCATGTCAGAAATAGAAAATTTGAGATACCGTAGTGTCTACAGATTGTTTTATAACATTAGCAGACTATTTTGTTTCACCACTCTTTAAGAAATCATATAATTATAAGAAAGCAGGCTTTAATTTCTTTCAGAATTTCTTATCATTGATTCTTCAATAATTTTTTTCCTTTTTAGTGAAAAATAGCTGTGGAACAATGAATAGACTTTTTGGTATAAATACAACTTTACGGTTACAGCTACCGTTTGCAGTAGCGCCAATTACACGTCTCAGTGAGGGTAGAAATTACGGTTTGTGAAGTGTTTGTGGATCCTTCTTTGCAGCTTGGTCTAACGATCAGCTCAGGAGAGATTTATTTGATGTTTTCTTATAACAGCCCCTTCCTGTATCGCATCGTAAATAAAGTCGATCACTACCCATTGGTGGGATTGAAAGAATTGTGCGCCAATCTGAGACGCTATTTCCTGTGAAGGGTATTACATTAGCTTTTGTCAGACCTCTCAAGCTACGTCTCTTAGCATAAACGAAGAGTTTTCTCCCTAATTGCTTTATTTTGGTAAATAAGTTGAAATAATTTCATACAAGGTCTTAATTAGTACTGTGCATTCAAATATGGTAAAAGTGTTTCTGTTGGTGCTCCAAAAAAAAGGCATTAGCTTAACCAGTCCTTGCGAAGATAGACAAAAACTAAAGTAACAAGAAGATTATAGTTGGTGTGCCAACTTTCGAATATCCAAAATTAAAGCATTGTGGGAAAAGATAGATTTACCATAGTTTCTTTTTCTTTTTGCTTGTTTATACCACACATACTCATAAATCCTTATCTTCTTAGTACAAATTGCAATTATCGTAATGCAGTACCATTACCGTGGTTCATTTAATATTTACTTTTAAGTAAAGCTTAGTGGTAGATTTATAAATACACAACAGAAAAAGCATTTCTTTCCAATTTAAACTATTCTATGTAACTTGTGTTCTTGATCACTCATTACTAAAATCACTTCTTCAAGTCCAAAACGTCCAATTTCTTTTAAATTCAACAGGGAAGTATCTATTGATAACGTTTTTGCACCATAAAATTTTTTATTAGGTGTGAGAAATAACATTCGAAATATCAGCATTCAGAAATTGTTTTTGGTCGGGATTGTCGTTTTTAGTAAGCCAATCTACGTTTAAAACTTGAGCTTCCTGGGATACAAATCTGGTAAGCCCATTTTTAAACTTCCAAGTTTTTTAAAATGAAGGTTTTTTTTTTTTTTTTTTTTTAATAACAATTGGTGAGACCACGTTGCATACAAAATGACATCCTGGTACAGCTGTTTCAGGCTAATATGGCGATCATCAACCAGGAGCAGTCATCAGTACACAACTAGGCCTCGATACACGGGCCTAAATTTGTTCCGACTTTTTTTTTTTATTTATAATGAATTTTTTAGAGGTGTTGCAAATTCTAGATCACATCTACATATATTTTATTTGATGCTATTACAGTATTATTTAATATATTCTTCATGTTAAGCTTTCTGCAGTATTATTAAATACATATATTTATCTATTATTTACAAATAAATAATACTGTTCATACTATCAAATAAAATACAGATGATTTCATAGGAAAAAGCCTTCTATAATGGGCAGCAACTCTTAACGTCCGGATAAAAAACACATAATGGAATAAACAAAAAAAATTCAAAACGACATTAACGGGAATCTGGGCATTGCGATGCAAATGGGTGTATTCTTATCTTCGTTTTAATTTTGCGTGGTTTTTCGAAGTGATGTATGTGCTCTGCCTGAGAATAGCTGTATTAATCGTATAAGGGAAATTACGGAACCCTAATGTAAGAAAACGAATCTCCAACGGTTAGAATAGCTTTTAATGAAGAAAGCCGTCATGTAAAGATTTGTAATATTAGACCAGGGCTTCCTTGGAGGAGCATAATTGCTCGTGTAAATTTAATGTTAAATGACAGCGTACTTTAATGTAAACGAAAATATTTCTTCATTTTAATTTAAGTCTAACCCAATTTTCGCCAGCTCGGCAACTAATTTTCCTCCTTTCTTTGGAAGATACGAATAAAACTGTAAGAATATTTCAAAAGAAAAGAAAAGAGAAAACTTTTAATAATATATTTACTTTCTGTAATTCTTATTTTTTTAAATTTCTTGTATCTTTTTCAATCCTATCTATGGTATAGAATTTTTTCAAATTCAAACTCTATCAAAGTAGTTTTACACAAGAGGTTTCTTGAAGACCTTAAAGCCCAATGCCATATTTTTGTTTTTATATTTTTATTTATCATTGTTTTATAACGTCGAAAAAATATGCAGAGGAAAAAATCTGTATTGTGATTTATTTTTAGATATAACGGACGATTACAGAAACTTCAAATTTTTATTTGCTGAAAATTCTTTAAATCCAAAATAGTAATTTACGTTTCCAAATGCAATATAGTTTTATCACAGGCAAGCACTCGCAAATGACAGTGGATTACTAAACGGAATTAAGTGAACAACTAGACATCGACGAAATTCATTGTTTCTGTTCTAATTCTTTTCTATTGGAATTTATGTTCTCTCACGTCATAACTTCTTGATAGGGACCTATACACAAAACTATTCCCAAATAGTTAAATTGTCTTTTCCTTACACATATGTAAAACAATCAGAAGATCGAATTGTAGGTTTTAAGTTATTGGGACCACACATTCATACACAGACATACAGAAACTGATTTTATGAGCCAGACATAACAGGTTAAATGAAGAAAATTATTCATTTGCATTAATATCGTTTATATCATAATACGAATAAACCTTAATAAGTTGAAGATACAGTTTGTAGATGAACAATGCATATTGTTTTTACTCTTTTTGTTTTTCACTTCGCATGAATTATTTACGCCTCAAAAATTACTAGAGAAATCACAAACTATTTCATTAACGTTTATAAAGAAACGTTATTTTGAAATATACTGAAGACTCTTAGAATATAACCGAACCTTGAGCTCCTCTAGTTTTATGTAAGTAGAAAGTGTATATGAAGCTGGTATATAATCAAAGCGATTTCAATAAGAGCAGTAACCTTACACAAACAGGAAAAAATATATATATATATAAATATATTTAGATGTTAAATCTGAACCTTTTATTTAAACCAAAAAAATAAGATAAAATTCAAGAAGAAATTTGAAAAGTTTTCAATGCCAAATTTGGAATTAAAAGATAGATACGGAAATGCTAAACAGCCTACAATTAAGAAGATAACAGCAACGCTATGATGCTATCAAAAATATAGTAATGAAAATGGTATTACCCAAATAGCCTGCAGTGTAATAGCCTGCTATTTCAAATTTTAACTCGTCGAAAATTCTTATCCTTTATTGTCCTTTTCATTATTCGGTAATAGCCCTCTAAAATTTAGAAACCTTTAAGTGGTAAAAGAGAAATGTAGAATATTTATAAAATCGCCACCGTTCTGCAAATAAAAATACTTTTATTTAAAAATATAATGTTGGTTTTCCAAATGGCAATTGCAGTTCTTTACTATTTTTTTTTATATATACTTATAGTATTATAATCGCAACTTTGTGCAACTTCTCTAATCCACAATATATATAGAGATGAGGATAAAGGACTTGAGGCTTTTTATTTATTATAACAAAGCAAATGGCGCTCTTCATAGTGTCACTGAGGTCACTTTTCACAATTCGAATTGTTGTAGTCAAATTACTATATGATAAAATAATGATCCCCGGATTTTACAGAGATGGTTCTACGGTAAAAACTTTAAAGTGGTCGGATTCATAAACTTGGTGACAAATATCTTTTAGCCCTTCTGTATTGTTACATTTTTTGAAGAATATTTAGCTATCACGTGTAAGATTCGCAGACATCGAGTGAATAGAAGGAGTTTAAAGTTTGTAGACTTTCCAGCTAGATAATTACTAGTTGTATTATAAATGTTATTTTTACAGAGGAATTTTTTTTTCTTTAAGAACCAAAAAACAATGAACAATTCCTTAAAGCGAAATATCCATCTGATTATTGTAAGTTTAATATTTTCATGATCAATTTTTAATATTCGTTCTGCGAGTTAAAATTTCGTAAAATTGCTTCTTCAAAAAGATTTACACATAAGCAGAAAATTACGATGGTGTTCCTAATTTTGAATACCTTCTTGAAAAGCAACCACAAGTACAACAGTTTTATTTAATTCAAACTTCTTCTAAGGTAGGGATTTGTATTTGTATTAATAGGAATTCGCATTGGAAGCGCGTTACAGGTAGTCGACTCCGAAGATCCCTAGCCTTCTCCAAGTTTCCACGAAAATTTAAAATATTAAATTTCCTTATGAGTTTCACGTATTATTTAGTGCCAATATATCAACTAAATCAGAATAACAAAAATATATGAAATATAACTAAAAAAGGATTCTTACAGGACATGTTAGAAGTTCAACTTCCCAGCCACCCAAAAAACAAAACAAACCAAACCTATCTAATTGAGAATCATGTTGATTCTTTTCACTAAAATTTCAGTTTCGTTGGGTAAGTTGTTGTCAAGTTATCCTTCTGATGACAGACAAATGAACAACATTTTTTTTTAATTGAAAATTTGTTTTTCATGTCAATGGAGTAAGAACGTAGATCTCTATACTTACTTATAATGTAATCTTAGAAAATCTTATATCTTAGAAAAGATATAATGTAGCTTCGTTTTCAGTAAAAAAGTAGTAAACAACATTCATTATATTAGATTGAAACAGGTAAAAAAATATGCAGTTACGATAGTAAAATGCTTTCTTTTACATACTTTCTTGTAAAAATCAAACAAAAAAAATGACGAAACAAGAAACTACGAACTTATCTTTCTCTTCTGTTTCTACCAAAGGCTACTGAAAATTGAGACAAAAGACAGTTCAGAGATCAATTGAGAAAAGAAAAAGTATATGACAGGAAAGGAGAGTACATACTTTTTTCGCCAGATATCCTGTATGAGTATTGAAGTTTCGATATTTTAGAGATTTTTTGACCTACAGTTCCTGCTTTCCTATTGGTCAGATATGTACCAAAATAAGTAGGAATCTCCCCTAAATCATCAATCTAATGTTTCAGAACTAAAGAACAAATAGCTTTTAGATCATTTTGATCACACACGGACAGAGAAAGAAAAACAGCTAGCCACGATGAGGATGTAAAAAAGATGTAAGAGAAACTTAAATGTTATATGCCTAAAGAAGAAAAAAAATATTTGTGTACATACAAAAAAAGGAGGATTGATGAAGAATTAAAATAAAAAGTTTGGAAGAAAAGGAAATAAAATGAAGAAAAAAAATAAAAGAAGACATAATTGATAAATGAGGAGAACTGACAGAAATTCAGATGATACAGACGTCAGATAAGTAAAAGGAAGAAAAAGTCTAAGGGGGAGATCAAGAAAAAGTAGGAGAGAAAGGAGACAAAAGAGGGAAAGAAGAGAAAAGCGTGAAGAGAAGGAAGAGGGGTAAAGCAGTTGCCTTTCATCGTCGCTCTCCCAAATATCAATATGGATTCCTCCGAGTTTCGATAGAAGGCCTGATTCAAAAGAATCCTCTACTGATTGATGACGCCAAGCGAAGGGCGAATTTCTAGAACTCAATAAACTAATATTAATGAAGGAAAGATGAATCTGCTATTCAAGACTCTTCACTCCCTCTTTCCCCCCTGCCTCCATCACACGTTCTTCTTTCTTTTCCTTCCGT
>JAFIDM010010028.1:13167199-13189482 GCA_023159025.1 Thereuonema tuberculata | reverse complement strand
GTGACGATACATGAATTCTACGAAATTAAGTTTGTGGGTGCTAAAGAAAAATAATGGGGGATAGAAAAATAATAAATAACACTAAACTACAGCCTCTTAATCAGCCTTCAGATCGGGGGAGGAACTTTGGAGCCCTTACCAACGCTTGGCATCCAACACGATGAAATATGCAATCATTCTGCCAAAACGCTTTGCTAGATTGATTGTATTATTACTGGAGGGTGAGAATTTAAAGTCTGGCTTTCGAGAACAGAAAATATAGAAACGCTTAGTATTTTTTCTAGGCACCCCCATAATCTGATTCCCGAGGCACCAGAATTCCAGAATAATTCAGTTATAAACACCGAACCTGAATATAAAATATGGCAGTGCTTTTGATAAAGTAAAAAAATTGGAGAGCTCATTAAAAACCAGTTCAATACTTCAACTTAAAACACTTCTTCAAGCTTTTCGTCTCTGCTATACTACGATAGAATTAACAACAGAAGGCCTTACTTTGCAGTTGTTCTTTAACATGTTGTGATGTAAGTTTTCAGTTTTCAAACTGTCCCAATTTTCTTCATTTTCAAGAAATGCAAGGATAGTAAACTATTAGAATTTAATTATTGTAAAAGTCTGCAAAATAAAGCCTCAACGATTACAAAACTGGAAGGTTGTATAGGCACAGTACAAACAAAAATCAACTATTTTTTTACGACATTGCAAAACTCAGTGGATAACTACTGGATTTGAACAGTTAAACTTTAAGATTTAATCTCCAATTGTTATAACATATCTAGAAGCCCTGAAGTAGAAGGGAATCAAAAAAAAAAGTTACAGTAACAATTGCACACACATACACACAAATTATATTCGCAGATCATTTTTAATTTTAATCCAATTAGGCTAAATGTATGAAAACTCAATATCAAATTTCAGAGCCTAAGTTTTAGCTCCATCACAAAAAACAGGGATAACATATTTTAATGCGAATTCAATCATTATCCAACAATACTAAATGTAAAGAGCTATTTTCTTCAAATCAACGGTTCCACAAACGGGCATTTCTGCCTGACCAGTGCTAATAAAACAAAACAGTTCTTGCAGAATAGTTGATAATCGAGTATGCAATGCTTACATAAGTATTTTCATTCCCTTTCACCTTCATTTTTTAAACAAATATTAATAAAAAAGACATTACTAAAAAAAATTCTTTATTAATTCAGAACCTAATCGATTGCCTACATCTCAGTGTATCTAGAATAAGAATATAAACTAAGTCTACACGCAGAAATTTTCTTCACTTTTCTTACAATTTTATATAAAGTATTTCTTAATGTTATTTCATATTTTTTATAAAATAATGGTCAAAGAGTTTTTTTCTGCGTCTTTGTATATCTTCCTTCAGGAATTTTTATAAAATTTTAGCAAGACGATTTTGTTAAATTTTAGCAGTGTACTAAATAAAAATATATTTAAATGTATTAAGTTTAAATTTTACTTTCTAAATGTATTAGTTAATCCCAAATTGAAAATTTCGGAACCAACTTTATATTTTTTAGTAATCGTTTTCTGTAGTGAATAAGAGAAGTGGTTTTGTTTTCCCACAAAAAGTTTTCATAAGTTTAAGCTACATCTTTTTTTAATGATTGCCAAATATTAAATATATTACAGAAATAAACGTTGAAGTGTACTGGTTTCAGGATGCAATCAAATTCTACACAACGAGCTTCTATAATCAATACACCGAATGTTGTGGTTAAGAAATTTTATTAGAACAATGGATAAAACTCATTTTTCCTTTAATTAAAAACCTGAAATAATTAAATAATCAATGAAACCTCGTTTTACTTAGGAATCACCGGAAAGCCATCCACCAAAACCTCACTTCCACCATTTTCGAACCAATTTAATCACTCAAAGTTCATTGTATTCTAAACACACAATGCAAGGTCACTCATAGAAAGTTAGCAGCCTTCATCGTGATACTTCATTATTTTGGCTCCACGAATTATGAAGCAAATGTCAAATGGGAAGATGCTCTCATTTAAATATTGGATTTCTGGAGTAATACAAAGCCTGTAATTAAACTAGCAAGAGATAAATCTATACACTACAGAGCCCGAAACAACCCACTTACATACACACATTGGTAAATTCCTGAAGGCATTATTACAAATGAAATTAGGCTTAAAGTTGATGATCGTTCACGCAGGTAATTCTAATTAACAATAAATTTCACAGGAATACTATAAAACTAAATTCGTACAGATCACAAGGATACTTTCAAGAGAAATAAGAAAAGAGTAATAAGAGAAAGGTTATTTGTACATAATTTATGTACATATTTTACTTAGAGGTTTTCTTAATGTTGGTTAAGGTAACATTAATTATTTTTATTTCTTGTATTTCATTTCAATATAGCTTAGTTTCTTTGTTACTGCATGTTAATGTAAAATTTATCTTCATTATTCCAACATTTTTTAATACTATTTTAGTACATAATTTCATAGTGTTATGAATAATGCAATTGTTGTGGGGTTTTTTATGCTGAAATTTGGAAAAAACAATATTCTCCCAAATATAAAAAATAAACAAATATGGATTTCTCAAGATTATAACATATAGCTAAGTAAGTAAAAACGAAATTCACTGAAAGAAAGTGATGAAAGAATATGACTAAAAAAATATTGTAAAACATATTTTACAGCAATTTTGTTTACGACAAAAATAATGAAAGATTTCAGGAAATAAATATTTTAAAGATCTATATTCAAGCAGGTGTACTCCAGTGAAATCCCTATGTTAAGTCTCTAAGATAGTAAAAAATGTGAAAAATTAAAATACGGTAACAAACAGTAAAAATGTAAAATTTGATAATTTTAGTTGTAAAGATTAAGAATGATGTTATTGATATGTATATTATTTTTACACGAATGTAATATTATGTTAGTATACATCGAGAAATTTATTTGTAAGGATAAAAGTATTCTTAAAGACGAAATACTTCTGGGAAGTTACCCACACCATAAAGATACGAGCGACGAGGCCTTTCCCTCCCACCTCTGAAACGTTCTCAGATTAAAAAAACTGGAAAACGATTCTTGGAACGAATTTAAAAGGCATCGAACTTCTTACCTATAAATGCGGGTTATTTTTCCAGAAACTCTTCATTTTTAGTAATTATGCCCATCGTAACAAAGATTATCAATAATTCTTACATTAGCTACTTTTGTCTCAATTTAAAACTAATCTTGGGTTTTCTATCTTCACATATACACAGATATATTTACATCTACAGAAAGAAGGTGTGTTATTGTTATCTTTAGCTAATTTTACAAATATCAATGAAAAAGATCTATCTATGCAATAATCTAAACATTATTTCATTACTGATATGCAGTATTTTTATAGAGTACATATTTAAAATAAAAACAAAAACATTAATTATAAGAAATGCTATAAAAGAAATTGATCATTTTCTTACAATGACGAAAAACAAAATATTGTTTCTAAATTTTTATCTAAATGAAGTAATACGTTGTGGTTTACCACGATATGCTTCTATTTTTAAATTTCAGGTATATTACTTATAGAAGCTTGAAAAACTGAATGTAGATTTTTTACGATATTTTTGCATATTTTATAAAATAAAGTATATGTAGGTATTTAGTAAATTTAAAATGGTACTATAAACTCAAAACGCCTAAGGAAAAGGTGTTGAAGGAATACCTGTGAATTAAACATAAAAAGGCTGAATGGAATAATAGTCATATTGTACTGCAAGAACAATACACTACTCAAAATATTAAACATGGTTTTAAAACTAGTTACCTCCAACATTTGTATTTGATAATCACAATGGAAATAAACACAACACGAGGTGAAATAGAAACGTAAGGCCCCAAAGCATTACAAATCTTGAATTCTAAGCATCACGTGGATGTACTAATGCACATCGGCCAACCGAGACAAATGCACTTGTAATAAAGGGAGGTAAAAGGGGCTTCGGGAATTTTAAATGGTTCCACGCTGATGAGTCTAAGACAGATCATTCTCCTTTTGTTCTAGAAGCATTTTTTTAAACGATGTCCTTGTTTGTATTTTCAGAAAGTCCAGATTGTTTTTTTTTTTTGTTTTGTTTTTTTTGCTTTTTTTTAATACTTTAACTAACTTTTCAAAAACAGCCAAAGCATTATAAATTAAAGAGATTAAGCTATTACCTAATCGTTTTATTCTTATTACGTATTTTTTTTAAAAATTTGTTATAATTTTCACCTGCATCTCCGTAATCATCATAATTAACGCTAATGTTTTAATCTTTTGTTTTCCTCATTTCAAAATATGTAAATCCAGAATTGTCCCCATTATGAATTCCCCCAAGCTTCAAATACTGTAAATTAAATATTACAATAACATACATTCAGACAGACAAAAGAAGATTTTTTTAAATAAAAAACTTCCAATATCGTAATATATCATTTTCATTAAGATATTATGAATTTCTTCCTGGAATATTTTGATGGAGAAAAATCTAAATTACAACGGATTCCAATTAGAAGAAAAAAACCAGGATTTGTTGACTATCACTTTGTAATTATTACATCGATACCACCTAAATTTATATAATAATCCCTCTTCAGGGATATAATATTATATATTCTGTGCAGAATTGCTAAATTACTAAAAGACGTTGATGCATGCTTTCTTATGGTGTTAGAGCACCATAACAATGAATTTTAGTAACCACCATCTATTATTGTAGCGACCTAACTTTGAGAAAGCATACGTCAACACCACTGCTTCCTCATCTAAGAATGAAATGAAGAACACATTGGGCGAGAACGCTGTTATGGGTGAAATATCATATTTTGTCAAATATCCTTCAAAAAAGGAGCAAAGTTATTATCTTTTCAGTTGTAAGCTACATATTTCGCCAATTAGATACAGATACAATTCTTACACATTTGTATCATCATCATTACGACTGTCATCAAATATGAAATGTTCTATTTTTTCATAACACTACAATTTCCCTTTGTACAAATGCCGTTTTCACTGGAAAAAATGCGATTTTAAGATTTCCGTCTTCTTTCAATTTTGTTTGTTCTTAAACACTGTATACCGTTTTTATATTGTACGTTAAACTTTATTATCATTTAATAAAATAATTTAAAGATTATTATCACTTTTTCATCTATTAAAATTACATCTATTAAAATTTCATTACACGTCTGTTAATTTAGCAATAAAAAGAAAGCATGCGTAAACAATAAATGAAATTAAGATTTGGCTGTAGGAAGTTAAGATGTAAATATAAGAATGACTAAATATTCATAAAGTACAAATATTAAAAAGTGAAAGAAAAATAAAAATATTAAATCACAAGAATTCTAATATAATGAAAAGATAAATAATTTAACGAATTTACTAACAGAATGTCTGACTTCTCAACTTAAGATTTGAGAACAGGTTATAAATATTATATACAAATAAAAATAAAGAAATGAAAAACTGTAAATAAATAAAAAAAAAAACTATAAACGCAAAATAGGACTGATCTCATTATAAATTTTCGTTTATTTACAGCTTAAACCTAATAAATGGCTCAAAATGAACAAAAATTGCCAAAATTGTCAGATCTCTTTCGCACAGATCTAAAAATTATAGATTCTTAAATGATTTGTTAAATTCAACTTCGAAATTTAAAAAAAAAAATGTTTGGATTTAATTTTTAGAGTAATAAATATTTTTTGTGTACTTTGAATGTATGTAGAGATTTGTAAGTATTGGATATAAATTGGTTTGTGGCTGAAAAGTAAAATAATGTTTGCTATAACCCTCTCAGATTTCTTTGAATCACTATTCGTTGTCCCTACCGACCTAATAGAAAGAAAGCCAACGTCGACAATATTATTATGAAGTCAACTAACAATAGCATATTAAAATTCGGAACGTTATGTAGTAAGGTATACTTACAGAAAAATATTTCAAATCATTTGTAAACATTTAGAAAGATGTAGGAGATGTGATATGATTGAACTCAGATTTGTAAAGCTTTTATATAGTACAGAATTAATTCATAATTAACTTGACTGTTGTAATGTTGCTAAAAAGTTAATTATTTCTAACACAAAGAATGCCACATTTTTCTTTTTAAAGGTAATATAATTACAGGTATTAGAACTTAACTAAAATTCGTTTAATTAAATAAAAAACAACACTGTAATATAAAGACTTGACTGACTTCCAAATGAAGGTATTTTGCTCTTTTCCTTTAACGAAAAATTGAAGGAAAAAAAATCTAAAGCACATCCCCTCCCTCGCTACAAATGAATGACGCTTCAGATACATGAAACAAAAGGTACTATTATACCAATGGAGGCCGTTTCATCCAATTAAATGATGGCAACCAAATTACAGCGTTGCACCTTTCTGTCAATGGCTCGGCGTTGATGCGGAGTAGTCATTTTCGACAATAAAGCTTACAGTCAACAAAATAAATTTCCTGCACGTAATTAATTAGAATCCCACCCCCCCTTGATAAATTAAAAATGCTGACTCATGTATCGCAAGATGGTGATTATGACAGAATTCGCGATGATGTATTGTTACTTGAAAAGGAGTCATTTACGTTATTTTAAATTCGACAAAGATAATGGAATCTTATTGCTAAAATATTTCAAAGATTTCTTTAAGTTTACTCTACTTCATCACATTAATTCAGTTTCAAAATAATTAAACTACACATTATTTCAAAACTACACAAATATTACATAGTTATCATTTTCTATTAAAAGAACTCACACAATTTTATAGAGTGCAGTTGTCATTTTATAAACGAATAGTTTTTGAATACACAGACTGTAGTTCAGTCTGTTTTAAATGTCTGTAGATCATTGTTATAAATAACATGATATCAATAATGAATTATATTAATAATGTACTTTTTTTTGAGGATTGTCTCAGAAATAATCAATTTCATTCTTATCCACAGAAATAATCATGACATTTAAAGACTAAAAAAAAGAAAGTGTTAAAATTTTAGTCATTGAAAATCTTTTCGTAACTATCAAATTTCGATTGTTTATTCCGTTGATTTCATGATGCTACGCAGCTCGGAAAAGCAGAGAGTAGGATTTTACGAAAGGGAGAATTATCTTCATGTGCTGCACATAAAAGAAAAACCCCTTTTTTTCCAGTAATATTACACACGATAATTCAAGCCTGAAATAACGAGTTAAGTTCAAATTCAATTTTTAATAAAGGTAATTCCGTGATTGCAAAATGTCTCACAGACTAACAAACTGTCCAAAATATATATGGGGTTTCCCGTTTATACAAGTAACTTTACAAAAAAATAAATTTATTTATTTTTGAAGGTTTCTATCGTATAGAAATTTAATAAATTAAAATAACTCTAAACACGGTTTGGAATTTAATATCCCGGCTAAGATATGGATGAATCTTTCATTTCTACACAGAAATGCAAATAGTTATTATTATTCATAGATGGAACAAAAATACCCATATCTTTATTATTATTAATAAAACAGTATTAATCTAATGATTTATTTTACTTTCCTTTAGAAAGATAAGCAAATAAAGAGAATTTTTCAGGAGTAATAGTAGGTTTTCTTTTGTGTCAACCTGTATATTCTAAGTACCGTTTTAAAGCCAGACAAACCGACGAAGAAATTGCATTATGACAGGAATCCATGACGTAGGTTACCTTTAACAAACAACCCCAATTCACTGGCAAGACAGGCGCGTGCTGCATACCAAAAAGCACAGGTAATTCCCCGCCAACGCCAACTGCTTATACTTGATCCTGTATTGAAACGTCCAGGTGGATTTACAGAGGGGGGAACAGTAGGAGGTGGGGGAGGGTTAATGGATTTCAGAATAATGTAAGCTTCAATAGTTTGCAATAACATTCGCGTTACACAATAATGAAGAAAAGAGACAGGAAAACGGAAGTGATATTTAAATTGGGTTATTGCTGGTTCCTCTATCAGGTACGAACCGAAAACCAGATTAGATGACATTACAAAATAACTCTTATTTTATTAGAAGGATAAACATCCAAATTTTGCGGAATTTCTCACGCTTGAACTTCGGAAAACGAAAATACCGTCTCCTTTTTCATTTCACTGGGAAAAAAGTATCTATTTTAAAAACTCAAATTGTGAAATAAATTACAGTTGACTGGAAAATAAAGACAACACATTTACAATAATTTAAAGTGAAAAGGTAAAAGTCGGATACCAAATTGCGAAGCTTGCAAATATCGGACAAGAGGTAAAGGATGTTTTTATATCGCTTGTTTTATCCTTTCGTATCTTGATAACAAACTAAGGATAAAAAGATGAAAATGTTGAACTGTTGTTTTTTAAAATCATTTACACTTATCACCATTTTTATATTATATAAGAAAAAATGATGTTTATTTTCTTTTAATTATCGAACATTAAAACTTTAAATTTCAAGTTTCATCAATTAATGAAATAATTAATTTTATAAATAATTAATTTTATAAATAAGGATCTTGAACTAAAAAGTTGAAATCTAAATGGTTTTTATTTTTTTTTTTCGTACTACTTAATTATTCCTCTTAAAAAGTACTATATTTTTTACTAACTCCTTTTTTTTTTAATGAAATATTAAAGAAAAATTTTTAAATTTTATTTTCTATTTTCTTTTTCATTAGTAATTTATACAATAAATCGAACTAATAAAATTCTAGTTTTTTATAAACTAAAAGAATATAAAATGCTAAGTAAAAATTTTAGTTTTTTATGAACTAAAAGAATATAAAATGCTAAGTAAAAATTATAGTTTTATTAAATTTTTATATTATGTAGTATTGTGGGTATATCTGTGATGCTAATGACTTCAGATAAATTGAGTATCTGAAGTCGGATTTCAGGTGAGAATGTAATCCAGCCACGTGCATTTTTCAATTAAAATTCCTGTACTTTCAACACAGGAGGGTTCAAAGGGCCTCCGGACCGCTTGCAAGAAAATAATCACACTCGTCAATCAATTGTCGATCAACAAACCACAGAATGACGAAGCATGGTACAAAAAAAATCAATTAGACAAAAAAAACAAAAAACTTTGATATATTTTAAAAAGAAAATTTGTAGAAAACAATTTAAATTCTTATCAGGAGACGCTAATCCAAATGCATTTAATGCTGCATGTAAGTTACCATTGAAAAGGCTGGCTTAGTTTCAAGAGACAAGGGAACAAAGCACCAGCTTCTTTTATCGAATAATAACCGCTCCCTACCCGAAAAAAAATTTAGAATTCAATTATTCTATTTTCTTAAAATCTGAAAAGCCTCCAATTCCTTGAACGTAATATGCTATTATAGATAAAGAATTCTTAGTGCCTTTTTCTTTTTTTATTTTAATACCAGTAAACGTTGATTTTTTTTTTTAATAATCAATTTATAAGTTAAATTATAACTTATCAATTTATAAGTTAAACTGTAAGTAAACGAAATTTCATTTATTTATTTAAAAAAAAACTAACGAATGTAATCAAAATTTTGAATTAAAAGCAAATTTTTTAAGTGGAAAATTGTATTGCACTTATTTGTTTTATGTTTTTATTCAAATGTAGTCTTCTCGCTTTCTGATTGACGGAATAGGTTTAAAGTTAATTTAAAATACCATTAAATTTTACGTTTAAACTTTATAATCAATAGTAACTCTTTGTCATTTGTACAATTGCAATTTTTGATATTATTAAGCCTTGTAGCCAAAAAATGTTTGTCGATTTTTTTTTATTATCATTAAATAAAAACTATATTCTAAAATATGTAGAATATATTTACTTGATCGAAGTGAAGTACGTTTGTTTTTCATAAGCTTCCTGTTGGTAACTATCAATTACAACTTAATTAGAAATAGGTTAATGGTAGATATTTTTAGAAAACTGATTTAAAAAAAATCTGATTTTTTTTTCTACTAAAACCTACTAAAAAATAACAGTAATCCAGTTTCATAATGAAATGACTTTTTAATATCCACGTGATTCGTTGGAATTTATCAAATAAAGCATAAAATAATAAAAGTTAATGTTTTCAGCAAAATAATTATACTTTATGTATTTCAAAATAAAGAACTTAAGTAAACTGATTTAAAGATAATAAAAAAAATAATTAAAAACTGTGATAAATCTCATCACTACAATTCGTATTTTCTCTTACAGAAGATGCAGTTAATTTTATATTACAGGGAAGCAATCATTACGTCTTCAAATTTCTTTTCAATTTCGAAATTTTCACAATTTCGTTTCCTCATCTAAAGATGATATTAGATAAAGGATATAAAAATGTAACTTTCGAAATATAAATAGTTACTTTGCGTAGTTTATTTTAAATAAATAAAATAATTTTTATAAGTAGATAAATCTGGATATACACGTAAATGACTAAGTTATTTTTAAAAATAAGATTCAATATTGAATGTTTAATATTTTTCTAGCTTAAACGAGGTATGAAAAAGAAAAAGAAAAATTTTAACAGGATTTCTTATCTCTGGAAATAAAATTTCTTAAGTTGATGTGGAAACTGCAATTTTTTTTTTAAGAACAATATCTTGTTGGTCCAATGGTCTTCGACGAAAGCTAGACAGGTACTGATATTCACGAGAATGTGGCCATCTGTACCTATTCGGTCATAAATGCCCTTTTGTCATTCTGGGCAACACATAACATCAGATAATGGAGTCCTGACGGAGAAAATGTATCTTCCGAACTGAAAGACGATTTTTCTTTGTCTCCCCATCTTTAAATGGCAAATAAATAGAGTGAAATGTGAAAGACAAAGTGACAACAAGAAGTGTAGCCTCGGTCTTCCAGTATTCTATCCTAGTGTTGGAAAAACCATAAAAGTCGACCATACCACTGAAGTTACATTATATATACTGTAGTTTTATATCCTTGAGAAAATCGGAAGTTATAAAACGGTTTTTAAAAAGCATTTCTGCTGATCAAAACTACCACAAAATTTTGCTGATCAAAATTGCTTGAAAATCTATTGCTAGAAGAGATGGATATGAAAAATAAATTATGCATGCTTTTGTTGTTAGCTCTACGAAATAGGATTGTTTCCTGTTGTTGGTTTTTTTTTCCCCCTGCTTTTAAAATACAGAATGAGATCTCAGGTTATTACTAACATAACAGCTTTCACATCCAATCATCCACCACCTTTTCCAATGTTATAAGTATACCTGTCAATATTACACGTGGTCTGACACAAGAATCTGCAATTACGCGGAGCCCATCCAATATGACATGCCGAGGACTTGCTCTGATGTCACGCAAGCCTGGCAACGGGTTCAAGGCTGCCATTTGCGGGGGCTTTGTGCTTCGGGGCTTGCGATCGGTTGTCAGGGCTCGCCTTATCAAACTGTTACTGCGAATCGAACTCGCAGGCTTAATCAAGCGCCGCGCGTGAGGCCTTACACGCCGTGTTTCTACAAAGCGGTCTTCCGAAGCGCAGCGGGCCTTCCCGCTTTGTCATCACCACCCAGGCCGTCTTTTCTGAGGGTTATATCTCGAGAACGGATACCAAGGCACACGTGGTGAAAGAGCACGTGTAAGGCAGGGGAGGTCGTTTTCGAATACCGGTCCCCATTTCCCCCTCCGCTGGACAGGAGCAGAGAGAAGGGGCCGGAGAAATCGCCCACCCCTACAAATCTTGGCAACTCAAGAATTTGTAGCTTTGACGGGATTATCAGGAAGACCTACATGACGACATCGCAAGACGATATTGGCTGCGTGAAATTTAAATCCAAGAAAATCTTAGCTTTCCTGCAATTTCTTGGAAATCCAACCACACCTTCTATCCGCTCCGTGTACTGTAAATCCAAAACAGGGCTCGAAGTTCACATCTCGGTGGAAGGTGGAGTCGGAAACCCGAACTGTTCCGCTTCTCTCCTAAGCCTATCGCCTCTCCGGCCGCCATGTGGTGGCCGCGAGCGGCGTGGGGTTTCGGAGACAGCGAGCACAGTCGAAGCAGAATAATAAAAAAAAAGGACATTTTCTACTCACCCCCGGCAGTGTCTTCTGCTCGTGTAGGGCGTTCTGGGCCTTGATAGCGCTGTCTCGGGCACAATATGTCAAGAAGGCACAGCCTGGAAAACGAACAGAGTGAAAATCGGTCTCTGGAAACGGGCCTGCGTGCATCTCCGTCAGTTGCCACAATCAATGTGCGCGAGAAGAGAGGCTCGCCAACACCGCGTGCTCACTCCAGCACCGCATTGATCCTGGCTTCCAACTCTCTGGCGCTCCCTCCCTTGCACAGACTCAGCGCCACAAACTCAATTACTCACTCGTCTCCCACGTTCGAAAGCGGAGCCAAGATACACACAGCGAGGTAAGACTAAGTCTCCTTTTTCCTTTTCTTTTTATAGAATATTATTTTTCCGTTGTTGGAATTTTGCTGTGAATTTACGTTTTTAATCAATACAGATCGATCTTTGCTTGGAATTTGTGATCGATCATCAATTCAACTTCCCCCCTCCACTTCCCCTTCCTTATTCCCTAAGACCCTTCCCCCTCCTGCCTCCGTAAGGAGGAGAACTGGTTAAGACTTGCATCTATTCGGCTTTATCAATTCATTTCCAAAAGTGAAACCTAAAGGAGTGATTCAATTACATTTTCTCCTAATTACCTGTAGTTGATCGATTCCTGTCAGCGGAAGACCTCCAGTTTATCCACGTGGGGTCCAAAAGTGATTTGCCTTCCTCACCTGAAGTAAAGTTGCCTCCCACACTCTCTCGTCTTACCCCATCGACTGAGCTTCCCAGCCACCCCCGTGTGCGCGTGCCCAACAGTCACCGATGCGCTGCAGCTCGTGCGTGTCTCCCCCAGTTACCGGCTTTCCCCGTCAGCTGGTCGGACGAGAGCACTAGGCCTAACACAAAGGCACATTGTAAACAAAGCTGAACAAAGAGCTATGACGACGGACGGGGCTTACTTGTCTACGCTGACGAACGTGGGATTCGACATTGGAAACGATCCAAACTGTGAGTATCCCTTTATCGAAGGCAAAGAATTGTAAGTATTAATGCTATCGTACTGTTAAGAAAAAAAAAAGAGAGACTTGAGATTTTATCAAAGAAGAAAGAAGGAAACAAGTAATGTTTTGTTAGGTTACCTTTATGCATGCCGGTGAACTTGTCTTTCAGCACAGTGAGTTCATAAATTCTACCAAATTCCTCGAACATTGGTTTCAGATCCCTTTCGTCCAGGTTTCGAGGGATTTGGCCGATGAACAGTTTGATGGCGTCATGGTCTTTGGTTGGGATAATACCACATCCGTAAGGGCCGTTCAGCGGGACCGTGTGCTCCACCATGCCGTTGTGCAGGGACGCCATATTGAAGAACAGCGCAGGCGTTCCCCCTCTAGACGACAAAACCAAATTTGAGCTTGGCTATTTGCATAGATTTACATAGACGATTGATTGGTTGGCGGCGTCCCGTGCGTCACTCTAGGCAAGTCCGCCCCGGCCGTGAATCGGAGGGGTACGCGGTCACCGCGGGTCGAGATAGGCCGGGCCGTATATTCAGCGGCAAACATTTGCCATCAGATAAGTACCTCGCAGCCTCTGCCTCTACACTGACAGCCACACACGCAATTGATTTTGCTCGGCGTGTTTCACCCCCTACTTCGGACAAAGAGACCCGCCAAAGAGCACCCACCTGCCATGGGTCGGGGGTTCCGTTTCAGTCGACAAACCAATAGGAAAAAGGATGACCTCTGACCCCAAGTATTCTCTTCTCACCTCCTCTTCGCGGCTCTCCTCCCGTTTTCTTCCAAGATTCTCCGCTTTCTCCTTTTCCTCGAAAACTCTTCATCTTTTTCACATCCTCTGTAGAGTTTAAGAAAAGTCCGTAACTTCCTTAAACTTGTTGCATTCTCTTCACATTTACTCCCTTCAAATTTTTTCACCGAAATTCTTAATAAAATAATTAAAAGAAAACTGATTGTTTGTTTATTTAAAGTTATAATCTTTTTTAAAAAAACATGATTTCTTTTTAACATAAAAATACTCTTTTTTTAAAAAAAATGCTTTCAACAATGCACACAAAAATATTTATCATCTCCGTGTTAAAAATAATTAAAAGCTTAAGATTTTGTTTTGATTCTGTTTTTAGTTTTTTAAATAATCTTTTTATGTTATAATTTAACAAAAGTATTTACTTTAAATATTTTGAAAGTAAATATATTCAGCCAATTGTTGTTTAAATGTCTGTAGGCCTATATTAGATACACGTTTCTTCTCTTAAGACTTGGGCTTTCCTTGCCCTCTATCAAACGCGTTCCCGCCTTTTCTTACCAAGATTAAATCGTCCGACTATTCCATTGTCCTCTACTTTGTCTTCCATTAGACTGCAGATCACAGGAACCTACGTCTCTTACACGCTGCCATGCTCAAATGTTGATATTTAAATTAATAATAAAAGTTTTCTATTAATAATGTGTTTGAAATTTTAATTTTACAAGCATGGCTCACATAAACTTTATATAACATAACGCAAACTTTAAAAATATAACAGTTGATTTTTTTTTTTATTATTATGAATATTTTTTGCTGGACTTTTTAATTGCGAGGCCTGATAAATTCAATTTTATGTGTTTTTTTAAATAACGAAATTTAATAATTTTAACTTTTTTTATGTTTCGTTCTATGAGTACATTTGTTTTGTACTTCACTTTTAACTTTTATCTGATAATAGATCAGCAAGTCAGGTGACAGCTGATATATTTATGGACAAATTGCAAGTGACGTCACCTCGTTTTTTGTATGCGTCATCTTTTCCTATCGACTAGGAGAGGCTTGAAGGGGCCACGGGGGAAGCCAAACTACAGTGGCTGGCCGTAATTTAAGAGTTGTGAAAAGTAAATCAATTGGCGAAATGAAACTGACGTAGCAGGACATCAGCGAATTATTCAGACAATTACGTTACTGATGTGTTAGGATCTGGACGCTATTTACTATGGCCGGTTTCATCAGATAACGCCATTTATCGGGACAACTCCGCAGTCCAAAGAGTGATGAATTATTTCTATTGTAAAATAAGCTGTGAAATCCACGTGGGAAGACTGCTAAGCGTACAGCAATTTTAATTAAATACTGCCCCCTATTTCAAAAACTGCGCGCAATTATGTCCAAGTTTGGATTTTATTTGCCCAATAGGCAACTGCTCAGTCGTAACAAACTCATTGCGTTTGTGAAGTGTGTTGTGTGCTTCAACTCGACAACAACAGCGGGGATTTGACTCCTGATAATAAAGCTGCAGCGTTTACAAATAGTATTAAGTCTATGTTTAGTTTATATCGCGTTATGAACAATTTTACTACGTCTCTTCTATAATTACTATCCATAAGAATGGAACCTCTTTAGCCTGTCATATAAAAAAAAGTACCTTCAAAACCTTAAAAAATATAAACATTAAATAAAATTTGCAATTTATTTTTTAATAAGGTAAGTCCCGTAGCTCAGTAGTTTAAGCTCTAGAATGCGGACTGGTGGAGCCTTTTTCAATTTCCTGTGATCGTTGGATATTTTTCCACGATTATCATGGATGAGTCTCCAGACGGACCCTAGGGTCTACCTGGCCATCTGTCAAATGGATACTAGATTTCTTTCTCTGGGGTTAAACGCTGGCGAGCGTCGGCATGATCATCCGACCTCAACTAATATACTGAAGATCGCTAGGAGCCTAAACTTCACATAGACCTACATGGCCTATAGTGCCTTTTAATCTTTTTACTTTTCAATAGGAATGTGACCCTCACACAAATGGCCAGTCTATGATGGTTTATTTTGGTCTCACAAAAATCGGTTGTGAATGAGTACGTTTTCTCTCCTAACCTTGGAACCCTTGAAGGAATCTTCTTAAAACTTCGTGCAAATATTTATGGATTAGTGACAATCTAACTTTTATTTTTGAAAATTATTTTGTTATTGATCCTTTTGGATTAGCGCTAGCAGGCGACGTAAATCCCTTCGGAGAAGATTTGAGATTAGACACGAAATTAATCTCTAGCAGATTAATTCATTCATTCATTTTGTAAATGGATTTCCAAGCACTTCGATTCAAATTAGTAGTTGGCAAATGGAAGAAAACAACTGATGCTTTAATTTATTCTGGTTTTTTTTTTTTTTTAGAAGTGGAAAATTTTTGTACCGTTTGTTTTCAGTAGATATAAAAAACAAAAAAAAGGAAGCTTTTCGTTTATAATATTTTTACGACTCCAAAAATAAAACACAAACAGACAAATCAGAAAAATAATAAAAGATTTGAAGGAATAACATAAAGAAAGTAAGCTTCAAGTTTGTTCAGTTACTTCTTGTGTTTTAATAGAAAAAGAAAAGTTTAACTTATTTAACAGGTTACATTAAAATTTACATTAAAATAAAATGATAAAGTTGACGTGTCAACTTTCGAGAATAAAAAATAGTTGTCACAATTTCTGATTCACCAGCGTTCTTTCTTTATAACATTTATTTTTTCTGATTAAGGTACTTCACAAAGGCGATGGTAGATATAGTTCATATAGGTCCTATTTCTATCAATTGGAAGATCCATTTCTTCCAATATACATATAAATGCTTATATATTATGCTTATATATTGAAATTTAAAAATATCTTTGATAAAATGCTTTTCTGAAACTAGCTGCTAGGGTCATGTTTTTTGGCATTTTTTTTTTTTATTTCGGTCCTTTATCTAATCTTCATTACTAAAATCTTTTATTTCTCTGTCTATCCGGCACAATTGTTAATTTCCTGTGAAAAACAGAAATAATTACTTTAAGGAAACGTTCGCGACGGGAATCGAACCTGCAACCTTTTGATCCGAAGTCAGACGTCTTATCCATTAGGCCACGGGGACTACATTCAAATAAATGTTTCTTATCACTCCCTTTGTGTGTGTGTGTGTGTGTGTGTGTGTGTGTGTGTGTGTGTGTGGCGCAATGAGAGAAGAGCCAGAGAAAAAAGAAAATAACTCATTAATTTTAGCCTACTAGATTAAAATTTAAATTTCACTTTTTGCCAAAATCGCTTGGAATCGATTCTTCTTGGATTATCTCATACTTACCAGGGGGAGACTGGGGGATGGCCTACTTGTTATCAAAAATCAATAGGGATTAGCCTTCAAGTAACCTAGACCTAGCTTGAAAACTTTGTGGTACATACATTTTATAGTTATTAAGATCACAATACAAATAACCGATTTATAAACTGTATTTTAAAATTTTCCATGTCTTGCTTTTCTCCGATGCAATATTTTATAAATATTAGATTTTATCTTTAAAGCCCTATAATACTTTTCTGCTATCCTTAGTATATGTGACTATGAACAAACAAACAAAATGAAAAATTTATTAGGATACCATAAAAAGGGTTATTTTGAGATCTCATCAGATATTATTATAATTAATTAAATTCAAGTATTAAACAACGCAATTCAGACAAATTTACTTGTACTTTTTATTATAATTTAATTATGTGATTGACATTTATACATCTCCCGAAGAAGGCCGAGGCACCGGGCCGAAATATCGAGATAATATCTCATCCCGGAGTTAGGAAATCCCTCAAAAAAAGGATCTATACAGTATCATGTCTCACTCCTCCTTCAGGACCAAACTATCTGCTTATAGGAGTTTAAATGTGGCTGTGTATCTAAAGCATTTCTGTTTGTTTGGAAGATTATTTTTATTTCTCATTGGGTTTTCAATTCAATTTGACCACCAAGCTGATGAGACTTAACAAAGCCCGAAACAGTGTTTGGCACTCAATAAAACAGATTGCGTAAAAAAACTGATAAAACTTCTAATAGAACCCTAGATCTCTTCATATATAACCAAATTGTTAGAAAACTAATCTTATCGATAACATACATAATTAACAACACTAAGAGTTATTGATTAGTTCTGAATATTTCTCAAAAAGTAAGAAGAAATTTACAAATAAAACTTTTTTAAATACGAATTTATAAATGTACCGATACACAAAAAGAAATTACACCATTGTAATTCTGCTTCCCTGTAGTAACTTCTATTTCAAACTTGATAACTTGACTATTATCTGACGCATAATAATAACAGCCACATCTGTCCTGTTTTCTCACGCATGTGGTGGACAACGTAGATTTGCATAGGGTACATGGACACACAGGGTTCATTCAACCCTTTGATTTTGTCGCTGGAACCGAGTTGGACTAATTCTTTGAGTCGATTCATTAGCATAACGCTCTCCGTCTTTTTTCTCCCATCCATAACAGTATTAAACCAGTCGTTATCTCAGAACTACAATTGAAATATTACAAAGAAAGTGTTTTCAGAATTTTTTCAGTGATTCTCACTTAAGTACGAAAGAGATAATTCAACTGGGCCAATTTTAATGAAACTTGGTATGTAACAAGATAATACGTTTATCGATCTCAAATATTTAGAGTTATTTTCGTGAAGAAGAAAAAAGATGATTCAGCAAATACAGATAATATACTTACATCAAAATATGTAAAAATTAAATGAGTAAACTACAACTCTTTCTTCTTCTAGAATAACACACTATATTTCGAAACTGTAATTCCATGTGTTTTTTGATTTAAGGAGAGGAAGCTTTTTTAGTTTCACTCCATACTATACCTGAGGAAGGAAACAGTTTTCGAAATGTAGCGTGTTATTCTAGAAGAAGAAAGAGTTGTATTTTATTCATTTAAATATAGATAATGTCGAAACGTTACTAATCATCCTATTAATAGGCAAAAATTGTACGGATATTGTAAATTTGTAAGCAGAGAAATAGCCAATTACAGTGCAGCGTTGGAACACGTCAGGCATGACGTCACGCCAATGTTTAAACATGGCGTCATAATATTCGTCCCACTTCCCCGCGACGGATCGCGATTACACAATTATCAGCGTATTGAGATTTTCTTTCCCACATAAATAAAGTTTACACTGAAATGTATGAAGTTCATGCGTCAAAATTTATCAGAGAGTTTGTAAAACCTCGGTTTTGACATAATTTCGGCTGTGGAGTCACTCGCTCAGTACTCAACGAAGTAGGGGACAATGACGAAGCACGTGCCCTCATTATTGCCCAGACAGGATAATTCGTATTGGCTGTTGGACATTCGTTATTGTTATTGTTATAGTTGAAACTGGTAAATCAATTTTTTATTTTCTTTTATTTTTAACAAAATTTGGCATAGTCATTCAAATTATATGTGGGCTGTGCGGAAGTCATGGCTTTTAAAAATTGAGCTTAGAACATCTTTTTCAATCTTGTGTTTTTCAAAAATTTCAGGGCATTTCAAAAATGTGGCATTTGTTTTACTTCCGTTAATATTGCCTCAATTTCGACGAGCCTATTCTTTTAGGGCAGCAGGTTGCCATTATCTTTCATAATGAGAAACCGTAGCGCTGGCTACTACGAAAGTGGTAAATCAATTTTTTTTTTTTTATTTAAACAATATTATATATTTAGTTTAACAAATAAGCCGATACAGTAATACCTTGAGATACGAATGCCCCAACATACGATTTTTTTGATATACGACGAAAATTTTCATATAATTTACGCCTCGAAATACGAAGATATTTTTGAGATACGAATAGCTAATACAGCTAGATGTTGTGGATCTGGTGCAGAAGCATGCAGAAGAACTCACGACGGAGGAGCTGAAGAAGTTACAAGAGATGACGCACTCAGAGGTGATGAAGGAACTCAGCAGTGAGGAAGGGGTCGAGAAAGAGGAGGTGCTATCTTCACGTGAAATTCGTGATATCCTTGCTAAGTGGCAAGAAGTGTCCGATTTTGTTGAAAAGAGACACCCGGAGAAATTGTCTACAGAGAGAGCCAGTGCATTGTGCAATGACACGTGCCTTGCGCATTATAGAAACATTCTAAAAAAGAGACAGAAACAGATCTCTCTTGATCATTTCCTTTGGAAAAGACCACGTCTTAGTGGCGATACACCCACTGCAACTGAGGCCAAAAGGGCCAGACGTAAGAGTGGCAGTGATAGTGATTAGTCTTAGTGTAAGTAAAAAAATATAGTACATTTATATCATGCATACAATAAACATGCTTATATTAAATCTATATTGGGTTGGTATTTAAAGCATGTTAATTATTTTTTGGGGGGTAAATTCCTATCATTGGAAGAAATTAATTCTATTTCCATTAATTTCTATGAGAAAAATTGATTTGATATACGATTTTTTTGATATACGATGATCGTCACGGAACGAATTAAATTCGTATGTCGAGGTACCACTGTATTCAAATTACATGTGGGCTGTTATGGAAGTCATGGCTTCTAAAAAAATTAACTTAGAACATCTTTTTCAATCTTGTGTTTTTCAAAAAAGTGGAATTTGTTTTACTTCCGTGAATATTTCACGGATTGCAACTACTATTTATAAAACATGATAAATCAATTACAAACTTTTCGATGCTGGGATTTTGAGAAAACTGCTGCCGGACCAACATCCTTCATCAGCCATGACTGACTGACCTAAGATAACTTCAAATTCTCATAACGGTCTACAATATTTGATGGAATTATTTTCATTTAAAAAAAAGTTATAATCAATATTTACAAAGAATTTTATAGTATTACTGTTAAATTATTATTGTATTTCTCATTGTAATACAGTTTCTTTCCAAGTCAAACTTATTTTTAAAATTACGTATTTCTAAATATTTATATAACTTCAGTCCAGTTCATGAAAGAAGAGCTTTTGATGACGTAATTTCCTTATAGATTGATGTTTCCAGGACGTAACAGCGCTGTCTATTGCTAAAATCCGTAACTGAATCTTAAAAAATTACGAAAATATTCTGGTTTTTTGTATTTTCTACAGTTACGACTACATAATAATAATTAAAATTGAAAGAATTACAAACGTACCACTCTTATTTCCTTGCTTGGCTATACAAAGTTTGTCCTTTCTTGGTCAAGCTGATGCGATCACAAAACGACGCCATCTTGGACTGAGTGCTCGGAGTTCAAGTTGATGACGTTTGTTGATTGGTGACGTTTGTTCCAGACAAAATCGATAGCTACGTAATGACCATAAACGGCAAATCCTTCTTTTTTGAAAACTACTATAAGTTATGTAAAATAAAGTATAGTATTCATTAGGAAGAATAAAGTTATTTCAGGCCTGTGGACTACAAAATATAATTCCTTTCCTTGATAACTATTATTAAGTTGCTTGAATGACTGGATTATGTTATGCCACTGTACAAGTCCCAAGAAATTCTACAATCTAATTTTATATTAGATTTAGTCGGTTTTTTATTGTAACAATAAACCTTCTCTCATATTTTAGCCTGTTTTTCTGGGAAATCACCACTAGAAGGCGACAAAAATTCCTCAAAAGACCATTCTATAAAGTCTTAAAGGATATTAATCAGTCTTTTTTAATCCTCTACGCAAGCCTAAATATGATTAAATTTAAGGACAACTCTCTTAAGAAACGTTTGCTTCAATGTCTTTCTGGTATTTCTTGCATCTTTGCGAGAAATAATATAAATAGATTAGATATTATGAGAATATTAATAAAAAATACTGATTATATGAAATATAGATAAATATGCTTAATTTCTAAGAAAAGTATTATACAATCATTAAATTTTAATTAATTTATAACTATTTTTCTCAAATTGAGGAAGGACTAGCGAATAAATTATTCTGCTGTTAATTAACTATTATGTTGCTGACAGAACCATGTCATCTGCCTTTCCTGCCTGATATTGGAATGAGTATTTCAAAAAAATATATATAAATTTTTCACATTCTTCGTTATGTCAGATCGATTTCATTATTAAATTGTTTAATAAATTAATGTCAAGAGCTGACGAATATCAGTTATGTATATCAATACCAGCTTTAAAGTGGAATTTTAATGCAGTATTTGATGTAAATGCGAAGTAATTTACGTGCTATATTTTTTTTTCCTTTCAAACTTCTTCTCTTTCGGGGCAGAAAAGTGACTATATTCTTAAGGAATAGATTGCCATCATTTCCGGATTGTTCCGCATTTAATGTCAACTTGAATTCACTAAGTATTAAGATTCTGATTTTATCAGAAATTTCTTTCGTATCTGACTTTAAATGCTAACTTCTTCAGGACTTAGAACTTGCTGCATACTTTTAGTCTTCTGATACAAGTACCAGAAGACTTATATTCCCGCTTTGTCTATCCGTCTGTTGACAGGTATCATTAGCTCAACAATCACAATAATCGCAACAATT
>JAFIDM010010028.1:13154347-13167189 GCA_023159025.1 Thereuonema tuberculata | reverse complement strand
CTTTTGCATTCGCAACAATCACATTTATAATAATAAGGAAATTAAAGAAATTATAATTATAACTCGTAACATCTTAAATCTTCTATTCTAAATAAAAGGAAAACATCAATCCTTAAATCTTCAAAAACATCTTTATAACTTCTCAATATTTCTATTCTCTCAACGAGAATTTTCTTCAGGAGAAAAATAATAATCTTTCTTACATTTCAAAAACAGAAAGGAAGTATAATAATCAATCCAAAAGAATACAAAAACGTTACAACATAAATTCTTTTCATTATTAATTAACAATGAAAGTAATCAATTATAATTATATTGTCTTATACGTATCAGAAGACGTTGCGAAGCATTGCGATTGGTTTACTAATCGCTATCACTATCTTGTTTCTGTAAATGTTGCGGGCTTTTTTTTTATTTTTGATTCTTTTCCAAAATAAGATAATAAAAGAAGCATTGTTAATTCAAAAATACAGGAAACAATTAATTAATAGAAAAAAAGATCCCATATGCAAAAAAATTGTTGAATATTCAATTATTAAAAAGTGCATTTTTTTTAACTTTATTGGAAATATATGATTAGTTATCTATTAATTGTTTATTGTATTCAGATTTAAGTCTGTATTCGCCCGATTTGAAAATGGATATAAATCACATATGAAACATGTATCTGGATTATATTAATTTATATGAAATTATGTTTATAACCCATCTTTTGAATTATTTTTAGATTAGAACAATGGGTTTATGTAGTTATTCGAAATAAGATATATTAAAAAGTCTCGATATATTGTGAATTAATTTCAGTATACATTAAATGTGGCCGCACAGTTGGCGTTGTCGCTAAGACATTGGCCTCTCACCTCTGAGTACCGGGGTTCGGTTCCCAAGTGGGTTTCATGATGGTGGACGATCCGCTCTGGGCAGGTTTTCTCGGGGTTCTCCCATTTCCCCTGCACTTCTTCCACCATTCTTTCTCAGTCTTTCTCTCCGTCTGCCCTTATTTCCGTGGGGTAGCACAATAGACCCAAGGTCTCGGTGCTCGGCTTCCCTGCCACCCACACTCACTACACACAAACATATTCTAAATGTAAACAAAATCATTTCGTATCCTTCCGCCTAGCTGATATGTGATTCGTAGTTGAAAACAAGACAATAAATTCTTGAAAGAAAGCAAAGTTCACTGACTTTGTTTTGTTTTTTGTTTTTTTTTTCAAATTTATGAAAATATTACAAAGGAAAAGCCTCGATATATAATCATAAGCTTTATTCAGGATAAGAAACGTGTTAGATGTAAACAAAATATCCTTCCGCCTAGCAGATTCTGATTATCAAGTAATTCTCTTCTTTCCGGGTCTTCTATAACTAACGAACTTCGGTTTTATTTACAATGCAGCGGACCTAAAAATTATTGTTGATTAGGAGATCGTGCAAATGTAAGAATTATTTAACACTTTTACGCACGCTTATTTAGAACTATTTG
The DNA here is from genome assembly GCA_023159025.1 of Thereuonema tuberculata. NCBI lineage: Eukaryota > Metazoa > Arthropoda > Chilopoda > Scutigeromorpha > Scutigeridae > Thereuonema > Thereuonema tuberculata. Next base: position 13,165,709 of record JAFIDM010010028.1, on the reverse strand, counting down.
TTTTTTTACCACTCCATAGTGATTTCCTGTGATAATTGTAATTTCACAAAGATTTAGATTTTCACCAGTGTTTGAAACAGGATTCGTTGGCTGCCACCAGGGGCGTATATAAGTGAGGGGGGCGAGGGCCCCCCTCCCCCGAAATAATGAAGATATGTCCTCCCAACGTTTTTTTTTTTTTTTTGGTTGAACAGATAGTTTTTCATGGGTTGTCTACTTAATTACATTAATCTTGGTCCCCCCTATATTATAATTCTATATCCGCCACTGGCTGCCATCGCATGAATTTCGACCGGAAGATCCGTCTCAGTACCGCAAATAAAAAGTCTCTAAAATCTATGGGGTTTTTCCCAAACGGAATATTTTCTCGATGAGGACCAACACTCAAAAATTACAATATAAAAGTTTGCCATTTCTCGTTCTTAAATATCTACGACAAGTTTCAAGATGATCCCTGTGACGGTTCAAAAATTGTTACGGAAACACAAACAGATACTGACTGAAGTTTGTAAGTCCCGCTTTTCTCAGAAAACAGACTAAAAAGCCATTATTCAAGCAATGGTATCCATTTTGAAGCAGTTGGATAAGAACTTATAGCCCACTTCCAATAGGAAAGTGGAGGGCATCAAAACAGGTCAGTCTATAAGTGTATGTAAGACCTAGTAGCGGCTGGTTGGATCTCTTTGAAACTTGGTAGGCATATTCGAGGACTAGAGACAATCTAACTTTTGTATTTGAAATCCTTTCCAAATGGGTCCTTGTCGTGAAATTAGCACGAGGGGGGACAAAAGCTTCTAAAAGACACAGGAATTGTAAACAATGGATTGTTATTAATACTTCAGTATTTTAAACAATGAATCTTAATCCCCTTTTAGTTAATCCACTCCACTGGTTTGATTGGATTAAAATTAATCCAATTTATGCAATTTAATTTTAATTTTAAGAAAATGGAGAATGATAAATACTGTTTGTATTTTGGTAGATATTTCGGTCGAAATGAAAATGTAAATTTTTCTTTTTTGTTGTTTTTATAACTTTAAAAAAAAATAGAAATAACAAAATAAAAGAAATTTTAAGAAGTAATAGTTTTTTTCAAGTTCTGTCAAGCTTTTTGTTTATATGGTAAATGTAATAAAAAAAAAATAAGAACAAAAATGTTCGGAACTTGAAGTTATCGTGATGATGGAGACTTGCTCTTATATTCTTCTGTTTACATCCAATTATTCCAAAAATTGTAAACCTGTAGTGGGACACTTTAATAGTTTAATTAGATGTTGTATCGGGACTGCATCAAAATGAAAAGAAAAAACAAGTTAATTAATGCTTTTAGACAGTGTCAAAAGCAAAGCGGCCCCATAATATACACAATTGTATAAACAAAACAATTAAAAGCAAGAGCATATAAATGCAAGACCGTTCCTTTATATTTTATAGCAAGCTGTAACCTAGGGGCCGCTATTACAATGGTTAGTGCATCATTTGGATATGTTAAAGAATATATGAAACAATATGTTTGTAAATATTAACAATGACGTCCTGTTGGCAATTGTTAGTATTATTATGTACGAAGCATCAGTACTATTAATGTGTTAATTATTATCATTATTACTAACACTGCTGTGGAAAACGTTGATTTGGGGGATGGGATCTGATTTTGTTTTACGTGGTCACCTACTTTTGGATGCTGAACACAATGTTTAAGGTTTCATTCTAATATCTCTAACCGTTTGGACGCTGCAGAGTGTGACATACAGTGTGACAGACAGACAACACAATAGCAAGAGTGGTTCCCTACATTAACTGTAACATGGGACCGCTAAAAACGATTATATGTTCCCATAATCTTAGTGAGATCAGCTTCCAGATATTATTTTTAATCTCTTAACAATAAGATATATGATGTGTATATTTAAATATTTTTTCAATTATGTAATCATTATCCTATTGTAACAGAGGTATAAAGGAGCTCCGGTAATTAAGATACTTGGCTGCAAGTTTACTGATTTTTGTTTGGTGAATTGTCGCAATGAGCCCCTGAGTTCACTCAACCTCTCTGTCAAAAGGAGAGAGATTGGATTTTCTTTTATCGAAGGCGGGCGAGCGTCATCTGGTCTCTTATTCCAAAGACTGTGAATGGTGGGAACTTCTACCCCCATCCCTGATTGAACTGTTGATGGGTCACTTGAAATGTAAGTGGATTAACAAATATAACCCCATCATTTACCATCAGTTAATAATGCTGTTAATTTGACTAACTAGAATTTAATCTATCCACTACGCTTTTTATAGGAAAATAGCAATAGGAAATTTAAAAATAATAAAAAAAATAGGACAATTCTCTTTATTTTCATTACTTGATACAAAACCTAACAAGTTAATCCTACAAAGTACTTCAAAATTCCAGAAAAAGTCAAGCAAATGGCCACAAAGGCTTCAGAGATTTTCATTGCTCGTGGCCAAGAAGTTCGCTCTTATACATAACATTAGCAATTATACATTCATATAAAAGCGAGTTATATTTAGTGACTTCTCGCTACAAAAGGAAGCTACACCACCATCCCCCTCAATACGATACCTTGTCACGAGAGTCAATCATTCTTTTTCACAAGTGTATTCTCCAAGAGTAAGAATGGGAGCACGTAAACAGTCAATTATTTATTAAATCCTGCTAGTGTAAACTCGTGTGTTCGACACAAATAATGCACACTGCTCACGGCACCTCATGCGGACCGGAACATTCCGATTTGGCCGAACGGCATCGCCATGAAAAACGTGGAAGTTGATCCTCTTGTAGTGCTTCAAGCGGAGTTTTGTTGTTAAAAAGAAAAAAAAAAAAGGAATCGGGTCAAACGAATTGTAGTCGCACGAAATCAGGTTTAATGTCGTCAGTAAATGCCAGCTTAGTTAACTAATCATCACGTACAATCTTGGCGTCTTTATTTGCAGCCTCTAAGCTGTTAGGGCTAATCGCCGATGTGAATTGCGAAGCAAAAACCACGACATTCTGTGTGGCTCGCGACCAACGAATTTTGCTTTCTTCTTTGAATTAAAATTTCTTTGAGGACACATTTAGAGCATCTCATTCGAATCGAGGGTGTCTTTTTTTTCTTTCTTTTTTTTCTCATCTAAAAATATTTAACGATAACAAAAGAAAACAGAAAGCTACGGAACGGTCCTTAAGATTCAGTTGTATGAAAAGGAAGACTATGGAGAATGTATTTCAAATACACCAACTTTTTTGGCACAAATAGTGATCTCATAATAAAGAGGAAGGCATCATTAGCTCAGGAAGAAAAAAAAAATCAAAAACCGTGGAAACAAATTTAGTGGTTTTAAATGTCTTTTAGCTTTTTTCTTTCCCTTACAAAAGCGAGACTTATGAAACGAAGATGTCTGTATGTGTGATTGTGGCTGTCTTCTAATAACTTTTAAACCGATGAATGCATCTTCTTGAAATGTGGAGTGCGTATTTACGGACAACGAACGATCTGGAGTTGGTGGCTTGGAAGTTTTTCCGAGTTGATTACAGTCGAGAAATTTGCACGTGAAAGCTGTAAAAATTAATAATTAGAATCGTAAATTGGAAATTCAATCGATGCCTACCAAGGCATATAAATGCATTTGAAAATGTTTTCTTTTCTTTTTTTTAAATAGTTTCCGATTTTATATTTTATATTTAAAGTATAATATCTCTTTAGAATACAAACAGCAGGAATTATTTATTTTCTGAAAAAAAAAATGACTGCCATCCACAACATTAACTTTAAATTGCTTAATTAAGTTATTTCAACTTAATTAAAAGGTGTGCAAATTAGTGGAATATTAAACAGATTAATACCCATAGTTAGATAATAATGTTTCGATTCTAAAGGTGTTCTCTAGGAATTTCTGTCTCTTTCACGCGATAATTTCTTGACGAATCTATCAGAAAAAGTATCAAATGTAAATGTTAGTACATCAAGTTTTATTAAGATTTCTTCACTGATTCAAATGTTATTAGCAGATTATATAGGCCTACCGACGGATTTGACTGAATCTCACCTACCTAATGAATATTTGCGAATTTATTTCCTATTAAGCAAATAAAAAATCTGTTTGTATTCGGTGGGTATTGTACTTAAAAAATATGCAAGTATTTATCCATCTGTATCCTTCACGATTGTAAAAGATACAAAGAAAAATTAAAATAATAATAAAACAAAATAGTTACAATTCATTTTGGAACACCAGCGTAGAAAGGGTTCACATGAATGAATGGCAGTTTCTTTTAGAAATGCTATTTACATGTGGGTCAAAGTTAATATCATAAATGAATTGGAAGCACGCATTGAATTGCCTAAGCTTTCTAGTATAATTAGTTTGGAGTAATCGTGATTATGAGATCTTACGCATTGTGCTAATTTTCTTTATTAATCATTTACCATAGATTCACCAATATGCAGTTCAATTGAATTGAAATTTTATGACCTAAGGCTACCATCAGTTTTCATCTTCTAAGATGCTTCCGGTTTACGATTGATTTCGTTAACGAACTCGAATCCTCGGTAGCTGAGTGATAAAGGCTTTTGGCTGAGGGTGGGAGATGGCAGGTTCGATCCCCGGCCTCGGCGGAGGGCGGTAATTTTCCCACGCTCTATTCTCCTCCAAAACGGGCCCTAGGGCCTACCCAGCCTTCTATAGTATGGGTAGTATGGGTTTCTTTCCCAGGAGTTAAAGGCGGATGGACGTCGGGCTGACCCTCCGACCTCATCCCTCTTGGTCATAAAGCTCCCACGATCCCAAGGGCCTGCATAGGCCTTTAGTGGGTTACTTTAACTCGAATCCTCATATTCCCTTAGTGGAAACTCCTTCTTTGAAATAAAACAACCGCTAGTATAGAAATGTAAGAGTTTTATTTCATGTGGTGTTAGCAATTGTATAGCATCTTGTCTCTTGCAATCATCGAATTTCTTGCTGAGTGTGTGTCTCATTTCCAGATATTTTGGAATGCTCCAAAATAGAGATAAAAGTCTTTAAAGACTAACAATTTCGATCTTCACCTACATTTCCTATACTTCCTCCTATACTTCCTCCGATACACGCGTAGGGCAGATAAACAAACGTAGCATTTAGTAGTTTCTTTCAAACAAAAAGATGATCATTTTAAATGAGCTGGCTATTTTAAATGTACGACTTCATATACCGTATATGCTCCAATAAACGTCGAGGTCTTATTGTCGCCGGCCTCTAATAAGCGCCGGGCTGCAGAGGGGACACGGCCAAATAGTAGCCAGTCTTTGATATTTGCCTACCGGTACTAGTGTAAGCGTCCATATCTTTGTAGTCGTGTGTAACACCTTACGGTACATTGCCTTATAAAATGCCGCCGAAACGGTCATTTGACACTGCCTTTAAAGATTCGCGCGGTGGAATATGCGAAAGAAACTTCAGGTGAGGCGGCCGCCCGTCATTGCAGATTCGGACGACGAATAGCAGCGAAAGGCACAGAAAGACATTGCCACTTATCTTTAACAGTCGTATGTAGCAAGTGAAATTCAAATAAAGAAGCTGTTTTTAATATTAGCCGGTATTTATATGCAAAAATATTGCGTTCTGAAGGTTTTTGTTAATAATGGCCGGCCTCTAATAGCAGCCGGTCTCTATTAAGCGCCGGGAGCCGAGGCTAGTTTTGCAAATAAACGCCGGGGACCTCTATTGGAGCATATACGGTACATATTTTTTTTTAAATTAATAAATACTTGGTTTTTATATATAATATACTTTTTTACATCATAATAGAAATACTCTTTGAAACTAAAATACGAGAATACCAAAAATACATATCGTTTCTAAACCGATGATTATGGAGTAGAACAGCTACTGTTCAAATAAGCGTTCTGGTAGCGATTTATAGCTTAGTTGTGCACTGAAACCAATAGCAAATTCAAAGTAAACTTTAGAACAGTGTGTTCAAATCTCTCTTCTAAAGTTTACTTTGTGTAAAGGTTGTCACAAAGCAGCAAATTTAAGGGGCAAACATATTCAAAACCTAATGGTAAACACAATTCAACTTTTAACTTACCGAAATCTTGTTTCCTTTGAATATCAATAGAATGTTTTGACAGTGAGAAATATCTCGCTAATGTTATTGTCATCCTATCTGTATTTGTTTGGTCTATCACGTGACGCATTTTTCGATATTCGGGTCGCCTGTAGCTTACGGCAACTCCTGAATACTAATATCCGGACTTAAAATCTAAAACTTTCTATAATAAAAGTGAAGACAATGTAATTTCGATTTTTGAAGTTATTTTTGAATTTTCACTTTTTTTCTGAACACTGGCAGTTTAGAAATAATAATAATTCCAAATTTATGATAAAAAATATGTTTCAGAATTTTCAAAATGTAAAGACGACATATTTTTGTATGAGAAATTAAAATAATAATTTCAAAGAGAGAAAATTACAGGCAAAAGTTTTTAACATAAAAAAAAAATAATATTTATTAGTCATTAAAAAAAAAAATTGCCTTAATAGTTTTCTCAAAGTTCTTCTTAATAATTAAAACAAAAACAGAAATTCCTGAAAAGAACGTGTAGCCTATTTGCTTTAAAACTGAGTGGTATTTTTTTTTTCAAAAAAACTTATAAAAAATAATAGAAATGAAAAGCTTCTATTTTTATATATACAGGGTGTTTCGGAAATGGTAGACAAAGCGAAGAGATACGGGTTGCAAAAGTCATTTTGAGTCGAAAATGTTCTATGACATTTTGTTGTACGGGCCTTAATTTTAGAGTTAGGAAATAATGCTTTGGGAATGGTCCCTAATCAAAGAAAGCTCACTTCCCATTAGGAAGTGTAAGTAAATAAGGTAAAGGTTTATTACAAAAAGCAATCCGGATAACAACTGTCATGATTGAAAACAGGTATGATAATTAAAGAAAATGCTGAAAATGGTCAGAAATCAGCTTTCTTTGATTAAAAACATAAGACTCCTAACTTTGATATTTTTGTATTTTTTTAGTTATATATACTGGTCTTTGTCGCGAAATTAGAGCTTGAAGATGATAAAAATTTTCATTGAAAAGCATAAGAAACAAAAAACTATTATGTAAATTAATTTTTATTTTTTTAAAAACTTTTTAGCGATTCCTAGGTAACAGCTTGCCTGTAAAACGTATGGGGCCGCTATTGCTTTTATGCTCACTGGATGTCACACTCTGTAGTCGCCAAACGGTTAGAGATATTAGAATGAAACCTTCACCATTGTGTTCAGCATCAAAAAGTAGGTGACCACGTACAAAAAATCAGTCCTCTAGAACCACTCCCTGACCGGAAGTTGGGGGGTCAAAAGCGGTCGCGTCCGATAAAATTTTGTTTATATAATTGTGTATATTATGGGGCCGCTTTGCTTTTGACACTGTCTAAGAGCATTAATTATCTTGTTTTATTTATTTATTTATTTATTCACTTATTATTTTTTTGTTTTTTAACCCTTTCAAATTTACATTCCTATTAGGGAAATTTTCCCTATCAGCAGGATCTGGAGGTTCATGTTTAACAATCTAAATATAGTATCTAAAAAATATAATTTATATAATATAATAATTATAATTAATAGATTTAATTTACATAATATAATCTACATTATATAATCTATAAATTTAAATACATATTTCTAAATAATCTACTCTAAATGTGAAATAGCAGATATGCATACATGCCTCTATATAATTCGTTAAGTATTCCACTAATTTTTGTGCTAGCGACGATAGGATTACAATTTATAGGCTTTAGGCAAATTAACTGAATAATGCGAATTTATTGGTATTTTATTGCTATTTTTTTCGGAAAAATGAAAACTTTCTACTTATTTTTACTAGACAGAGATTATATAAATTAAAAGTATACGCACATTTTTCGTTTGTGTCGTTTTCCGATCTACAGTAAACAATCGATTTAATGGACTATTTTAGGAGGGAAAGAGATGTCCCTTACTGCCGAAAGTCCGTTCAAATGAATCTGTTTTTAAAAAAATTATTTATGTTAAACGAAATTACAAGTTACAACGTTTACTTTTGTTTATCAAATTATTAAAAAGCATACAAAATTAATTAAATAACATAAATTGTAGAGATTCATAATACATTTCTTAATTTATTCTTATTTTAATTTTTTTTTTACCTTGATATCTTTACCTAGGGACAAAAGCTGCTTAATCGGGAGACTTTTTTTGGTTCATATTAAAAATCCAGAAATTTTTTTTCGATTTTCCTTATTATTTAATAGGATTTAGGGTTTCTCCCCTTATTGTAAACTTTGACTGAAATTTTATGTCCGTTAAATTCGAAACCCGTTAAAACGGAGCCCGTTAAATCGAAGTTCTACTAAACTAAATTACTTTTTAATGAACAACTTTGCGAAGAAATTAGATTTTAAAGTTCTTGTTGTTGTGTCTATGCAGCTTTGTCACTACAATAATTTCAAGAACTATTTTGTTTTGCGGAGCTACAAAGCTACAGTTATGAAAAGTAGAAACGAAGTTACGGATGATTAGTTTTTAAAAGATATTACCTCGTATTTTAAATGAGGTTCACAATAGGAATAACTTTGAAATTTTAAATTTTGCAGAATTTATAAATAACAAATTGACTGGAAAGGAAGAGGGAGAAGTTCAGGATGGATCTGCACTTCCTGCGTAAATAACCAAATTGATTCCGAAAAGCCCGAAAATTTATGATAAATTTTTCGTACCACTTTCTTCAGACGAAGTATATCGCTAAAATATATTACACTTTCGTAAAATAAAGTTTGAGACCAATGTTCATTGGTGACATCTTAAGACAGCCTGTTTAACGCTAACTTGGCGATCATCAGTTGAGAGCAGACAAAATAAACAAACAGGTCTCATAATGGAGGAGAATTGAGTGGCAATTTCAGTAAGAATTTGCTACTGCCGGAATGGAAATCGGCGATTGAAATACCAACCAAAAATTGGACATCCTTGTATAGAATTATAGAATAATTTGAACAAGTCTAACTCGATAAATGATGAAAATTAAGGAAGTTAAAATGCCGGCTTTTATAGAAGGTAATAAGGAATGAAGAAAATGATTTCATATAAGTTATAATAATTCTGAATAAATGATTGGGTTGGAAATTCTGTCATAGTTTGACATCCATATACTCTACTCTAACTCAAGTTTAACCTAAGAAAGTAAGTCTTTTAAAATGAGTCTACGTGTATATATTCCTCAACAAGTTTCAACTTGTGATAGATCTTCCCGAAACTTGGTATGCATGTTTAGGGATGTAAGGTGATCTAACTTGATATCTATACAGATCTCTGTGAATAAAGTTATAAAAATTCTCATAGGAAATACAAGCAGTGAAACAATGATTTCAGTTGATATTTAACAATGCAAAATTAATCCGTTTAATAATTCGTTTATCAATTCCACTGATATAAATATAAATAAAAATTAATTATTAGTATTTGCAAAATTAATTCATTTTCACTAACGAAAAAATTTTAAGATATAATTTGTATTCGGTAAGAATTATAAAATATAATTTATTTTTTTTTCTTACGCAATCAAAGAAAATATAAAAACGTAACATTTTAGGAAAGTTAGTGTCAAGTTTTCTCAGGAACTTCAAGTTACACAAATATTTTATTTTCATTTTTATTTTTTATTTTTTTAATTTTTTTAATAAATATTCATTTCATTTCAATTCCATTTTGGGAATTTCTAATATTCTAATCCGTCACTTCTACAAAAATAACTTAACTGTTAAATAAAACTGACTTAATTGATAATGAAAATAGTCTCCACGCCTTTAAGATACCTCTTACTTCAGCATCTGAATATTTAGTTCCCGTTTACTAAATACCCTGCTTCGTCTCATCGAGTAATTTTATGCTCCGAAATTAATGAGGTGCGAAGTTGTAGGTGGAAAAAGGAGAGGTGTTTGATAAATACCACCTTCATCTGCTCTAAGGCGATCTATGATAATTTCATGTTCTTAATAGCTTTTGTCCTGTGTCGTCCCAATGATAAACAACGCTAGATAAGTCCTACATTCGCCATTTATTCCCATTTGATTCCATTGTTTGCCAAAGGAATAATGAATTATTGGCGCGCTTTTCAACACGAACTGAACATGCTTTCATACATCTCCCCACGGATCTATTTTGGAAATTTTCCCGGAAGAACTTTCGACTCCAATTTTTTTTCCCTTCCCATTGCAGAGTGTAGAAAGTGTGGGGGTGGAGACGATGAGGAAAAAAAAAAACTTATCTATTTTTTTCCCCTTCATAACATTTAATGAATCTTTTCGCCATTTTTTTTTTTTCGTCCATTAGTTTGGTATGCATCTGTAGCTACATCGCAGTTAAAAGGCAGTCCTGAATTGCAAAGAGAATGCAGGTCGTCGCCGGCAGAGGGCGACCGGTTGGCTTCGAATATAATTGTATTAATCTGGTATTTTTCATCAGAACTAATGGTATTTGTACCAAATTGTACGCTTACGAAAGCGAATTGACTGAGGCAATTCTTCCTTGGGTGTGTGCCACTTTTTTATTCCATTTTGGGCAGTGGCAGGGATACCGAACCAGGATTATAATTGGTAAAGAGCAATTCATACATAGTCTCCCTCCTTTTATTTAATGTATTTGTCTCTAATTCATCATTATCTATAATAGGGTTAATGATTTCATAATGATAATACTAGTTATCCACGCTCTCTCACACAAGTTTGAATTGAAACAAATAAATAGGAATTCTTGGAAGAACTGGAAGACTACTTTCTTTAGAATATAGCGTTTCTTATTTTTCTTTGAAGTCATGAAAACACAAAATATTTGTAAATTACTGCACAACTACCAAAAAACTTTCCATTTGCTGAGAACTAATGAAATCTGCAAATACTTAAGTTGTCTAAATCTGATTCATTTTCATCGTATCAAAACGCATGAAAAATTGAGCTACACATAGAAACTCAGTATTTCGTGTCTAAGGCTTGAGAAAATATGTTGCTAAGCAGATATCTAGAAGTTGGTGTGAAAAATTTTTACAATTTTTACAAACTATAATAAGTGGAAAAATAATTTGGAACATTTAAAGTCTTATACCTTTATTATATTTGTAATCCCCTTGATACATCTGTAAATTACATAAATAAAATAAAATTATTTAAAAATTATTACTTCTGAAGTTTTTAAAATACTTTTAAGATTATTATTATTATTATTATTATTATTTTATTATTACTTAACATTACTAAATTCTAAATCTAAAGCTAAATAAATGGGTTTAACGTGCTGTCAATATCTATTTGAAATGACTGTTAGGCCCAACACAAGAATAAACAAACAAATTGC
>JAFIDM010010028.1:13114320-13153947 GCA_023159025.1 Thereuonema tuberculata | reverse complement strand
GCAATTTGTTTGTTTATTCTTGTGTTGGGCCTAACAGTCATTTCAAATAAAAAATTACTAAATTCTAAATATTAATTTTATTTTTCTTTGTTTATATATATATTTCTTTGTTTATATATTATTAATCTTTAAAATTAGCAAACTCTTATAATTAAATAATTGCACTTATGACTTTTTTAAAATCTCAACTTGTAATTGTAAATATATATAGATATTGTAATAGTAACTTATATTGTAATTCTTGTTACAATATTTTTAATTATTACAAATATACAACAATTTAACAATCTTATCACTGATTATCATAATTCTTTCAGTAATATTGCTATTATATTACGTTATATTAAAAAAATAACAAAATAATATTATTGTAAAACATATTATTCGTATGTATCTTCTATAATAATTTAAATAAAATAAAAACCATCAGAACCTAAATATAGATTCAATGATTCAATATTGCAAGAATCTTGTAGGACTGAAATTGTAAATTTATAATAAATAAATAAATAAATAAATAAATAAATAAATAAATAAATAAATCATACTATTAATAGGCAAAAATTGTACGGATATTTGTAAATTTGTAAGCAGAGTCGGAGAAATAATCACAGTGCAGTGTTGGAACACGTCAGTCGTGACGTCACGCCCATTTGTAAATATGGCGCTCTACTATTCGCCCCACTTCAGCCCGATGAAGCGCGATTACACAATTATTATCAGCGTATTGAGATTTTCTTTCACTCATAAATAAAGTTTACACTGAAATACATGAAGTTCATGCGTCAAAATTTATCAGAGAGTTTGTAAAACCTCGGTTTTTGCATAATTTCGGCTGATTTCGGCTGTTACCCTATTGAACTCTGGGATAGCCGCTTGCTCACTACTCAACAGTAGAGGAACATGTACTGTCATTGCTGCCCAGGGAGGATTATTGGTATTGGATGTTGGACATTTGTTGTTGTTATTGTTCAAACTAGTAAATCAATTTTGTATTTTTTTTTTCTTTTTTTTTTTCAAAAATTTCACGGTATTTCAAAAATGTGCAATTTGTTTTACTTCCGTGAATATTTCACGGGTCTTCCTAGTATATTATTATTGCTTTTTCTGCATCTAAAACTTACAAAAGTTGTTACAGCAATGATCAGACATTCACCCGTTTACTTCTGATATAAGTGATGCAGTACCTTCACAATTTCAGCATAAATAGTTTCATCAAAAAGGACTACAGTATTCGAAAATTGTAAGGAAAATTGTTCCTTGTATTCTTTCTTATAAATATAAAAATTATTAAATATAAATAGCTGAAAAAAAAAAGACGACCTAAAGATGAACAGGACTTTAAATGAAAATATTATATATGTGTATCTTTTGAAACACGCCTCTATGTCTTGTTAATTTATTGCTATCTTTCAATTTTAAAATTCCTAAAATTTTTCATTTTTTTCAAAATTTATTCACCTTTTTTTGATGAAAAGGAAATATTAAAATAATTAACTGCCTCATAAAAATCATTATATAAATGAAAACATTAGAAGTTTTTATATTAGATTCAGGAATTTGTTAATTTATAAAGAATTAAAAAAATGATTGATTTTATAAATAAGCTGGACTAGACATAGCATTTGAATGTTGTAGTTATCAGTTTTCAAGAGCCTTTAGTATGTTAATAGTAGACATATAATCATTTTTTTCTTGTTATCTTAATATACAATAAAAATGAATGTTTCCTCGTTTGTTTGTCCCGTATGCGTTCCTATACCTGTACCTATAAAATTGCGATGAAACTTTGGTGAGTTGTTGTGCGCACGCCCGTTAAGGTTTCTGAATTAGTAGAACCATTTTACAATATCTGGCGCGCGTGCGCATAGGCACAATCGCTACAAGTATGTGGACTAAATTTGGAAAATCCATGCTTCACACATGGACAGCTGTATGTGGCCTGCTCACGCGTCGGAAAACCTTCTGATTTATTCGTGTATGCACCAGACGGAAAAACAAAAACAATATTGTGTATCCAAAAGCACTTCAATAAACAGAATTAAAACACAAACAGAATTTCTTTCTTTGAGTGGCATTGCAACGCATGCCGGGAACAGCTAGTTTGAAATATTTACAATAATCTGAGAACGAACGTTTACTATGTTATTTAGGAAGATGAAATTTCTATTTTGTTTCTTTGTATTAAGTGGTCTCACATTTAAATTTCCAAATTAAAACCGAATCGAATACAGTAACTTAAACTTTCTCTATCTTACGGGATGATAATTATCTTAAATCGTGTACAAGGATAACCTAATATTTTTCCAAAGATTAATAACAGAGAGGTAGATTACCTCTCAAATAGCCATTCTCAGATTTATGTGGGGTTTTGTGTGATTCAGTAGCCAACAACAAGACAATGATTTCAATAACGATAAAAAAAAAGGATTGTGTAAGTATTCATTGTTGGGATGTTCTAATCGAAGCAAAACACTCGGATGTTATTGTTACCCAATTAGCAATGGTTTACGGGAATCGTAAAAGGACTAAAATGAATATCAAAAATAAATCATTACTAATTTTTTTCATTTGAATTAGAAGGACAATGACCTATAATAAGAGAAATGTTTTCGTGCCATTGATCTATTTAATCATTAATTTTTTTAATATAGTATCACTTCTTTTTTAAAAATAACTAATAGGCAACGAGAGTATTTCTTTTTGAAGCAACAAATATTATTTATAATAACAATTATTGGAAAACGTGACGAGACACATTTTACAGTTTTCGTATACATTATTTCAGTTTTAAGCCCATTGCACATGGATCCGAAAATCGGTCAGTCGGATCCATGTGTGATTCGAGACCAAAATTATCACATTGAAATGAAAAAAGGTAAGATGAATGAGGTTGTTTTGAATACGTGAATTTTGGACTGAATTACCCTATACGTAAATTGTGTTCCAAACACTCTCATTCACCTTACCTTTTTTCATCTCAATGTGATAATTTTGGTTTCAAAGGCTCCTCTTAAGCCCATTGCACATGATCTGACCGACCGATATTTGGATCCATATACAATAGGCTTTAGCCTACTTCCAATAGGAAACTCAGTCTGTGTCCAACCTCTGATAACTTTTGAACCGATGGATCTTCTTGAAACCTGGCGTGCCCATTTAACGTCACGATGTCTAACTTTTATATGTGATTTTTTTCCAGTAGGGCTTTTTTTTTTTTTCGAGAAATAAGCAACTTCCAATTAATAGGGTCAATAGGATAAGAGAGAGATATATTCAAATAATGAAGAAGAATCAATATATTTAAATAAAGCAAGTAAAAATTAATTAACTCTTTGTTTTAACATATTTAAAAATATTTTTTTCTTTTTATAGAAAATATTAGAACCGAAACTGATATCTATCAATGTCTTAATCACTGGATATTAATTTGTCCTTTAATCCCCTTGATATCTTCTTTGAAAGATTGAACATGCGCAGTCTTACCCAGTCCACTTGAATGTTTTTGTTCCCGGTCTGTCCATTTGTCTGCTTGCCTTTTTTTTGTCTCTCGCATCACGTTAAAACGGCTGGACAGATTTTCACAACATTTGGTACAGAAATTATTAATGGTCAACTTTTAAAAAACGGACACGTTTATTTTGTCTTCCATCCCTGAAAAATGGCCCCCCGAAATCCCTCGCTAAAATGGCTGGGCCGATTTCTGTAAAATTTGGTTCAATGCTGCTTTATGGGCTAGCTGAAAATATCGATGGCTTAGCGCAAAAGTAGCGAATATCCATGCTTAAGCCTATGGATATTCGCTACTTTTGCGCTAAGCCATCGATATGTGCATGATTTCCTTCAGATCTCAAAACCTTTTCCCAAAGTTCCCAACACGCTACGATATCTTAAGGATACAGAAATTAAGAGTACGATATCCTAGTAAAATTAAAACTAATTGGATTTAATTTTTTTTTAAATATCGTGGATTTTCAATAAATAAAATTAAATAATTTTTTAAGTAAGAATTTTAGAAAATTCCGAGTTCTTTGTATCCAACAGATATTATAATTTATATACAAATGGAGACTTTGTGTTCGTATTATTTAAACGATTTAAAAATATATATATTATTAAGAACGTCAAAAAAAAAAAAAAAATCATCATCAAAAACAAAAGCACAGCGGGACTTAAGGGAAGTATGCTTCAACTTCTTTACGGAATTTCGTGTTTATATCACAAGTACGAGTTATTCTTTTCATCATTGTTTTGATTTAATATTGTCTCAGTCTTCACAGAGTTGCTACAAAAAAATATCTCCCTGAGATTTGTTTGAATCAATGACCTTGACGTGAAGAGAAGCTGAAATATTACGCGAATTTGCGAGATACCAAAATAGAGAGCTAATGACACCATATTTTATTTGATTTGGAAGGTATCACTTAAGCTTTTCGATCAGGACAGAAAGGGGGAGAGGAGAAGGTTTCGTGACACGGTAGTTTTAGTTGCATCGTATCACGAGGCATTATGGCTCCTGGTGGGTTCGGCGCAGGCGCAGTTTCCTCACCTGCCGCCCCCATTGCGACAAGGGCCTTCCGGTTCTGCTCCGATTCCTAGAAACAAGCGACAATAAACCAGGTCATTACTTGTGGAGGACGTTTTTTTTATAATTTTTCTGGTGACATATCACTCGAAGGGGCTTATAGACAGCCTAAAAATGTATGGCTTCCAAGCACAAAAGCAAAACAAAGAGAAACTGAAAGTAAACAAAGAAAAAATGACCTTTTTGTTTATTATTCTCTATTTTTTTAAGTGTCATCTGCTGATTATGGTACCCGTGATTCTAAGAAATGCTGTAATTGTATAATGATTCGCCAGGGAAAGATAAAAAGGTAAATGGGTCTGTCAGAAATCATTTGAAGTTCAATATATTTTGTTTGTAATTCTGTCCATAGGCTGGTATTAGAAGTTAAATAACTGCTCTTTTTTTTTTTCTATTACTTTGTACTCCAAAGCCAATATATTAAATTCTTTTAATATGAGATATTTGTGTGTGTGCATCTATTATGTCAGCAAGTTCAGCTTAAATACTAAAAATATATAAAATTCCAATTATTCTAACACACATGACATTTACAAAATTATAAAATATTAAAAATAATATTTTTAATATTAAAAATTAAATTATTTTTAATATTTTATAATTTTGTAAATGTCAAGTATGTTAGAATAATTGGAATTTTAAATGTATATAAAATTTAACGCACACGTTAAAACGATTATGAAATTAAAAAAAATATTGTTTGTAAATAATTGTCATCTTCTCTTTAAGCTTTTGAATTTCTAGCTTACGTTTCTTATATAACTTTCTAATAGGATCTTTTTCTATCTCTTCGAATTCAAATGATGCCAACCTATTTCTTACTTTATCTTCATAATCATCAACATCCATAATTACCAATTTATGTTCTTTATCAGATTTTAGAATTTTTCTTGTGTCATGATTTAATAGGTTATTTTTTTATAATTTTATTCTCATACATGGTAATATTTCACTGTTTTCTTTAACTTCATACTTAATTTTTTCAATCTCTCTAATTAAAGAGAAGATAATTAATTATTTTCAATATAAAAAAAAAATGTGTCAGAGAATATTGTTTGTAATTTGTAATTGTTTTTCTTTTCCTCATGTTTTCCTAATTCTTAAAAAATAAATAAATAAATAAATTAAATATGTATACGCTTTTACATAAATACGATAGATTTAAATATCTAATTGTAAACACACATAAATTACATATAACAAAATATAGTTTGCAGTCAGCTTTAAAATATTCGCCTGATAATTTTTTTTCACTTAAGTTGACAGTTTTGCTGCCTTTACACTCCTTGGCTATTGGTCCGTTTTTAACAAAATCAATAGGATTCTTCCTTGTAATAACATGCGCCTATTTATAAAATTTCAGATTTCTGGGGTGTGTAAATTTTGAGTTGTTATGATTACAGACGGAAGGTTTTCAAATGCAATATTTTAAAGCTGTTTTTTATTCCAATACTTTTTCTCTCCGGTTGAAATTAAGAGTGAACAAACATCCTTAGGTAGCTAAAATCATGCGGATATGAAATGTGATAAATCGGAAACAAACGAATAAAAAACTTTTATCTTTCAATACAACAAACTCTGCCACTGTTGAACTACAAATAGGGAATAAGATACTTCCATAATATTTATAAGTAATATGTTGTAAAGACATATAGTTGATATACTCCTTTAATTCTTCTAAAATACACAATATTTCTTTTCCTTTATCAGGAAACTTCTTCAGGTATTTTTTGAGGATAGAAAAAAACTTTTCCTCTTAGAATTCGTTAAAAGTATACAAAAAGAGTTTTTTTTTACATCAATATTGGAAACAATTGAATTTTAGTAAAAGCATCATATAGTAAGGAAAAGATATATTATGTATTTTAGAAGAATTATCTAGTTGTTATACTCCTTTTATTTGTCTTTACAAATAGGGGAATTTATAACAGAATTCTTTCTATTATTGCCATTTAATATACGAAATAATGAACACGTTTCATGTTACATGGAGATTAAGTTTCCCGTCCAAATGGGGTAAGCAGTCTTTGGTGATAGTCCTCTCCTGTGCTGTTGAAGCCCAAATGAGGATGAGAAACATGTCTCACTGGAATTGATGTGGGAGAAGAATTTTGAGACCAGAAAAGGAAAACGAAATCTATTTTCAAACATAAAAGAACAAGCGATGACGATGTTGAAATTTGCCGTGAAAGATTGAAAGTACAGACGAACCTCTATTTAACGAACCTCTATTTTGCGAACTTTTCTTTGGAACCAAGAACATTTTGCTAATTTCTTCGTAAAATAACCTCCAAATAGCGAAGTGCATTTTCTATTTAACGAACTTTTTCGTTGTATCTATTTTTTTTTCTCCTTGAAATGTTTTTATTATCAATATTCCCTTAGAGGAAATGAAAGAAATTTCGATACAGCTGAGGAAGAAAGAAGAAATTAACGATGATGTACTGATTGATGATTATCTTTCACTTGATTTTGAAGTTGAGACCTCGGAAACACTAACTGAATCGGATGTTTTAGACAGTGTGAAAAATAAAAACCATACAGCTATGAATTGCGATGAAGATGATGATAATAAAAATGGAAATGATCATGATGCAGAAATCAAAAAACCTTCGTATGATGAAATACTAAAATCATTTGAAACAATCCGACGCGGATTACAATTTGAAGATAATACGCCTGAAGGGGTTTTTGGTGCATTGCAAAGATGCGAGACGTATTATGAGCGAAAACACTTTTACAAAAAAAAAAAAACTCAGACAAAATTAGCAGACTTTATTAGTAAAATTTAAGTACGCATATGGTAATGTATGCTTTATGTCATTAAAATTATTACTTCTTTTGTAATATTTATTGTTTATGTATTTTAAATCTGTTTTATGTAATTTAAAGTAATTTTAAAAGGTGAATCTCTATTTAACGAATTTTCCGTATAACGAACTTTTTTTCGGAATTTAGCGACTTCTGTATTTCTTTTTTTTTTTTTTTTTTGTTCTAATAAAAGTTGTAATTTAAATAAAGAAAGCCTGAAACCATTCTTTACTTATATTTAAAAAAAGATGAAACGATAAAAATCTCAATTGGTTAAAAAAAAAAAAAAAAAAAAAAACATTTCAGAAATTCAACAAAAAGAATGAAAACTGAAAATCAAACTTAAAAGCTAATAAAGATCTTAAATCCACATTAAAAAAGCCAAAAAATAAGGAATACTTTACTGTTAAGCCTGAAGTGGAATTTGTAAGTCGAAATAAGTGTCTGAAAAAGTGACACAATAATAATTACAATCTTTCTACATGAAGAAAGAAAAAGATTAACACATAATAAATTTAAAATTCAAATTTAAAAAGCAAAATTTATGTTTTGACACTTCCGCTAGTACAGCCATTCTATCCTGATGATGATCTATTCAAATAATCTGAAACGTCAAGTATAATTGAAAATGTGTGTTTAATACATTATAATTATTTTACAAATATTCGTTATATATATAATTTTATATTGAGAATAAAAGATCATATGGGAATTAAAAATTACCAAGAGTAGTTTTTAATTTATTTATTTATTACAATAAATTTTTTACTATTTTTAATTTACCGGTATTAAAAATGTTTTAATTCCTTTGTTTTAAATTTAATATTTCGTAATTAATGATAGATGCTTAATACTTTAATAAATAAAGATAAAATAGATGTAACTTTAATAATGTTGTAATTATAATTATAACATTCTGTTTATAGGTAATATAACTTTAAAATGAATTTACTTAAAAAAATTTCGTGTCATTAATTTTAGAAAGTCAATTTAAATGCCAACATTCACCAGCCTTTTCCACAGTTAATTAATATTTCTTTTTTAATTATTTTTTTGGCGCGAAAATTATCATTTAAATTGCAAACCAATTACACACTGCGTGGGAGAACGCTTCGCACACAGAATGTAAAGTCTAAATTAACTCGTCCATTCACGACCAAAATATATGCTCTCTTTCGCGCGAAATTGTTAATTCCATGCAGTTGACTTCGACAAAAAGAAAAAAGCGAGGTGGGAAACCGTCACGAGACGAACCCGAAAAGTAACCTATTGGACTGCATTTCGGACAGTCCAATATTGGCAGATCTTCTTGACCGCGTTTTGTGTCAGACGGTACTGGGGGGAAAAAAGGTCTCACAACGAAGGATCAGAAATCTTGCGAAGAGAATAATTCTGAAGGTTTCTGTTGTTTATGGGATAAAAACTAACAATAAACTATCAGTGAAAGAAGAGAAAGGAAGAAATGGATGAAAAGTTTACCAGAAGTACAAAACAAAAAAATTCTTGAGCTACTTCTAATACGAAAAATAAACAAATTATTAACAGAATTATTTAAGAACTATCTTCTTCTTTTTTTTTTATAAAAACTATAATAAAGTTGACTGAGCATGTACAGTCTTGAATATTTTTCTTTGTTTTTATCTTTTTGTCTATCTGTAGGTTCAGTATGCTAATACGTCTGAGTGAAGTTCAAACTTAAAAAAAAAAGGATTAATATTTAGTCTTCTCCAACCCTTACACCACCTTGCAAGTCTCCAAATGGACTCTTCCCCAAGTAATGCACGCAGTGCGATGGATAGCATAGCGTATATCTAGTAATATTTTATTACTAGGTTTACGCTCACCTATCCATCACTTAGTGGGGACTCAGCAAGCGGAGCTGGGGGAAGAGTCCATTTTCAGGACTGAGTGTGGACGGAGACCAAAAAATTCGTGCTCGTATTTTAAGTGTGACCTTAAATAAGCATATACCTCATTTTAGGGACATCCGTCCAGCCGTTTTATCGTGATGATTGTACAAATAAAACAAACAGAAGAAAATTTTTCAAGTGAAATAGTATGACTTTGCATGATCAGTTAATAAAATATGTAGATTTAGAGTATACAGAGATGTTTGATGTTATTAAAAATATATCCAAAATACAAACATCAATTACACAGAATTTTTGTAATTCTTAATTACAAATATGTTCTTGAATAAAAATATCTGGAAATTTATATTACATTTGAAGGTTTTTTTAGATAATTTAAATTATCTTATTACATAATTTCTAAATAATGATTTTCCAATTAAAATTATAAATAAATGTATTTTACAATTTCAGAATTAATTTAAATTTGAAATTTATAAAAATATAAAGTTAAAGATATTTTTACTGTTTATAATTTTATTTTATCACTTTAAATTCTTCTAAGTAGGATTTCTTCATTAATAATCATTTATCTTAAGACAAAGATAAATCCTTTACTTACAGGAAGTTTTGAGTTTGATTTCGTAATTGTCATCTGGTTTTTTTTTTTTTATTATTATTATTTTTTTAAATGAAAATACTTAAGAGTAGATTTTTACATAAAAACTCAAATATGAAAATATTTATTTATGATTTATTTTAAAATTTATAGATAATTTTTAAATAAATGAATAAAAAAGAGCAAAGTCTTAGAATATTGCGTTTTTGTTTACTAAATTATTTCTAAATTTTAGTTACTTTAATTTCCGTTTGTGTCGCTGATGAAGCGAAGATAAATTGGCCGTAGAATAGTGTTGTTCTTACTAAAACAGTCTTGCTGAATTCAAGACAAAAAAAAATAGATTTTGTTTTCAGACAATGTTTCCACAAGTAGGGCGAAGAAGTTCAATGTGATTATTTTCTGTGGTCTTGTAGATATTCCAATTTCGATATGAACTTGAGAAAAGAACGATTGCCATCTTGCAAATTCTTCCCTGAGTGCCTGTAGTTCTTCAATAAGTTTTTCCTCACAATTCCACTGAGGCAAGCGAACCATTTTAAAATATCGCAGCCAAAGTAAGCTAACAAAACGTAACATCCTTTTTGAACAGGCGTCGCCATTGTATTGCAGATATCGCCTTTGTCATCAAAATAAACTTGCAATGTCATTTTATTTGCATCAGGGCGCTTTCTTATGCATTATTTTCAAGTAATGATTAACATTCGTAAATACACAGAAATAAACAGAATCTTTAATATGCTTAAGTACAGGATAACCTGATACGTGAAGGGTCTACGATTACATTCACTTAATAAAGATGGTATAAAAAAATTCAGATTTTGAAAATAAATCCCTTTGTCAACTATTTTTATGATGGAACTTATTAATAGTATTTTTAAATTATTTAAAAAAAAAGTTATAATATTCTTTATAAGCTACAGCCTTTATTTAAAAGGCGTATTTTTGAAGAGGGTTATACAATAACAATTTTCGAGATAGTGCAAGTCACGAAAAATTAATTTCAAGTTTTTAGTAAAAATATAAAAGAAATTTTAATAGAAATCTTGGTAAAAATTTTAGTAGCTATATTAAAAAAAAATCGATCATATTCTAAACTTTATAGTTTAACTGCGGAGAGGGATGAAGGACTTTCGGGGTCGGTTTCTGTGCTGGATTTGTAGCTTCCGGTCTAGACGGCCACAGAAATGGAGGGGAGACGGTCACGCGCTCCCCCTCTTAGGATATATTAGATATATCAGTTTATTAGATATCCAATAAGTGAATAAACGTGATATACCTAAAAAAAGGGTAACTTAGTGTATATCGTAATTTAAAAAAAAAAAAAAAAATGGTTTTGAATTATAAAATTTTCTCTCAATTTGTAGAATACATGAAATCTAATTAAATAAAATGAAATCTCATTACAAAATGGCGCATTCTATACAACAATGAGCTAATGTATTATTTTCTATTGCAGAACTTTTTAATTTTCCAGAAACATAATATAAGTAAACGTATTTTAACTCAAAAATTAAAAAAAATAAATAAAAATAAATAAACAATTTTCGAATGAAAATTTACTTACATTTTATGTAAATGAAAACCCAATAATTCAATCCCATTCTAGATAACAAAAATCCTTTAAAATAAGCTATAATGTATACATTTAATATAAAACATAATTTACATAACAATCTTGGATACAGCCTGTTATACTTTTAACTCCAAAATTCATAAATCTCTAAAATGGATAAGTACCTACAATGCCAGCTCGATATAACAAATACCAACATTTATCAACTCACAAGTAAATAGCAAAGACCACAAAATAGCAACTTCATCAATTAATCTAAATAGTAACTGCAAACTATACTATCTCCGACTTGTAATGACATATTAAATGTAATTAATAAACAAAAAATGCATTTTTCCGTAAGATGTGATAATATAGCTGTTGGTGAAATTAAGGAATTTAAGGATATTATGTCGATTTTGATGGTAGAGATATATAAAAATATTGTTGAAATGGATATCTTCCAAAACCTTTGCAAAATTGCTCATATCATCCCGATTTTTAAGGGAGGGAAACGTTAATAACTTTGAAAATTACATACCCATTTTCCTTTCTATCTAACATATCTGAGGGTCTTGAAAGTTATTTATCTAATTCAATTTATAAATACATCACTAAAATATTGTGAACAGTAATCAATACGCTTATAAACAAAGCAATAGGTCGATTAATTTACTAAAAAAAGTTAATGAGTTTATACATGAATATTTAAATAAAGAGAGGATAATTTACATACCATACATCGAATCGATAACATTAATCATACATTATTATTAAAAAAGTTAAATCAAATAGGTTAAAGAAGAAACATTCACAATGTATTAAAAAGCTATTTAAAAAATAGGAAATTACGTATAAAAATTAACAACTCATTTAGTAAACTATATAATATTAATTCTGGTGTCCCTCAAGGATCTAACTTAGGACCCTTGCTGTCATCTTATTTATTATCTTATTTATTATTTATTAATTCTACAAATAACTGCTTTTATCGATATACAGTATATACTGATGACGTATTGTTACTTACTAGCGATAAAAAAATCAAATAAATGCATATGACTTTCTTCAAAAGGATTTAAATAACGTATAAAAGTGGACTATAAATAAATATAAAATAATAAATAACGATATATATTTCATACTACACAATAACAATTGTATTAATTTAAAACAAAATAATATAAATAATAACATTTGTACGTGCAGTAAAATAGATTTTGTTTATCAAGAAAAATACTTGTGTATATTTGTGGATAATAAATTAACTTGGGAAGCACACTATAATTTTATGGTTACGAAATTACATACATAATACTAACCTCTTTTATAAAATTAAATATTTATTTCCATTTTAAAAAAATCAGAAAAAAAATCAAAATCTTAACTATAAAGAAAAAAATACTTTTTTATGATACTGATAAATATTTATGATGTCAAAAGAATTATAATAACTAAAAAAAAATTGGCTAAGAATTTTTACTGTATCTAAATTAAATAATAATTATGGTCAAAGACTAGATAATTATATAAACTGTTTAGTATAAACTGTTTAGTCAATTTAATTGGGAAAATTATGAAATAAAAACATTGTAAAAATATCAGTTATATTAAAAAAATCATAAATGATATAATTGATGAAGAAATAATATTAAATTTCTAACTTAATTTTTTTAATTCTTTTTAATTAACTAAATATAAAAATCTATCAGCACCTATAACGCAAATATACATTTCTATAGGTATAGTTAAATAGGACTGGTGAATATTAAAGAAAATAGTCATTACATTCTTACTTCTTAATTTTAGGTAAAGTAAGCGTTTGCTGAATTATATAACATGCAGTTTATTAAATGGTTTTAACTATAACTGAACAAAACAAAACAAGATTTAGTTTCTTCACTATGTTTCTTTTCAACTATTTCTATCGCTAGTTTAACAAGCTATATTACGAAAATCTTTTAGAGATTTCTCTGTCTGTCTGTCCGGCGCAATTTCCTTTGAGAATAGAAAATAGAAATAATTTTTACAATGAAACGTCCGCGACGGGGATCGAACCTACAACCTTCTGATCCGAAATCAGACGTCTTATCCATTAGGCCACGGGGACTACCACTCACTTCATATTGTTTTTTGACTTAGGTTTCCTTCCCCTTCCCCCCATCAATAATGAATGTATTCAACCTGTTTTTTTGAATCTCAAGATTGTTTATTTATTTCCGATCCGTCTATTTATTTGTAATTTGAAAACGACAATTAGAACTATAATTGCCGAAACGTTGCAATATTTTAAATATAATATTCTTACTTAACCAAATTCTATCTGATATAGAAAAACAAGCGCGTGTACTTGGGGGATGGCCAAGTATATTCTAAAGATTAAACTGGGGGTTAAAACTGTAAAAATACGGGAGTTGAAATTAAATGAAATAATAAAACAGTAAATATAACAATGATGATTAATATGGATAAAAAAAGCCAATCCTCGAAAGTATCAGAAAAAATATAAAATTCTACAAAACAGAAATAATAAATTTAAAAAAAAAAACATTTTCAAAATGAATTAACATCAGGATGAACATACAAAATGTGTAAAAGCTGTATAGGTAACTCAATTCACATATTATATATATTTTTTATATGTTTTATATTTTTTATTAAGAATGGATTAACAGATTCATCAAACTAAATATTTTACTATGTATGTTGCTGAAGTACGCTAGTAAGAAAAAAACTATCGAAAGTATTCATTTGGCAATGAATTAGAATTCCCTTAACAATGCAAATTGTGGTTAAAGTCCATATAATAGCAATTGTACGATCTTTTTATCGGACAATAATATATATACATTGAATAAAGAAACTATAAAAAACGAATTGCGTTTTATTTAGAATGTTATATCACGTCTGATTTTACAAGAGATAATTAGCAGTAAATAATAAATGTAAATAAAATTTACGATTTGGGTATTAATTCCATACATTATTTATATTAAATTTATGGATTTTTCGACATTAATTTGTTTTTCGTAAAATTTCTTAGGATGATTAACATATTTGAAATTGGATAGTGGCCTCAAAGCTATCAAAGGACTCTTTCAAAAATATAAATATATTTGGATGTTCTTACCTTACGTTGTCTCAGCATTCTCTCGATAGTCCAACTTCCCAATCAAAATACAATGAAGCTAAATTTAAAAGAAAAAAACAATAGTTTAATTTTCCATTCACTAAAAATTATAATTAAAATTGATTGATTTAATTGAAGAAGCACAGGAATAGAGTTTTGTAAATATAAGTTTTAAAATAACCATCTTGTAAATCCGTCCGATGTTGCCAAAGGCTGAAGCAAATCAGGTAAAGTCCTAATCACATTAACTGAGGGGTGGAAGGGATCTTTCAGACACACTAATTTAATATTGAAATGTAACATTATAATTACATTTTTAAGCTAATTAATTTAGAACTTAAATAAAGTTGGAAAATACAAGTTTATATTTACATATATAAAATGTGTATGAAATTTGAAATAATATTTATAACACTCTATTAAAAAAAATACTAACTCGATGATGATTTTAAAATATTTATTTCGATTCATAATTAATAAAAAGATGGCATATATGTATTAATATTAATACAAAATTGTTTTAACTAAAGTAATTAAATACATAAAATTCATAAAATCTGTGTTAAATAAATACAGAAATTAATACATTAATCATTACAAATTATTAGAATAATTCTTAGAGAACAGAATAAAATTCCAAATTCCTATAGATATTACATTTTAATGAAATAAATTCTTATTTATTTTCAAAATTTCTTATAAATTCACGAGTAATATCAACAAGCTCTTTCTGTCCACCTTTGTATCCTCTCAGATTTTAACTTATAAAAATACATTATCTTTTTTTTTCCGCTATCAGTAATGGGATACGACCATCTGGCAGGAAAGGTAGCAACTAAAATATGGGTTTTGATTTCACTGGTTAAAATAAAAATTTTATGTAAGCTTCAATTCAGATAAATATTCATTGAACGTTATTTCGTTATTGATTATAATTTTTGAATAACTTTAATATATTTTATTAAAATAATGATTATTCCTCTTTCTTTTTCGTAACCTTCTTAGTGAAAGAAAATGAGGGAGAAGTAAAAGACGAAATTTAAGAATTAATTGAATTTATTAAAATACAACTCGAATCTTTATTTATTTCGTTATAAAGTTTTATTTGGATATAGTTTTACTAATTTCCATTATGCATTATTTTTTATAAATTGATGATTTACTTTATTGAAAATAAAATGAGAAAAAAATACAGAATAAATATTTCAGTTAAATTTGTTTTTCTTTCGTTAAATTTTATTTGATTTGTTTTTACAGTAAAATTTGACATTTAAACATTAAATTTTGTATAATATAAAGCCTGTAATTTATATAAAAAACGGTGAGAGAGAGACTAGGACTTAAATTTATAAATTAGAAAAACAAAAAGAGCATTAAATTTAAAAATCTTAAATTTGTTTTTATCATAAATTTGGAGGGTAAATACCAAACTCTGAAAATACAATATTTTCAATAAAGTAACACCATAATTCTTTTAATAGTAACAATGATAAATTGTATAAATTTATATAACTGTAATAAGATTACTTTTTTAGCGACCCTTTTGGGAGCTATTATGATAACAACCAAAAATCGAAAGCTATTGCGTTTGTCCTGTCCGCCCTTAACAACTCCCGAACGGAAGGTAGGATCGATCAACGAACTTCACCATCGTGTTCAGAGGCCCAAACAACGTAGGAATAGGGTTTTTACAGGGACCAACCCCCCCCCCCCCCTTGTTCTAGATTTTGGACATTGTATTCATTGAATTTCCGCTATTAGCTTAAATGTTAGAGATGCAACCATTTAATTTCATTTGTCAGATGTAGCTTGATGGTTAAGATTTCGGACTCATACACTGAAGGTTGTCGGTTCAAACCCATATATCTTCCTTTTTTATTTTTTATTTTTTTTCTCTTAAACTTTTTTCTCAATGTCTGCGAGGATTTTTTTGTTTGTTTTTTTAGTTTTTGTTTTTCTTATTGTCCTAAAGTTTTTTTTATTTTTTTCCTAATTTTTTCTTAATTTTTCCTTGCGTTATTGTACTTCCTTTTTTTATTATTATTTTCAAATGTTTTATAGTATTATGGGTCGCCCTTAAATTTATGCTCTAACACAAAATTAAATTCACTTGTTTTTTTTTTTTTTTTTAATTTCTGGGTAACAGTCTTAAAACCAAAACTACTAGAGGAAATACAAAATGTTGTTGTTGTCGTTCAAAGGATTTGACCTGTGCAGTTATACTCTCCGTCTATACCTTCCTGGAAGGCATTGAGACATCTGTCTCAGTGTTGTTCCCTTAATAATCTCTGCTCTTCTGTTAAATCTGCGTCCTTAAAGAATCCACTTCGGCTTGGGAAAAAGATAATAGTCACAGGTGGCTAAATCTGGAGAATATGCAGTTGGGGTAAAACAATAGTACCCATTTGGGCAAGATACGATGCAACCACAAATGCTAGGATGAGCAGGTGCACTGTCGTGTTGCAGAATCCAAGAACTGTTTTGAAAGAGATCTGCTCTCTTGTACCTTATGGCCTGACGTTCTGAGATCTCAGAACGCCATTGATAGACTGTTTCTCTGGTACGTATTCGTGATGAATGACGAGAGTCAAACAAATAGAGAGCATCACTTTGCCTTTGCTTCGGTCGTACTGTGCATTCGGGTCTTTCTCAACAGGAAAAACCCATGCCGCCTTGGATTGTCGTTCCGTCTGAGGATCATATAGGAAGCAGCCAATTTCATTCTCTAATTTGATTTAGTTGGATCTGTCCGCTTTCTGTCTGGATAATCAGTTCTCCAAAATCTCATCCTGTAAAACAGTCTTCTGGCCATCGTGAGGCAATGAGGCATAAATTTCGGACAGACATTTCGCATCTGCAGTCTTTGTTTGATGATCACCTGTCAGCTGAGTTCAGGTTTGCTGCGGATTTTCCTGGGTTGATGATCATATGGGCAAAACTTAGCTGGAGTTAGGCCTATCTGGTCTCAAGTCGTCCTGTATTGATTGCCGTCCCTCGGAAAACTTCTTATGCCGTTCATTTACCTTATTTCTGCTCAAAACTTCCACTCCATAGGCCCTTGAATCTTTTTAAGGTTTCGGTTAGGGAGATATTGAAGCGTTGAACCAAACCTTTAAGCTTGTATACAACTCATGCGAATAGTAGTCTACTACTGTCAAGGGTTATGCTAGATATCCTGATAAAACAAGAATTAAAAAAATAAAACAAAAAACAAAATAACAATCTCGTTTATGATAGTAAGGTAATTTTATAATAATATATCAATTTTTGATGCTGTAATATCAATAACCTTTTAAGATCTTCTCCAAATTTGGCTTGCACATGTACGGACATTAAACTTTCTCATTCCAGTTTTTGAATTTTTTTTTTCCCGTATGTTTCCTATTAGAGAAATTGACGGATGGTAGGAGTCTAATAATTTCCACGCAAAAGTAAACAATGAATTCGATGTATAACGAAGCATATTAATCCATTTATTAATCTATTGTTATTTGCACAAACTTTGATATGATCAATGTTAATTGGATTGAAACATATCTTTAGTTAGTTTTCCAGATCTGTCTGTCTAACGCACAATATATCGATACCGTACGGCACAATTCCGTACCGCTCTTCCTCTGTATTTGGAAAATAATCTTAATTTCCTGTGAATATAGAAATATTTTTTACGATGAAACATCCGCGACAAGAATCGAATTTACAACCTTCTGATCCGAAGTCAGATGTCAGATATCCATTAGACCTCGGCGACTACATTCAAATTATTATTGTTGCTAAATATTTCTTATCAATCCCTGTGTGTGTATGACGCAATGAGAGAAGAGCCAGAGAAAAAAAATAAGTCATTACTTTTAGCCTAAAATAGATTTAAATTTAAATTTCAATGATCACATTTTTAGCCTACTACAAGCGCAGGTCAGCATTAGATGCAGAAGCTCGCCCTCAGCGCCAAACTGAAGAGTTAGAGACATTTCTCGACAGGAATGAAGAAATTAAAAATAATATTAACACAAAAAACTACTTAAAATACTTACTGAAAATTTATAAATACTTAAACTGAAAATTTAATTATTATGTTATATTGTTTTAATTATTATATTATTTATAATAATTTACAAATTAAACAAGAGACTTTTCCTTTGCACTGACTGATTGAATATAACAGTAACGCATAACATTGTTTGTTAATTAAATTAGGATTCGTCTTACGACTGTTTTTTTAAAACGATTGTCGTTAAAGACAATTAAATAGTAAGAATGGGATTTATAAATTTATAAATACTATAAAAACTCAACGTATCGTAAATACCGAATGCTATATTTCGATTCTTAATCTTTTTAATGCACCTCGACGTATTCAGTCCTAATCACTGCTAGAAGAAAAATGGCATATCGTGAAGTAAAACCATTAACGAATTACAGAATGTTAATGTTTGCTGATAAAAATAATTATCTTAGATTACATAATGCTAAGGTATGGGCTTTCCGATTAGAGGACCTGCTACTGTTTCAGATATAATCATTTTTTTTTTTACTTCCGCAGCACGCAATATCATAATCTTATTACGTTTCAAGAAAACTAAAAACAATGTGAATCTGCTTTTAAATTATTTTTCGGACCACTATAGTAATAATATTCAAACTATATATTTGACATCGCTTCATGTTGTAGTTGGACGGGCTTATCTCAGATCGCAATATTAATATTGCGATAAGATAAGAATTTCTGAATCTATAAATATTTCATAACAGTAATAGCAAAAGACAGTACTTCGTTAAAATGTCAAATAAGAAGGGAAAAACCGCTTCCAAGGCCCCGTTCTCGAGCCAATAAAAACAACGATTACAATTTTTTTTTTAGATTGTCGTGTCAGCACGAAGATGTCCCTACATGCTCCGAAAATATTTGTCGTAGACTTGCGTGCCTGTCCATCAAGCAATGTAGTATTACCCAAATTCAGATGGAGAGTTGGAACAATGACAAACTGACAATGAGAAAATGATCCATATTACTACTTATTAGATGGAAGTCATTTCAAATTACAAATAATGCAGACATGGGAAAATTATGGTTGGCGAGCCAATTTTTCTTGGATGTAGCATCAGCTTATGAAAAAAAATGCATTTTTTAAGTGTACAACTTTGACTGAAGTATTCAGTTTTGATAATTTAACGTACTTTGATATGACACTACGAATAAAGGGTGTGAGTATACGCTTTATAGTTACAGAAAAAATCCATCTGATATCCCAAATCTAAGCAAAAATCTCAGCTGTCTAGCATAAATAGTAAACGAACTAACGATAGAAACCCACCCAAGAGACACCCATTTAGAATTAAATTTGCATTCTAAAATTTATCATTTTTAAAGTTATTTTTTTAAATAGAGCTCCCAGAAATGACGTAGTTAGGTTTTTATGACACCCAAAAGCGAAAGATCAAAATATCCCCCAAAGGTCCAATCTGAAAATAAATAAATAAATAAATAAATAATATAAAAAAAATCCTCTTATCTTCCAACCCTCAAAATTTCAGATAGCGGATATCAACCAAAAACAGCAATAATCAGTAAGGGACCAACAGCAATAAATATGAGACCCACTTTATCTTCCCATTGGCCCCCCCCCCTCTCCTTTCCCTCCCAATCCCAGTTATGCTACGACTCCCAGGAGTCACGTGGTCACAATAGATTTTCCCTTGTGCATTATGTACTTAAAAAAATATTTATAAATAGTTTGTTCTTTTTTTTTCAGCGGTTTCTAATCATTAGATCTTTAAAGTATCAAATAGATCTGACAATAGATATAATAGAAATTATTCAGACTTTATATTAATTTCTCGCACGTTAAATCTTTTGTTTATATTAACCCTCAAACCCTACCCATCCTGGGAGAAACACTATTACTATCCAGGGTTGGGGTTTGAAGGACCCCCGGGTACGGTTTAAGGGTTAAACCAGAGTTGGATTCAGCCTCTGTTCTTTATTTTAAAATTCCTTTGACGGTTTCGCAGAGCAGGATTTGAAGTTTTGCCTGTTTTGGTTTCTTTTTTAGATGTGTTTTCTTTTGGAGGGAGGCCACAGCTGGGAGCGGATGTGGATTCCCTTATCACTTTAGCACTATCAGAGCATTTTCATCTGGTGAATGGGTTTGGCTGATGAGTCCCTAAAAACTACGAAACGGTCCATCCCAAACTCTCACCGATGAAGCTCAGATATTTTTTATTTTTTATTTCTGTCATTTCTTTATGCTTTGTATTAAAAGTTCTTTTTAATTATTATAAATGTATCATGCCTTACGGAAATTTTGTGTTATCTTATTATATTTTGTGATTCTTATTTTGGAAATCTTTTATTTATTAATTGAACAATTACTGTATCACAATTTACCGCCACACAAAAAACAAAATACCAAACCAACCAAGAAAGATATCAACTTTTGAATATTACATGGTTTTAAGCCATGGAAATGTATATCAGGGCAGTATGTATATCTACTGTCCGTATACTACCAAAGTCAATAGAGTTTTTCTTTAATAATTTAAACAATATAATAATAACATGTTATTCTTTAATAACGTCAAACATTTCAGTTTTCTAGGTACAGTTTTTAAGTTATCTTTATTGCTGACGGGCAGATGGATAGGAAATGTTTTGAGTTAAAACAACGAATCACGTTCTCTGCTAGCTTATGGTAAATCCATGTGGCTGTAAACAAATTCTTAATTTAATATTAAAAGAAATATATTAGCTTATTCAAAGCAATCTCCAAACTAAGGATGTTCCAAATGTACATGTGAATATTTTAACTTCCATTTATTTGTCAACTTGTGCAGATGGTTCGCAAAGTACAAATGTTTGTTTTCCATTTCCCGCTTAAAGTCAGTGAAACGACACGAGTTAAAGGAGAATTGACAGAAGTCATAAACAATTCCACACGACTGGGCAAGTAGACATTTGGATTTGCGATGTGCAGTAGTCACTTGTAACAATAAATAAAGCGGGTTGTTTTTGTAGCTTCTCCAGTAGTACTTTATATTGAAACACTTGTCTAGGCTTGTACAGAACAATGTATAACAACGCGAGTATCTCATCGCGACTTAGTAATGTAAATATCATAATATCTATTAATAGATTAATATTTAAGATTAATAAAGATGACTATTTCGAAATGACTATGAAAGAAGTTTATTAAATACTGTATATTGAATTCAGAAAAAAATAGTATGGCCTAGATAAAATATAAGAGAATTATGTTATGTTATGCAAAATTTCGTTTGTCTTGTAGATTATTATAAATTAATGACACAAGATCTTAATTTCGATTTCTCTCGAAAGAACAACTTTATCTTTCGGTTTTAGATAGAATTCAGGGTGCGGATGCTACTAAACTCACATTAGTGAATAACACCATTTTCTTAAAAAAAAAAAGTTGAACTACAATTTTAATGCTTGACCCACCCAAATCAACACACCATAACCCTCACCATTCCACAAAATTAAATATCCAGAGACAAACAATCCATTCAGACATCACGTCATAATATCATAAGAATAATCAGAAATTAGAGCATACATGAAGTATCAGACAAAGACTGTACAAATCTTTATAATTTATAATTGACTTTTAAAATAAAGTGTCTTTATTCCAAGATATTTTATGTTAACATATAATTTACAAAATTTATCTGTATGTTGTCACCCATTTCTTAGCCTTATATGTTTGTACGCCGACCACCCCTCCCATCCCATTGTTAACATCGCATTGATTTTAAACTCCATTGCTTTTTGAGACCTCAGTTCTGGCCTGATTTTATTGGAACCAAAAAGTTTCCGAAAAACTTTGACGCCTACTTTCCTTACAATGTTTCTTTAATTAGTCTTGTTTTTGTTTTTCTTTTTTAAATCGTAAATACAATAAACGAAAACATTATTTTTATTTGTAAATTGTAATGTTTTGAACATTAGAAATTTTCCATTTTTCCAAAAACATTAATCTGAAATGTCTAAATCCAATGAATTCAGACAAATTCGTGGATTACTGATAGATTAATTTGTGTTGTTAGGCAACATTCTTCACTTTTAAAGTTTTTCTCTGAGAATTTTTTTTCACCTTTTAATTTCTTGAGAAGGGTCTACATTGAATAAATTTCAAATATAAAAATTAGATCATGTCTTGTCCTAAAATATTCATGCCAAGTTTCAAGCCGATCATCCAGCAGTTCAAAAATTAGAACACATAAAGACTGAGTAACTAATTGAGCCTCATGTTCATAGGAGATCAGACTAACAATGATCACCTATTCTGTAGCCTAACATTTTACATTAGATAGTGAAATATCTTAGTTTGTGTATATACAAATTTTTCGTAGATTTGAATTAAAATTTCTTAGAATTGGCTAGGTTTTTTTTTTTTTTTTTTTTTTTTTTTTTAAGACGAATAGTTTAGAATCAATCCTGGTAAAAGCTATAGGTTTACAATAAGTCATTTACAATGTTACCATATCAGTTGCAGGAATATAAATCTACATATACGAGGTCATCTTTAAGTAAAAGTTGGAGCTGTTTTAAGATAAGACAGAAAACATTTAAAAATCAAGTTCTGATAATAACTGCATTGCTTATCTTAGTACGACGTTTGGTAAAGGTCTTTCATCTATTCACTTCAACAAAATGAATATCCAAGATGATTTAAAAACTAAATTAAAGATTTTTCCAGAAAGAGCTATCCACTGAACATCATCAATAAAATGAATGTAATAAATCTCTACGAATCAAAGCCAAATTGCTACATTTTAGTCAAACTTAAAGCACGCAATTAAATTTACTCTTCCCTAAATGGAATTACATTTTTATTTTCAGTTTATATTAACTGTGAAAAGAGATTTTTCTCTCCAAAAATCCCAATATCTTTCTTGAAAGTTCAGGTTTACGTCTTTTATGTCTACGCTCCGAGAACAATACTTTAATATCGAATTTACTTATATGTATAAAGGGAAGGAATGCACAATAAAGTGGCCAAATAATATTTCTTCTGGCATGAGTAACAACGCTGTACGAACACGAAATATAAAGTAGTGTCCGATAGGTTTATTACGCCCTGAACTACATAAAAATCTACCACTATCGTGGAAACTATATCTTGAGGAACCAATGCTGAATTTGTACGAAGGATCCTAGGCTGCAGAGCTAATAAAATTGTGTTTGTAACTGCTTTTCCAGGAACTATTATAAAGTTGGCTCAGGAGACAAGTTTTGAACAAATAAAAATCTCTCCCCTGAAATAAATTATTTGAAAATTTTCTTTTTTTTTTTGATTTTCTTAAAGGTGATTTTTTTATTGTTATTGTGGATATTACACTGGAAATTCAAATATATAAAAACTACAATGTTGATAAAAGAAGCGGAAACTTGTATCTACCTTCACAAGTTAGTTTTCATCTTAACTAAGAGTTGAAAATTGTGAAGTTTGGTTACAAATCTTAAGTTTAGATTTTAAGTTCAGTCGTTATGCGAATAGGTACATAATAAACATTGATGAGATGGACTGCAAAGTTCTCCTGATAAAATTGGTTTAGTGAAATGATTTGGAAAGTCTTTATTCAATTTAAACATAAAGCTAATCTCGATTGGTTTCTTCAAAAGCTATTTCTTTATTAGTAGAAAAACATTAATCAATTAGGTTTTCCTCAAAGTTTCCTCAATATAAAAAGGAGCAATGCGCTAAATGTAAAGTGGAAAATGATCAAATTTGCTTGTGGTATAAAATAGATACTAAAAGCTGTGCAAAATGAACATTATTCAAAATTGCTTAATGTTAAAGAGGAAATTACTCAAAATTGTTTAGCGTACAAAGTGAACATTATTCAAAATTGCTCAATTTACAAAATTTTCATTCTCAAAATTGCTTGAAATTCAAAGACGAAATGACTCAAAATTCAATACCTAAACTGAACTTTATTTAAAATTGATCAGTGTACAAAATCTCAAAATTGTTTGTTTTCAAAGAGGATATTACAAAAAAAAATTGCTTAATATTCAAAGCATTACTCAAAATTACTCAGTGCACAGAAGGACATTGTCTTAGAAACTTGCTAAGTAACCAATGCGGCAATTACTCAAAATTACTCAGGCATTAATATTAGCTCAGCAGCTAAAGGAGATATGACTGAAAATTACCCAAATAATTAAAATTTCCACATAGGGTTAAAAAAAAAAAAGTTCTATAGACTAGTCCAGAAGAGTAATTTAGAAACTAGGAGGCAATATCAAAATAAAAAAAAATAAAATATTTTCTATTTTAATAGAAAATACATAAATAAGACTTTTGTATTGTACATTCGTATCTATCAGATTCCATAACGTAGTTTTGATAATCATACATCATTTTCGACAATACTCTATTTAATTTACACTATTAGTTATCTTCAAAATAATATTCAGTACTTAAAGATAATTTTATATGCACTTAGCTTCTTTATCGTAGAATTCTTTGAAGAACACTGTTGCTAGGCCTTAAGTTTCAAACTTAGAATTCAGATTCACAGTCATACATAACTTATACAAGATTGACGAGAAATATTTAACTATTCTCAACAATGGATCGTATCAGAATAGTCCGGGTGCCCTCCAATTGCCCGACAATCATGTGCCCGATAAATTATTTTCCTGACAAAATAAATTCCCCAACATATCAGTTGCCCGACAATCGAATACCCGACAATTCACATACGAGTAAGATTTGATATGCCTAAACAGCTTGAACCTGCATATGTACGTACATTCACATACATACACACTTGTTTTTAGATTTAATCTATTTTTTAAATTAATAATATTTTTATTAAAATGTATATTATATTTACTAAAATTAAATTTTATTACTACATCATTAGGATTTTAGGATTAGGATTATGATGACGATTAGGATTAAAAATATATTAAAATATAATATGCATTTTATTGTATTAATCTATATTACTAAAATCTTTTATTTCTCTGTATGTCTGTGTGTCTGTGTGTCTGTCCGGCGTAATTTTCTGAGAGAATGGAAAATAGAAATAATTTTTACAATGAAACATCCGCGACAGGAATCGAACCTGCAACCTTCTGATCCGAAGTCAGATGCCTTATCCATTAGGCCAAAGGGACTACAACTCTCTTCATATGGTTTTTTGACTTATATCTCCTTTCCTTTCCCCCATCAATAAGGAATGTATTCAATCTTTTTTTTGAATCTCAAGATTGTTTATTTATTTCACATCAGTCAGTTTATTTGTAATTCGAAACTGACAATTAGAACGATAATTGCCGAAACGTTGCAATATTTTAAATATTCTTACTTAACCAAATCCTATGTGATATTGAAAAATATGTGGGTGTACACGCCAGATGTTGGAGTAAAGAAAACAGAGTCAAGAAAGAGAGAAGCACTCTTTTTTTGAGGTGGAATACCGAAAAAATCACTATTTGCAACTCAAAAACCATCAATAAATGTAACTCAAACGTCACTGAAAAGTGACAATTATAATTAAAATGAGCGTCAAAAAAGAATGAAGCGATACTTCTATTAGATAGAATACTGAAAAATCACTATCTGTAACTCAGAAACCATCAATATTTGGAACACAAAAGCCACTGAAAAGTGCCACTTAGAATAAAAAAAGACTCAAAAAAGAAAGAAGCAGTATTTCTATTAGATAGAATACTGAATACTATTGTAACTCAGAAACCACTGAAAAGTATCATTTGGAATAAAAAAAAGAGTCCAGAAATAAGAAGCAGTATTTTATTAGGTAGAATACTGAAAAATCACTATTTGTAACTCAAAAACCATCACTATTTCTAACTCGAAAACCACTGAAAACTATCAATAGGAATAAAAAAAAAAGATAGTCAAGAAAGAAAGATGCACTATTTCTATTAGGTAGAATAGTGCTCAGAAGTTAGACGTCTTAGCCATTAGACCACTAGGCCTACATTCTAATCTCTGTAAAAAATAAAAATATATCATAGATATATGATTTACAAGGTGGTTCTAAAAGCAGTCGTAGATTGAGAGAATATAGACATCAAAAATTAAATTAAAAAAAAAGCTATTAAAAAATTTTAGTTTTAGTTTCCTTGATGTAATTTGTGTGTGTGTGTGTGTGTTTTTTAATAAATACAAAATTGTTTTCCGTTACATAAGGGAGGCTTCCGGAGCGAAGCGACGGGTAGCCGACTAGTATTATAAAAAATAAAATATAAATAAATAAATATGTGCGAATATTCATAATTTAAAAAAATAGATTTAGTTTAAAATCAAGTGTGCATGTGAATTTTACGTAAGTATGTAGATCCGAGCTGTTAAGTATACAAAATCTTACTCATATGTGATTTGTCGGGTAGTCGATTGTCGGAAATTTATCTGTCGGGAAAATGACTTGTCGGGTAATTCAACCAGACCCGAATATTTCGTATAGTTAAGTCACTTTTAAATTAATTGTGTTCTTTAATCATATAGTAAACATAGGGACTAACTTAATACTTTAGAACTTTCTTTTAGTCCAGCTTGTCCCAACAATACCAAACAACCAAAAATACCTTGAACAAACGCATTGAATCATCTCGCAATTTCACATTTTGTTCATTGTTATAACACATCATTATTTCTATTGTTTGCCACAACTTCAATAAACTTAAACATTATCATCATAAATTATTCGTGGATTTGAAAAGCTTACGTAATTCTTCTACAAAAACCCTCAAAGTATAAAATAGATATTAGTAACCTTTACTCACTTTGAAATGTACGTAATTCAAATTGTCCTGTGTATCACTCAACATTTTTCAGTATACAAAGTAAGGAAACGAAAATCTTCTGAAAGATTTTCTTCTCAAATTTTTTAATGCATCAGAGTGCATTAAAAAAAAAAAAAAAAAAATTAGAAGAAAATCTTTCAGAAGATTTTCTTTTTCTAAATTCTTGCAATGCACGTTAAGTTCCTTTATAAAAGTAAGAAAAGTTTAGAGCTTTTTAAATAAAAATACAAGGACTGCTTGCTTAAAAATTGATGAAAAAAGATTTAATTTAATAAAAATATTTTTTTTTGTTTTGTTTTTTTATAAACAATTTTGAGATACCAGAGAGAGGAAGAGAAGCTTCCAGAAAAGAATGTCGGTCATATCAGTTGCGGATATGTGAAGTCCCGTTTCTCTCGTGTTTGGTTCGTAAGATAATTAACAAAGCCTTTTTTCTATTTTTATGTTGGTTAAATATATTTTTCAAAGTATAAGATCAACAGTACTATGGTAAAATTAATATTTATGCCTGGATATTTGGCTGTTTTTGTTCCCTTTTTTTTCTAATAAGGAAATAAGAAGAAATGAAACAGAGTAAATTACTTGAGATTGTAAAATTAGCGAAAATCTATCAATTCTAATTAGCACATATTAGAAAGCTAAATATAATGTGAAAAAACACTGACTATACAATCTATGTTTGCTTAAGCTTTTTAATTAGAAAAATTCTCCTTTATCTACTTCAATATTTTGTTCCATTTAGAAAGAACACATTCATCAGGATATTTCAAATCGTTAAGAATACAAATTTCAAAATAAAAATGTTTTAATTAAGAAGCTTATAATAGTATGTAATGAAAGTGTTAAGAAGAAATGTTTGCTTAAATTTCAGATTAACTAAATTGCTGAAATTAAAATGAGAGCAGATAAACATATCATTGTTATCCAATCTCTAAATGTCAAATATGTACCGGGATTCTTTTCTGGAGATTAAGATGTGCAAGCGTCGGAGTGTCCTCCGATCTCCGTTTCGTCTCGTTTATGTTACTTTTCGTCGAAACCTACACCTCTTGTGCTTTCCACCGTTACCTGAAGATGGTGGCGAGTGTTTTGTCAAACCTCAAATACCTTTCACTCGCAGGATATAAAATAAATAAAGAGATAAACATTTGAAAATGTGATTTTTTTTGCTTTGTTTGGAAGGATTGGAAGGTTTTCTCTCACTACAATGCAAATCCTAGACAGGGCCAACCAC
This sequence comes from Thereuonema tuberculata, assembly GCA_023159025.1. NCBI lineage: Eukaryota > Metazoa > Arthropoda > Chilopoda > Scutigeromorpha > Scutigeridae > Thereuonema > Thereuonema tuberculata. The sequence goes on along the minus strand of JAFIDM010010028.1, from coordinate 13,125,361 downwards.
AATTGGTCTTGGAGAATAAAAAAAAAAATGACGTCAGAAAGAAATATTTTCCAATGTTTGCCACAGGAGTAATTCACTTTTAAACCGACAAAAAGCCATCGAAAGAATTGAGAAATGGGACTGGTCCAATTTATCAATGCCCTTTTCAGTTCAACTCTTGTTCAATTTTACTTCCATTTCGTCAGTTCTCCTCAGGGTTCAATGGGGAACGGAATATTTGACTGCGGGGTGAGATTTGGAGGTTGATAGATCATGTAAAATTCATGACTTCAGAAAGAAGCGATAAATTGTATGAGTTTACACCAAAGCCCATGAAAGTGGACGTAATAAGGTGCCGATAAAAATGCAGAATAACTGAGATTCAGATAGATAGTGAAAGCTCATCACGCATCTGTGCTTTATCACTAAAAAATCATTGTTATATAAACATTTGTTTAACCTATTTTTTTATCCTACTAGCTTAAGGAAATGAAACTCACCAAATCATTATATACACAGATACATAATGTTCCTTAACAACATTTGAGCCAATGGATGGAACTTCTTGAATCTTGACATGCGCACATTAGGGCCAGTCTTAAACTCTTAAGGAGACTCAATTTTCATATTTGCAATCGTTTCAAAGTAAGTCCTTTGTCGGAACATTAGCACGAGAAGACGACAAAAATTCCCTTAGAGAAGCTTGTAAACCTAAACAAAAGTTTTATTTTACTTAAACATTGAATATGACTTTTTTCCAACGCCCGGGCTCTTAGCACTTGCCTTAGACTCAACAAGGGGCGATGATTGTGAGTTATTTAGCCGAAAAATCTTTGCCCATGGTACACCTTAGGAGGCAGCTCATATTGTACCAGCAGAAACGGACGAAACACAAAGTAAAGATCCATGTCGACGATGGGATTCGAACCCAGGCTCCGACAGATCTGCCTCACGAAAGGTCACCTCTTTGACCAAAGGCTGTGCCAAAACGCCACGAATATGAATTATTTCAGTTAATCTATTAATTTGCATATGGTTTAAAAAGCTTACCATTCATCTGCTTGGGCCCAGTAGCCGAGTGGGTACGGGCTTTTGGCTGCGGGTTGGCAGAGGAGGATTCGATTCCCGGCCTCAGCGGAGGGCGGGAATTTTTCCTTGCTTCTTTCTCCTCCAAACGGGTCCTTGGTTCTACCCAGCCTTTTGTAATATGGGTACCGGCTTTTTTCCCGGGAGTTAAAGGCGGGCGGGCGGGTGTCGGGCTGACCTCCCGACCCCAACTTCGTCACGTTCGGTCAAGAAAAGCTGGAGCCTACCCTCCAGCTACCCAAGGGCCTGTCAAGGCCTGTATGTGGGTATCTTTAACTTAACTATTAACATTCATCTGCTTTCGGCAATTTAAGTTAATAAAGCGAATGTATTTTTTTTTTTTTTAGAAAATGAAAAATTCGTATTATTTATCTTTAGCAGATCTAATATTATATAATTTTCACGATTTTAAGAAAGACGACAGGAAAATAAAAAAGAATTTTTGAAAGAAGGAACATTTTAAGAAAAGAAAACAGAATGAAATATTTAAATATATTTACAACTCTACTTTCCTTCCTTCTGGCAGATAAAAATAATTAGTATATAGTATTTAAATATAACATCATGGCCATCTTTTTCAGTTGAGGAGCTTAACAGGAAGTAAAGACTCCTGCGATTAAAGCCTAAATGGAGGTTCGACGGATAGAAAAGTTAATCTGGCAAGGCCATTGAATAATCCCCTGGGAAAGAAGTTTGGTATCCGTTTGACAGTGAATCGAATGTATTGGAGGACCCCTTTCGAGAAGAAGAAAGCATAGGAAAAAAACTCAACCACTGCCGGAGTTGAACTCGTTTACTTCAGTCTGTAAGCAGTTGAATTAGAATCATCCCAGACCGGTATAAATCTCGAACTGCATTAAGAAATGAAAAGAGTATTGTCTTCCCTTTCGAAAAAAACTAAGGCTTTAGAGACCCTAATGTGATCCTAATTCTGGGCTTCTGGAAACAAGAAAAAAATCTAAATGAATTAAATATCTCCAGCGGTTTTAACTTTATTTCCAATGTTTTCTTTATGTCTTAAAATTATTTTAAGTTTTCACGTAAATATAGAATATTTTCAGTTTCGTAAAAATATAGATTGTAATATATTAATTATATTTCTTATGACACACAAATTGAATAGTTTGTTAATAATAGTTTAATCATACAAAAAAAAATATTAAAAAACGTAAAAAAGTTTTGTAAATATAAGTTAGGAATATCACTATTTACTGCATGCTGTTCAGTTTAACTGTATCTTTGTAAACCACTTTGTGAAAAGTGATCTTACTGCATTTAGGCAGTTTCAAGTATTATGTCTTTGTCTTTACCAATAAGAGGAGGTTGACTCTATTGTCTTTAATTTCATCTGAGGCCCTTACTTAGTAATAAACTAAAAAAGCATTACCAAGTGATCTACTGTAACTTACTATAACGTCAAGTAAGATTTCTTAAATAGTCTAGTTTATGTAGATCTCAAATAATTGACAGCTCCCGAATAAAACAGTAAGACCTCGCTTCCCGGCGTTCCATTAATACGGCTGTTTCAATTAAATTCGTATTCATTTTATTCAGCACTTGTCCCGCTTTTTCAGTTTGAAGGAATGAACAGCAAGTTGCGAGTGGCTCCATTTCTTTACAACTTATCTAACGACGAGACTATTTTAAGATATGCTATGTGTGGTGCTGTCTAATAACATAATTTTTGTTTAGGCCTAACTTTTCTATGCATTTGCAAGCTATGTTCCACTATTCGGCGAGGATTCGGAATCTAACCCACTTTATGAATGCTGTTCTACTGAATTAGCAAATATACTCAGAAAACTTTCATTGAACACATTAATACCTTAAGGAATACACTAAGGTCAAGGAATTGTCAGGGAATTACTTATTGCACAACACTTACGAAATATCACAAAGGATTGTAAAATTATAAGGACTGATTGACATGATATTTTCCTGAAAATGATATTCATGAAAGTTAGCGAAACACTAAGAATATAAGTTGGCGATTGTTGTAAAGGATGAATGCTTTCCCCTGAAGCCTTGTCCAGACGAATTAACTCTTCCAATAACGTACCAATCAAAACCAGAAACGAATGATTCGTTTTGATGAAGTTTGTGACTCGAGGCAGTTATTAGGGCCACCAAAACTTCTGACACTGAACATCTGCTCAGCAGCTTAGAGAGAAAATTTCGAATCAACTCCAATAAAGAATATTTGAAATGTTTGCGGGAATTCCATCTTACTCTTTTTCTGTATTTGTACAATTTCCTTTCCTGCACTAAAAGTAGGATATTCGACAGTTTAGATTTACTTTAATGCATGAAATAATTCTCTTGTTGAAAATTATCAACATTATTTTTACAAAGTTAATGAAAATGAATTTTTCATTTTCCATTTATACTATCCAGTTATGGCTATTGTATTATAACAGTGGTTTCCAACAGTGGTGGGATGTGCAAGTGTGTTTTTTTTTTGGCTGACTTTTAGGAGTCACTCACTTTTAATTGATTGCTGTCGTTTTTTGTTCTTCTGGTTGTGCGGAGGAGGAGGGTGAAACATAAAAAAATATAAAAACCATTTTTCTGTATTTGCAGATTTATGAAAAATTACTACTATATAGAAAATATCGTTTAATTGCTTTTCTATATCATAAACAAGCAGAAACAAAAGGATATCTTTTATTAAGTATAAATTCATTCGCCAATATTTAACATCTTAAATGAAAAATTTAAATTTAGTGATACATATATTAATATATAGATCAGATTAAATCTCCACGAGGAGAGGTTATTGTATAAAAATGAAAATATAAAAATATGAAGAAATTAAGTAAAAAAATGTTATCCAAGATTACATGTATAATTTATACTCACTAATTGGTTTAAAGAATGTTAAAGAATCTTCACTGGATTAGAAGATAGGAGGGAATTTATTTTTGTTATTGCTTGTTGTTTATAACTATTATTATGTAGTAATAGTAGTTTGGTAGTGGATGCTGTTATTTACACCAGTCTTCAACCTTACAAGGGTTTGTATACTGGAAAGTCAGTATATAATATAAGGATAGAAATGTAATTATCACTTGTAGGTAAGTAAGCAAATTAAAAACACACAGAGAACATTAGGCCTAGACTTAGTGCATGTTAACAACTCAATTTCCCAAGACTTTTCTTTTTATTGCTATTCACTATTTTAAAAGAGTCATTAATCAAATTTAGGCTTTCCACCATCCATTGACTAACCAACAGTTCCATTAACGTAACCTGAAAACGACAAACAATCCTCTAACACAAACAGAAGCACAGAGTTGATGTTTTGTTCTCAAGACGATATCTCCTTTACTAACTAAGATGGGATTCGTGCAGACCGAGATATTCGCAAAGGAAACCAAATATTTTCAAGGATCCATTAAAAGATTCCATTTGTTCCTTAACGAAAACCAAACACTCGAGTTTGAAAGACAGCTGTGTCTCATTCCGACCGTTCATTAACTCTTTTCAGAACTGTAAGCCTTAAGTGGCGTCACCACTGCAACCTCTTGTCGCAACTCCTTCTCACGAGTGGGGCAGACACTGTTTTCCACTTTGCCCAGTACGACACGCGGAAATTAGGAGAACTTTTAAGTTTGTTTTTACGCCCAGGGAATTTTTAGGACCCTACGGATCTTATGGTTTACGAGCTATTAAAGGAAAACTTTGCTATTAAAATTTGCAGGGTTAACTCGATATCGTGACCTTATTATTTCACAGATGTTTGTTTTTATGTGAAAAATGCATATTTTGTGCCGACCTTCACATCTACAGTTTTTTGGTTGTTGTTGAAATTAATGCAACGAGATAATGAAACACATCCTAGTGCTGTAATATAACTCAAAAAATAGCCCTTTCCATATTTTGTTTATTAGAAGCTACAGAATACGAATTTAGATGAGATGCAATGAAACGCGTTTCACGAATCATTAAATTTAATATTACTTACAAAGTTTCATCTTCTTTTTATATTCTATCTCAGCTCCGCAAATCTCAAATTCATTAAAAATAGTTGTAATTACCCTATTACAATCTAAATATAAATTGCCTTTAAAATTACCTTTAAAACTTAACATTAATGTATTAAGGTTATTGAACTGAAGAGTTTCCGATATTCTTGTTGCAAATTTAAAGTACAGTTCACGAAAAAAATTGCAGAAGTTTGGAATCCTATACAGTGCCGCAAACAAAATGCAGTTTTACTTCGATTCTCCGGACTATTGAAGTGCAGAATATGCAAGCATAATTAAAAAACTGCGATTTTTTTTTTTGTATTATTCTGTTTTCCATTTTTTTTGTTATATATAAAACAATTTAGTAAAAATCGAACCACATAAGGAGCTACGGGATAAATATAGTTAACATAAGTGAATTATAAACTTTTTTTTTAACAATTTATTTCTTTTTGTTATCATGCGGATATTCGAAAGTTAACATGTCAATTATATCTAGACGAAATGTGTATGTACCGTATGATGTAAGAGAAAGCACACGATCATAAGCACACAATCTTAGATCAGTACGATTGCTCTTTTATAAAATAAACAAGATAATTAATGCTTTTAGACAGTGCAAAAGCAAAGCGGTCCCATAATATGCACAATTGTATAAACAAAATAAATAAAAGCAAGACTATATAAATGCAAGACCGTTCCTTTATGTTTTACAGGCAAGCTGTAGCCTAGGGGCCGCAAATACAATGCTTAGTGCATCATTTGGATATGTTAAAGAATTTATGAAACGTATTGACAAACGTATTTACAAACGTATTGACGTTTGTAAATATTAACAATGACGTCCTGTTGGCAATTGTTAGTATTGTTATGTATGAAGCATCAGTATTATTACTGTTAATTGTTATCATTATTACTAGCACTGCTATTATGGAAAACGTAAATATATTAAATCTGTATATATGTTGTAGAATTTTATAAACCCACATCCTGATAGCCGAAGTTTTACTGCAATCCCAATTCAAGTTAAGATGGAGTTAATACTGTTCTTGGATTTCCAACATATGTTTTGTTTGTACTTCTTTGAGAACATGAATATCAACTTATTGTTCATGTCTTTAGTTCACAAAGAAATTTTGAATTTTTTCCCGCCAATCGTAGAATACGAAATTTTAGAATATTTAAAAGGTTACCCAGACAAAGGATTTGTGATGATGTCATTTAAGTAATTCTCGCAAACAGAAAGTGAAATGATCTAAGTGATTCAATTGTTTCTTTTGTTTCTCTAAGTGGTTCTGATTTTTCTATTATTATTTTTTCTTTTATTATTTACCTTTTTTTTTAGTGAAGTTATTAAATTTACAAAAATTGTTTGTCCATCTTTAAATAGTAGTAGTTGGTTTTTTTTTTTCTCAATTGTTTATCAATATTTAAACACTATTGTGGCTTGATTGATATATTGTCTGTACAGACTTCTACGGAGCATTGTTATGTATGACGTATACTTTCTTGCTCTTGGGCCAAATAGTGATAGTTAAAATTCGTTGATACGCTGTTCCGACAGAAAGAAAGCTTACGTCAATCAACCATATAACGAGGTCCAGACAGTAAATGTTACTCTTTGTAAATGTTACAATTTTATTACTATTTTTATTCGTATTTTTGAATTAGCTATGATTACGAAAAACTTACTTTCTGAAACTTCTGTGGATTTTAAATATAATGTAAATAAAAAATTTTTTTTGCATTTAAATTATTTATTCAAGAAGATAATAGATACTGGTATTAAATTGTAACTTTTATTAGTAAAGGAATTTTTTATTATTATTACTTATTTTATCACAGAAATCCGTTCAATTAATTGTATTTTTCTTTTCTAGATAAATCCGCCATTTTCTTCTCTTCAAATTAACTGAATTAGAAGGAGGTAAGAATTTATTTTTTCATTGGAAATACTTTCTGAAATTTAATGTACATAATGTATCTAAAGAAGAAATAAAAAACTTAGAAATTTCCTTTTCTTCATGCTTCTGAATTTTTTTTTTTTTTTTTTTGTGAATGGATCCACACAGATTCAATGGGATTTAAGTTCAGTTGCAGATTTATCGACAGAGAAATGTGCTTAATAAATGGCGAGGATTAAATGATTATACAAAATACGTACATCAATATCCTTCGTCTTCTTTAAAACAGATAAACACATAAATAAATTCCTGAAACTCTTACAGTGTAGACATTTTCTAATATTTCGTTTTAATCTCTTAAAACTTTCTCAAGGTTTTTGTAAACAAAATTAAAAATTTTAACATAAATTTAAAGAGAGAATTCCTCTCTTTTTAAATGATAGAAAAAATACAATAATTAAAAAAAAAAAATAATTAAAAAACATGAGTAAACAAAAGGAATTGGACAAGAAATGGTGACTATTTAAGCAATAGATGACTTATTTGAAAGACAAAAATTCTTTAACTCTCATATTGTTCAACAAAGCATTTCTAAACATGGACAAAGACATCTCATTTACTCTTAAACATTTATTCGTATTGAAACAAACACAACAATTGATCATGCAGGACTCAATCATGAATCTTTTTTGTTCATCTTGTTCGTGATGGACAATCTTCACGATGGGGTCCGGGTTGTGTCCGTTAATCCTGCAATGGTCAGCCCAGTCCGAAATATTTTCGTCTCTATTGTTGAAATCATGAACATGTTCTTGCACCCTTTCTTCTACCGTTCTATCCGTGCTTCCAATGTAAGGCAACTCCAATTCCTTTTGTTTACTCATGTCTTTTAATTATTGTATTTTTCTATCGTTTTTAAAAAGAGAGGAATTCTCTTTTTAAATTTATGTTAAATTTTTAATTTTTGTTTACAAAAACCTTGAGAAAGTTTTAAGAGATTAAAACGAAATATTGGAAAATGTCTACAGTGTATGAGTTTCGGGAATTTATTTAAGTGTTTATCTGTTTTAAATGATTATACTATTTTTTTAAAGTTTAACTAAATTAATATTAACTTGAGTCACATTAATAATTATGGTAAATAATTTAATTAGATATTTAACTTTAAGAAATACGCTACAAATAGAAAAAAAAGTTTTCAGAATGTACTATAAATTTATATTTGAGTATAGAAATGAATTGTAGTTATTTCGTTAGAAAATTTCTATACTTCGCAATGCGGATGGATATAGCAAATTATTACAGAAAGACGTCTGCAACTTTACAATGAGATAATGTACAGTAGCTGATCTTAATAAATATAATAGTTCAACACTGAAAATTAAGAAACCTTATCTAGGATTCTAGATAATTCTCTATAGTTATAAGTGGAAATTTTATTTGAAGAATACTATGCAATGATGTGAATACCAATATAATTTCAAAGCAATAAAAAACTTCAAAATTTCCTTTTTTTCAGGCTCCTGAATTTTTTTGTGTGAATGGATCCACACTGATTCAATGGGATTTAAGTTCAGTTATAGATTTATCGACAGAGAAATGCACAAGATCTTCTTTCAGTATATACGAACTGAAAATATTTCCAAATTTAAAAGGTATTTCTTGATATTTAATTTTTGTAATAATATTTATTAGAATGACACAGCAATTACTGTAAAAAAGCAGTTCAGCATTAAAACTAAAACAAAAAAGTAAATAATCTTGGACATCAATGTATTTGGAAATTTGTGGAAATTTTCAATAATGATGTCATTAAGATCGTTGTGTGTGTATATATACTTCACCCCCCCCCCATATATATGTAATTAGGGAGAGGGGATGAGAAGTGAGAAAAAAATCCATATTTATCAACATATAAAATATGGGGAGATAGTTGAGAGATTCAACTAGTTCACAATATTTCGGCATCATTACCTTGACCCTTCTTCATAGGAATTTGATGATAATATGAAAATGTCCCGTTTTGTTATAGCACCCATTTCAACCGAATCACGATTCAAATAATGCTGAAATAGATTCAACAAAAAATTAATATTTTAGTGTTTTTTTTTTTCAGACTCTTCTGAGAAAGGCTGAAGAGGTGACTAAGTTGAAGTATCAGCACTTCAGTAAATACTTGAATTAGAACTTATATGCTTACGAAATATGACTATTCCACATGAAAAGCTTTTTATTCTTTGTTTTATCATTTGTCTGTCTGTATGTCCATGACGCTAAAATGACAGGAAGGGTTTCTTAAAATTTGATACATACCTTCTTTATAAGTCCAACTTATTTTGGTATCCACTCTTCACATCCTTCAAAAATACCCCTAAGTATTAAAACGAGTGTGCAGAATTCTTTAATCTTTTTTTTTTACGGTGTTTATTTGAGGTCCATAATATGAGCACGATTATTTTGCCTCCACCCAATCCTGCAATTGGATCCTCTCCTCAGGTTGTATGCTCAGTTCTTACTACAGATGTCCGGCCACTTTATTAGGTATACCCCTGCTATGCGCATGTCTGGACCCGTCGTGTCTCACAACAACTCTTCAAGCCAATGGGGGCAGCGTCATGGTGTGGAGGATGTTTTCCTGGCACACGTTGAGTCCATTGATACCGCTGAGGCACGTCAGGATACTAGAGCGTACCTAAACATCGTAGCTGAGCAAGTGCAACCGTACATGTTAACAGTTTATCCTCTTTCAGATGGCTACTTTCAGCAAGATAATGTGCAGGTGCACAAAGTCCGCATCACTTTCGGATGGTTTGAGGAACATGACGATGACTTTTCCTTGCTGCAGTGGCCCGCTCAGTCCCCGGATCTCAGCCCGATTGAAAATTTGTGGGATGAGCTGGAACTGTCTTTTCGCTCCAGGCCTACACCTTCATCAATCTTCAGGAACTGCGTGACACACTCATGTCTGCATGTTACACAATATCTCAACAACGTTTTCAGCATCTTGTGGAATCCATGCCTTCACGAATTCAGGTTGTTTTGAGGGCTAAAGGAGGCCCAACACGCTACTAGGTAGGTGTACCTAATAAAGTGGCTGGACGGTGTTTATCTATAGTAGGAGCGTACATCTACTTTCTATAAATAATAATGTAACGCCTCAAAAACTTTGTAGGCTTGCCATAGAAAGAAAAACATAAAACAAAAAGAACCTGGAAGCATTTTGAAAACACTGAAACTTCTTCAAATCAATAAAGTTTAAATTAAATATTTAACATTGAAGAGGCTTACAATAATCGAAGGATGTTTCCTGGCTTTAGTGGACTCAGGGTGAACACATCTAACAAAATTAAACTTTAAGCAGGAAAGACAATTTCGACTTTTGGCTCAGCAAAGTCGCAGAAGCAGAAGTTTAGAAATAAAAAATATAAAATAAAAATAAAACGGAAATGAACAATTTCCGGACACTAAATAAGGAAAAGCGGCTTGTTAAAAAATTTAACTAACAATTGAAATTCGGTTTGGAATGTAATTAGACCACAAGACCGAAAAACGGAGCTAAAATTCGTAATAGAAAAATCTCCCGATTTGACACGGCTTATAAGTGAGGTATGTGAAAACACATTAAGTCAATGATGTTAACGGTCATTAATATTAGACAAGGAGTCCCCTAAGCAGGGAAGTTTAAATCACAGGAATAATTTATTAGGTTTAATTATTTACGCATTTAATCTGGAATCAGTGAATTTGCTCTAAATGTTGACGTGAATTAAAATGGTTGTAACATGAAGAACGAGTTGAATCAAATTTGTTTAATTTTAAGGTTCTGCTAATGCATTTATCGTATGAAAATCAATCAGAAATGAATTAATAAAATAGTGGTTCTCAATTTGTTCTTCACCAAAGCACCCCTAGAAACCCCATTTCTCTTGTAATCCTAAATTTAATGAAGGAATAGCTATTTTAAAGAAAATAATAAAATTAAAAAAGTGTAACAGACATACAGTGTATTTTAAATAGTTTTTTTTTTGATTGGCAAAGAGAATTCTAGTTTATTTTAGGGACTTTCTAACACGTGACTTTCAGAAGAAATTGGAAATGTAGAAA
>JAFIDM010010028.1:13098612-13113920 GCA_023159025.1 Thereuonema tuberculata | reverse complement strand
CCTTGATGCTAAGCTAAACGCTAGCGGGGATTAATTATTCACCCCTTTTTATTCTTGATTTTATTTTGATGTTTTTGTAATTCAGGGGTCATTGATTTGTATGTTTGTCCGTTTTGTGTATTCGTCCCATTTCACTGAGCTTGGTATGCTGGATAGGTCGGGCTGAAGAGAGGCCAATAAGCCTCGAAACAGTACTGTCCGCGATTTCCAGCACAAATATCAAAAAATAGCTCAGTAAATTTGTGTGTGTGGTTTTTTTTTTTTTTTTAGTTATGTGCGTTCTTTGTTTTATTTTACTGTAAAAATTATAAATATTATATCTGAATGTAATTACAAGTGAATTTCCTCAAATCTTGATTTTTTTTTATAAGAACTTATTTAAGTACTAAATTCAAAGGATTAACAATTACAAAATTTACTGTTTTGCTTGGAATGTTTTCCTTTGGGGATTTTTGACATCTTGACTCGCAAAATTCTCGGCATCCACGGGTATAAATTTTCAAGTATCAACCTACAAAGACATGGTATTTTGCTAATACGTCGTAATTGCTCCTATGGTATTTTATGACAGTCGGAAAGTAGATGTATTTTTCTTAAAAAAATAATAAAACAGATTGTAATAATTAAAAGGCCTAATGCTCAAATTTTTAATGCGAAATTTCATTATGTGATATCATAAATGGAGCCGGGGGAGGTTTTTTTCTTAGATTGGGATAAAGTATAAATAAATCTTCAAGTATTTCTCATTACATGAAGATAGCATATTTAAAACAAGAACTTAAAGCCTACTTTCTTTTGTAATATTCATTGTTTAATACAAGGACATATTAAGAGAAATAGGTCGGAAATACATTGTTTAGAGTCAAATACTTTTCTTTAAGAAGTTTTATCATCTTCTCGATCTAATTTTTCGACAAGGACGCCATTTGCAAAACATTTAAAATATTAAAGTTAGATCATCTCTAGACCTAAAATGTGCATACTAACATTTAAGAAGATCCACTCAGCATTTCAAAAGTTATTAGAGAAAGAGGGCGGACATTCACTAACCGGTTGAACGAGCGGGACTTTCTTATTAAAAGCAAGCTAAAAAGGAGCTTTTAATATTTTAATTATTTTTTTTAAAGTTTGATTATACATTATTTAAACAAAAAAGTACGCAGAAACATTTGCATTCATAAAGCTAATTGGTAACGATCTGTAACATTTCCATTCTGCTAGGAGACCACTCATGCGAAATTCCTGCACCAGCTGTCATTTTCAGCTAAATTCAGTTATCCTCTATCAGCAAATTAACTCACTAAAATGCCATTAAAATTTAACAGAGTTGCTTTAATTATAATCTGAATACAGAAATTGACACGTACAAGGCTCTGAGTGGATTAATGTAATGCTAAATTCGTTATACTTTAATCAACAATAATTTTGCTACCATAACAGTGTAAAGTAAGCAAAGATTTTTTTTTTCTCTTTATTATTATCAAATAATGACTACAGGAATTCAGGAAATTGGAAAATAGTTTTTAAATTCATATTGCTTACATTGCTTTTGTTAACCAACTTAATGGTTCAATAATTCCCTGGGTTTATTCGTACTATGTAAAACACCCAGGGCTGGAGGAGCCGGATTCGATCTCCGACGGGTCTCCGAATTTTTTTTTTCCTTCGTTCTTTCGCTTCCAGACAGATCCTAGGAGTCATCCAATCATTTGTGGCCTGATTAACGAAGCACGGTCTTAAAGGCGGAAAAGCGTAGGGTTGACCATCCGACCTCAACTTAGTACCGTTAGTCAGGGAACACTTCGGTCGATGTCTCCTGCAATCTTAAGGGACAATAGTTACCTTAGTAGATACTTAAACTTAACTGCAAATAAATAAAACTACAAACTCTTTCTTCTTCTTGATTAACTCACTATATTTCAAAAACATAAACTGTTTTCTACTTCAGGTACAATACGAAGTGAAACCAAATAAGTTTCCTCTCCTTAAATCCAAAAAACATGGAAAAACATCGAAAATGATAACAATTGAATTATATCACGTAATAACATTGAGCATAATAATAATGTAATAGTTACTACAGTATGCGTAAAATTATTATATTCTAAATGAACATAATAATAATATAACACAGAATAACTTGAGTCTGATAATAATATAAATGTCAAATTTCACAACAATTTAACAATGTAAATAACTCATTAATATTGTTTAGCAGAATGACATTGAATATGAACAATTTGAAATTTGAAAAAATAAAAACCAAATATTGAAAGTGTGCGACTCTGTATGCCAATTTTTAGTTATAATCACAATCGCAATCCAATATATTATTAAAGCGTATGATTGTTATTTAGAAATTTTTAAATTATTTTCATGCTTTTTTTAGCCTACTTTTTCCAAAGGAAGTGTATCTCAAAAAAGCCAGTCCATATATATATGTGTCTGTGTCTGTCCGTTCGTCCATTAGTATCTTCTGAATCAATGACTGGATCTTCTTGATACTTTGCGTACATAGTTTAACAGACAAGAGACAATTGTATTTGAAATTTTTTCAGTATAAATCCTTGTCGAGAAATAACCGCGTTAAGGTAACAAAAATCTACATTTAAAAGCATTATAGTATTTTTCTAAACAGAAGCGTTTGCCATATCTGGTCATTGCGTAGCGATCGATTTTGTCGGGAACAAACGTCACCAGTCATGACATCATCAATTTGAACTCCGAGCAGTAGTCCAAGATGGCGTCGTTTTGTGATCGCATAAAAAAAATTAAAAAAAGATAATTAATAAAAACAATGTCAATACAATAATCTTAAAAAATATAAAATTATTAAAATAATACTAACAATAATATAAAAATATATTCGTAGCTGAAGAAAATCCAGAAACCAGAATGTTTTCGTAATGTTTATACGATTCAGTTATGAATTTTGGCAGTAGATGGCGCTGTTATGTCCTGGAAACATCAATCCATAAGCAAATTACGTCATCAAAAGCTTTTCTTTCATGAACTGAACTGTAGAAGTGAAACAATAGATTTTCTATGGATGTATTAACAATACAGATTAATCCTTTGAGGTAATCCTCGTTCGAATACCTTATTATTATTAAAATTAAGTGGATTTACGTAATTTAAGTACAATAAAAATGAAAATTTAAATAATCTGTATATAGAAAAGAAAAGTTGATTTTTTTTTTCTGGTCCTATCTCCTCCGAGACCATAAGACACAGAAATATAAACAAGATGGCAAATGTTAGGTACAGTATTGCGGATGCTCATATTTTCATTTTTATGTAGATGGGTCAACCGGAAGTCACATGACATACGATCAAACATGAGGGCTCCAAAACAGTCTCCGAGACGAGCTCGCGGGTTTTAGAAAGCGGTCGCGGTCACGGATAGTGAGAAAATTATTTCAGAATCCAAAATCATGTGATCATAGGTTTGCTGGTATTTTAATAAAGAAATGAAATATTTATTTTGCTTGTATTCAACAGATATTATAATTTAACAATGTAATAATATTGATTTAAGACAACAAAGAAGAAAATAACATTTTAAAGAAAGTAGCCATTTCTTTCAGAAACTTCTTGTTCAATTTAGTCTAAAGAAGCCAGCTCTGTACTGCTTCAAATTCACAATAAATGTTCCTGTTATAAATGAAGGAAAAAAATAGAAAAGATGCATGTTTTTAAGGAAATATTTACAATAAGTTAAAGTACTATAAAAACGTTTTATGAAAACATTTAACACGAAATAGCAATATGTATGAAAATTTTAGAAATTACAGTTTCGGGAAAAGCATTCATCTTCCTTCATCAGATCACAAAAAAGAGACAGTTGTTGCCGTTTCCAAGGGAATAAAAACCAACTAACATTCTTTTTTTTTAATCCTCCCTCTGGAAATATCATCCCCTTTTTTCCCCGCCATATTGTCGACATTTGTTGCAACGAGAAATCCTATTTTGTTGGTTATTAAAATGGAAGCTCCTCCATTTCCCATTATCCCTATTCTCCCCCTATAAGCAAATGGATTCCCCTTAAAATTGTTCCCACCCTCATTTCACTGATCCCTATTTTTTTTTTTTTACTTTGTTAAATATAATTGTTTTCTAGTGTCTTTTATACAAATATTATTGTTTTCCTTTAATACTATTTCGGCCCAGTTTCTTATTAATATCAACTTACATATCAAATACATCTACCTAAGTTACTTTCAAATTATATACTTCTTTATTTGCCATCTATATTTCAACTTTCTGTGCGGAAGACTCCTTCAGGACATAAATTGACGAAATTTTATTCTCCCTCCTCTAAATTCGTTCTAAATACATTTGAAATATCGTCATCACAAATAATTAGATATCGCCATTTTAAAACAGCTAAATATCATCTATTACAAATAATGCTTAATTTTTAAACCTATCATTAGATATCATGTACAGTTTCTTCTTGGTCTCTGACGAAGGAATGCGATTTTTTCTTACAAAACTGTAATCCTGATAAATTATAATTAATTTGAGAATTCAATGTATTACAAGATTTTTTTGACTTGACAATTATTCTACAATTTTTCCTGTTAAGAAAGCTGGTTTAAATGAATACAGATGATATTAACGTTAAGTTAATAATAAAAATGCGGAGTTGAAACTGCGAAGCAAAGGAGGAAGAGGCTCAGGCGATCAGCGAGGAAGTGACGATTAGTTCTACGCTGACCAGAAGCCCCGTAAAGAAACTCGGTGACTATACAGAAGAATTGGAGAACAGTAGGGAAAGCCTAAGAAAGGAGAAAAAGACCCGAGAATTATTGGGACTCGAGCCCACGACCTCCAGACTCTTATAAGTTTCCATTTCCTACTACGTTACATTACATAATACTAACAATAATTTTTATATGAATTTTGCTTGTACACACTATTATCTTCTAGTCTGGATAAGAATCTTTACTATAAATTACAAATTTTACATATGCAAAAGCTAATTCTTTAAAACCTATAAATTATTTATATTGGCCTTAAATTCTTTATGAACTATTCAAATTCATTATTGAGAATTTATTCTTAAATAATTAATAATAGAAAGCTATCTTAAAGATTATAAATCTTCTACACAAAAGAAGATTTTTATCTTTGTACCTTAGATCAATGTATAAATAACAGTATAAAAAAAAGTCATAACTCTTTATAATAAAAATGATAAACTGAGTTGAATTTTATCTCCTTTTGTTGGTCGCATAACCGTCTTTATCGTGGTGGTATATTCTATAAATGATTGCGCTATCATCATTGACTTTGAATGATATATTTTCGTTCTGCGGCATTAAGTCTGCCTTCATATTCGGAGGAAGGATTTTAGGGTGAAAATGACGAACTACCGTTCTTCCTGTATTTTATAATCTTCATGTGGACTTTGAGTTTGTCTTTAAAGACGGACCCAAAAGCGCCGTCTCCTATTAAAGACAAGCATGTCTCATCTCACACCGTCTTAAAGAAGTTCCTGGATGGCTATACCTAAATTGAAAAAACGTTCTTTCACAGAATTTTATGCAGTCATGTCTTAGACCAATTCCATTGTTGCTATGCAAGTTTAATGGAGTTCCAGCAGTAAAACACCAACTCTGCTTCATTTAGCCTGCGCATAAAAAGTCTCCCTCAAACCACTTTAAAGGCAAACTGTCTTCTCCGCCTCCATTCTAAACAGCATCGGGTCACTAGGGAGGGGGGAAGGGGGGGTTGAAAGAGAAAGGGGTCCTCCGTCATGATGACAGGAAATGGATGAGAGATAAATCTGCGCATGTCCTGTTTGCATTTGCAGAGATGGCAAATAGTCTTCATAAACATGTATCCACAGTGCAAGAACCATAAAAAGAAAAGCGCGCACGCAAATTTTGCCTTTGCCGACCCTGGGGAGCTAGGGTTGGTGGTGGGGGTGAGGTAGCAGATCTCAACCACTGGACACGGAACCTGCTCTGCGAGTTTGCAGCGATAATGGCAAATAAAGGTGGACACTGCAAACAAAGCACTTCCTCCCAAACACTTCAACAAAAAAACATCAAAGCAAACTGTAGAATTATTATAAACTTCATAAAACTATTCTGGTTCATTCTTCCAGCAATTTCTAAAACTTATTATAATTTTTTTTATCGTTATTTTCAATTACCATCTTTATTATCTCCTTTAGAAAAATCATAAAATTTAATGCTGAACCTGGGAGAGATACAAAGAACACTATTGAACTATAAAACCCCTGTATGATAAAAATTAATGGTAATTTAGAGGCTTTTTATTCTCAGAACTTTTGTCAATGAAATTAATGCTTTCGACGTTTTATTGTGAGTTTACAACGCAGTTAAAATTAAGTGCAAAGTATGGTAAAGCATCGATCGCAGGAATTCTGAAAATATCAGGATAACAACTGTTATTGATAATATTATATTGATAATTATCAAAACTATACTTGTAAATATAAGCCTGACTGGTTATCAGCTACATAATTTTTTTCGGAATTTTTCAATTTTTGTGTACTTTAATGCAATGGTTCTCCAATATTAAGCTTAAAAAGATCTTGAATTACTTAAAAAAATACATAAAAACTGATTAGTGGCTCACAGAAAGGACTGAGTTTATATTCCAGTTGACAAATGTGTGGCTTTACGAATTGAAAATGGAGAAAAGGCAGGAAAAATACAAATAGTAAATAAATAAATAAATAAATAAATAAATATATCATATATATATATATATATAAGCTACTTATAAAGCCAAAAGCCCAATGCCGGACAGCGATTTGGGATTTGAAAATGCCAATATCAAAAAACAGATCACTGTTTCCATGGAGATTTAATCTAATTATCTCCACTTCATCAGCGGCAAAATTTGGAAACAAAAAAACTAAAAACTAAAACGCTATATTAATAAGACCTTGCTCTTTTAAAATAAAATTAAAAAATTTATATAACAAAATTACTTAAATATTAATATTAAAAACTAAGTAATAAAGAGTGGATGCTCCTCTTCATTACCTATTGAATTAAAAAATTAACTAGATTAACTAAATTATCTGAATTCAAATTTAAAATTAAAATGAAACTACAAAAAGAAACCACGAAAGATAAATTAATTTTAAATTGAAAATTATTAAAAGAAAATATTAAAATTATTAAAAGAGCAAAATCTATAATATTGAGTTAAAGTATGAATATGAACTTAAATATTTAAATACCTTAATAAGAAGCAATGAAAACACAAAACTTCAAAATTAGGACCGTTATAAGACTTCTCATACCGTAATTTAACTGATGCTATGACCCTGGATAGAAAGCAATAGAAGGATGCTATGAATAAGTTGAAAAATCCTAAGAAGAAGAAGAAATATTATGTGAATTTTTTTATTTACTACACATATAAAGCAGTAAATATACATATATTTGTAAGTAAGCATCTATCTTTTTGCTATGTTCTCTGTTTCTTTCTCAGGGTTTAAAGGAAGGAAGGCATCGGACCCTCCTACCCTAAATTCATCGTGATTGCCGAGAATCGTTGAAAGCCTACACTTCTAGGGCCAATTAGCAAAAACAATTTCAGCTTTCTGCATAGCAGTATATTTATATTTTGCGAGCATGATGTATGAAGACATAATTGTGTACAATAATAAATGGTATATTCTTAATTTAAAGGACTTCAACTTTTAAGATACAATTTTCATGACTAACTTTCAAATCATTTAAGAAAAATTTATTACAAGAAATTAAGTTATTCTCTTATTTTTCAGCCTACTTTCCTCGAAAAATAACTCACTCTAATCAAATCACTCGCCCTATTAGGCATGAGTAAAAAAAAAGAAAAATATGTATTTCAAAAAAATTATAGAAAAATTCTTGTGGAGGAAATGAGAGGTTTTAATTAATGTTTGTTTTATTACAAAGTAGAAGAAAGCTGAAATGAGGATGTGGATATTGACTTAGACTCCTCATCTTCGCAAGAGGACGGCGAAGGAAAAAATTGGCGAGTCTCAGAGGAGGAATTTATTTGCGCAGGGAGTCACGTGAAATTCGGGGCAGAAAACCTGTATTCGTAATCGGTCTGTCTGGAATTTCCTTCTAAATCACACAAGATACAATGAAGAACACTTGCATGCAGCGTAAGACTCGGAATTATGTATGTGATGTATTTACCTAATTAAATATTGATTCAAAACAAAAGGGAGACATTCAGCTGGAGTTCGCCAACGCTGTCTCAGATTTTCCCACAATAAAAAAAGAGATAATTATTTTTACGAGATATCTTCATCAACATCGAAAATGGCCAAAATAATGTCTTCATTTTTAAGATCGCCGATCTGAATACCTCGTAAATAAGCTTCCTTCCTAAGAAAGTGCGACTAATCAAATCACCCAGTCTGCATGTGTCTTTATCTGTGTAGTAACTTTTTGAAACGCTCAATGGATCTTCCTGAAACGTCAGGTGCATATTTGAGGACAAGAAATCAATCGTGAAGATAGGAAAATTAACAAAGATTCAAACAATGTACGTTCAACAGTGGGTTTTAATCCTTTTAGCTAATCCACTAATTCTTTATTTTTTGTTAAAATTTTACGGATTTTAAGGATTTTATTATTTAACTTAGTTGCTTAAATCCGATTAAGCAATCTTTTTTTGTTTTGTTTATTTTTCGGTTTCGAGAAATAAAGACAATGACACTGAACTAAAAGATTGAAAAACATATGTTACACATTAAAAGGACCGGTTCCCCAACATTATACAACAGCTTTGTCAACGCAAAAAATAAGAACAATTTAGTGTTTAAATATATTTTCAAATCAGCGAAGGAATTACATAAACCAATCAGATTTTTGAAATTTACAAAATTTACTATCAATCGGCTACTTTTATAAACAATAAACCTTTCATTGTTGGTCGTTAAGAAATTACTTGCCAATCTGAGTATTCACCAAAAAATAGCTCTGTAAGGTTTTTGTTTTTGTTTTAAATTAAACAGTTTTTAATCTAAAAACCTAATAGTTTTAATCTAAAACCTAACAATATATGGTTTTTAATCTTTGAGTTCAGTGTCTCATTGTCTTTATTTCTCGAGTTATAATCTGCACACGTTAAAATTGAGTTCTTATTTCTTGGTTTATGAAGAAATAAATTCTAATCTGTTGTTAGCAAGTTTCATGACATACAACATATTCGTTACGAAAATTGTGACCAGAGTAGGGTTTATTCTTGTTGGGTTTTTTTTTTTCTCTAAATTCTCTTCTACTGATAGCTAGTTTTCAACTCGGGCTTTTTTCGCGCGACTTTTCTTTCTACTCTCTATAGTCGAAGTAGTTATGTCAGATCGACATTTTTTTGCCAAGCTGTATTATCCTGCTTCTTTTTTTTTCTATGTTAGGCTAATATTGATTCTGCAGTCCATGCGAAACTTACTGGGAGTGACTTATGACCGGCTATAAAGAATTTCGTGATTGGCTATTGAAAACTCAGGCTCACTCTTTTTAGTTCGCACTTCGATCGCTTTTTACGATGGAATGCAGCTCACGTGGAGTCGAACTTTCCGACTCTTGAGCGGCGCAGCGGATTCCTCTTCAGAAAAGAACGAAGAAAAACGGAAAGGAGGGACGACAAAAAGGGGGAAAAAAACCAGAAAAATTTTGCGACACAACAACAGTTCATTTTGCTTTTCTTTTTCCTTTATCTTCTCTCCACCCTACTGAGTTCTTTTACAGAACTCGTACCACCGTCGCACAGTTTTTTTTTCTTTCTTTTCCTTTTATTTATTTCAATGCATGTATTCTTGTGTTCTTTTCTTTTTTCACAATTTTCCTAACCTGAATTGCCTGTATTTACTCAACAGTGCTTCATAAATCCTTAAAAAGGTAAAAGACACATTAACAGTATTGCAATGAAGTCAATACTGTGAGAGGTATTTAAAAAATAGTAAATCTGTCTGTCTTTGCTGATCTTTGCTGATCTACAATCACTACGCAAAAAAAAAAAGGACGTTGGATCACTACGCGTCGTTTGGTGCCTAAACACTACATTACATTAAACTAAGTGTAATAATACCTGTTTTGTTAAATGAGCTTCCCAATGCTTCTCTCAGACAGTTGCTGTCAATTGCCAGTATTCCCCCTGTTTATGGCAACTGATTCGTCTACACCAGCGGCGCCAACCGTCCTGAGTTTCAGAGCTATTTTTCATGTAAGTCCGCAAAAAGTTACGGACCATGCATGCGTGCCGCGCGGTTGGCGTTGTCGCTATGACATTGGCCTCTCGCCTCTGAGGACCGGGGTTCGGTTCTCATGTGGGTTTCGTGATGGTGGACGATCCGCCCTGGAAAGGTTTATTCGGGGTTCTCCCGTTTCCCCTGCACTTCTCCGTCTTTCTCAGTCTTTCTCTCCATCTATCTTTGCTTCCGTGGTTTAGTACAACTGACCTCCGGTCGCAGTGCTTGGCTTCCCTGCCATCCACATTCACCCCATAACATAACGGAATACGCAGATAAGATTTGGCAATAGTAATGATGAATCATCCACAAAAACAGATATGGTTAAATTTTAAAACTAATATTTTCCAAAATACATTTTATGTATTACCAGATTCTTGACAATGATTCCAGTTAGTCAAGTAGTACGATCTTACAACTATCCTCAAGCAGTTTTGATGTTCTGTCTTTACCGTATTCATTGTAGAACTTTGTGAACATAAGTAGGTATATCCGCAAAATGCCATCAATATTCGAATATTCGGTTATAATTCTAGTGCGATTGATATAAATCACCGACGGTACCATTCTTGACTTGGCTGTCGACATCTTGGCCACCACTGGTGTGTATAACACTTCTGCTATCTATTGGAATCTTGACCAATTCTCTTACAAAGAACGTATGCACTGTATCTGTGGGTTACGGTCTGTATTTAAGTAAATATTAATCTGGGATAATGAACTTACTTCACACACACACATTAATAACGAACTAGCAAAATTTAATACATAATTAATTTCGGTAGTATGCGCAGCTACCGCTGTCAAATGATACAAATCAGACAAAATCTCTCCAATAAATATAGAAAAATACTCAAATTACAAACAAATAAGTATCCACAGTCTTCTTCTGGACCAATAAGTAGGGGTATCTTCATTACGTAGCAACTGCCGGGTTGTGTTTAGGAGAAGACTTAGATTAATATTTATGATGATATTCCATTTATAAACTTCATTTTTATTTTTTTCTTGTGATTACAGACTAGAGTATGGCGAAATTACATGCACATAGTGTTGTAGCGCGAACGAAACAAAATCTATTCTCCATTCCCTCCGAAATCAACATTTGCCTGAATTTTGTCTTCCCTTTACTCAAAAAAACTACAGTAAGTAGGAACATGAAAGTTTCGACGCAAAAGTAAAATTGCAAGCAAATATACAGAATCACAATTTAAATACTTAAATTGAATTATTTAAACCATTATTTAAGTATTGAACCATTTTTAAATTGCGCATGCTTACTACACTTCCTACAAATTGATATATACAACACCTTTGGGTCTGACCTGTGTTGCACTGCCACATGTTAAAACACTTGAAGTATCTTTTAAAACATTTGAAGTATCATATAGATTTAAGAAATTCATGCATGTTAATGGGTCGAAAACTTGAAATAAAAGGACATATGAGTCTGTGATTTCAATGTTTTCCTGTGATTTAAATGCGTTTTTGGGTATTAGGATGAGAAAATTTTGAAGTAAATTATTTATATTATTAATGACTGAATTTATATGTCATTAAATTATATTAAATTTGAAATCTTCAGCTAGCACACTTGAAACCCGCAAATCCAATCAAAGCCCGGATTTTTGTTAGCTTCCGTTATAAAACTTTATTTAAGTCATATTTTACACATATATGATGATTGCAATGCAGAATATGCATCGGTAAGGGAAAAAAAAGGGCAATCCGACGATTTTCGCTTTAGTATAACAGTCTGAATCGCGACTTGTATCGGAATAAGCCTGTACGCCCTCAATTATCCATCGCTTAGTGAGGATTTGACATTCAGCGATACAGGAAGGATGTCAATTTTGAGAGAATAGACTTGTGTTGAGCTCAAAATAATCGTATATAAGTATATTTTGAGTCATACAAATAAGCATCGTACTAAATGTTAAGGAAATATTTTCAGCCGGTTTACCCTCCAGAAACTTCCAGAAACTGACAAACAAAGAAGAATGTTCCACTGGATTAAAAAGTTCTCATGCGGAATCAATTGAATCTATTTGCGCTTCGGATCATAACCTTTTCGCATATGTATCTTAAGGAAAAAAAGTAGCATACGGAAAACAATAAGAAAAATTAACATACGGAAAAAAATAACCATAAGATAAAAATATAGTTAAGCGTTGGTGATTCAGATGTGTCTGATGGGATGATGGAGGTATGAGGCTCCAACATTTCTAAGACCAGTAGGGATATCAGAGATTGGAAGATGCAATGCTCACTTGTCTTTAGTCCTCAGGAAAAAAAACCCATTCTATTAGGGCTGTGTGAACAAGGTCCGCCCGAAGAAGATATATGGGATCACCAACCTCCATATTTTGACCTCGGTTTCTCTAGTCCACAGACCAGTATTTATATCAATGAACCACCGGGTCTAAAATAACTGAAATCAATCATTTCAATTATTTTAAATTACTGTTACATTCATTTGCTGGTTTCTATCAATCTACAAAGCACTGTCTTGGTAACTGTTCAGTTACCATAGTGACCTCCGATACATCTCTCTGTTTTTAAGTTGATAGGGAGCTTTTGCATCTCGCTCTTTATCCCTCAATCGGAACAAAAAAAGCAAACAATAATGAGAAAATACATCAGCACAGCTTCAAAATGTACAGTTTCAAAAATAAATCGTATGCATAACCACAATCTTCACAGAATCGCTGAACTATTCATGAACTGGATACATCCATCTGATGAGTAATGTTAAGGGAAAAAAAAAAAAAAAAGGTATCTGAAATTCTCATGGTAACAACTAACGTAAAAACATCATTTCCCCCCCTCGTTCATTTTGATTTAAAATTAATTTAATGTGTATACATAATATTTTTAATGGAATTCGACGGCCAACACACACACACACACACACACACACACAAATAATCTAAAAACATTTTATAACATATTAATAATTTACATAGAACCACTACCGGTTTCGTCGTGCACGGACTTTGATAAGCGACCTTTTTTTATTTGTTACACAAATTATTCATTCATGTTTTACCAATGCATATTAAACATCTTTTCAACTATGTATTTAATTTTTACATAGTATAAATGCAATAATAAAGTTTAAAAAGGAAAACCAAAAAGATAGAAATAGTAAACCAACGACTGCTTCTTGACTGGCTACATTTTAGGCCAGTTTTAAAAATAATTCAGATACTGGGAAGACAGCTTCAAAACCTAACAGACCTTCATTCAATATCTTCCTTATTAAAACAATAAAAACACAGATAATAAACTGCGAAGAACTTCGTGGACAACGAAGAAATAATAAAAAGTCATGTTGATTTTGCAAGAAGAAAAAGACTGATCTTATACAAATCTAATGATTTCAGGATAAAATACGATAGGAATAAAAAAAAAAGAAAAAAAAAAAAGAAAAATATAGAAATTTTGGTCAGAGACGAAAGAAAAGGATAAGACATTTACAACAAATAATCTACTAGTTTTTACAATTTGTTTTATACACTAAATTAAGTGTGTTAGTAGATTGATTTTATTTTTAGGAAAGAAACATCGAGAAGGTTTCACTGAATTTATTAATTGAATTGAACTAATTAGAGTTTTAAAATTAAAGTGAGGACTAGGCTCCACCCCCCGTCTTTCCCTAGTAAGTATGAGATATTCCAAGAAGAATCGATTCCAAGCGGTTACAGCAAAAAGTGATATTTTATTCCTTTTTGAATGAACTCGTTATTTGATATCGCGCGCCAAAATATACAATCAGCCCGTGCTCTTAAATAACAACAATATAAATTCCTAACCTTATTTACTGTTAACAATTTGGCTCGGTGATTCTTTGAATTTACAGTAAATTAAGTTTACAGTAAATAAGGTTAGGAATTTATATTGGTTGTTATTTAAGAGCACGGATAATCCAAGAAGAAGGCGCTTCCAATGAAAGAGGTTATGATTTGTTGAATAGTTGAGCAAATAGTGACATGTTATTACTTTTTGAATGAACTCATTATTTGATAGCGAGCGCCATTGTTGTCAACTTCCTCGCAACAATGAATCGCAACAATGCAAAGGAACAACCGTTTTCCATTGTTGATTGCGCCGGACAGAAAACAGAAATAAAAGATTTTATACAATACAAGATTCGAATAGCTTTTCATATAAAAGCATATTTTTAAATGGCATTTTAAGCATTAAGGCTATTCTAGGTTTGGTCTAACATTCACAAATATCTCTCAAAATGTTAGAAAAGCAAATTCCCCAAACACCTTACTCGAACTTTCTAATACAGTTTGTGCCGTTATTTTCTTTTAATCGTAAAATCAATATAAATGGGAAAGTCACCATACTTTTACTCAGCCTGCAAAGCTACTGTTTCATAAGAACATTCCTCTGTTTAAATGGTTGTACACGAATCACATTAAAACTGTTCTCAGAATTGATTCTCCATTGCTATATGCTAAAGGTTCACTAATCGAAGGATAGCGTATACCCAATGCATATATTTATTCAATCATTAATTTTTGTCTTGATCAGGATAAACATTTCTGATTTTGGAATGATTCTAGCAACAAAACCAAAACCATAAACAATAAATAAATCTTCGATAATTGAAAAAAAAAAACGAAAGACAAAGTAACCGAATGAGGATTCGAACAAGTTGTCACAAGCATTGTCCGTTTTATAACAACGTTAAGCCGTTTAACCATAGAACACGTTTTCTGGGCGTTATTGCTTTTCTGATATTAAAAATTCTTTTTGATCCATTTTTTCGGGATAAAGCACCCATGAAGCAGAATAGGAAGTCTTTCTATATTACCAAAAGCTTTCCTAGAGAATTCCCAATCAACTGGGCAACGTCGATCTGGTATCTTCTCCTCGTCAGTTGATCTTAGATCTAAAACCAAACAATATTTAATATAATTTTTATACTATTTTTTTTATAATACAAGTTGTATCGCAGTCAAATCTTTCAGAATCGATTTTTCACGCAATTTTACCTTTCTTTAACTACTTTTCCTTTTTTCCTTTTTTCTTCCAAGTTAGCACATAAAACGAAAGAAAC
>JAFIDM010010028.1:13085636-13098212 GCA_023159025.1 Thereuonema tuberculata | reverse complement strand
TGCATATGCTGACGTGTGTTTCCCCACCCCTCTCCTTTTGAACGCCCGTGCGCCTTCGCCACTCGGGGTCTGGGGATCTTCGATATTTCAATCCAAAACTCAATAACCTTCACGATGGACTGCTGGCCAGGCGCACGATTGCAATGAGTATAAATAAAAGCCAACGGTGTCAGTGAATAGGACCACGTGACACCGCATCGTGATTGGGAGCGAATCTCACGCCAAATTGCGCATGCGTCCACACTTGATATTCCGATTGCATGCGGACAATAATGGTGGAGAATTGTGGTGGTAGGAAGGGACTTTTGTCTCACAATCCCACCAGGACACACAAAAATGTCTCTCTCTTTTTTTTTCCTTCTCTTCCTCCCGCGCCCTAGTTGAAGCAGAACGCTAGCTTAATCGTTAGGAACTACCTTCACGTGACTCTAGGTCAAGTTAAAGAGAGCACGGGCTCATCAAAAATGCAAAGGTCAAATGTAGGAGTTAAGGATTTACGAGCGTTGCTTACAAGTTTAAGTGTACTTGAAGAAGTGCTCCAAGCACTCGTTGCTTGTCGTTGTTCACTTTTTTTTCCTTACAAAAGAATTTGAACTTTATTATGATTTTGTTTAAAGGCGACCTGCCTAATAAAAACACAGACAATAAAACACAAGCTCTGTTGGTTTTCATATCTGATATCACGATGAAAATTGGACTATTAATAACTATTTTAACGGCGCATTTGTGTTTATATCTTTAAAGGTAGGCAATGAAACATGGAATTGAAAAAAATAGAACAAAAGAACATCTGACATTCAGGGACAACTTCTGAATACTAAGATATATTTTTGTAATATCCAGAAATTGAAGTTGTCTGAAAATATGGTTAGTACGATATAAAAAGTTTAGAAATATATATGAGCTTATGACTTAAGAACTACGAACATAACCCTAAATGTGAGTAAAAAATCAAAAATTAAAACTGAAATATAACTTAAAATCTGGACAATCTTCTCCTTTCCTTTCCAATCAAAAAAATAGCTTCAGTCTCCAGGAACAAGCATAGTTCCTAATACTTAAAAATATCCTTACATATGAGATCAGTGCTCTGAATATTTCTATCGACTTGCTTTGTAAAAGTAAGGACCAAACTTCGGTATAATCTAAAACCAAAAAGTGGGATTACATTAGTCATTATACGCGCAGTATAAAACTGTGTATATTATTTGAATCAGAATAAATTCATAATTATTTGTGTCCTTTCCAAAATGGAATTGAAGCAATTTAATTTAGAAAAGCTTTTGCCGATTTCTTTAGATCATTGTGATGTGGTCAGATATGTCATTGATGTAGGCTTTCTTCTGTTAGATCTAAAAATGGTGTGGAGAAATAATGAGGAATTAAATTATAGATAATGGAGACATTGAGATGTTGTTTATTTTCATCAGGTATTACAGAAAAAGAAAAAAAAATTAAACACATTAAAAAGTGAGACCAATGTTCATAAGTGACATCTCAAGACAGTCGGTTTCACGCTAATACGGCGATCATCAGTTGAGAGTAGTCACTATGAACACAGCAGGTCTCATAATGGAGGTATATTGAGGTAAAGTGGAAAAGAAAAAGAAAATTCGTCTGCTAGCCTCTGGCCGCCTCAATGAATTTCTTTGTTCTTAGGGACTACTCTCATCTGATGAAATGTAAGGGATTAAGGAAAGTAGGCTTCAAGTTTTTCAGAAATTTTTTTCTTTCATTTTTATCTTTTACTGTATATCTTGAAAACGACAATTTTACATCTTCCAGTCATGTTGACTCAAATATTAATATATTCATATATTATGAAATTGATTGACCTTAAATAAATAAATAAATTCCGAATATCGAACAATTAAATGTTTTACTTGGGATAAAAAAAAAAAAAAGATGTGAATTGTTCATTAAAAGTAAAAAAAAAAAAAAAAAAAAAAAAAAAAAAAGATGGCTATAAAAAATGTAGAAGAAGGGAACGAAAATAAGAAAAACTGAATAAAATTAAGAATCCTGGGAAAAAATTAAGAAAGATCCGTATCTAGCAATCACACAAAGAGAGAATGCAAAGAATATGATACTGTCTGCTATTTTTTTCTTTGTTGTTGATTTTTCTTTAGATTTAGACAACAAATCAATGAAGATCCACGTTTGCTACCTAAATGAATTTAAGCTATTTTTTTTTCTTAGATTTACAGACGGTATCTTAAATCTTTGGTTAAAGATTCCAAAGTTTACAAAAGAACGGATAAACTTGTTTAAAATTTCATTGTGAATTTCTTCTTTTTTATTTCGTAATAGACCATACCTTTCTTAAAGATGAGAAATCTGGGACAACTATTTCGCCTTTTCAAAGACTTGTTTCATGAGGAGAATATTAAATGCTAAAAAACTGGTGTTCAGTGATATCTCAAAACTTAAGATGCGAGAAAATGATAAAATATAATATAATAATATAATATATTAATACGGTGAGTGAGCTTGAAGAAAAAGGCGTAACAACCGTCCTTGGATTTTTATCTTCACGGACTCGAAGGATTATCTTTTTTTTTTCCAAATGATTCCGGTTATTTTTGTTGTTTTTTAATTTTAATAAATTTGCAGTTTCAGTCCTAAGAGATACCTATACTATAGGATCTGTTGTTATAATCTGATCTGTTGATATAAGTTATCATTTTTAAGGTTTTACACATAATATTCATATTAAAATAATTTTTTATATAATTATACACATTTTGTTATTTAATAAATATAACAGTATTACTAAATAACAGTATTAATGTAAATATAACAGTATATAATCTTACTAGCAGTATAAATATTATTTCTTCTTCTTTCCTGGACAACGGTCAACTTTCGACCACGAGCTAGCCCTATCCGACAACTCAGGGTGAGGCTAGGAAATTGAAGAGGGCGGAGGACGAGATTCACATCTCTGCCAGAAATAACCCTGAAATTGTAAGTCCCAGGGAGAAACGGACAAAACACAGAAGAAGAAAAAAACAGCCATGCCCACGCCGGGATTCGAACCCAGGTTCCAACGTATCGACCACACGGCAGACAGCCGTGTAGACCGCTCTGCCATGGCGGGGGGCATAAATATTATTTATTATATAATAGTTAACATTTCTTGATTAATTTTGTAATTATTTGAAATTATCAGTTCCAAAATATAATAATGTATAACATTTTGATAATTTAATACGCTTAGTTCATTAAATAATCGAATAATAGCATGTTTAGTCTTACCAAATTAATAACAATTCTAAATTTTTTTACTGTTTACACTTAAACCATTACAATCCAAAAAGGAAATTTTTCTTTGTTTTTTGTTTTTTTGAACATGACAACAGGCAGTGTTAAATAAACAATTAAATACTATCTTTTTTAGTTGTTCTAAATTAATAACAGTTCTAAATATCTTTAAACTACTCTAATCCAAAAAATAAAATTACCCCTTTTTTTTCCTTTTTGAATATTACAATAAGCTAAGTTAATTAAAAAAATTAAATAATATCATTTTTTGTCCTACGAAATTAATAACAATTCTAAAAAACTTTTTTAATGCTTATAATTATTAAACTATTACAATCCAAACAAAATTATTATTTTTTTTTTGTCTGAACATTACAATAAGCTATATTAATTAAACAATTAAATAATATCATTTTTAATCTTTACTAAAATAACAACAATTCTAAATAATAACAATTCCAAAAATTTTCTTATCGATTATAATTAAACTATTAATCAAAAAAACATTTTTTTGTGTAGATTTAATATAAGATAGGGGTTTCTAAATGTTCCAGTTTATTTTTCCATATATTATTTTTTGTAATATTTCATTTTTTAATATACTTATTTTATTAAATTCCTTTTGTTTTAATCTATCTTCTATTTGTATTAAAATTTTTAATAGTATTCTATTCTGGTTTCTAAGACCAAAGTTATTCTTTGGATTTTCATAATAGAGAATCTGTATTACTTTATTTCTTGAATAATTTTCTAAGTTATTATTTCTAAACTGTTCTCTTATTTTGTAAAAAGTTCTTATTATTAAAAAATACATTTTTTCCCCTTGGCATTAGAATTTTGTATTTTATTCTTATATTTATTTTCATGTACAATAATCTTTTATTATATAGTTTATTTTATTTAATATTCTATTTACATTATTTCTGTATTGTTTAGATGTACCCAGCAACATAATCCATAATTTATTAATGAATCAATAAATGATTTATATATTAAATCCTATAGAAAAGATATTTTGTGTACGTTTAAACTTATAATTAGATTAGATTAATTGAAAGTGGGTGGCATGATTGCTGAGCACGTCGACCTGAAAGATCTTTTGTACCATCTCACGAAAGAAGGACAGACGGAGAGAAAGACTGAGAAAGGATGGTGTGAGAAATGCAGGGGAAACGGGAGAACCCCGGGAAAAACCTGCCCAGCGCGGATCGCCAACATCAACGAAACCCACATGAGAACCGAACCCGGGACTCAGAGGTGAGAGACTAGTGTCTTAGCGACATTGCCAACCGCGTACCAAACATATAATTAATGAATTAAGTTTATTTAACATATATAAATAATGAGTTTTTCTAAGTGAATTGATCGTTAATGAATAAACCTAGATATCTATTTGTATTAATCATTTCCGTATTTTGAAAATTGCATCTTTGGAAGTTCGTGTTATTGTTCATTAGACAATTATGATTATGATATTTTATGAATGGATTTGTATGTAAAAATTTATTTTTTGTTCTTATTATCATTAATTTTGTTTTTTGACTGTTTATTTTCATTTTATTATTAGGTGTCCATACGATTAATTTATTAAAGTCTTTTTGTATGTTTTTTTTTTTTTCTGAAGTTTTACAGTTTTCATTTACATTTATTAAAATGATATCATCAGCGTAAGCATAAATTTTCGAATTTTTGGTTGGGATTTTTTCGAGGGGAGGTCCCGTTCTCGAGAGCGAGACCCGGGATACTAACTTCTGAGTCTGTCATCGGTGGAGTTTGGCTGGCTGATGAGTCCTAAAAAGGACGAAACGGTCCGTCCCAGTCTCTTCCAGGTGACAGCTCAGGGTGCGAATCCTTTCTTGTAGCGTTGTGCCTTCGTTTGTTTACTCATTTCGATAAATTTTCGATGTTGTTATTCTGTGTACATATTGTGTATAAATATATTATAAATAAAAGTATTGATTATTCATTCCTTTTTTTTTTCTTTAATTTTGCAATCAAATTCATCTGAAGTTATGTACATCAGAATATACATCAGATTTTAACATAAAGTGTAAAATTCTAAACATTCTCAGCTCAGGTGGTCAACTATCCTTAAAAAAAAAAAAAAAAACTTCTTCGAACTTCTCCTCAAATCTCGGCAATCAGTCATCAAACCAAAAAAAAAACTAAAAAAAGGAGATTCCTTAATTTCGACAATTCAGGGAGCCTCTGCTCAATATATTTATTTATTTATTTATTTATTTATTTATTTAGTTAAAGCATCTTACTATAGGCATGCGTAAGCCCTTGGGGTCGAAGGAGGTTAGATTTCCTGTAGTTTCCTGACCAGCGGGACTAAGTTGAGGTCACCCGCTTTTAACTCTCGGGAAAGACCCGGTACGCATTTTTACAGAGGGCTGGGCGGACCCTAGGTCCTGTCTAGAGGAGAATTCAGGGTATAAAAATCCCTGATCTCCGCTGAAGTCGGGGGACTGAACACGGCTCTTCCAGGCTTACCACTTCGCCTCACGGCACCCACTTATTTATTTATTTACTTTTCTTTTGCAACACTATATAAAATGATTGCAAATATCTATATAATATGATTTAAAATGATTTAGTTTGATTTGAGACCATCATTATAAGTCTCCGTAGCTTTGGTAGGTTGGAAAACTAAGAAAAAAACTTAATGCCTATACATCGCAGTGGTGCCTCAAAGGAAAAAATACACAATGAAAAACTCACCAATGAAAAAATCAGTGAGAAAATCCATGTGCCAGCGAGAGCGGCCTCAATGAATTTTTTTAAAGCCTAAGACTTCAAACTGCACATTTGAAAGGTTAAAAAAATAACAATGGCTGTTCCAGGATGTCACTTGTGAATAATTTGGTCTCATCCGTTGTTAACTTAATGCCTACTTTCTTTATTATGTTATTCCATAAAGCTTTTTTTTTTTTTTCATTTTTTTTATTATTATAAACTCGTCAACATAACAAAACAGAAAAGCCTATTTAATATCTGCTGAATATAAACTTTATTTTATTTATTTATTTATTTTTTTTTTTATTTACAGAAAAAAATAATTAAATTCGTATTTCGGATTAATTAATTGCAATCATGTCAAACAATGGATTAGCTGAAAGGATTAATATTCCTTATGTAAGGCAACTATAGAAATCTACTGTTTCAAATCAAACGCATTTCTTGGGGAATTTTTATCGCAGCGTTTTGACTCTAATTTCTCGCCAAGGACCTGTTTGGAAAAGAGTTATTAAAACTAGATCGTCTGAAGTTCTTAAATATGTAGAGTAAATTTCGAGAAAATGCATTCAGAGGTTAATATTTATTTGAGGAACACACCGATTGAGTGAGTGATTTTTGTAGGTAATCAGCTAAAAATACAAACCTTTTTTAGTGTACGTTATTGAAATTTTGATACAATTTCCTTTAGTTCATGAAATGTTTATTAGCTTAAACTACAAATATAAATAAAGAAGAGGGGTTATTTGTAAACAGGGAGAAAGTTAAATCGAGTCACGTCCTGTATTCGTTTCCGAGGCAAAATGTAAACATAGGCGAGCAATTCCCAACATGAAGAGGGCGATTCGCTATATGACACAGAATGACTGTTTGCAGTGACCACTCGACGGTCTCCATAGCAACGCAATTGGGGCCACAGTGCAGCCATAGAAAACACCGACACCCTCTTGCACTTGACCCGCGCCTTCACCCCTCCTCGGGCTGAATGGTTTTGCCAAAAAGAAAACATTTCTGAATATCAATGCGGCTGACTGCTTTCCTTGCGTAATTGGGTTACAGGTCGAGGGGGTGGGCGAGCAACAAAACTAAAATATCGGGTGAACCGTGCCGAACTTTAGGATATTTCGTTAACACTGCTCGGAACAAAAGTTACTCGACTCCCACCTTCCGGACTGAGACTTTTACTTACTTTAGCTTTTATTTGTAATAAAATTTGATTAACATTCTACAGTTGATTTCCACTTCCCACAATGGAACTCTATTACGTATCCGTTTTATTAGTGTATTATATCTTAACGATGTCGGCATATTAAAGTAAGGAACTATCATTTCATAGGATTTTGTCTTTGACATTCATATTTGTTTAGTAAATTTACATATTTAACAAAAAACCCTGTAGAATGATTATTTACAATTTATTTTTGAATAAACAGAAAATAGACTTAAGGGATATTTTCTTTAAATCATCCTTTTTTTTAATTATGACAAACAAACGACATTGTTATTTTTTAAATTTATATAAATTTATATTTTTAAATTTATAATATCTGTTGAGAAACTATCCATTTTCTAAAAAATAAGTGAAATTCGCATATTTATTTAAATTGGTTAGATTCGATAGATTTTCATATTAAAGCTCGCGCAGGTATTAAGAGGATTAAAAAGTGGATTAATATACATTGTTAAAGTCTTTGATGTAATTCCAATGTTTCTGTTTTAAAGCTTTTTTTAATGGAAATTTTTGTCACGTTACGCTCTTTTTTTCTACAAGAATTCACATTAGAAAACTTACAAGTTAAAGGTTAGATCGCCTTTTACCTTTAAATAGGTCTGCTAAGTTTCAAGAAGATCGACATAGCAGTTCAAAAGTTATTAGGGTGAATATACACAAATACAGAATGACTCATTTGACGAACCTTTGGCATTGGCCAAAAATGTTTGAGAGATGAAGGAGACAATTCTTTTTAGATCTTTAATCGGCAGGAAGCAGTAATTATTTTCGCACTGCCTTAAATATGCGTTTTAACTGTCATTGTACAGCAGTGGCTCCCAATCATTTCTGACTAGTGAACCCGATCTACACTTACCCATTCAAAGAAAACAGAAACGCCCTTCAATTAAAAAAAGAAGACCCTAATTTCCCTTTGGTAGTCTCTAAGGTCTGAACTGCGATGTGTCTGCTTCATCTACATCCTGGTGAAGTACGAACTACAAGGAAATAAATATTCGTAAGTAATAGAGAAGCCATTGACTTATAGCAGCAGCTTTTATATGCGTGAATAATTTGATATATTTAAAAAAAGCCTACACAGACACAATGAAAATAAGACTATTGACATATTAAAATAACAAGACAACACGACGGGTTTCTCTCATTAATAACGAGTATCATCAGTTGCGACACTAAATAAAAATATAGAAATAATCGACTGAACATTCGAAGTCTTACTACCATACTTACAACAACTTTCATCTGTTTGTACGTCCATCACACTAAAACGGCTGAACGAATTTCATAAAATTTATTTATTTTACTTGTAACGTAAAACGTAAAATAACTTTTTTGGTCTATCACTAACCATTCCGAATCCCTTGCTAAAGTGTTTGGATTGGTTTTTCTTTAAAATTTGGCACGAGGCATATTTACGGTTTTAATATATAAGCACTTAACATGTATATATCCCCTCTTGGAGACCAATTCTCAAAACTGAATTGAATTGGCCTCATCTTTCTCATTTCATTTGAATTCTCATTTGATAAGCACGAAACTTATAATGTCCTCGGATGCTTAAATTAAAATTCTTTATTCAATGGCAATTTGAAAACATAAATTTAAAATTATTCTTAAAAGAAAATAAGAAACGCACATAACTAAATAAAAACAAAAACAAACAACAAACAAACAAAAATTCACTGAGCTAATTTGGTTTTAACGGTGCTGGGAATCGGAGACGGCACCGTTTCGAGTTTTTTTTTCCTAGTTATTTGCGTTTCTTGTTTTCTTTTAAGTAATAATAACTTGTCACGCACGTTAAATTTGATTTGATACTAACTTTTTAAATGAATTAATCCTTAATCAGCTAAGCTTAATGCTAGCGTGGATTGATTGTTCTCCCCTTTTATTCTTGATTTGTTTTTTGATGTTTTTAAAAATGAGGGGTCATTTTCTTGTTCGTTTGTCCGTTTTGTGTATTGTCCTTTTTCACTGAGCTGGGTATGCTGGGCAGGACCGGACTGATTAGTGTAGCAACTCGAAACGGTGCCGTCTCCGGTTCCCAGCACATAAACCAAAATTAGCATAGTGAATTTTTGTTTGTTTTTTTGTTGTTGTTTTTTTTCCTAGTTTCTTATATTCTTTTAAGTAATAATAACTTGTTACGCACGTTAAATTTGATTTGATAATAAATTGAAAATAGCAATTATTTTTTAGTTTGTTCTATATATAGTGAAGATCTCTAAATTTTTAAATGTTAAAATATTTTCATGTTTCATAATTAAGTTTGCTTAAGAAAGATTATAATTTAAAATAATTACAATTATTTTTATCACTTTATCTCTTTTGATTATTTCGTGATTTCTTTGCTTTTAAAAAATACTATTATAATCTAAGAAATTTGGGCTACGGTCATCGTAAGTAACAAAACTGTTGTGAATTTTTGGTGTTTAATTTCTCAGGGAGGAACCACTGTTTTGACGACTATTGATTTGTAGATATTAGTTAGACATTTGACGTTTCTGAAAGGTCGTCTGCTTACGAAACGAATATTCTGCAAAATGATAACAAGAAAATGGAATGTCTTATCTGTCATTCAATGAAAGAAACGGAGAAGAAAGGAAGAAAGAGAAAGGAAGCTTGACCATCTGCTCGATACTGTCAATGAGTTTCGGGTATAAAACAACGTTCACACAAAGTCCCTTGGGTAACATAGACGGCGCAAGCCATTCAGCTTCACCAGCGAGGGGTGAAGGTTACCTTTCTTCACTTCCCGTTTCTTTCTGTCTTTCATCATCTCGTCTTCCTTATTTTCGTTCCTCTCTTTTACGAAATATATTTCGCTTTTTCACGATATTGTGTCGTAAAATTGAGAATAAAATTTCCGAAACAAGCCATCATCAACCTCTAATGCGGCCATTTAAAGAAAAAGAAAAATATATAATGTAATGTTCGTGAGAGAATTCATGGTTAAACATAATTTGTTCCTCTAATAAATATAAACTATTTCAACATATTAAGATCTACTGTATTAAGATTGAGGATTAGGGAAATAAAAACCAAAAATGATGTCATCCGTAAAGAATGTGCGAGAATCAATAGTTCAAAAATGGAAACCAATAATGTTTAAATGGACTACTTGAAGTAGATCCTAAGCTACAACGGAGGTGAAATGGCAAATGATTATAATTTCGTAAGATGTAATATATAAAATGTAAGCAGGATGCCTAATTTTTATTTGGGAAAAAAGTGTTTTGAATATATAATAATAATATTGCAGTAATTATATTATTATTAATGAGTTGTAAGAATAGTTTATTGTAACGTAACATAAAATAGCCACATACATTTTTCTTATTTGTTATCTGTAAGTGCATCACCCCAAAACGGATGGACAGATTTCAATCAAATTTGGTACCAACGTATTTATAGTCCAACTGTAGGCATATTTATTTTGTCTCTACCTCTCCCATCCTTCCCTGAAACCCGGAATCCCTCGTTTAAAATGGATTTCTTTAAGTTATCCAACTTTAAAATGTGAGTACGATTATTTTATTCTCCGCTGCCTCCTGCAGTCCTGGATATGGACCCTCAACACTGCATACTCTATTCCCAGTAAACTATGGAAAGCTGATGATATAATATATCATCATATAATATAATTATATTAACAAATACTTTACGTAAAAAAAAAGATTATTTTTTGTTGTTGATTGGTTGGTTTGTTCTTTATACATTCAGTTCTTATAAAAGCTAGAGATTTTAAACATCCATGATAAGTTTTATGTCTATGAGAAACCCTTACTTCTGTCCTTAAAACATATTTCTAAGTAAATACTTTTTTAAAATTATTTAAGTTTGATTATTTAAATAATAAATTTGAAAGTTTTATGAAAATAATAAGTTTACATAAAGAATATCTTCTGCTAAATTAATTATTATAATTATCAAAATTATTCTTTTTGATTTTTAAAATAAAATTCACCTAAGCTTTTATTAATTAAATGAAGCACTTTTTTTTAGCAGAAATTTATCTTTTTTTATTGGATGGGTCAGAGGTAAAAATCAAGCTTCACTTCTTGTATTATAATAGTTTTTATATAAATATTTTTTACTTTTTTATTTAATTTAATTTCTTATATCTAGTCCTTTAAACATTAAGTTTGTAGATTTGTAGGAACGAATTTAAAATAAAAAAATTAAATGCAGTTTTTGATTACAAAAATTAATAAATTAAATGCAGTTTTTGATCATAAAAATTAATATATACTTTGATAGGTTCAATTGCAATGAATTAAATGTTAGATGCGTTTTATTATTTTTGTGAAACAAAAGAGAGAAAATTTGACTTATGTTGCTTTTAATAGAACTTATGAAAATTAAAAGGATAAAAATCATTTTAGAAATTTTTTAACTGATTTTCGTTTTTATCCTTGTTAATTTTTTCTCATGTTTTACATAATGTAAAAGCCAAAAAAAAATAGACACTTCCAAAAAAAAAAAAAAAAAAAGCACCGCTTTAAGCGGCTTTCCCTCAAATCAGGCAATTGTCGTTTTTAACAAAATGCGGGTGAATACAACGGGACAAATAAAGAGGAGGGGAAGAAGAAATAAAAGAACAGAATAAAAAAAGAAGAGAAAAAAAAGTGCAGAGCAAAAGCAAAATGAGGCGCAAACAGAGAATTGACTAGAGGTGAGAGTGTAGTCCGTTGCAGTTTAGGGATATGTAGTCTATGATTAATGTATGTAGCATGTTAACATATCATTGAAGGTATTATTAGATTTGATAGCTTCAAACATGTCTCTCCTCTTTCGGACCATCTGTTCATTTTTAAAAATAAATTAGTTGGCACAGGACTTCCTCTGGAAGTGACCACGGCACTGCCATGGGGAACTGGCAGGTCCTTTTTACCTGTCCTTCATTCATTCATTGCAACAACCATTGCCTACTCCCATCCTAATATCTTTTTTTTTTATTTACTTTCATCGCGTGAAAATAAAATGTAGTCACGTATTATTAAGCAACGCTATATCGAAATCAGTTTACAACAGTAATTTATTATCCTTAAACCTTGTTTTTTTTTTTTTTTCATCATTGAGATTCGTTGGGATAAGCAATAAAAATTACAACATTAATAATAAAACGACACGGAATATTGAAATTAGGATTAACTATTGTTTTTTTTTTTGGGGGGGGGGAAATTAAAGTTTTGGTTTTCGGAAGCAATATTTTAATAGTAAAATAAGGTCATCAACTAATTAAAACTCTATTTGTCATTTTATCTATTTAAATCTATTTCGATATCGATTTATGAATACCGTACATTTCTAGATAATTTCAAAGTAATCTTAAAATTAGG
>JAFIDM010010028.1:13074027-13085536 GCA_023159025.1 Thereuonema tuberculata | reverse complement strand
AATCTTAAAATTAGGAATGAATTTTTAAAATAAACGAACTTAAATAAATTAGAAGAACACATTTAAAAGATTTACTTGGACTTTTTAATTTTCAATACCAAATTTTTAATACTCAATTTTCCAATACCCTTTATTAACGTCTTAATTATTACCAAAATTAATAGGATATTTCTTTATTAACTTTAAATTTCAGATCGATATTTATGTATCCTAGGAATTTGAAAATTTAATGAGAAAATTTGCGAAATGTTGTTTTTTTAATCTTATTGATATGGTAAGTATATCTTTTCATTTTTTTATTATTCTTATTACTATTGCTAGCCTAAAACCTGCACAAAAACTGGATGAATGCTAATCTAGTTTTACATTGGATTATTAGCATTTTTTTGTGTATGTAGTTTTATCAAAACTAAAATCAATCTTATATTGTTTTTTTACTTGAATGAAATAGCTTAGACATAGTGTAAAGTTGTCGAAAGATATTACAGTATTTTTGAAAAGTATATTTTACTTCGATCAGATCTTTGATGCAGTTTCCTATAAACATTTTATTCATTAAGATGACAGAATATCAAGTTTCTCTATAAACAGGCGACACATGTTTTAAATTTACGTTTTACCAGCAAAGGTTTTGAAGTTAATAATGTGACATTGTTATTCGGTATTTCGACATTCCGATCATTATTAAATAATAACGATTGACATTTTTACGGTAATGTTACGGTAATTTTACGGTAACACATTTCTTTTTTAATTCGAGAATACTTTATTTTTAGAAGTAAATTCCTATTAATAAATTAAGCAAACATTGAGAGATTCTCTTATTCTTTCACACGTGATTTATTAGAGAATCATTTTAAGTACCACAAAAATTCGGGCTTAGACTAATAGTCAAGGACTGGTTGAAATGTTTGAATTCAGTTCGAATCCCGGAGAGGATATGAATGCTTGTCTTTCTTCTTAATTCTCTCTTTCCCCCACAGTATGCATTGTCTTCTTCTGTGACTAAGTGAAGAATGGTTTATTAGGCAAAATAGTCTACAATTTCCCTCCTTTGTGAAGGTGACTTGTTAAGAACCTTTTACAATAAATAAATTTTAGTGGTTATAAAAGTTTTATATACATATTTTAATGGAAAAAATAACAAATTAGAACAAAGAAAAGCAATCTGTGATATACTTCTAAGTAGTCATCATTTAAAAAAATGAGTTTTCAAATGGTGCAGCTTTTAGTCCACTTTATGATCACTCACGGTACTTCTCTTTATGCAAGATTCAGGCAATAAAATTGAATTGCATCACGCAATAATACAGACGGACTGAGAGACTGTGACTCCCCTTTAATAAATCCTCAAAGTTATCACTTGTTTTTTCGAAATAAAGATAAACAAAAATATCAATTGGTCTTATCTTTGTGGTATGTATCAGAACGGCATTCTTCTGTTTACTTTAGATGAAGTGGGGTGAAAGTTCCAATGCACCGCCGCTATATAAGGATCTTTTTTTCCGCAGGTTGAGTTTGACGCTTGTGTTTCATTTTTATCCACTAGGGGGCCGGGTACATTCCATCTCTCACGGCCGGAGGTCAGAAAGAAACATATTTCCCCTGGGAGTCTTACTTGAATTCGACGCAAAAGAAGAAGAAGAGAATTATGAGACCAGTTTTGCTCTTCTATCTGCCTCCGTGCTATTGGGAAACGATTAGGCCTAAACTCAAACGTGAAAACGGAAAGTCGACTGCTGCCTGCTAAAGAGAATTTGCAGACTTCGATTTTCACCATTTTACTTAGGCCCTCCACCGAACCGTTTGGCTTTCGCAAAAAATCGATTGATATTTTTCATTTCGTTCATTTATCGTATCGGTAAACGAAAAACAATGACAAGGGAAGATGGGGTGAAGCTTAGAAAAAGCAAAAAAGAACCTCTTTTTTTTTGGCCCACAGCGAGCTTCACCTAAAGGAAGATCCATTTCTGCCTTCTTTTACTCCAATAAAAAAAGAATGAATATAAATTAGTTTTCTAGGCAGAGTGTCGAAAGTTTGGGCAGTGAGCCCCCCCCCCCCCCCCAAACATCCCACCCTTTTTTTTTCTACGCCATCCTCTTGCTGCAATTTTTTTCTTTTTTGATACGTTTGTTCCTGCTTGTTCCTTCGAATCTTCACAGTGGTTCCACGTGAGTGCGTGGGGAAGTTTTTTTTTTTCCTTCTTAAGTAATGCGATCGGGCAAATCAATAGTGGCCTCTTCCTATGCAAATGGCGGCAGGCCCGGGTGCAGAAGAAAAGACAGAAGAATTCGAACCGATGTTATGCACTTCGATTGAAACACGTGACAAGAATCCTCGGACGACCAGCCTTCAAGCAAACTGTTGATGCCGGCAATAAAATGTTACAGCAATTCCGAACAGAAAAAGCTTTCTCCAAACGGGGAAAAGAAAAAGGTTTAAACTTTAATTTTCGTATTCATACCACTATAAAATACAGTAAAAGAAAGCTAAAGGAAGCCTGGCAAGGTAAATCACCCCACTGAAGAAAGTGATGGTTGACTGGTTGATAGGTATTTTTTTTTTCTGGAGCAATACGATAACTACGCTGCGCCAGGACACCAATAATAATAAAAGGTAAAGGAATACAAACTACACAATTAAATTATAATCAGCCAATAATTTAAAAAAAAGGAATAAAATAGAAAAAAAATACCTATTTCCTATGAATCTTGCTCTTTATTTAAAAAAAAAAAATACATGAAAAGTCTTTATTTTTTTTTTTTAAATTATAATATTTCTTGAATATGAACGGAACAGTTGGAAAAAATTAAAATACATACAGTCAGTAGAACTGGTGTTTTTACGTGTACTGAATATCATTAGGAACATTACTAGAGCCGTACACCTGATTATTTAAAAAAAAATTATATACATATTAAAATATACAATTACTACAACCGTTTCGCAGGCGAGAGCCAGCCTTTTCAAGGCTACTACTTGAAAAGGCTGGCTCTCGCCAGCGAAGCGATCGTAATAATTGTATATTTTAATGTGTATATAATTTTTTTTTAAATAATCGGATATACGGCTCTAGTAATGTTACTAATATACATTTAGAAATATAGAAAAATATTAATGACAATAAAAAAAGGAAATTAAAAAAAAAAGCAACAATAAAAAAGAAAAAAAAAAGAATGGTTCACAGCAAAACAAAAACAAAACATACTATGTAAGTAATACTATGTTCAAAATTCTATATTCTATATTCTAAAATATCGTTAAATGTAATGAAGAAAATGTTCTCACAATATTACTTTAATCAGACAAGTGGAAATGTATTTACATCAACTTAACAAGAAGTTTTCAGGAACTTAAAGTTTACTTTCCTTAAAAACACGATTTCGTAAAATTCCTTTCTTTGTTATTTGTTTTGATTTTTTTTTTAAGTTTTTAAAGTTTTAAACCGAAAGAATTGGTAATTAATTCTTTTCAGAAAATGGAAAAATGTTTCTATTCATAAGAAATAAACAGTTTTTATTAAACGGTATAACACGCACCCTAAATTTAAGAAGAAATGAGGTAGGAAAAAGTATGGAACCTCCATGTCTAAACTAAAAACAAGAAATACACGATGAATAAAATATAGAAATTCATGTGCCAGTCTCCACTAGCCTCAATGAATTGTCTATGCGCATTAATTAATCAAAAAAGCGCCTAAACATGCATAAACATTGCTATTAAATAGTAGGCTAAAAGTAGAAATAAAGATCTAGATCAGGAAAACTGAAACAGAAAATATTGCATTTAGTTTTGGTTTAACTAGGCCATCCCCTGTCTTCCCCTGGTAAGTATGAGATAATCCAAGAAAAATCGATTCCAAGCGGTTATGGCAAAAAGTGATATTTTGTTCCTTTTTGAATGAACTCATTATTTGATAGCGCGCGAACAAATAGAATAAAGTAGGATTGGATATTGGGGGACCAGCAGTTGGTTAGCGTTCCTGACTACGAGGACGAAGGTTCTCGGTTCGAATTCCTTGCAAGGCGAATTAAAAAAAAAAGAAAATTTTATAATCTAACTTCTCAGCAAGGTAAACTAATAATTAACAATTGCGCCGGACAGACAGACAGATAGACAGAGAAATAAAAGATTTTAGTAATATAGATTGAAAAAAAAAAACACAATCAGTTCTCGTTAACCGCAGCTATTACATTTTTAGAAAATCCCGCGGTAATGGAAACCGCAGTTACTGAAACATTGATTCTATGCGAAAGATGATGATATGTTTTTCCGGACCCTCCGCATTATACACTTTCGGTACCGGATGCTACCGAATTTCCAGAGCGAAGCGAGTGAAGCACACGAATCGTATCCATTATGCCCATCACAATGAGTTTACGCTTAGGAGGATTTGCTGCAATACTTTCAATAGCACTTCACTTCATTAATTTGAGAACGTTAAATTTTGTTGTTGTATGTATCTTGTTTAGCAATTAATCGTTTAGAAGCTAAGCGGTTTCTAGCGGGGATTAATTGATAAGCCTTTTTCTTCTTGATTTAGGTTTTGAATTTTTTTTTAATATGAAGAGCCGTTATTGTGCTTAATTGTGTTTTCTTTTTATGTCTTCTGAGTTCACTGAGCTGCGGATACTGGGCGGAATCAACCGAT
Source organism: Thereuonema tuberculata (assembly GCA_023159025.1). NCBI lineage: Eukaryota > Metazoa > Arthropoda > Chilopoda > Scutigeromorpha > Scutigeridae > Thereuonema > Thereuonema tuberculata. Next base: position 13,080,884 of record JAFIDM010010028.1, on the reverse strand, counting down.
GATGGTCTTGAAATCAGAAACAGCCTCTCTTGTATTCTCATATCACAATGTCAAAAATAGCTCAGTGAATCTGTAGTTCTGTGCGTTTATGGTTTATATTCTGATGTTATTGTTCATGGCGCATATTAAATTTTGTTATTAAAACATTTTAGACTCAATTGTTACAAAATCGAATAAAAAACATATAATTAAAATTCTATTATGAAATATGTAATTTACTATGGTAAAATTAGTATTGTATAATACTACATCTGCAGATATCAAATAGTTTGCTTATCCTCTAATTTGTTATAAAATGAAAACCTTATCATTTAATATCTCCAGCTAATCTACTTCTCTCAAGAACGAAGTAGCAACTGAGATTAGTAGCGTTAGTATTGTAAAATCAGACACTGACAACTCTAAAAAAAAAAGACTTACATTACATTTTTTTATTTTTTTATTTTAACTCATTTTTTTGCTGATCCGTATTAAGGAGTGTTACAGACGTTAGATCAAGAATATATAATAAGAAAAACTAGGGTCTAAAATTGCACATACATTATTTAAACAGAAAAATTAAAAATTAGAAATCAAATTTCAATGTTTCGGCCACCACAAAGTGATCATTCTCAAGGAAATAGATACACAAGGAAGCAGAAAATTAAAAAAAAAAAAAAAGAATCCCAGATTACAACTCGCTTTAACTTTAATCAATTTTGAGATTTCATGTCACGGGCTGTATTTTACGAGATATCTATATTTCACAATATATACAGTAGGCCTACTTGTTTTCTGTAATTAGATAAACTATTTCCCAAGAACAATTCTAGAAAGAACAGGAAAATTGTCGCTGGCTTTTCGAATACACTTTTCAAAAGAAATGAAGTAATAAGTTTACTTTTTCTATTGCATCTTTTATCTACTTACACAGCCGAAATTCATGAAACAGATCCCACCAATGCTAGTTAAAATATTTTCATTCGAAATTTCATCAAAATCAAATTTTTCAGCAATAAAGTCGCTTTTATCAGGCAATTTTCAACCATCACTTGACTACAGCTTCATCAAATTTGTATTCAAGAATTTTCAAAATCCAAATTTATCCCGAAATGTTTCTTTCTTTACAATATCCACATTGACGGACAGACATTATCTTTTCTGTATAACTTCATTTCTTGCAGAGAACATCTAACCTTCCATTTTTTAATAAAAATCATTCGAAAATATGTACTGTACTTCAAATTGACTATGTCTTAAAGAATCTTTGCTACTGTTCGCAGCTACATCCAGCATATAATTATAAATAAAGATAATGAGGAAGAAAACTATGAAAATAAATTCTATGACCATCAACCCCCCCCCCTTTTTTTTTTCTTAATCTTTAAAAACAACCAAATTGGCATTTATTCAAACGACTTCCATAATGACTTCGAGTAGAGATTGCATTTGCACTATGCAAATACATTTAATTAATTTCTATCCTTTTGTAAATTTTAATAGTATTTTTAGTATCTTAAATGTCATGTATCAACAATCATTCACTTGTTATTTTCAGGGATGTTTCATATTAATTAATTAGATTCTTAATTGCAATTTTCCTTGTTTTTTTGGCGGTATCTTGAAGAGATATATATCTTAGAAAATTCTTATTGTTTCACGACGATCGCCAAAAAATTTACTTGTACTCTTGTATCATAAAAAGGAGAATAGCAGTTCACTGTTTACATTGAAATCTTACTTATTTTCTTATCAACTCGAAAGTCTTTATTGTATGAGGGCGAGTCATAAATAAACCTTAATTATTTTTTATTGACAAAAAATATATACACACACAACAAAAACACTTCATCACTTTTTAATATAGTCCCCATTACGTTCAATGCAGATACACCAGCACTTTAGCAGAATCTGGATTTCGGGAGAAAAGAAATCTTTTGGTTGACTGTCAAGCCGAGTTTGCACCGCCTCTTTCATCTCATTATGAGTGCGAAACTTCGTGCGAAACTTAGTGCCTCCTTGAGGGGTCCAAACACAACGTAATTACCCGGTGCAAGGTCTGGTGAATATGGAGGATGTGGAAGACACTCGAAATGCATATCTGTTAGTTGTTTCTACCATCGCACGAGCGGATGCCGCTGAGCATTATTCTGCTGCAACAGCCCACCAGAACGGAGCAAACCGCGACATTTTGACTTATTGTGGGTTTCGAATGGCTCTGAAGAAGATCACAATACGATTCACTGTTCACAGTAATTTCCTTGGTCACGTAATGTTCCAGGATTGGATCTTTACTATCCCAGAAGAGTTTCGGCATCACTTTGACAGCCGACGGAATTGTGCAGAATGTTTTTGATTTCGGCGATGATGAATGTCGCCACTCCATGCTTGCTCACTTAGTCTCTGGCTAGTAATATTCGTCCCCGATGACGATTCATCGTAAAAAGTCATCCCCAACAACTTCATAACGTCGCAATAGCGTTTTACAAGCATCCACACGAAGTTCTTTGATTTCGGGGCAAGTTGTCTTGGCACCCACCTAGAGGAGACTTTGCTGTACTTTAGCATATCGTGAATGATGTGGTATGCCAAGCCATGAACACTATTTCAGCCATCTCGTTGATTGTTATCAGCCGGTTTCCCCATATCAATCGTTCCACTGCAGCGTTATTGGGCAGTGTGACGCCGCGCCGGCCAGAGCGAGCTGTATCAGTCGTACTTGACACCCCACTTTTAAACTTCCTGTGCCGTTCGTAAACTTGCTGAAGCGATAAACAACTATTCCCATACTGTCTTTGCATCCTGTGATGAATGTCTGCCAGTTTTTCACCCTTACTGCCCAAAAACCAGATAACTGCACGCAGTTCCTCTTTGGAGCATCTTCTAACTGCGCGGCCATCTTGGCTTTGATTTGCTGACGTCACAGTCGGCGCATAGACCAAAGTATATGCGTCCCCAGATTCCTCAAATAGCAAGACATAACATATCTGTATGAGAATCCTCTACTATGAAATTTTAAATTTTTGTGGCCATATTAATGTTATTTTTTGACTCACCCTCGTATGAAGTAAGAAGTTTAAGGACAAAGTCGGTCTAGATATATATTTATGTCTCATTACAGATATTCACATATAATCAGAGGCTAGACACATATAATCAGCAAACATCTCATAGACCGTAGATGGATTAATCTATACCATCGCATGGCATACTGCTGTAGCTAATGCAAGCAGAAGTATTTCGTATTATCCATTTCTACCATCTCTCGTCAATAGCACATTAAATCTTCATCCTTTTTTTCTAATCAAATACTGAAAGTGCCTCCAAACTAACGTTGGGATAGTTTTGAAGGCGAGGGTCAATCACTTGACTGAAAATGGTTTTGTAATAGCAAATAAAGTGTACTTGGTCAGCTACAGTGTATATTAATGCTATTGCTGAGGTTATATATCTGACAAGGAGTGAAATTATTAAATTTATAACTTTTCAATCTGCTTATGCTATTAATTCATATTCTAAAAAGAAATAATTACACATAGAGGCGATTTCAGTCATTCATGACGTGTGAATTAGGGACAAAAGCACAGTAATCGAATAATTGAGTAATTTAGAAATACAAGTTGAATTTTATATTTATAAAGCATTATTTATTTACAAAGCATTATTTTAATACACAAACGAAATAAAAATATTTAATTTATACTGAACTACTGAATTATTTTATTTCATGTTCACCTAAATTTCAAAAATAAATTTTTGAATTTAGAATTCCCGTCATGTGTACTTAAGTGAATAAAAAAATTGTCTCTCATATTTTTTTAGTTTTGAATACAAACATTTAATCAACTATCAGATAGACAGATATCTTTTTTAATAATTGCTTTCTATTACCAATCTCTCTCTGCTTTTAAAATTAATGAATCCAAATAAATGGACTACAATAGAAATGATTTAATACATTACGTGATAACAAAACACTGACACAAAAATTTCGCTCCTAATTAAAATAACCTGTCAGACAATAAATATGAAGACATTACGATTTTTTTTTTTTTCGCGAAATAAATCACAGGTCACGCACTGTACAGAAAAGAGCTAATTTATAATTGTAGGCAAGTAATCAGCGTAATGGGTATTCTTAATATCTGACATTGTCGTATGGATTGTGTGGTCTAGGACCACCTAAAACCAGATACGAAAAAAAGGCCATTCTAAAAAATAAAATAAAAAGGAAAATGAAATTAAGAGGTACTGAATTTTTGAAGGTAGCAGCCATGAAGGGACCATCTTTTGTTTTAGGACAAATTTTAGCTCCCCCTTTTTCTAATCCCAACCCCTACCTTGTCACAAAGGGTCATATTTCGGTTACCCTTTCTTCATTAGAGGCCGTCCCTGTTTCGCTAACCCACTCCGCCTTTTCATAATCAAATACACATTAGGAAGTTGTTCTTGCATAGAGAATCACAAAAAAGAAGTCAGAGGAAAATGTAATATTATTTACATTCTCTAAAACTTTATTCGTCTTCTTTAACAATTACATTCTAGAACAAATTCAAAAACTTAATCAAATCAAATTAGGAATCACCACACGATATCAAAATGTGTAATTATTTTGCAGCAAAATTTGATCTGGAATAACAACTAATTTTACTCATTTATTTCTGTACAGAGGACCTAAATCTATATTACTAAAACCTTTTATTTCTCTGTCTGTCCGGTGCAATTGTTAATTATTAGTTTCCCTTGCTGAGAAAGTCAGATTATAAAATTTTCTTTTTTTTTCCGCCTTGCATGGGATTCGAACTGCGGACCTTCGTCCTCGCAGTCAGGAACGCTAACCATTTGACTACTGCTAGTCTCCCAATATCCAAGCTTACTTTTATTCTATTTGTTCGCGCGCTATCAAATACTGAGTTCATTCAAAGAGGAATAAAATATCACTTTATCCAATAACCGCTTGGGATCGATTCTTCTTGGATTATCTCATAATTACCAGGGGGAGACAGGGGGATGGCCTGGTTCTTCTAAAAATTAATAGTAGTAATAATTTATCTTTTCTGGAGTGATATCTTCAGCTGTTGTGGCTTAATTAGTAACGTTTTTATTCTGCTAAAACTGAAATACTAATGATTTTTGATTGGATGACCTGAAAACGGCATTCTAGCTACACTTATAAGGTACTTCTTGTAAATTGCAATTAATGTTACCAAAATCGTTGAGAATTACGTTTCTTCAAATGCATTAACGATTAAGGTATCGACGATAAATGATAGCTTCCTATAACTGACGACTTGAGAGTAAAGGACAGCCGAATTATTGAGGTTTGTACAAAACAAAACTCTAAGGAGGAACATCAACGTTCCTCCTTAGCCAAATCTATTACAATAGGTAAACTCCCATCTCCCCTTCAGCTAAATGAAAAATAAACATTAAAATTTCTTACCTTTTCTTGATTTGAAATATTTTTTTGCGGCTTTACAGACTTCCGACAGCGATGACTACACTGCGCCAAGAACTTTCAAATCTACATAAACAAGAAAGCAAAGACAGAACACTTTTTTTAAAGTTATATTTTAAAAATACAGATATACTTACAATCCTACACAATAAAGCTGAGCATAAATGACAAGAAAAGGAAAAATAGTGAATCAGATAAAAAAAATATAAAATAACACAGTCTATTTTTTTAAGATCTTATTTATTAAAATTTCTTAAAGTAAGGAAAACGACACATTTTTATTTACCATTACATTCAAATTTTATTATGTACTGAATGCAAACAGTATAAATATTCCACTTTCTGAAATTAAATGAAAGAAATCCCATTATTTACTTAAGTCGGATTGTCTAAATAGGATTAATTTTAATCCCATCAAACTAAGCGCAATGGATTTAGGATTTAATATTCATTGTTTAAGACATTGAGGTATTAACAGAAATAGGATAGAAATTAAGGATTAAATTCCATTTATATTGGCGGAAATTGTGAAAAGGATTCAGATCGGAATTTCATCCTGGTGAGATGTTAAAATACTGTATAGTTAACATGAAAAATTACAATTGTTTTAAAAAAGTAGCATAAAATCTGTTTCTGTTAATATGTATAATATAGAATAAGATATTATTTTCATAAGATAATAGGATTAATAAAAATTATTTAATATTATATACAACATTTTTCTTAGCAATGTTTTTACTGCATTTTCAAGTGAAATACAAGCGTGTAAGATAATAGGGTTAATAAAAATCATTTAATATTATATACAACATGTTTCGCAGCAATGTTTTTACTGCATTTCAAGTGAAATACACACTTGACAGCAAAGCCTGTCGGACGACAGGCATAAAAAAAAAATCCGAAAAATCATTTTATTATCAACTATCAAATATAAAGTAAATGTAATCTAAATACTGCGCTAACTTGTGAACGAAGCTTCTACGGCAAAAATGGTTTTGAGTTTCGAAATCAGCGTAAACAACTGAGTAAGTATGCCAAATTTCATTAAAATGGATGCAGTGGTAATAAAATTATTTGGTTTTGAGCGTATGTTTTGTTAGGATTTCAGTTGTCGAGGGCAGTTCCCAAGAATACATTTTTGTGTGGAATGACACAATGAACTAATATTTTCATTGAGAACCGTTGGACCTATCTTAATAGCTTAATTATTCGAGTTACAGACAGCTTATTGTGCTTTAATTCTCTGACAATTTGTAGATTTTTTAATTATCTTTCTTCAAGTAATTTAAAAATAATGCATTGTTCCATTACAATATTAAATAATGTAGATGTCATATTGTTTCCTACTAATGACTGTAGCAACCAAACTCACCTTTGTATAATCTAAATACTGCGCTAACTTGTGAACGAAGCTTCCACG
>JAFIDM010010028.1:13055107-13073927 GCA_023159025.1 Thereuonema tuberculata | reverse complement strand
ATGGACAGACAGACGAACTTAGCCAATTATATAAGTTGATGTTTCGCAGCAACGTTTTTACTGCATTTTCAAGTGAAATACACACTTATATTTCACTTGAAAATACAGTAAAATCGTTGTTGCGAATCATGTTGTGTATAATGTTAAATAATTTTCCTATTATCTTATGAAGTTCTATATCTAATATCAATGGGTTTCTTTACATTATTACGTTATGTTTAATAATCACATATTTTTTTGTTTGTGCTTAGGTTAATGACCTATAATGGTTTGTGTTTAAGTTAATGTTAAATAACTATATTGAATTTATCGTATGTATACTCATGTAGGATAGCTATTGGAAGAAAGAGTTTTTATTTGTTAACACGTTTATTAGCTCGATTTCTTCGATGTCTGTTTGTTCGGTACAAATTTTGCAATTGATTTTAAATCAACTTCCTGATGAGCTAGCGACTTTAAACATAGCTCAGAAATGGATGACAATGCAATATTAACTGCTTTCTTGTCTGTCTGTACGTTCGGGAACCCTAATTCTTTGGATAACAGGTCGGTGCCGAACGCCTCGTCTGCTGTCAATGTTTCTGCAAATGGCCGCATGGTCGCATGGCACTGAGTTGCCGTGCATTGCAAGGCAGCATTTTTGCATTGCAAGGCAGCGGCTTTTTTTTTCTTTTAACATTAACACGTTTTTTAACGTGTTTAAAATTTAAATTCGTGTTAAATGTTTAAAATCGATTGAAAAATTTCATACACGCAAGTCTAAAAAGCAGAAAATAATAATTGAAAAAAATATTTTTCTTTATATTAAAAGTATAAAATAATTAGTATAAAAAGTATAAAATATTTAGTATAAAAAGTATAATGAAAAACGTGGGGCGCAAGATAATATACACTCCATCCATACCATCTCAATTATCTATTGCATGCGCCCCATGTTTTTCGTTATACTTTTTATTTTAATTATTTTATACTTTTTAGTCCGTCTTAAAAACGTGGTATATTAAAAAAAAAATTTTTTTCAATAATTATTTTATAAGTAAATATTGCTGAATGTAGTTTGTAGATGTGTGAAAAATAGATGATCTTATCATTCGACTAATAGAAACTAACCCAATAGTGTCTGGGGTTTTTTATCTATAAATCTTAGAAATAATATCTGTACTTTTAGTCTCATTATATTTAGAATGGTTACTCCAGGCGATAATTGTAAGTATTTTTGGAAATAATGATAATAAAACGAGCTTGATTTTCATTTTAATAAAACTATAATTGCAAGCCTCTGCTAACACCGTGAATTTCGTCATAAGTTTGTAAGAAATTCAAGTGCCTTTGGACAGACTGAAGGCCATTACATTGTTAGAGGCTAATAAATAACACTGACGTATGCTTTCTTTCCATTAGGTATCGCAATAATGAACTGCGATAATCAAAACTCGTTATTATGATGATCTACCACAAATAAATCATACGTCAATGTTATTATGTAGACACATAACAATACGTTCGCAGAAATCTGAGACGGCCTGACTAGAATAGGCCATAGATCAGCAAAATTTGGGAGAAATTAAAATTTTTAGAGTTATAGCACCGCTATTTCTATCAGAAACAATAATAAAAAATAACCATTATAAATTTAAAAACAACCAAAAGCACTCGCCAACATCAACTAAACCAAAAATAAAATCACGGAAGTTGGATATCGACAGCCGTAAAATCATCCATCACATTGCCAATGGCTGTTTTAAATACTGTAGTACAAATCAATCAGCTTAAAGGAAATATTTTTAAAATTAAGTTGATTTCAGACTTACTGATGAACGAAAACATTTCTTCAAATTGTACTCTGAAGTTTGTAGGACTGTTTCTCTGCTTACGTAGCTGATAAGAGGGTATTAATGAATTTGTTAGCTAAGAACCATAGGCAAGTAAAAATTTTCGAGAGAAATTAACGAAGATATGAAAAATTGTCTCTCTCTGAATTTTGACATCAATTGTTGATGTTTTTTCCGCTTCAGAAGAACTTGTCATATCTCAGTCGTAATTACGTCTTAATTTTTTTTAACCAATTACTTTATTAATATTTTTCCCATTGTTGTTTCAATTCATAACAAGTTTTAATTTTGCTAATGGTATTTTCATGTAATCATTCGTTATATGGATTTTTTCCAAATTTTTTCTAAGTTTTTAATTAACATGAATGTTTACTTTTTTAAAAAAAAATCACTATAAATTACTTAAATTCCCAAACTGAAAATTACCGTAACTGTAACGTGCTTTTTTACAAAATATGCAACGTAATATTAAAAATACTTCATATTACATCCTCTTCTACTATACAATACAAAAACATTTCACAATATTTCGGCCATATCGACTTACCAGCCTTCTTCAGGTTTAATGGCAAGCCTTATTTGCATGACCGAATTTTACAACAAGAAATTTAACAATAAATAAACGTGACAATTAACATCGAAATGAGATATTGTCTTTCAACAACTGAATTGATATATCAAAGTTTCAATAATTTACTGCCACTCCCTTGTATTTATTTAGGCATTTTAATGCAAGACACTATTATAAACGTGAATTTTCATCCTTAATTTTTAATTGAATCTTTGTCATCGGGCCTGGATTGTTACCTGAGATGCATTTGTGTATTATATAGTAGAAGAGGATGTAATGAAGTGTTTTAAATATTATATGAAATATATGGTTTGTGTATTATTATGCACTGTGATCATTTACAAACAACGAAATCAAATTGTCAATATATCATGAAAAACTACTACTTATAAATCATGAAATGTAATCATTGCAAACCACAATGTAACTGTCCGTATATATCATGAAATACAATGATTTATAAACCATGCAAGTTGATCATTTACAAACAACGAAATGTAATTATTTATTTATCACCAAATACAACCGTTTACAAATCATACAATGTAATCATTACAAGTTGTGAATGTAATTCTCTGTATATCTTGAAATACAACCGTTTGTAGACCATGAAATGTAATTATTTACAAACCATGAAACAAGCCACGAATGCAATTGTTTACAAACCATGAATGGTTAATCGTGTACAATAATTATCTTGTATGAACAATGATATTATGAGAGGGAAGAAAGAAAAATTTGCACGAAATACAATGTAGTTTTCAATGATCTTTATACACAATAAACAATACAATTTATTGTATTATACACAATATACCCGCGGAATATTGCTTATAGGTTATTATTAATGAATTGTAACTGAATTGTTTATTCAAATCTTGTTCAATTTACGAAGTTGTAATTTAGCTTGAAGAAGCAGAACGATAACATTTCTGCGAATATCGCTTTTGGAGTTGATGGGAGGAATAAATAGAGAGTTTGTCGTGATGTAATTATCACTCTCATGAATCATCATGGATACCATTGAATGAAAGCAGGAACCATGCAACCGATGTCGATGATTTTTTACAAACCAAATTATTTATATTTTAGAAATAAGCAAAAATAATTAAAATATTTAGGTTAATTATTTATGCTCCGACGAATTATTTTTATTCACAAAAACAAACAAATAAACAAATAAACAAACAAAAAAATCCTGGAATAATTCAGTAGCTAAAGTATTCCATTTTTATTTTACTTTTATTATTTTGTTTTGCTAAATATCATTATATTTGCAGCTATTACGAAACATTTAAGAAATTCTGCATATTATTTAAATTTATAATTATAATGCATATAAAATACAAAGCAGAGGTTTTAGAAAAATTGGAAATTATATTTTTCAAAATGAAAGTTGTGATAAGATAAGGATTAGGTTGCGTGGATATTGATTCTTGATTATTTAAATATTTATTCAAGAATGAAAATTAATTACAGGCACAGATTAATTACTTAACTGTTATCTTTTAATAAATCATAGTTTTCAGAAGATAGAATCGATTATTAATTTCCATTTTCTTCTATTATTTCATCCATCTTTCTTTCACCACTTTCGTATAATCATTAATCCCGTAAGATGATAGATAGTTCTTTAATCTGCAGAAAGAAAATAAAATATTTATTGCATTTAAATAATGTGAAAAAAAAACTCGAAAAATAATGTCTTGATCCATCTTGGATTCCCGGTATCACAATTTCAAAGAACAGATCAGTGAACTCTCTGTATTGTGCGTTTTAATTTTTCTTTCTTGAGTTATTGTAGTACGTTAATTTTTATGCATTGTATATTGCTTGTTTAACAATTAATCCCTTACACGCTAAGCGGATGCTAGCGGGGAATAATTGATTGGCCTTTTTTATTCTTTATTTAGGTTTTGATGTTTTTTTTTTTTAATTGGAAGGCCGTTTTGATGTTTACTTTGTTCTATTTATATGTTTCTCAAGTTCATTGAGATGTAAGATACTGGGCGGATCCAACTGACGATGGTCAGGAAACCAGAAATGGTCCATCTTGGATTCCCGGTATCGCAATTTCAAAAAATAGACAAGTGAACTCTCTCAGTCTTGTGCGTTTTAATTTTTCTTTCTTACATAATCAGTCTTATTAGACGTAACTCCTTTGCTATCAAATAAAATAAACCCTCAATATCCTAGGAAACTGAAAGCTTACAAATTAAATTCAGATTCTTCATTTTTATTGTTTTTGATCTTATTCATTAGTTATTTAAAGGTTTAGTTCTAATTAAACCTTTAGAGTAAATAGAGAACTGCAAATTCTTCCAAAATATTCATCTTAAGCAAATTTCGAAACAAAAATCGTTGTTTTTTAAGTTTCAAACTTTATCTTTTACAAATTTCCTCTTTCAAAGTTTTATGTGATTATTTACATCTGACTAGGTTTTAGTGTTTGTACCCAGACTTTAAAAAGCAAGTTTAAATTTCGACAAAGTTCTAGGACTAAATTAATTCAAAGAATAATTACACTGAGTTAAAATAATTAGCAAGAAATTTCATATTTAAGAATTTAGCAGTTATTACGTATTTATATTGGCTTCAACATATGCTTCTAAGAGACACTTGACTCAAAGATACAATAATCCCTTCCAAAAATGTACTCAGGAAAATTAAATTAATTTTTAAGATAACAACTAATCTGTGAAGATGCGATTAGATTAGATTTTTTAGGTTTTTCTTTAAATATGAATCAAATAGATTTTTTTTTTAATCCTGTTGGGTGGGAGGGCAAATATCTACATTACAATATCTACAATAGCAATATTGCTCCAAATTGCATGAAGTTATGCTGGGCGAACACGTACCAATCTGCGGCAATATTGGTGGACAATATTGGTCCTTTTGATTGGTACCAACCGTTTCCAGCAATAAAAAGGAACAATATTGCCCAATATTGCCCATTGGCGATTGTCGGAAAAAAAGTACCAATTTCAGTTGGCGAGAAATATTGCTGGTGAGCGAGCGAATCACATGAACGGATGAAATCACGTGACAATGGTGACGTCAAAGGAAGGCGGGACTTTGAAAATCGGAAAATCACTCACTCACGCCGGCCATTTTGTTTGAGAACCAAGGCTTAAAATCAGCAAAATGGGTCGGCCCAAAACAGATAATTCAAACAACAACATTTTGTCAATTGATAATGAAAGAATCTTAATTGATTTCGACAGAGGGACGGCATTTAATACTATAGCAATTCTGTACGGAAACACGCTCTCTCTAGCTCTCCCTAGTGAGCAACGCCGTAACCAGGCCAATACTCGTTAAAGGAAAACCTGTGTGTTCGCGGTAAATACCAACCGCCAATATCAATAATGACCAATGTTGTCCACCAATATTGCCGCATATTGGTACGTGTTCGCCCAGCATTACGTAAGTACGAAGAAAGTCTTGTGTAGTTGCATTCATACATTTTTTTAAAAAGGTCCATTAAAAGTTTTGGAGTCATTAATCTCGTCAGCTAGAGTTATCCTGTGTACAACAGATGAGAGACGAGGGATTAAGCAATGGGCAAATGAAAAATAAATGCTATGCAACCTAAAAAATAAATAAATAAATAAATAAATAAATAAATAAATAAATAAATTAAATTTAATACGAAGATATTAAAATAAGACCTCTAGCGTTTAGATGTTTAACAAACAAAGATCTAAAAGATCTAAAAGGAAAATGGAAGAGTGCCGAAATAGAATTTTTCATTTCTATTTTAATTTCCCCCTTTCTTTCTTTTACGATAAATGTTTTCATCTAAATTTATTATAAGATCTTTATCCTGTAAGTTTTTCTAAAGTTTAATAGTAATTTGATTGTTTTTCACAAAATTTAAATCGAAAAAAAAAATTAAATTTTAAGTTAATTGTAATTTTAGGTTAAATTCTTATTTAATCTAGAAAAAAGAAAGTTTCTAATCCAAAAATCTGACACTAAAAAAAAAAAAAAAAAAAAAAAAAAATATAAAGAAGAAACTCCATAAAATCTTCAGAGATTATCTCTTTTCAGGTACAAGTGGAAAAAATGAGATGGAAATTAAATAAAGACTTGAAGTCTCTTTTCTATTCTTTTTTTTTTCCATTCATTTTAATCTGACTTCGCGAACAACGCTTTCATTTCGCCTGGGCTGAAGTGAAATTCTGAATGCCTTCATTGAAGTGACGTCGTCTCAGGTGAAAGCTGACCGTCTCGCTAGATGGCAGTGTCGGATGCTCGGCAGCGCCAGAGATAAGAACGACGACGTCGGGGAGAATTTTTGAATAACATATAGCCCAGCCCTGCCTTCAGCGACACCTTTTAAAGAGCAGAGGACTTTTAAAGGTAGGTGTCAATCCACGATGAAGAAACGAAAGACCAATGGATTCGATCCACTCGCAGACACCACCGTTAAACCTGACGCCCACAAAAAGTAAGATAAAAAATTGGAACGAAGCCGTATCGAATAAAAATTCTCAATAAAAAAAAATATTGAAATAACGTTAATAACATAATCTCTATTTCTTTAACTTTGTAAAATTATTTTTAGAGGGCTTAAACTAATGAAAACTTATAAACATGTAAACAGAAGCAACTTTTAGCAGGAAAGTAAAATTTAAATATATTTTTATTTATTGTTAAAATTTTTAGTCCTGTTATAATTTTTCTTAGCCTACTTGCCATGGAAAGTCAGGCTCATCAAATCATTCAGTCTGTGCATGTGTCCGTTTATTCCACTCTTTCCTTTCTTTTCCTATAATTTACGAATCTTCTGGAAACTTGACATGTATATTTATGGAATAGAAGCGATATTTCATATCTTTTCTATGTGAATCTTGTCATAAATTAACACTAGAAGGCTACAAAAATTCCCATAGAAAACCATGGGAACGATGTCACAAAAATAAGTATTAATGCAAATACCCATAAAATAAAGAAACCCTTCAAAACTTTCCATGAAACCTAAGGATGAAAAGGCTAGATTCATAGTAGAATCATGTATCATCAACAGTTTTGTATGTTTACAAAAACAAAGAAATGAAAATAAATGAGTCTAGTATAAAATTTAGCGTGTGAAACGATTCAAGTTAAAATAAAAACCAACACACAAATTATAAGATTAAAAAACATTTAACATATTAAAATTCTACATAATTTGTATTATTATGATTGTAAAGAAAGATTATTGTAATGCTACTGAATTATTAATGTCGAGTTAATGTTGTATATAAATTATTAATAATGAAGATTTGATGTTGTATGTAAATTCTTCTTAATTGCTCATTTGAAATCTAAGGGATCCTGTGATGTTGTTAGGGGGTAGGAAAGATTTTAGCTTTTCCAACTTAGAACCTGACGAAGATCGGGGTTTAGCCAATCGAAATATTGTAATAAAGTTCTGAGAAGAAAGATATATTAACTTATCTTTCACACCAATTAAATATAAAATGTATTTAATGCAATATTGCGAATTTTCGGAAGGATTTTGCGTCTTTCCTTTTTCAAGCCATAATCGTAAACAAAATAGGAATACGAGAATATTAAATTACTGTTCGGTTTTGTTCACGAGAGCCTTCAACACTGTGCGCATGCGTCAGGTCTCCTTCGATTTCTTCAAAATAGGGGTGAGGAGAAACAAAGATGGGATGTTTACTTTTTATAGTGTTAGTTTACTAGTAGCTGCGTTCTATTTGCGCTTTTCAGGAAAGAATTATGGAAAGAATCAATATTATTGCAGAAATGCTCCTCCTTTATTTTTTCTTAAAAGCGAAAATGTCCAAAAGAATTTCTTAGGAAAGTGCCCATCTCAGCGTAACACCCCTCTGCGTAGTAAAATCGTCCGGCAGTGGTATCTCTCGCTTTCAGAAACGCACAGTAACAATATGTAACATACAAACAAATCGAGCTTTGCCTTCCTTACAAAATCATCCATTTAACTTTGTCAATTGTAACTATTTCATCTTTTTATTCTTTAACTATATTTCATCCAGAGAATTTCTGCACTTCCCCAGGCTCCTTTTTTGTTTCGTTTTGAAATTTAATAATACATATATATTTAATGATATATAGATATCTGCATGCGACTTTTGTTTCAAAACAATTTCATACATTCTACAGACATTTTAACATGTCTACTTTGTTTAAAACAATTTGTAATAATTTCACTTTTAAACAATTTATAATAATTTCACTTTAAAACAAACTTTAGCAATCTATTGGATACTTATTGCATGCAGATATTTATGTATCATTAAATATATATCCATCATTAAATTGCAAAACAAAAAAAAAAGAAGCCTGAGGAAGTTCAGAAATTTTCTGGACGAAATATAGTTAAAGAATAAAAAGATAAGATAGATTACAGTAAATGTATACAGATAGCTTGAAATGACGAACTGATAATATTGTCAATGTTAACAAATACAATTAAAACTTCAAACCTAATAATTAAATTAAAAAAAAAAAAACCTAATAACAAATTTTACAATTTTTGTTCGATTTTAAATTAAACAAATCCTTAGCTAGACGGACGAATTTTTCACCGACCTCAATGCATTCATTCATGTCAGAAATTTTTAGGCTCTTCAAATTAGTAACTGTATATGTAAATGCCCGTTTTTCTGTATGTGTCCCCAGTAACTTCAGAACTGCTGTATGGATCTTCTTGACACTTAGAATGCATATTTGACTACTAGGGATGATTCATCTTACATTTATTTTTTCAATTGTTTCCCAAATAAGTCCTTGTCGAAACAGCGCAAGAAGCTGATTTAAAATTTCCATACAAATCATTGGAATTTAAACAATGGATTTCTATCCTATTTCTTAATCGCTATTAATCTCTCATTGCCATAACAATGAGAGATTAATATTACTCTTTATTCATAAAATGAAAATTTATACTGAATTTAGAAATAAATATAGGATTTCGTTCTTGTCGTTATCAGAATTTAAAATTGAAAATAAAAAAAAATAAAAAAAAAAGAAGTTTTGAGAGATCACATTTTAAAGAAAGAAAACTTTTTAAGATTTTTTTTTTAACAAATTTATCATTAGGTTATATAAAATTGCAATGCAATTATTTTTTTAAAAAAAATCTTTATTTCTGACTAACCAAATAATCCCTTACAGATGATCTTTATTCATATCTCACGAATTTTTTTACCAATTGTTAAGCTACTTAACATAGTTTATTATAAATATTATCTAATATTAAATATATAAATATTATCTAATGTTTTTACTATGAATTAGAGAGAATACAACAGAACAATTTTAAGCCTGCCTTGTCAGCGATGAAGATAACTCAAAAACCATGTACAACAGGAAGCTGAAATTTTATAGATTTATAGATTTTAATAAAAGGAAGATTCCTATTCATTTAAGTATCGTATATTTTGGCAGATAAGACGACCTTGAGATAAGACGAGGTGTAAATTTTCGTCAAATTTTTATAGTTTAAGCATATGTCTGCCCTAAAAGACGACCCCCCAAACTATCAATTCAGTTTAAATCAGTGATCATCATTTTGATAATAATACTGTATAGCGTATGCAGAATCCCACGGTAGCAAAGCCCGGCTATTCCTTTCAAGTCGCTTTCCAGTAGGCACGCCGGCCAGTAAACGCTACTGCGAATGAGCAGAATGCGTCACAGATCAGGAATGGAAAGGAAAAAGGAACCTGTGAATCGTGTGAATAGTGACGTAGAAACACATAGAAGCACGTGCTTTTAAATACATTGATTTGAAGTGAATGTTTTGTTTTATTTTATAATAATTTTAATTTATATAAATTTCAATCTTATTTTTTTTTTTATCTATCGTATAAGACGACCCCGGATTTTGGGGGCCTTTTTTAATGATTCAACTATCGTCTTATCTGCCGAATTATACGGTATTTATCCGATCAATAAGGCAGCAGATACGGACGAAAAGACAGAGTTAAATAAATCTCCATGAAATATTCATCTTGGAAAACTTAAATTTTAATGTTAGAAAAATATTATTGAATGGAATTACCTGTTGATTTTATAAGAAATTGAATCCAAATGAACCTAAATTTCCTTAAACAGAGTTTACCATCATTATAACGGTACATTAACAAAGACTACATGTTAACGTTTAGACTACAAAGTTAAAAGATTACTATAAAATCAAATTATCGTTATTTTTGTTGACTATAGTGATAGTATTAGAAAGTTGATATGTCAATGTATGCTAATAAATTAGTTCGAGACCAATCCTGTATTAATGAAATTAAAGCTTCCTCGACTGATCCTCCTCCCCCACTACTTTCCACACAACTTTTTATTTTAATCTTTCATTACTATCAGTCTTTCCAATTGTAAGTTGTTGTTTTTTTCAATTATCTTTTAAATGTTCTTTACAGGTTTGGAAGCGCATCGACCTCTAAAAAATACAGGCTGTGCCAAAAATCACCGTGCATGAAAATTTGCCAAATAATTTTCTTTCTTTTGTGTCAAAAAGAAATAAAAATTACATCTTTTGGAAACAGTTTTTGGCATCACTTAAGTTGGCCACAATGGTATTTGCTTTTACTAACAAAACTCCTTTGGATATTTTTATAATTTTTGTTCTCCACGCTATTTAAAAGATGATACTAAAAAGAAAATAAAAAAAAACACAGCCTTTCTGAAAAAAATAATCATGCTAAAATTGAAATGAAAGAACGCATTTAGTTGACATACATAGAATTTCCAACAGATGACACTGACAACCCTTACATTTTTCAGCATTTTTAATTCGAAATTCACCCAAGAGCTAACAATCAAACTACATTTCATTCTTTATATAAAAGCATCTTTAATGTATCTTGTAAATAATTTACTCCTAGAAATCCTATTAATGTAATAACACTCCTTTAATTCCCACAATATTTCGTCCTTGTTTACGAATGACTTCTTCAGGTGGTGCCAGAGGACAAGAAACTATTATTCTTCCTCTACATTTCATAAGGATTACAAATAAGAACTGAAAATAAAAAATTGTTAACTTGTAGACGAAAATGTTTTATTTTTAGTTCTTATTTGTAATCCGAAATATAGAGAAGGAGAATAGTTTCTTGTCCTCTGGTACCACCTGAAGAAGTCCTTCGCAAAGATAGTCGAAATATTGTGAGAATTAAAGGAGTATTTATATTAATAGGATTTCTAGCGATAAATTGTTTTCAAAACTACATTTCATCTTACAATACGACTTTAACAATATTAAATATAGTTTATCCTCGATATCTCGAAGTCCAAGGAATGCTAAAAAAATTCGAGATAGCGAGTTTTCGAGATAACAAGGTCATCACCAAAACAAATATTCACGTAAAAACACAAGATACAAACACAAGATACGGAATAATATTCTAAAAATTAGAGTCTTGATCGATGAGCATAAGCATAGATATGTAATGACAGTTAACAATAAGTCTAAATACAGCAATGATAATATAGTTTTGTCCTGAAGGAGGAGTGAGACATGATACTATATAGATCCTTTTTTTGAGGGATGTCCTCACTCCGGAAGGAGAAACTAACGACGGAAGTTGTTAGTTCTGCGCTCACCTTGATGTGATTGATATTCATACATCTCCCGAAGAAGGCCCGAGGCACCGGGCCGAAATATCGAGGTATCTTCTCGCGCAGTGAGGAAATCCCTCAAAATGAGGATCTATACAGCAATGATAATTTTAATTTTTAAAAGTAGTCGAAATAATTACATTAAATTGAAAAGAATTAGTAAAATACAATGTACTTACATTGCTAGATTTTCTTAAAAAAATACCTCTATGTGCTTCAACACAACTGAACGGCGATTTTTTCGGAAAAATTTATTTTTTACTTCGAAAAATATTCCATGTAACAAAATTTGAGTGAAAACTCTTCGACATAAGAATTAAAATTAACATTAGATGAATATGTAATATCAAGGGGAAAAATAATTTTTCGACATATCAAGAGTTTACTGTATATGGAATACTTTGCAACAATTCGTGCAAAAGCTATCTTTCAATCCCTACTTTTGCGACAGTTGATTCGCCGACACGGTACTTTTGCGACATAATGCCTATAATCGCATGTAGTGCACTGTAATCGTGATACTTTGTAAATACCTGATATAAATGAAGTATTATAATTAAAAGAAGCAATTATAAACTAGTTGCGACCCGTGAAATATTCACGGAAGTAAAACAAATTCCACATTTTTGAAAAACACAAGATTGTAAAATATGTTCTAAGCTAATTTTTTTTAGAAGCCATGACTTCCACAACAGCTCAGATGTAATTTGAATATCGGCTTATTTGTTAAAATAATAGTATAATATTGTTAAAATAAAAAAAAAATAAAAAAATTGATTTACCACTTTCGTAGTAGCCAGCGCTGTGGTTTCTCATTATGAAACATAATGGCAACCTGCTGCCCTAAATGAATAGACTTGTCGAAATTGAGGCAATATTAACGGAATTAAAACAAATGCCACATTTTTGAAATACCCTGAAATTTTTGAAAACCATAAGATTGAAAAAGATGTTCTAAGCTCATTTTTTAAAAGCCATGACTTCTGCAACAGCCCACATATAATTTGAATGACTAAGCCAAATTTTGTTAAAATAAAAGAAAATAAAAAAAATGATTTTTACCAGTTTCAACAACAATAACAATAACGAATGTCCAACAGCCAATACCAATAATCCTGTCTGGACAACAGTGACTGCACGTGCATCGTCAATGTCTCCTAGTTGTTGATTTTTTGAGCGAGTGGCTCCAAAGCCGAAATTATGTAAACCGAGGTTTTACAAACTCTCTGAAAAATTTTGACGCCTGAACTTCATGCATTTCAGTGTAAACTTCATTTATGTGGGAAAGAAAATTTCAATATGCTGATAGTAATTATGTAATCGCGATCTGTCGCCGTGAAGTGAAGCGAATATTAGAGACGCCATCTTTAAACTTGGACATGACGTCATGCCTAATGTGTTCCAACGCTGCACTATGATTGGTTATTTCAAATTACAAATTTACAAAGATCATACAACTTTTGCCTATTAATAGGATGATATTTTATATAAAACTGATTGTAAATAAAGTACGACTATTACACTTCACTACATATGATGCGATTCGACGATTTGCGCTTTACGACAACGGTCTAGAATTTGACATCTCATAATATGTCTGTAACAAAAACCAACATTAAGTTAGATTCATGGAAATGGCGTATGCTAAAAAGAACGATATCGTTCACCTACAATTCCCATGCAGTATTAAACTGCGTGAAATTTGCGCATAAGACAGCTTTAAATATAGTTCAAAGAAATGTTATTCATTCAAGAAAAAGAGCTATTTTATTCACTTTTGTTTGTTCCTTACCTACTGGTAACATTTTCACGAAAATTAATAGAATCTTCCTTATAACATTCTATACTTTTAATCTTAAAAACTAAAATTTAAAATTTATAAGTTTACTCAAATAATACAAGTAATCCATTTAATTTCGACCAGGGTTAGGAATTTATGCGTAAAAAATTAATTTCTACACGTAGTGGCGTAGCAAAGGGGGGGGGGCGGTGCGCCCCGGGCCCCCGCCTGGTAGGGGCCCCACCAGCCAGCTTATTTCCTTTTTTTTGGTTGGTAATTAGGAAATCCCCCTTTTTTTTCTTGGTTGTTTTTTGCAGCCAGCCTAGGGGCTCCACCAGCCAGCTTAAGAGCCCCACCTAAGGAAAATTTCCTTTTTTTTTTTTTTTGGTTGTTAAATAGGAAATCCCCACTTTTTTTTTGTTTTTTTGTTTTGATTAGTAATGAAACTCCCGCCCCTGGCCCCCCAAGGCGTTGCTAAGCCACTGTCTACACGACGCATAAAATACGCGTAAAAATGCGTAATTTATGTCGTAAATGTAAAAAAGTCATAAATTCAAAACTTGCTGTAATACAAAAAAAATAAACAGTTTATTAATAAATGCTATGAATAATCAAGAAGTGTATGAACAATCACAGGTTCTTTCAATTGAAGAAAATGACAGTGAGAAGCAGGATGACCATATTTTTAAAACTCGCAATGAGGGACAACCGAACCTTCCGAACTATACAACCAAAAAAAAACAACCTTATACCTTATACAACCAAAAATAGAAAAAAACAAAAAAACAACAGCCTTCTTTTCAGCTGTAAAACCAAAATTCAAAATCGAATTGCGGGACAATTCATTCCGAAATCGGAACGCGGGACACGGGATTCTCAATCGGGATAATTGCAGCCATATCGAGACGGTTGGTCACCTTGTTGAAAAGTGTTAAACTTTTTGTAGTACAGTTATATCCTTCATTTGTTTGCTCATGGAAAATAATAAATTAAAATCAGTATCATAATATTATGTAGTATTAAAAAAAGTGTAATTCTACTTCAACTATAACAGACTTTTAATTTTTCTGGTTACTTTAGACAAAACTAATGGCACTGAAGTTGTTGATTTAGTGTTAGTGTTAGTCATGACGATTAACAGCTGCTAAATTAAAAGACACGTTAATGTTTTGAAAAAAAAAGTTATTGTAATTGATATTATATAATATGTATGTGTTCACCACTCACATTATTTTCATTTCTATGATTATAAATGAAACTATTTAAAATAAATGCTTGCCAATTGTATTAACATGGCATTTTATTACTTCCATAAAAGTAATTTATTACCTCACGTACAAATTCGTGTAAAAAATTAGTTTTTTAGCGACGTAAATTACATTTTACGTAAATTTGTACCATGTAATTTAAGCGCCCAACCCTGATAACAACACATTGCTATTCGGTTTCACAGGTCTAATATGAAAGGATTACCCAAACCGAAATGAACGTGGATATCGGAGATATTTAGACATATTGGCATTTAGTGAATTCCGCCACCTATCGGATTAATTTGTCACTTTTGGTTCAATCCAAAATATATCTTCAGTAATAAGTTATTTAAGTTCAAAGAAACCAATTCAGGTTTTTTTTGTTTGAGAATGTAACATTGCTATGAAGATATAATAATATCTTGTTTATAAAACAAAGAATGTCTTCCTAATTCAGGAATATTTTGTATAATAGTAAGACAGAGTCATTGATCTTACAAAACAACAGTCATTACTCTCGTACAATGTTGGATTCAAATGGAAAATGATAGAGTAAATGGGTTAAGAAACAATTGGAGAGATGAAATTTCAAAATTTTTAAATAGTATCGGTCTATCAGATGAATGGATGGAGGAAAATTTTAGGTTTGGAAATTGTTGTATTTCTTTAAATACATTTCTAAGAGTGGAAGATAACGAGTGGGAAGAATTGAGGCATAAAATTGTAGCTTCCAGTTATAATATTTGGTATAAAGATATTTATTCGAATAATATTATGAAATATTACTTAATTGGAACAGATAAATGGTGGGCAAAAAAGTTATATTTGAAATTAAGATGTGGAAATTTTAATAATGTAAATATGTATAACAAAAAAGGAGAAAATATTTGTAAATTTTGTAATATAGGAGACTTAACTTTGGAACATATTATTCTATATTGTGAAAGTTTTAAAATAGAAAGAGATAAATGGGTAAAAGTCAAAAAGGAACTTACAGAAAAAGAAAAAATGGTAAAGCTGTTATATGAAGGGAAATGCAATGTAAATTTATGTATGTTTATTAATAAAGTAATGGAGAAGTGGTCTGATATTTTAAAACATACAGAAGTATAAATAGTAATTATGTTTAAAATAAAAAAAAAGGGGCTCCTCACCCCCCTCTGTCAAGGCAGTAGCCCGCACAGGGGTTTAATTAATTAGAATATTTACTATATCTTTTCTTATGTTTAGTATTTTACAGTATTATTTTTGGGTAGATTTATATAATAAGGAAAAGGAGGAAGAGAAAATATTGATATTATTGTAAATATACTAAATATGTTTGTAATTATAAGAGAATAAATTCAATTCAATTTAATTTATTACTCTTGTAAAGAAAAATAAAATCTTAAAAAAAAAACACGTAATCTTAAATGTAATTTAAGTAATTTTGCAAGTAAATAAGAAGTTCTTGAAGAACGTAGAGTCTAATTTCCTTAAAATGTTACAAATGTCTTTTCTTTTTTTTTTAATTTTTTTTTTATTTTTTGTTTTTTTTAAACCTATTTTCCAAAAAACAAAACAACAAAAAGTGAGTAATTATCCAGTCAGTTTACTTGTAGTACGTATATTGTCTAATAACCTCTGGATGAATCTTAAAACTTGGAGTGCATATTCGAGGACTAGTAACCATACAATTTTTTATTTTAATTTTTTCCAAATGGGTCCATGGTGAGACATTAGCATGACAAAAAATTTTCCCATAGAAAAATACTGAAACTGTGCAATAGATAGAAATCTATTTCTGCTAATATTTCATTATCTTAAATAATGAGTATTAAATCCTTAATTCATTCCGTGTAGTTTGATACGATCAAAATTAATCCAATTTTAATATTTTAAGTAAATTTCGCAGATTTAAATTCATTATTTTCAAAAAATGGAAAATCTACACTATTTGTATTCAGTAGGTATTAGAATTGGATTGGCCAAAAAAGTTCTTTATTTTTTTTACGTTAAGTTGGCTCTACTAGCGCTTTAACGTCGTTCAACACCATTTTCTTAGATTGTATTGTGACAGCTGTCTTATCAGCGTGCATTTAAAATAAAAACAGACTAAAATTGGTGAATTTTGTGTCGTCAATTTAATATTGAAGATGGAAGACAATAAGCACGCAACACCGCATGTTTCTTTGATGACCAGGCAAAAACTGTTACAGCTTGGCTGGGAAGTTCTGATTCATCCGTCCTATTCACCAGACTTAGCACCTTCGAATTTCCATTGATTTCGGTCTTTGCAAAATTCTCTTAATGAAAAAAAATTCAATTCCCTTGAAGACACCATAGGCACCTGGAACATTTTTTTTGCTCAAGAGATAGACAGTTTCAGGAAAACGTATTTATGAAGTTGCCTGAAAGAGGGCAGAAGATAGTTGAAGAAGTTGTTCAATAAAATTATTGGTGACAATGAAAATGTGTCTTTTATTTTTACTTAAAAACCGAGCGAACATTTTTTGCCAACCGAATACTTGAATGTTTTTCGTTTTTGTCGTTTTGACTTAAAAAAATGGCAAAAAGAAAAGAATTAAAATAGAAACTCTTGCTTTCAATTTTATACCGAATTATCGAGGACACTCATTTTATTCCTGTTCGTCTTCATCTGATTTAATCGGAAAACTCAACAGAAACTGAAATTTCACAATATCTCTACATAGCAAGTGTTTCTTTTTTAATTTAACATTAAGAATAATATGGGTACGAATAGAAGATAATCCTTACACAAAACTAAAAGACATTTTAAGGAAAGTAGACTTTAAGTTCTTTCGAATTGGTTGTTTAAATTTGTAAATAATCACAAAAAAAAGTTACGTTTACTTTTAAAATGTGATATCTTCTTAACAAACAAATTTCCAATTTTCTAAAAACAAAAGAAATAATTTAACGAGTATTACTTAGTTAAACGGCTTTTATCAGTTGAGTTGTAATCACATCAAAGCGTAGGGAATTAGTAGATTAGCAACGGGATTATTGTCCAGCGTCAAAGGTTTCGGTTCCCATGCCTTTCTATAGGAAGTTTTTAGAGAGAGAAATAATTTCAAATATATTAAAATTAAATCTTTATTCTTGTCCTTAAATAGGCATGCCAAGTTTCAACAAGATCCATTTGGCGGTTGAAACGTTTTCTAAAGGTGGGAGAAATAAATTTAATTAATCTACTTTTTTTTGGAATGTAAAGCTCAGCAGTCTTTGTGATTGAATTTACAATAATAGTTGAAACATTCAGAGCCTGTTTTCAAATAGTTCATGGAATCATTTATTGGAATTTACCTCAATTTTTAATCTCAAAGAATCTTTTTGTTTGAATCCGCATTTGCTATTAAAAGCTGTAATTTCTTTAACGCTAAGACTTCATTCCTTTGTTCCACTTTTATTAATAAGTGATATAACGCACTTGTATGTCTGCCAAGAAACGTCTCGAACTGCGGTGAAGAATTTTACTGTCCAATCGCAACAGAAGTCTCTTTTGTTTCCCAGACCATGTTGTATTAATATATTGTTCCCCGAACTAAAACAGAACCTAGTGTCTGCTTTCCAGAATCATCGCAACCACAAATGCTTCTAGTACTTTCCATTTCTGCTTGGAGTCACATCTTGGAAGCGGATCGTTCTCGTGGACAGTTATTGGAAAGAATGTCCTGACTCGGGAACGGTTTACCTCGGGTTTGGAGGTGTTGCGATCCCCGTGGCGTAGGGGTGGGGGAGTCCACTCTGTCTTCCCCCTTTCCAATATGGAAGC
>JAFIDM010010028.1:13028775-13046928 GCA_023159025.1 Thereuonema tuberculata | reverse complement strand
ATGCCACTCTAACTTAAGTGTTTCCTGAAATTTTAATTGATATAGTTCCCGAACAATTTACAATTTAGCACAAGCTATTTGAAACAGCAAAGTTTGAATCAATGTAAACAACAACATGAAATGGCACTCGGCATTATTTTTCTACTGAAGTTTAATTAATTATTAAAATTCCTTTTTGTCGTAGCTCCATTACACTACATTAAAAGTTAAACAGGTTTTCTGTCCTGTAATTGCTGCTAAATAAAAATAATAACTGTTCGCTTTACTGCAAACTTTAACTAATTATATAAATTATATAAATTTTCGGAATTAAGATAATTTTTTATACATGTAAATAATGAAAGATTTGAATCAATATTTTACGTGCACTGTGTATCGTTGAAATCATTACTGAAGCCATCCATCTGATTATAGCAAAAACTTTATACATGAAAGGTATATACACTAAAAATCGACTAGTTTCGCTGACGAGAGGCAGCCTTATCAAGTCACTTGATATCAATCAGATGTACGGCTTTAGTAATGATTTCGTAAATAATGAAAGTTAGCACAATATTTCTATAAAATTATTTTTGGGAGTAACATAAAATTACTTTAGATCTTAGTGTAAGGACAAATGAATATTAACCACTATCTGTTATTTTAGCAAATATCTAAAACAAGTTCCTGAAGAAAAAAAACAAAGTCTGCTTTTATTTAAAATATCCTTGAAATTTCTTTTTTTCTTTTATTTAAGTCAAGAAAACGACAAACGAAAAGCCTCCGTTTAAGCTACATCTTTCTAACGATAGTAGAATTTTTTCATCTTCTGAAAAAAATAAAATAAAATCAGCATTAAAAAATGTTTGTTGTCCCCTCACCCACCTTGTCTTGTGTCATATCCTCACCATGAAGATGATCGTGGCCGTGGGAGATCGAAACCGTTGATGGTAAATTAATACTGCTTTTATATTGTATAACTCTTTCTTAGTATTGTCCACCTTGTGCCTTCTCTTGTTTTCCTTCATTCACTAATTTTTATTCATTGCACAATAAATAAATTGTTTAATTTTAATCACATCAAGCGTGCGGAATGAGGGGATTACTAAATGGATTCATATTGATTGCTAGATATTGTTTCATTTCTAATGCTTGTCTAAAGCCACTTTACATGTACCATTTCACAGGCAATCTGTGCGCCATCATCGTGCCATGGCGGGATGGAAAGCACATTGCTCCTTTTAGAACGTGTTCTAATTTCAAAGAGATGGCATGCATCTCTAAGGATCATCTCTAAGGAGCCATCTGACACTAGCGCTCCTGGTGGCATATTATAGAACTTGAAGTCCAATCGATTTGTATATATTTATTTGAAATTACCGATTACAGAAATGATATGCACGAACGGAGGTCATCTTTTCCTTATGTTTTCGTGAATGCTTCCAGAAAACGTTACATTATTAACCAAAATCATTACAGAATTTCGGCCTGAAAATTTGAATCGACGAGCGATTGGAATCTGGAAAACATATCGTAGTTGGACGAGATTTAACGAGAAATATCGAAACTGAAAACAAAGAAATACAAAAAAAAGAAAAAAAAAATGAATACTTCCTATTTTAATTAATTAAAAACATTATTTCGCCTATTCGATGCATTGAATAAATGATTTTTAGATAAGTCAATGCTATTTTTTTCGTAAATAAAGCGTAGGTATGATGACAATTAAGAAGTGTAAATTTTTCGTGTGATGGGAGGCGATATTGAACATGTATGGCAAGAGTTTTAAAGTATTTTATTCACTGGCAATCTACCATGACATTGCCATTGATATAGCCTATTCAAATGTCACGTCTAAAGCGGCCTTAAGGGAAGTTTTTATCACCTTCTTGCACTAATTTCTTGAGAATGATCCACACAGGAAAAACTTTAAAAGTTAGATAAAAAGTTAAATCAAATCTGTTCCAAATAAGCAAGTTAAGTTTCAAAAGATCCACCTCACGGTTTTAAGGGGAGAGAAACTTAAACGCACAGACAGACTGATTTAAGAACTTTACATTTCTAGGGAATTAGGCTAATGAAAGCTTTTTAAATCTCTAAATCTCTTTAAAGATCAAAAGAAGGGAATTATTGATGGCATAAGAACTTTCGAAGGCTCCCACCTTACAAAACCAAAAACAGCGGGAAAGTGAAGACTACATTTTCGACTGAGTTTTGTTTTCGTGAAGTGGTGCTTCAATATCTATCCTTAATGGTAGATGACCACCATCTGCAATTCCAAAATGTAATTTCAATCAAACGATAGCAATTTAATTGCTCTTATATGATTCGAAATGTGATTCAAATAAACATATAGAAATTTAATAAATCAAAAATATGACTAAGAATAACAAAGTAAATTCATAATAAAAACAAGGCGGTTGGTGTACCAATTTTCGAGAAAATGCATAAGTTAGTAATAAAACAAAAAAAAGGTGTTGACTGACGTAAGAGCTTAGGAAATAACACACAGTTGAGAGGCTACAGAGAATTGAGAAGAAATAAATACAAAGTGGTTAAATGTAAGATCAGCTTAGAAGAGAGGAATGTATTACTGAGAAGTGAAATCTTAGCGCTTGATTGAAGTTTCAGATCTACAGAACAAATAGTTTGTGAGCTAAGTTGATCGCTGGAGATCAAAGTTTAGACAATAACAACAAGTACTTGTGGTAGCTGGATACTGTATTTTGTGGATATAAAAAAAAATAAAAAGCAATAATAATGAATTTACAAATTATTAGCAAACATGTCAATTTGATAAATACGTTGTAGGGATACGCTAGCTGAAATTGTTGGGACTAAGTATACGGCGCTAGTTTATCATTTTTCATTAACTGGAAGGGAGAGCTGGAGTGCAAAACCGCTTTAAATGATGTTTTTATTTAAGATTACTTAAATGTTATTTTCCAAGTTTCCATTGCAGTAGAGATTTCTGCAGAGAAACGAGTGGAATCTGTCTTGTGTGATTTTCCAAAGGCCTGCAATGGTCTTGCACCGACATTTTCCCAGTGCACGTTTTAGAGCCATAGTAGTCCATTTGGCATGCGGAGACTTGACCGGATATGGGTAAAAGGGATTGCCTGAATTCCGGTCTCTTTCATGGTAGCGTAGAAATTAATCGGAGACTGCATTGAGACTTCAAGCTTGTCCCGATGGATGAAGACGTTACCTGTATTGTTTTGCTACTGATTTGGAATTTCTAATGAGTAAATAGTTCCAAGATATTAGCCTGATAATAAGCAGCACTGATTTTGATATTGGAAGCAATACGATGGATCTGAAGTCTACTTCTATGACAAAAATCAGCGACAACCATGAAGCTTTTAAGAAAACTCTCTTTGCATTGCCTTACAAAGTTAGAGCGTCCTTTATCGTCAGGAGGGCGGTATGAAATAGCCCGTGTCTTGCCACAATCGTTTAAATAAACCCAAGCTTCATCAAGAGTCACATCAAATTTTCATTTAACATCAGAAAGGTACTCTAAAAACTTAGGATAGATGGTCCTTCTTTCCTGGATATGTCCATGTGGGAGTCCATAAACCCATGCCTTGTGATATTTTTTTCATATCAAGTCGTTTGTTAATACACTTATTGACAACTGATGGAGCCAAAATTGTTCTGTCAATCATAATTTTCGGAGTTGGTGGCTTTTCCACAGATTTCATGATCCAATGGAGGCTTGCCGTTTTCGTGGGTGTTTTTTTTTACGAATTCTTGTCATGTATGTTGCCATTACTGCACCAATGGATATCTTCGAAATTGAAACCTTGTTTATTTGTAATCCATTTTCTTTACACTGTTTAGGAATTATAGAATAACTGAACTGAGCATGGAAAACTGCTATTATGTAGCCTTCCAACAGGCGGATATTTTTCGAGCCATAAGGAACGAATAAACAGTTCACCACATTACCTAGTATTAGAAAGATTATCTCTGCTTTGGCACAAGTCGTTCTATGGATGTGCATAAGGTTCGAGGTTTTCTATCATATAAGCAAAAATAAGCTACATATAAAATTTGATGGAAAACTACCCACCCGTTAACTTAAAGGCGAATACAAATATTCAAATAGAAGACAAAAATAATCAAGTAGAATTCAGAGGTCACATGCTCAGTAATAAATGTGAAATTTATCATGAAATATAAAATATCAAAGTAATCACAAAAATCTGAACATAGAGTATTTCTGTGTCTCTGAGTTGAAGGCAAACAATGCTGTTTTGTCTGAAGGACGAGATGCATCCAAGAAAGTTTACCAGTGTTGGTGTTTTTTTTTTTATTCTTAACGTATGCATCTGCAACGTACAAGAAACTCTTGTAGTTCTAATGTTTGACAACATGAATTATTATCTAATAGGGAAGTTCTCTTTGGATGCCAAATCCTTAGTTCTGTAGCGAAAGGAATGACAAGGGAATATCAAAATCCGCTACGACAAATGCATTGATGGGGGCTTCGTTTCCTTTCTCGTATATATTTTCATTACGGAAGGATGGGAAGTTTTCAAGACATTTCCGACTCCTGCTTTTTGACATCAATGGAAAAGACGATTGCTAATGTTTAAAGTATCTGACTCTTTCGGGACATTTATGGAAAGAAAAGGACAAAGAAGAAGAACAAATAAAGAACGAGAAACGAATATTTTTTTGCTTTACTGAACTGTATTTTAATATGCACTGTTATAGCTTGAATTTTTATTGTAATCAAATCTTATTAGTGTCAACAGTAAGAGTTTATCTGAGTCTTTAATGAGTAATTCTTATTCCAGATTTTAATTTTCATCATTATTAAAATGAAATTTAATTTTAGCTTTCAGCATCAAAGATTATATTTTCCTAGATAGGTAATTTAGGTATTTACAAAATTTACGTCTAAAAAATTGAGTATTTTTGTTTTCTTCCAGAATTATAGATGGACCCGTTGGTCGAGAAGCATTAACTCCTGCAGCCCCATGGGATATCAGGATCTTTGTTGCACGTACCTATCTGTCTGCTTAAACAATGAATAGCATTTAACATTTGTTTTTCGGTATTGTCTTATACATTGTCTCACAAAAAATGATATTATTTAATTTTCAATAGCTTTATCTTAAAGTTGTCTATGTAAAAAAAAAAAAAAAATCTTTTAATAATGTTTTACAGGAAAACTTAAATAGGATGACATAATGAAAGGAGTCCTATATAGAGATTGTTTCATTCTACTAGTATTTCATTGTTTGGAAATATTAATAAAAATATTCTCACAATCTTCGATTTGATTTGCTGAAAATTACTTAGATTTATTATTATATATACTATGTGATTTCAGAGTAGGAACTGTCTCAATTTTTCATTGTTTCATTTTTTAAATTGCTTTTAGATCTTAATTATTAAGCTAACAAATAGTCTTGATATTTTTGTTTCTGTATAAGTAGAAAGCTCCTTATTTTATTGTTATTTAAATTAAAAAGTAATTGATGTGTTATGTCATTATTTAAAGTTTCTTATTTTATTATAATTTTTTCAAGTAAGTTAACATAATACAATATAATTTTGTAAAGCAAAACAAAAAGAAATCTTTTTGCTTTATTTTTAGATCTATTGAAATGGCACCTCAACTGGAATCTGTCTATAATCAGAAACAGAAAATTCCAAAATTCAAAATTTCAGAGTTGTAGCATTTTTGAAGGTTTAAATATTTATTATTATTTATAGTTACATTTACGAAATATTTATACCTTTCAACTATTTATATCTTCTCAGTTGAAAGTTAAAAAATAAAACTTTCATAAAATTAAGTATAAAGTTAAAACAAAAAACAAGTTTTTTAATAATATTTCCAATGGCTTAACAGATGCTTATACACAGTCTCATTTTTAAAATTTTTTAGTACTTTCTCAATTATTTAATTAAAAAAAGTTTCAAAAAGTCTTTTTATTATTATTATATATTTTCTTTTCTTTTTTATCAGATCTTTTCGACCCATGCTTCAATTCTTTAACCACAACCACATAATGCAAAGTGGCTTAACAGGTGTACTTAGCGGTTGTCTCATTTGCCGTGGTTTCTGAAGGGTTTAACTCTCAACCTTCTTATCTTCAACCCATTTAAAAAAAAAGGAAAACGAAGAGAAGAGCCACAAAACGGAATGGAAAAGGAAACGAAAAAAGGAGACACACTCGGAATCTTTTACTCGAAAACCCATTAAAAGAATAGCAGTGTCTGACTGGAAACTTGTTCCCGAAACAAAAGCACGGGAGGTTGTATTGTCATTTCCTTCTCTTCTCTCCCATTCTTTCGTCTCTAAAACGAAATCTTTTTGCAGACGAAAATGGTAAAAGTTCTATGCGGCATTTAGATAAAAAAAAAAATGAAAGAAAAGAAAAAGAAAAAAAAACAAGGCCTCTATTTTAATAAAGCCTCTTTGGGTGCGTTTCGCTATGACGATTATTACGTGTGAAAGAATAAGTTCGGGTTGTTCCAAGTCAGAGACTGTGGGAGGTAGGAGATCATAACCTCGGCGGGGGAGGTGCGTCAAGGTAAGAGAACGACAGCTCTTCCCCCTTTTCCGAATCGATGCTCCGTGCATTTTCTTGCATGATTTCACAACGGCAAGAAGCTTTGAAAATGCTTTGGTTCTGTCCGATGGGTACCATACAAGATATCGTAGCCCGTCAACTGCGATCTGCTTTCTTAAGGAGTTGGTCGATATTCTGGGAGTCCAACATTTCATAACGAAAATGGAAGGAGGCATCCGCGGTCGTCGTGAGAAATGCCATCGATTTGACAACAGCCGAGCTGAAAAACTAACTCCCGACAAGAAGAAAGAACGAGAAGGCACAAGATTCACCAGGTCACGGTTTTGCCATAGAAGAGTTGAGACCTTATTAGCATCTGAATGCAATTTTGTTCACCCTTTCTGCGAAGCTAATAAACGCTTCCTTTAAGGTGACATGTTCTTAGAGCTTCCATACCAAGGTAAAGTTATCCTTTAAAAACTGATGTAATCGATTCGCTTACATCAATTTATTGTCTTCAATATTTTTAAGAAAAACGAGCCTGTATACATCCGTTAAAAGACGAAAGCATTTCGTCGCAAATCAAAAATTTTTCAAAAGAATCACAGCTGATGCCAACTTTTACATATCCTCTACAAATAATACTAACAACAGTTTATGGCAGCAAATTTAACCGTTACTTTTGCTAATCGTTACAACAAATGACAGAAATTGCACTTTTTTTCATCCTTAGGTAACAAAGTCATACTTGTTTTTATACTTACTGATACTACTAGAGCTTTATTGACTTATGAGTCCGTTTCATTTATTTAAAACGGTATAAACATTGACTCATTATTTAACTGCTTCATTTTCGTAGTGAATTTATTTTTTTCAAACGTCCCATTGTCCTTCCATGTTTACGAATAAACTCTAATGAAAAAGTTTTGAATCGAAATAAATTTACACAGAAAGACAAGCACAAGTATAATCTAGACTATACAGTAGATAAACACTATTACTTCAATAGATATGAACCCTCAGCTGATAGTATAACAAATTGAACAAGGTGAGCTGTACTACAGGAAAGGAGTGATAAAAATGCGGAAGGGCATCAAAATAAGCTTACACATTAATGCTTTTTATTTTGATTGGATGATGGCATTTTGATTACTTGAACAGTGTCAAAACACCTTAGTTATATTACCGATACCGACAGATAGTCCTAGAAAGTTACTCATCTTTCAATCCTCAATATATTTCAGCAACTCTGTAAAATTACTTTAACCGTTACACTGTTCGTATGTAAAAAGCTTGTAAGAAAATAGTTGAAACTCAAAAGTAGTGAATGTCGTTCTAATGGTAATTAAAGAGATCAACTACCATTTGCAGGATTTTCCTGTAAAGCAAGCATCACACTTCCCTGGATAACAAGACAGCAGTTCTTACTGTGTCTTTCTTCAAAGTATCAAAGAACCACAGCGAATCTCATTTTCTGGAAAAAAAATAATTCAATCATCATTACTTGTCAAAATCCGATTAACCATTGAAATTCGAGGTTTACTAAAAGGATCGATAGGAATTATTAGAGATCATAAGACTGTTTCTGTTCTGATATTTTCTAGGGAAAGTTTTATCATCTTTAAGAGCTAATTTTTAAAAAAAGGACCACATCAAGTTTCAAGAAGATCCATTAGGTTTCAAGAATCCATGTAATCCAAAAGTTATTACACACACATACAAATGCTCAATGTTTGATGAATCTCCTAGGAAAGTAGGGTAATAACAGGCTGAGAATAAATCCCCTGAAAAAGTAGATTAAAAAGAAAAGAGAGCGGGTGGGAGGGTAAAGGAACCTCTTGTAAAATTCCAAGAATACTTTCCCGACCACTCGAAAAAGAATTCTTTTCTGATGTCTTTAATCTGTGAGGGTGTTAATGAAACCTGAGCAGATAGATCTAATCGTGCGATCGAAGACACCCCGCTGCGCACAGACAACGGAATGGATCCACCATAAATCCAGCTTCTCTATCCTGACCCTCTCACCAGGGGACACGCAGTTGATATTTCCCGTTTCAGAGTAAAAGAAACCTATTCTTCCCTCCTCTGCCACAAACATGTTAATGCATCTGCCTCCATTCCACCTCCCTCCCCGCCCCCAAAAAAATGGAAATAAAAAATAGCTTATGCTGTAATGATCCTCTTTTGCTTGAACGGATTCTCATAAATAATGGCGGCACCATCAGGACGAAATACTCGCGGTAAAATAGAAATAAAAAGCACCATCAGACGCTACGTAATTAAATACTCGTTTCCAACGCCATTTGCTTGTGAAATATTAAAAGTTGAAGATTCAACGCCACTTATGTGCCAACGCATGCGCTGTTCCGATCAACGATTACACCAAAAAAAAAATAACAAGAAATACAGTTATAGGCCCTAGCCCTCCTCACGAATTCATAATGTTAAAAACTGAAAACAAACCTGGGAAAGTGCCAAACGTTTTTCATTCTCCCCCAGCAGTTAAAAAAAATAAATGAAAACTGGAATGATTCTCGTGGATCCAAGTGAAAAATAATGAGAAAAGAGTTGTTCTGGTATTTTGGAAAAAAAGATGAAACATAAAAAAAAAGGTTGATAGGCGAGAAAAAGTGTACAAGTAACGAGATGTGTAGTAAGATTGAAACATTGTATTTTAAGATTAAAGTAAGATTTTTTTTCCCCTAATAACCTAAATATATGATGACTTTGACTCTGACTTTAAATAACAACATGTACTCATTTATTTAAATTACAGAATGACTAGTAATATATTTACTGTTTTCTAGAAGGCATCATTAATAAGAACTTCTTAGTAATACATATCAGTGATTCTTAACCTGATGCTCGCGAGAACTAGAATGCTCTTTTCATATTTAACAATGCTTTTGTTGGGTCTTTTTGAAACTTGGTTTACATTTCCGAGGACTAAGGATAATCGAACTTTTGTATTTGATAATCTTGAATACTTATTTTGAAATTAGCATAAAGATAAAAAATGCCCACAGTAAAGCATTGGAATCTAAAAATGCTTTTTTAATGAATAATAAACCAACATCGAATTTCTGTTAATATTCATTGGTTAAAAGAATGAGATGTAAGTCCTTCAGCCATTTAAAGTGATTTGATACGATTACATTATTCCGATTTAGACAATTATGGTAAATATGTGAATCTAATCCTCCTTAAAAACTGATTTTTACGTGCGCTAATCATAGTTTAACTAACAGAAATGAAGCCGACGCACAAGTAGACAAGTATAAAAAAACTATTTTAATAATATAATAAATACACGACAGTTTCAGGTACATATTGGGAGTACTTTTCTTCAAGTCTAGACTTGAAGTATTATAGTATAATACGACATTGTGATTTCTGTAGAATGATATGAATTCGTTATTGTATTATAGTAAATCTTTGTATGGTAATATATGATATATTTTCATAGAATTTAACTTCTATTTATAAGAAGACGATTTAGAAGATAATCTAATCTAATTCCTCAACCAGAAAATAGTAAACCTAATTAAACTCCCATTTCAATTAAACACTTATACCATATTAATAATAATTTTAATTCGATACAAAAGTAATGAATATATCATATATTTTTTAAGAGTATATTTGAATACATTTTTCTAATAAATATATTTGAATTAATCTAAAGAAAAAATAATGAGTTAGAAAAAATATCGAATGGTAGAGCCGAAATGATTTCAGGCAAAAGTGTCAGATAATGTTTGACATTTTGTAACTGTTAAATGATATTACTTCTAATATAATTTATATTTGAATGACGCAGTTCATAGTACAGCATTAATATCAATAAGCTCAGTTAAGATTATTTTCTGATGCGTAATGGCAAATCATAGCATCTTATGAAACTCGACAATGCTATCTCATAATCACAAACTAAAACGCCAAACTTAGTAAAAAGTGGAACTTCAAAAATTGAATGGATCTCTTAAAATTATTTGTAATCTGTAACTTTTACAGTATCACTGCACTGCAAGTATTTCTGTTAATGTTTTGGCTATTAATATTCTGCATTGTAGCTTGTCCTGAGAACTTTCTTTCCCGTTTTCTCATCTGCTATATTTTTTTTATCTTTACCAGTCTTTTTCATTTCCGAGCTGTGTTCATCGCAATGCTTATCTTCTTATTCTTTGCCTGCCAGTTTTATCTCAAAGTACAGTGCTGCCTTAAGATTAAATCATTGTCTTTGAAAAGAATAGAATGCCGTACATCAAATGACCAAGGGGATTCCAAGATGGTAGTGCTTTTGAGAAACCGAAAAGCTGCTTCTCGCTTTACTGAGAATACCTCATATTTCATTAATCTAATGCTTTATATACTAAGTAAACTATTTAGTCGAATACCGAAGGAGCTTAGGTTCGTATTTACTTAGTAATTGAAGAAATGAATGCACTTAATTTTATAAAATATATGTAGGAAACCTTTGGGTCCTGGAAAAGTCTTAAGTTTACCCTGCTTTTAATTTTCTCTATTTTTACAAGAGTCCTTCAAGCCATTACACCTATAAAAGGTTAAAAATAGTTATTAAAATTCACTACTGGTTTCTCGGGCTCATTAATTTTGTCTGGTTCGTCAGATGGTGCATTCACATGAATCATGTACCTTAAATAAGCGAAACTAACATTAAGCACCAATGGCATCAAATCTTAAACCAATCATATTAGATTTTGACTATCGTTGAACCATTACGAAGAGAGGTACAAGAACGAGTTGTGCAGAAGAGTGAAAAAAATAATTTTAAATAATGGATATGTTAATAAAAAGTTATTTTTCTTCTTTTAATAAACTTAATACTGAATACGAGCTATAAATATTTGAATAACGAAAGGATATTTTATAGAATTTTTATAAAAGTTGTATTGTGCTATATTCAATAAATTAGTGGATTTAAAAAAAATTATAATTGCATCTACATAGGAGAAACTTAAAGGACATTACATATTCGTGTTAAAAGAGCGCTGTCGTGCAATCAAAAAAAAAAATCTGATAAAAAATACTTAACTGCAACCTATGTCCAACAAACTGGACATACTGTAGATTTACAAAATCTACAAATACAGGGTGATTCACGAAGATATGCAGAAACTTCGGGAGCTCATTCTACATGTAAAAGTAAAGAAAAAAAGTTATATAAACATAGGTCCGGAAAGGCTTCGGTATCGAGTTACGGCTAGCGAAAGATTTCGCCCATAATGTATTACCCTGGGTGAAATGAAGACTTGCTGGAAGTCTGGGAAGGTAAATTAAGGGGCGAAGTCAGTGATTTCTTATGGTTGTTGACCTGAAAAATCAAATGAAACATGTCGTAGAAATACATCTTCCAGTGGTTTGAAGCTTATCACACGTGGAACCTACAAAAAAGTTGGCAACACAATAACAGCTGTTCAACAATAATCTGAATTGCATTGTTTTGATTTATTGTGAGAGATAACAACTGAGGTGTAGTCCATGTGCGTATTGTTGTACTACATTATGGGCGAAACCTTTCGCTAGCCGTAACTCGGCATTTCCGGACCTATGTTTATGTAACTTTTTTTCTTTACTTTTACAGTAGAATGAGCTCCCGAAGTTTCTGCATATCTTCGTGAATCGCCCTGTATTAGGAAAAGCAGCAACATCATTAGTTAGAAGATGTAAAGAATCCATTCACGTCACTTTAAACAATAATGTTATATTGACACCTTATCTGTCCAAGGTATAGCACAATACAATTTATTAATAGATTAGTAAAATATCCTTCGCCCTTTTTTTTCTTTTATTTTCGAAATTCTTAACATATTTATTGAGTATAGCATAATACAATTATATTATTTTTTTTCCTCTCCCGTAGAACTATTTTATATGCCCTCACTTCATTATAATTCAACCTTGATGACGATAGTTACAACCTAATATGATTGGTTTACGATATCATTTCGTTGGTGCTTAATGTTAGATTTGCTTATTGAATGAATATGATACATTTGAATATATCATCTGACGAAGCGGGCAAAGTTAATGAGCCCGCGAAACCGGTTGTGAATTTTATTTAAATAACTTTATTTTTAACCTTTTATATGTGCGGTGGCTTAAAAGGACTCTTCTAATACGAAGAACACATGTTAAAGTTTTCTCTCTTTTTGTCTAGTAATTTACAGCACTGATTGTTTTGCATTTTTTGTTATAGTTACGATTGTGACTTGTTTTTTGTTATATAGTTACAGTTAAAAATTGAGTTTCTATTCTCTAATTATTTCTCTTTCATTTTTGAACCGTTACTTGACAGTATGCCTTTCGCCGCTATTATAGCAGTTAACTAACATATATTTAGCTTAAACCAATATGTATAACTGTCATGACAGGTTTTGATTACTAAGGAAAATAAGAAAAAATATAAAATAGGCATTAAATATTTTCAACAATGTAGAGAACATTGTAAAGAGAAACAAGTAAATTAGAAGTAATACAAAATGGAATGGTTAAAATTGATGAATCAATAATTTAAATTAATGTTTATAATTCATTGAGAAATTTGTTTACTTTAGCAGAATTGCTTAATAAGGGGTCGAATATGTATTAAAGCAACGAAAAAGTTTGGAGTGCTGTGTGATTATAAGAACAAAGTTTAGTGCACCGCCGGATTTTTCCAAATACCTAAGTGTGTCACGAAGCAAAAAAATTGAGAAACACTGATGTAGACAATGTTAAAAAAAAAACCCTCTTATTTTTACTTCCTTTCTCAGCTTGCATAGTTAGTCTAATGAAATGAGAATGTCTGTGTGGTATAGGTGTACAAACTATGTATAGGTGAAAATATTAGATTGTGCTCTAATGAGCGTTGGCAGCACAGGATATATAGGATCCTACGATTATCATCTTCCAGATTTTAGAAACAATTCATCAGCTCCTCTTTCGATCTCTTAAACCTTGAGGAAAGAAACCATTTGACTGAGGGTGGGTGAACATAGAAAAAAGAAGTCAACGAAAAAGATCCAACGACGAACGGGAATCGAATACTGCTCCTTTGTCCGATAGTAAAGCGCTTATCACTTGAGTCACCGCTTGGGGATTATTATGAGCATTTTATTTAATAACCTTTGTATAAAACATCAAATCTTCCTTAAATTTGGTGCAAATATTTATGGACAAGAGATACTCTCTTTTCGTTTAGAAGATTACCCTTCAAAGAATTTTACAGGTGCAAAGGTAAAAATTCCCATACAAAGTTTGATTCAATGTCTAAACAATCCATGGTAATTCTTTTAGTAATCCATTAAACCAACGCTAAAAATAAAATTCGCTAATATTTACATTGCTCAAAGCAGATTTAACAGTCTACGTGTCTTACATTTACAAAGTTTTAAAAAGGAAAAATAAATAAATAAAAAAATAATAAAGTATTTTGATGATAAAGTACTTTCAGGAGCTTCATATTTTAATTATTCCAATCTATATTAATTCTACAATAATTAAGTGTTCCTGTAAATTTCTTCTTACTGAAAGTATTTTTGTGTTATTTTTAAATCTTTACTAACCCCCCCCCCAAAAAAAAAAAAAAAAAGAAAGATACTTTTTTCAAAAAAATTATTTGGTAAAATGGGATTTATGGGATCCTATTTTGAAGCACAAGATTCCATTCGATCTGTACTGAAAGCTTTATAGATTCGCTCATATTT
Source organism: Thereuonema tuberculata (assembly GCA_023159025.1). Taxonomy (NCBI): domain Eukaryota; kingdom Metazoa; phylum Arthropoda; class Chilopoda; order Scutigeromorpha; family Scutigeridae; genus Thereuonema; species Thereuonema tuberculata. The sequence continues at coordinate 13,032,707 of JAFIDM010010028.1, read as the reverse complement.
CCACGTCATGAGTTACTACTTTTGAATAATGCGTTGTTGGCATCGGAGAAGACTTTAATTTAAAATATGGATTAGATCTGGCGAGAATAATTCGAACTCGTATCTTTACGAAACAGCTTAAAAGTTCTTTTAATATCTTTACATTATGTAATAAAAAAAGAAATGAACTGAATCTTTTATAATTATACTTCAAATTATAATCAATTGTAAGTGATGATTTTTTACTAAGGCTAATGTAATGTGGGTGGATTCTTTTATAATTATTTTATACGCAATGAACTGAAGTGACAAAATATTAAGAGACAGCAGTAAGCGGGGATATTTCTGGCTTGTGCCCCACATTGTAATTGGTGGCAACCCAATGCCGCATGAGTTACTTAAGAGATAAGACTCGCGCCCATTGAGAGGCAGTGGTATTTGTGATGGGTATGGGACGTGCTCAGGATTTATCTCCATTTGATCGTATACAGATCGTAGGGGCACTCCATCTACTAGGTGGCCAAATGCTCTTGGATTTTTGCGGGCCACAGTAGTAGAAAGATATCGGCGGAATCCAACACTGTGGACGCTCTCAGGTGTTGCAAGAACGGACCATCGGCTACTGACAAGGGTGGTTACCACCCAGCGCAGCGTAACATTCCTTCAAATCACATCACAATTCAAACCATTAGTCAATGCTCTGTACAGCGTACACTGCGTTCCTTGGGTTTGGTAGTCGTCGACTACATAGGTACCGTTGTTGACACCCGCATATGATAATGCCTGGACCAAAGAATTTTGACAATGCACCGTGGATCACTGGCGTCGTGTCGCCTGGTTTGATGAATCACTTTTTCAGGTGTTTCGAGCAGACCGCATGCGGGAATGGATCCCTCTTGTCATAGAGGCGTTGTGCAAGGTGGCGGTGACTCTGTAGTTGTGTAGGGAGTGTTCTGTTGTAACTCGCAAGGACCTGGAGTCTGTCTTGACAGGTGCGATTTACACAGATCTTGTTCTAGACATATGCACCCCTTCATGCTAATCATGTTCTCCAGTGAGGATGGTGTGTCCCAGCAGGATAATGCAACCCTGCATTGTGCACGGGTGACATAGAGTGAAGACTCAACGGACTACCAGTTACTCCCGTAGCCCCGATACTCATCGGATTTGTGTCCCATTGAGCACGTATGGGACGCTTGCAGAGCACAACACCCAACAAACAACTGCGTTATAGACATCCTTTGAACATGTCTGGTTGGATATACCCATGCAACGACTCCAATGCCTCGTCATGCCGCGTTGCCTACTTATTCGGGTGAAGGGAGGAGCTACGCGTTATTAGATAGGTGTGTCTAATTTTTTGGCACTTCAGTTTACTAAAGTTTAAATATAAATAGTATTAAAAATCTCTCACACACATTTAATAAAACATGAAATGTATTAATTCATCTTAAAAAAGTAATAAAAATTTAAAGTACTTAACAAGGACAGTTTCAATCCCTCTACCTGCTGGGTAATCATCAGTTTCCTGTATGATAACCTGACAAAGTTGATGATATAAAGATATGATGTTATTAAATGTGTGTAAGAGTTTTTTAATACTATTCATGTTTACTGTTTCAATCCCACACATTAAAATGTACCGTATATGCTCCAATAGAGGCCCCCGGCGTTTATTTGCAAAACTAGGCCGGCGCTTAATAAAGACCGGCTGCTATTAGAAGCCTGCCATTATTAACAAAAATCTTCAGAACGCAATATTTTTATACAAAAATACCGGCTAATATTACAAACAGCTACTTTATTTGAATTTCTCATGCTACATAAGACTGTTAAAGGTAAATGGCAATGTCTTTCTGTACCTTTTGCTGCTATTCGTCTATAAAGGCACGAACGCTTACACTAGTACCGGTAGGCAATTATCAAAGATCCGGCTACTAATAGAGACCGGCTACTATTTGGAAGTATCCCCCCTGCAGCCCGGCGCTTATTAGAGACCGACGACAATAAGAGCCTCGGCCTTTATTGGAGCATATACGGTATGATGATATCACAGTTTCTATATATTAAAGCTTAATCTGCCTCATAACTTATTTTTGTTGCATTAAAAATAACTTGGATTGAAACTAACGATAATGTAAGGATTGGAAAGAACATGGTGATAGGATGGATGCACATTCTAGCAGAAAAGACACAGAAAGCGCTAGCCTGACCAACTTCGAACAGAAACAATTGGGTGATGATCACTAATTCATGCTAAAAAAAAATCCAAATCGCAAAACATCGATATATTAGTTTTTTGAAAAATACTTTCAATTAATTCTCATCAAAAAAGAAAGGCCAACATTATATTATTATTGTTCATTAGGAGAGAAATTTCAGTAAGAGAAAAATTCGAACACACTAAAACGGAATAAATGGTTAAGAAAGCGAATGGGATACTGGCCCGCATTTTAAAGAAACATATAAAATAATAACAATAATTCAATTTTTTGTTCTTAGAGATTATCACGGTATCCTGTTATCATTTTGTGCAGATAGTTACAAATAAGTATCTCCGATCCAGAAAAACTGAACGGACGGTTAACAGAAATAGCAAAAGTGTTTGTTCATTAAAGAATATGCGGAAGCTATGTATGGAAGGGAAAGAATGTGTAGTAAATATACTGTATATCTAAAATAATAATACTACAACAAAAGGTGCAGAAAGAGATATCATAGTCATTCAAATTCCAAATGCACATTGTACAGGTGATTCGTTTAGAAGATATTGTTGTTCAAACAGAGGCAGATAAATCTACCTATCGGCAGAAAAGTGTGAAATTGTTAAAAAGTTTGGCGATAAAATATTTAGTTGCTTAACATTGTTGAAGTTTACATTAAATTAAAATGACATTTATTTTATAACTAAAAGCCTTGATTAAAATCGGAAGTTGTTTAAGTCACTTAATGGAAACATACAAAAGCTATTTATCACAGGATAAAAAAACCGATGTCAGTGAACTGTTGTTAATGCATCAACGACTGAAATATTGAATTTTTCGTCTTCTTTTAATAGATTAATGGCCAAGTGCACCAAACTTCAATTAACGTTGACGGCTGCATTGTGGACGTAGCTAAAATTAGTGGGGGGGGGTGCTGCTCCAGAAAAATTTTAGCCTTTGTTTTAAAATTCTGTGAAAGGAAACAAACATGTATAAGAAGAAAATTTATTAAGAAATTGGATAAATTTCTTTTTTTACATGTTTGTTTGTTTTTGCCGTCAACGTTAATTGAAGTTTGATGCACTTGGCCATAAAAATTACAATCATTAACTATAAAATTCTGAAAAGTAGCCAAGATTCGGTGAATTTAAACGAATAAAACTGAAAAGTCTGCCTGAATTATTTTATTACTGATAAATAGTTTTAACAAGTATGTACTTGTATGTGTTCCTTTCTATTACCAAGTGAACGGATCATCTTGAAACTAGAATTTCACATTTATACAAAAGACATTTTTTTTTTATTAATTTCTTTTTTAATACGGAGGTGAGGTGAAGTCGTTCTGGAGATTTAACTAAATCTAAAGATCGAATTTTTTTTTTGCTGCAGAACTTTCAAAATCCTAAAAAATTAAAATTAATAAAAATTAGGGCCTCTTCATAAATGTAGTACAGTAGATGATTATGAGAATTCGTAGTGTTAAATAGTACAAATGACTCGCTTTACTTTGAATGTAAAAAAGATAACATTTGCTGAAAATATTCAGCAACTTTTTTTATTAACTTCTTTATTATAAAAACAAAATGCCAGTGAAACTCAGATGGCACAGTGAAAATTAGATATATATTCATAAGTTTTATGGATTCATAACCTTTATGGACTCTTTATTGTCTTGTACGAGAGGTGGAACTTCTACTCTTATCATTTCCTTTAATACGCTATAAATAACGGGTTAAATGCAGGACGAGC
>JAFIDM010010028.1:13005602-13028765 GCA_023159025.1 Thereuonema tuberculata | reverse complement strand
AATTAGCATGTCGTCGAAGGGTTTGCAAATAATTACGAGCCCGCTTGTTTTTCGTGGGAAAAGCTGTGGTAGGCCTGCAGCTGTTCTTTTCTCCGTTACCTTTAATTTGACTCGCGAAGGTAGGCACGCAATGATCGCGGCGTTCCTGACCTATTCCCCAGATAACCAGAAGCAGGGAAGAGCAGGTTGGCATTGCTGGTCTAGAGATGCGATCTCCATCCACTAATCGTTCTCTCTGTTTCCCATTCTACGTGGAGTGGATGCCACGGCCCTTGCACCACCCATGCGGGCCAATTACGATCCAAATTAAAGCAGGGGTGCGGGTGGTCAAAGCCAACTGTACCCTCTCAACTACAGTGTCGAGGCTGATAACAGCAGAGGTGTGCAATAATCAACACATTCCAACCTCGCCATTCGCATTTCATAATTTTACGGCATGAAATACTGCTTCCATTTTATTTCAATCCTAAGGTAAAACTTTCTACTTCTTAGTGCAAAAATATCGCAAAACTAAATGAAAATATAAAATATAAAAAAAAAAATATCTGCATTTTTAGATAATAAATATTAATTAAAAAAGTTACTTGAACTTCTCTTCCACTGCAAAATGCAGTTACTTCTGTTTGAAAAAAAAAAAATGGGAGTTTAGCAATTGCACAGAAAACATAACTCAACTGCGTAGATTCCATAAAACCTGAGCAATGAGCTTCCAGAGAAAAGAAGGCCGGTAGTCTCTGTTGGAATATCGATGGAAAGAAGGTATTTTCCCTTATTGTTGTCAACTGGAGGTGAGACAAATATAAGAAAGATTTAAATAGATGTCTGTGTTCTGAGTAAAACTAAAACTGTTACTAAAAACTGTGGAAAAAAAAATAACGCATAAACTGCAATTGTGACAGTTCACCTTCATTTACTTAAAAATGTGGACTAAGACAGAATCACAATGATGTGGGTTTATACATCTACGCAATAAGAAACTTCCTAATGCTTAACTCACTTCAATTAGGAATAAAAATTATTAATAAATTATCTTTACAATTTCAATAAAAGTAAAAAACATAATAAACAAAGTTTCAAAATTTCTAAGCTACATGATATCAATTTCCTGTTTAGATCCCTGGCGAGAAATTTGCACGTGGCGATTACAAAACAGTCACAATCCATCAATAACATGAAATTATCAGTATTTAAGAAACCCAACAATGAGGTACAATCTTGATACAAGTTCACCTAGTTTTTGTTTACGCGACCTTTGATTTTTAATTCAAATGAACTTGATTTTAGGTTAAATATAAAATAATTTGCGGTTTCAATCAATTTTGTGTGAACAGAAAATTTAAGTGATTATTTAGTTGTTTTAATTTTCAAATTGGCAAACTTTCGGGAAACTTGAAACACTCAAAGCAAAAAATACAACACTTTAAGGAACTTAGGCTTTTAAGTCTTTTCATAATACTATTTTATCAATATATATTATATGGCGAAAAACAATTGACTAGCAATTCTGAAAATAACTGATATCAATTCTAACGAGGTTAAAAAAATACAAACACTTTGTAAGAATGCGAAATATGCAAAATCCTGTTATTCAAAATGAATCGTTTTCTGTCTTCTTTAACTATTTCTTTGTTTATCGACGTATTCTCTAAACAGATTTCTTTCGAAATTAGTAGCTTCTTATTTATACTTCAACGCAAAACATATACATTTATTTGGTCTCCATCACGGATCAGTTCCTCCAAAGTATCTCCCGCCTCCTCAGTGCTAAAATGCTCAGGACTTCCAATGTGATATTTATCCATTTAAAAAAAAAAAAACTAAATGTGCTTACAAGTTTAAATATTTGCTAATTCAGATGAAAGCTTTTCTTAACTATTTCACTTCCTTTAGTGTTTTCGTGCTTTCTTTCATGGGAATATGAACTGAACTTATTTGAATGTGAACTTATTTTCAATGTGAACTGAACTTTAAAAATATAATTTTTCGCCATCAGAATTTTCACAGTATAGATGTTTTGAAAGAAAAATTAACTTTATCGTGTGCACTTTTTTTGGATATATATAACCAAATTGAAAGCTTACTTTAAAAAGAATTCGTATCTACTAAAGACCTGCGACGCTCACAATGTAGTTTCGATTTCAACTTGTTTAATGTTCCCGTATATTATGTGTAGTGAATGTGAATGGCAGGGAAGCCGTGCACCGCCACCTTAGATCTACTGTGGTATCTATTACGGATAGAAGAACAGACGTACAGAATGAAGAAAAAAGAATAGTAGAATTAGTGTAGGAGAAATAGAACTACTCCAAGTAAATCTGCCACAACAACAAAAATCAGGATCATATATCAGCCTTACATATATTAATGCATTCATTTTATTTACTGTGGGTGGTATTCCTAATGTCACATTAGCTGCCCGATGCTTCCCCGCATGCCCTCGCTTGAATGAAGGATTATTCCATCGCCGAGCAATTCAGGAAAGCACTGCTTCGCAATATGACATTCGAAATGCATCCGACAGTACATTTGGAAGTGACTGAGATGCAACAAAGTCTTGTATTGTAACTTGAACATTTATCTTCTCTTTATTTAACTTTTTTATTCATTTGTCTTTGTTTGTGAGTAGACTCATCACGCTAAAACGAACGTCGGTTTTCCATAAAATTCTTATTACGTCCAACCTAAAAAATAGGCACAATATTTATGGTTTCCAACCTCTCTTCTCCCAGTCATCAATAAATGATCTCCCGGAATTCCTCGTTGACCGATTTCCTTATAATTCAGTAATTGTTAATTTATGATCCAATTTAAAATAAGAACATGATTATTTTGGTTTCCTCCCAAGGCCATCCCACAAAAATACCTCACCGCTATCACTGCACGATAGATCATCTACTTCAAATATACAACAACTAAATAATTTGTAAAAAGTAAGCAATAACAGTCTAGTTTTACAACCAATATCAAAGAGCTTTACATGCTTGTAAATTTTCTTTACACAGAAAGATTTATATTGCTTGATTCAAATCTTTCATTCAAAATGAAAACTTCAACCGATCAAATGGTGACGAGCCGATTGGTTTTTATATTTAGACATTAGCGCGCGCGGCTGGCGACACGCTAAAAGATCGGACTCTCACTTCTGAGTACCACGGTTCGATTCTGATTTCGGTTCTCGTGGTGACAGATTTTCTCGGAGTTCTCCTATTTCCCTTACACTACTGCCACCATTCTTTCTTCATCATTCTCTACGCCTGTCCTTCTTTCCGTGGGAATATAATAAGCGGTGCTTGGCTTCGCTGCCATTCACATTCACTACAAATAATATACATGAACATTAAACAACTTTATGCAATCGAAACTATATTGCGAGCCTCGAAGTCTTTATTAGAGACGAATTCTTTTTAAAGCAAGCTTTCAATTTGTTTATTTGCCTTAAGAGAGTTTAATTTCATAACGAATCATGAAAACATTTATAAATTTTTTTGCTTCAAATTATGAAAGAACTATTCTAATACAGCGCAGAGGGTAAGGCTCCTGCGATTCCAGTTTGACGAAACGAGGTTCAGGACGATGGCCGTAACGCTCAGCTACGAAACCCGTTATTAAATGACAATAGACTGGGACAACTTTTAGACTCGTCTGGGAAGAAATAGACATAGATTAGATTAAAAGTTAAGTTGAAATCTTTGATCTTCCCCGGTACAGATCACGATTCCCACAGCCGAAGATAAAACGCTTTACCAATTGAGCTATAAGGACTCTTACACTATAATGTTTGTTTAATATCTGTTTGTTTATTAACGTTTTTATTTACAATATTAAATAAACAAACTGATAAGTCTGTGTTTTGTAAATTAATATCTCAGATACAAATAAAAAATCTACAATTTTTATCATTTTGTGAAAATTTAATTAAATCTAGAAAAAAAACTAAAGTGGCAATTTTACAATTATAATGCATACGTACAAGGATCACTAACAAAATTCCTAAGTGTTAAGCGTCGACGAAAATTCATCATTATATAGACATGGGACTTTCTATTAGCTTCAAAATTTTCGGCAGAAACTTTATATGGGAAATTTTGGAACACCTGCAAAATTTGCGTAACCTTCTCATGAATAATAATGAAAAAAATTGCAAAATTATGTTTTCGAGTATTTTCGAGTATGAGAACATTATTAGGTTTTCGTCCCAAATCGTGACGTGTACAAATTTGCAGACAAACCTAGGAATTACGATAGTTGTATTCTTAGAATTTGGTTTGTAGTTTGTACGTTTGAAGTCAATTGGAGTATTTTTTTTTCTAATATTTAACAAGATCCAGTGAAAAACATTCCTTGGAGTTGAATACCTCATTCAAATTGTGTCGGAAATCCGAACCTTCGTTTTTGAGTTGAAAAAGAAAGAAATAAGGATCAATACAATTGTACAGCGGAGCTATTCAATCAAAAGGGATGGTTGAAGGAGGAAGATAAGTGTGAAGAGACGATGTGGGGGTTGGGAGGTGGGGAAGAGTTTCGTTTCTGGCAACGTAGCCTCGCACCCAGCCGGTCGCCAATGGTGTAGCACGTGGCGCCAACTCCCTTTATTGAGTTTTCATAAAACAAGAACGCGCGAGTCCCGAAATTAGATCTCCATTCGGGCATCACAAAAAGTCTCCCTTGGCTGCGTCCTCTAGCGGAGAAAAAGAGAAGCTCAATGAAAAACTGAAAAATCCTTATTGTACTGAGTCAAGAGGTTATATGAAAGAAAAAGATGATGATGAAGGCAGAAAAAAAAGAAAAAAAGGGTGGTAGGTAGAAGGTCTTTTCGGGAGATCCTGTTAGAAAATTCATCTCATTTCCCTTGGCTGTGTGAAAGGTCCAATCGAAATTTTGAACTATTAAATAGTAATTTAGGAAAACAAATCCTAACTTTGTTATAATAACAAAGAATAAAATTTATGTTTAATAGCAAAGAATAAAGATGATTGTTGGATACTAATAATAATATTACTACACACAGTATGAGAGCAAAACGTATCAAAGTTTTAAAATAAAACTTAGATTGTGTTTGAGTCAGATTCATTTTAAATGATGCTTAAAAGGTTAAAACAAGAAGTTCCGGAAAGAATTTGAAATATACTTTCCTTAAAATGTTATGTCGTGAAAACTTCAGTGTTTTCTGAATTTCCATTCAAACCCTCAAATACTTAAGTCACGTAAATCAAATTCATTTTAATGATATCAAAGTACGTAAATACGATTGTAGATTATTGAAGATTTAATATGAATTCTCAATTTCAAGAAAAAAAAAATCATTATTTCATCTCTAATATTTTTCTTCAGAATTGCTATAACTTTCATGCGCGAAGTTCTTTGCAGGGATGCACACGGATGCACACACAGTTGGGTATTAGGCGACTATTACATTATATACTCCAATTTTCATGACGATCATTTTTCACTGGTTTAGAAGTTGTTAGATAGGGTCACACTGAAACATGTACACACCTGGAGGTGTACGTACAGATATATATACAGATTGACTGATATTATGAGATTCACTTTCTTTAGACAAAAAATGAAGTTTGAAGAAAAAATTAGCTAATTTGACTTTAAACTATTTACACTACATTTTCTTACCATTTTCTCCACAAACATTACAGGAAAAGTTACTTGCATTAAGTATTTTTTGCAATTACTGTAATCTGCTAAGCCAGACATGGGATTTTCACTCTCAAACAAATGAAAATGTGTATACAGTTCAGTTCATGAAAGAAGAGCTTTTGATGACGTAATTTCCTTATAGATTGATGTTTCCAGGACGTAACAGCGCCATCTATTCCTAAAATCTGTAACTGAATCTTGCAAATATTAAGAAAACATTCTGGTTTTTGTATTTTCCACAGTTACGAATACATAATAATAACCACAATTGAAATACTAAACAACGTTCCACACTATTCCCCTTCCTTGGCTATGCAAAGTTTGTCCTTTCTTGATCACGCTTATGCGATCACAAAACGACGCCATCTTGGACTGACTGCTCGGAGGTCAAGTTGATGAAGTCATGACTGGTGATGTTTGTTCCAGACAAAAATCGATCTCTACGTAATGACCAAATATGGCAAACCCTTTTTTTTTAAAAAAAAATACTATAAGTTTATTTTGTTTTGTTGTACGAAGCTGATCTAGGACTTCCGGCCTTTTGTTAACCAGAATGATTAGATAGTTAAAAGTGCAATTAAATTTTTACAATTTGTTGACTTTCATAAGGTCAGGAAAATCAGACAAAGAAATGGACCTAAAACGAAAAAGTTCAGAAAGATACGATGGATTTCTAAATTCTATATTTTAAACTTTACTTCACTTATATGCTTTCAGTATATAACTAACTTCTAGATGACAGAAATACAAAGCTAAAGAGGTAGTAGTAGTTTAGAATGCCTAAGTATTTCGAGATAATATTTCAAGACAGTTATACTCGTCAACTGTTCAGTATCAGCTTTCTCAAATCAAAACGAATCTCAATGTAAAGCTGAATTACACTGACCTAAATTTAACATGAGAAAAATCTTTTGCATATCAGTAAGTCGTCCAAATCAAACAGTGCCGTTTATATTGAATCTCTAAATTACCACTATCTTTCTTTATATAACTTTTTTTTAATATAAAAGCTACAGAAAGGAAATTCACTGAAAAATTGAATTGGGATTTAGTAATTTTTGGCATTGCACAGTTCTTTTGATTCTCGAAGATATGTCATAGAATCAACTTGCTTTGTTAATTGGCAAAATAAAGAACAGAGGGCGTTCTTCCTCAACCTAATGCAAGAAAAGCCAAATTAAAGTCTTAATAATTAAGAGGCACTCTTTATAATCCAAACTGAAACTTTTGTTCTGTAAGGTAGACTTTTTGTGCTAAGCTTACATAAATTTCAAGAATAAGATTTAAAAATAAAAATATTAAGAGTAAGCGTGGATTAGGCCGTCCGGCGGTCAGGGTAAATATCGCAGATGAATGTGAAATTTAAAATGTTAAAAAGTAAGTTCTTAATATTTAGGCTATTTCGAGTTCAGTGTTTTAACGTAAGATTCTACTTTTTTTTCTATCTAAAAAAGTGGAAGATTATGTGGGAAAGGTTTTTATGGATGAGCCTCTTACCGAAGACGTTCACGCTTCACTTGGCCACCAGAGGGCTTGGCCCGACCTAAAAACTATCAAAACAAAAGAGCATTGCCGAGGTAAACAGCCGCTAGGAGGCGCCTAAGCCGGCTTCACTGCAGCGAGGGTGCCTTGAAGTTCGCCCGGATTCTCCAATATCGTGGCAGCGCTGGAATTTCAATAATTTCCACTTTGAATGCTGATTAAAATCGATTTTATAGTTAAACAGGCCAAGATCTCTCCCGTTCTAGACTCATCTCCGCCAATCGAAACTGACACAATTCTTAGTTTCTCTTTTACATTTGTTCCTTTTTATTACCGGGCTTCGATTCATCGTAGGAAACACGCACTCTCCAGAGGAATGACGTAGAAATACTCCATCAATTTCTCAGAGATGTAAAGAGCGTGGCGATCAATCTTTCAATTGCAACAATAACAACTGTACCAACGACGCTGCTTTTAAAGCAGTTTATTTATCAATATCAAAGAAGATGGAAGCAGAGTTTAATGACTTTCCTCCATTAATTTCTTGGCTCAAGCGTCTTACATCGCCTTTCTTAAATAAACCTATAATTTCGAGCGAAGTGCGTGTAGGCGATGGAGCCAAAATTTAATTTAAAATCCGTTTGCAGAAATTAAATGTGAAATATGGCATAGATTCGCAATAAAGATTTAATTTAATCAGGATCCAAATGCGGATCCCTAATTGCACATAGGATGAATCGCTTCGATTAGCCCGAAACAAATTAATATCTATGACGTACAAATGGTAGAAGTTTGCAGACAATGTCGACTTAGTTCTTGTGCAGTAAAAAGAATATTGTCAGTTATCTAAGTTTCCAGAAGGTTCTGCATCTCACAATTGACCCTTTGGCTCATTCGTAATGGCTACTTAACATTACGAATTACTGGTGACTTCTCCTGGCTGATGATCGCCAACGAGCGTGAAACAGCTGTTCCAGGATGTCACTTGTAAATAATTTGGTCTTACCCATTGTTATTTATTAATAAATCAAATGTGCAGTTTGAATTTTTATGCTTTAAAAAAATTCATTGAGGCCTGCGCACTGCTGGCACATGAATTTTCTCACTAATTTTTCATTGGTGAGTTTTTCATTGTGTATTTTTTCCTTTGAGGCACCAATGCGCTTCCGATTTACGAAGATAGCTTCAAATGTTTTCTGTGGTAAGCTCAGGGAAATGAACGGTCACATCAATACGTATAGATTATGATAATGAAATAAAACCAAAATGAAAATTAAAGCTTTAACAGCACACAATGCAATAGATGTGGAGTCTAATTTGACATTAATATATTAGTGTTTGTAGCAGTAGCTCTCAAACACTAGCAAGTTGTTCATTAAGCACAAAATGACGTTGCAACTTAAAATTTAAAATACTGATATTTAATTAGGCGCACAGTTAGAATGATTAGAATCATTTTATTAAATTTTGAATTTACAAAATTTACATTTCAATTTATATTTCGAATTTATGCATATAACTTTGTGTGAGTCCTTCTCATCAGGACTAATCAGCCAGATTTAGTCACTTACATTACAACTTAGAAGATGTGGGAGAGGTTCAGGATCTCACTAACTCTCGTGGGGTTCTAAAAAACAGACAATAAGAAAATATGCTGCAGTTATCAAATGAAACTATAAAATTCCTATTGGCCTAATTTTCATCTAACCAAATAATTATGTAATTGTATCAATACAATGAATCTCAGATTTTTGTAGATTGTCTTTAGGTTAAACACAATGATACTGGCGCATGCTTTCTCTGTTTGGTACAATAATGAATAATGCTTATTAAAATTCACTGTCATAATATTCAAACAGAAAGAAAGCATCACAATTAGCCAAATAATAATAATAATGCCTCAAGAACTCTCAAACACATTATACAAAACTTCTGAGTCAATAGCATGTTTTTTCTATATTCACATTGATTTTTTTAGAAGGCTCTATTTACATCCACACTAAATAAAATTCACTTTACTGAGGATAAATTAATTTCTTCAATATAAATTACTCAAGAGATGGGCCGGATTCTTCTAGTCCGATAACTTTGGCGACTATTTCATTTTTGTTTGGCCATGATATTTGTTTATATGAAGTTCAAAATTTTTGAACTTGTAATTGATAACTTTGAAGACTTGTGATTTTTTTTTCTTTTAACTAAATTCTGTTCTCTTAAATTTTTTTTATAAGGCATCTAGTTTTAAATTGGCGTAACTTGAAACCGGCGCAAAGAGATTTCAATTCATAAATACCTAAAGAAGAAGAAAAAAAAAACTCCATTTTGATTTTCTTAAGCAAAAGAGCAATTTCATGCTTAAAAACATGCTTTAAAAAAGCATCATCAATTAAATATTAAAAAAATACTCTGTAGTATTTACAAGAGTTTATAACGCACAAACTGAAGACACAAAAATTCTTTTTACGACTTTAAAAAAAGATAAAGAGAACTGCAACACTTTCAGAAAAGTAGGCTTCCAGTTCTTTGGTGCACTTTTTTTTGTAAACTTTATAATGAACGACACTGAAGTAAATTTTCAATTTGTAGAATAACTCTAAATGTCTTAAGCTCTGAAGATGATACGATTACTGCTTCAGATATCTAAGTAAGTCTCTTTCTTTCTGTCCCCATTTTTCAATGATGAACAGTTTTTCTGGCTCTGGAACTGGTTATTTAGTTACAGAAGGAACTAGAAGGAAATCCAACTCCTACTTTCTTTAAAGCAAACATTTCTTCTTTTCAGTAAGGTTTACCAACTTCTATATCTGCTCAACTTGTGTTTCTGATTCTCCTGAGCCAAACCACTTTACTTCTTTACAACTTCTTTCTAAGTAGAGGAGGTATCCAGTGGCAATCAATATTCAGCCAAGCCCCGTCCACTTCCAATGTAAACTTAATGTGACATAACTTTTTCTCCCTCAGCATTTCGCCTGTCCAGCGGGGTTCAAAGGGGTAGTGTATTGTGCTAGCAAGGCTGCGTTGCCTGTGTAATCACGGTACATTTATGTCGCATAAATATTTGATTTAAAAGCCACTGTAAAATGGAATCTGCCAGTTTGCGATGCGCGAAAGCTCGCTGGAGCGTGACAGCAGAAAATATCCCGTCCACCTATTCTAAATGGGAAAGTCTGGTCCGATAGCAGTAAGGAAATTTGGAAGTAAGAAACTCAGCAATAAAAAAAAAAGTAGAAAGTGGAGAAAAGAATTGGAAGAAGAAAAAAAAATATAAGTTATATAGTTTGCATGATAACTTTTCGAAGAACCACATGATAAGATCCAAGAAATAACAGAAAAAGTGAGATACAAAATGCAACTATACCAGAAAACTTTGAACATTCCTATATAATTGGTATTTCATATTATGATAATGAGGGGGGGGGGGCTTTAAGGCGTTTACGTAATGGAAGTTTTGCTGTAAGTCTGTCTGGTTCGATCCCCTGTGGAGATTTGGATTTTTTTAAAATGTAGTATACTCAAGGCTATGATTTATTTAACAAAATAGTCAATTATGCCCTTGTTTTACTTCGAATTATAAACAGCCAAACATGCCTGACGTTGGAACCAACCTCATCTGTGGATCCAGTTTGTATCAAATCAATAACAAGGCCCTCGGGTGTGGGGGAGATTTGGCTCCCAGTGATTCTAGACCAACAGAACTGCTTAAAGTCTGATGATTATTCCGACACCCGTTCGCCTTTAATCCTCAATTAAGAAACCAGGTACCCATTTAGCATTGGGCTAAGATTCGTCTGGAGAAGTAACAACTGTGGAAAAATCTCCGACCACCACCGGGATTTGAACCCGGCTACTCTAGTCCGCAGTCCTGTGTCCAAACCACTGGGGTACCCGAAATACTAAGAAGCTCAATCCTCCTATCAATAACATACTTCAGCTTCCTTAAATAAGTAACTTTTTGCCTACTTTCCTAGGAAAATGAGGCTCATCAATTCTGCAGTCTGTATGCGTGTGTATACCCTCTAATATTTTTTGAACCGCTGAATGATTCTACTTGAAACTTGATATGAGTATTTAAGGATTAAAGACGATTTATCTTTTATTTATCTTTTGAAACGTTCGGATCCTTGTCAAGAAATTAACACATGGAAGCGACAAAAATTCCTAATGGGCTCTTTAAACAAAGAATATTAAAATCCTCTTACTCTGCACACAAGCTGTAATATAGAAATAACTGGATTCAGGTTGTGTAAAATAAGTAATGCGGAATCCGTTCAATGGGTTGTTTCAACGGTTTTTGGTTCTACTTACTGAGGGTCCGCTTTGAATCAATGGAATTTTATAAGTAATCCACTCTCGAGTTTGAACATCAAAGTATCTCACTAAATGGGAAGTTCTGGTTAAGCGACTTTTCACTACCAGTCAACCTAAATAACTTTTTCTTCAACGAAATGAAACTAGAATATGTACGCGTGAAAGAGCAAATAAGCCTCATTAAAATGTTGAACCTCATTTTAATTCGTGTTGTTTCTTTTAATCAAAACTTAAAGAATACAAAAATTAAAGAATGCAAAAATTAAAGAATATAAGACAGTGGATTGTAGTCTGATTAATTTCGGACAAGTTGCAACCCGTGAAATATTCACGGAAGTAAAACAAATACCACATTTTTGAAATACCGTGAAATTTTATTTCAATGTGGCCAATCTCATCAAAGTAATCTAACATTAAGACATACCTTCTTGAATGTTTCGTATATAACGTGAGAATGAGCCATGTAAAATGAAAAAAAAAATATTATCAGAAGTGGGATTCGAATCCACGCCCGGAAATCCGGAAGGCGGACCTGAACCTTGGACCGCTCGGCCATTCTGACATGTTTAATTATTGTTTTCTCCGACTCTCTCCACTTTAATGACAAACGAAAATCCGTTTTTTGCCTACTACTAGTATGATACGATTTCACTGATTTTTTAATTGTTTAGATATCACGGATATATATATAGTTGATTTCTAATATATTCTAAAAAGTTTAAAAATCTAAAACATTTTCTCCTATTGGTTTTACTGTGTATACTTTCAGTAAATCAAACCGAAATGTACCATAACATTAACAAAACAATTAATAATAAGGATCAACTATACTACGTAATTTGTTTTGATTATTTGTGCATTGTATTAATAGCGGATCATGTTTTTCTGTGAGAGCTCCTCAGGAATACATTGACTTATTTGTCAACATTCTTATTGACATGGATTGTGTGCAAAAAAAACAAACAAACAATGATTGGTCAAGTATTCTGTGGAGGAATACCGCTCCGTACGTATGACAAAAGTCGGATAAGTCACTTCAGTCAATTTTAATAACTTGATGAAAGACAGACTGATAGATTATATTTCGATTAAAACCTGTCGATAGGTTTTGTTTTAATCTGTCTCATTCTGTTTTCTCAGAAAAGTTACACTCATCAAATCGGTTTGTGTGTTCATATTTCTGTTCTTTCAACTTACTGAAACGGTTCATTAACGGTTCAAAAGTTTAAAAAAAAAATTACATAATCTCCGAATAAAGGGGATAACATTAAATACAAAACAATTAAGTTATATATTAATTCTGGCATCCCACAAGGCTCCAATTTTGGACCACTTCTGTTTATTCTAACATTTAAATTCTGTCTTTTCTGAATTACAAATATCAATTGCCTACGCTTACGAGGATGACCTTATAATAATGAACACACACAAAGCTCTATTTATAGCATAAAGAAGACTGCAAGAAGAATCCATTAAAATAACAAAATGGTCACTTGACAAATGTACAGAAATAGTGATAAAACAAAACATATATTTAATATTTTTAACAGAATTAATTTTCTTTTGTTGGTTTTAAAAAATTGAAATTAATTGGATTTAGGAAGGATTGGCGGATTTTGAGAAAATGAAAAGATTCGTTTAGATCTTGCAATTTAAAAATACAAGGATTCTTTTCGTTTGTATTTTTGTAAAATACAAAAAGGAAACAAAACAAAAACAAAAAAACAGCACAGAAAGAAACAAAAAATAAAGTAAACTGCAAGTTCCTTCAGGAACTTTTGTTTTCTCCTGACTATAGTTTAAGGAGCATCAGAAGCTTTGCACCTATCACATTGTTACCTTATCTTGCTTATATCTAAAAAAGAAACAATGAAAGTGGAATAAGAAATCTGCCATTATTTATGTCGAGATGCAGAGCAAGACTCTCTCTTCCTCTAAGAGCAGTGGGACTGGTCTGCGTGCATCGTAATCCAGTCTTTATGGTCGCAGTAATTGTTTAAGCAGGTCATCCTTAAAATTGGTCTCGAACTCTCGGTACCGAAGGATGCAAAAGACCCTGTGTATGTGAGAGTGTGTGTGTGTGTGTGTCTGGGTCGAGTTGTGGCATCGATGGTCCTCGGCAGGGAGCAAAAGATGCGGGAGGAAAAAAGGCATCTGGAGGAGGACAATGAACCAATCAAGATGGGGATGAGCACCTCGGCGCCACCTGCACAATAGTTAAGGAACGATTTTCTGTTAACGCACTCGGATGAATCGGTGATCGAAGCAGAAGTCTTCTTCAACTGATAAATTACTTTGGCTTCAAACAACTAATAAAAAAAACCCGAGCTTTTCTTTTAATTACTGAACGCCCAATTTTGGGTGGATGGATCACGGATCTTTGTCGAAAACTTGTCAAAAATCACTGGGGAAAATTCAACAGCAAATCAATTACGAAGCTGTAAGTTGGTGTTAAAAAACTTTTTTTGTTTCTTATTTCGTTTTTAACACCAACTGATTACAGCTTCATAACTATGCCTTGAATCTTTATTTTTTTGGTCAAGCTGGCAGAATAACTTTGCTCTGACCTTATGAGTATTCGATTGCTATATAATAATAATAGGAATAATAATAAACGATTATTTTAAACCGTTTTAAACATATTTTATATTAACCAAAGTCTTTTATTAATATAAAAAAAAATTGAAGAATTTTTGAGATTTGTACACCTACATTATTTGAACTCATTCCAAACAGGCAATCAAAAAAAGAATTAATAAATTATTATTCCTATTTATATGCGGAGTTATATGGATGGTTCATAGTTAAAGTGAGCCCTAAACTTCAATTTCAGAAAAAGAAGTTTAAAGTTCTTAAGGACTAATGGAATGATATTAATTATTTTAACGCCTTTCAGACATTAAGGCATTTATTCATAATGACATTTAAAAAATATATATATCATCACTTATCTAATGAGCTAATTTTCTGCGCTCTGAACCTGCGTAAATACACTGCTTAATATATTACATTATATTACACTGCTTAAATACATTTTTCAAGATATCATTCTAAATATCGTAATTCTCTAGGTTCCTCTATTAAACGTAATAACATGTACCACGATAATGTTTGTGATGTTTGTGTTTCAAATATAAAACGCTTTAGGCTTAGTCATTTAAATATCCATCAATTATAAATAAAGGATAATCTGAACGCCATCAACGTACAGAGCAACAATTTGAAAGTTTACTTTCAAGTTTAGTTTTAGGATTAAATTATTTTCTCGTCAATGTATAAGTACAAAATACCACTCTTTCTATTGGGAAACGAGTCAAACAGAATCCTTATATCAGAGAAATTTCTTTTGCTTGAGATTTTTGCAGTATTCTTTGTATAATACTAGCTTTAGTATTTAATATTTACAACCTATAATTTTCATTTTAGGCTGTATTAATTTTTTTTCATTTTTGATGTGCTTTCTTACATTACTTTAACGTTCGATCAAGAAGTTCAAAAAAGTAATTGTGCATTTAGGATGTTTGTTGTTCTACGAACGCCTTTCGTTTACCTCTGTGTCCCTTCGGAATAACTTATCACATGTAGATGGTGAAAAATTGCACGTGGCTGTTAATGGTCACTGGTGCAAATTAACGCCTCATCTGAAGTCTCCACAAATTTCCATGTAACATCTGGCAGGTGTTGTTCCTAGAATTTTCTAGAAACTGCACCACATTCCACTTCTATTGGTACTAAAAGTCTCTTTGGTGAAATTTAACGCAATGAAATTTCTCTATACACAGTGCTAACTCAATAATTATATTGTCAAATTAGCAAAAATCCCATCCCATCAAAAACTGACTCCAGATAAGAAATCTAAAAACCGAAATTCGAAAGAATTCTTTTTATTGCTATAATAAGTATTTAATTTCTAAATTTTAAAACGATAATTATCAAAAGAAAAAAAAATGTAGTTGTCCTGCCGAATATCTGCATAAGAGCGCATAAAAATTATTAAAAAACATTATTCATTTAAAAAATTCCCCATCATTTTTATACAAGGTTTTTGTCCCGTAGTTCTTCACTTATTGGTCCGATTTATACCAAAATCAAAAGGGATCTTTCTTATAAGCTCATTGCCTATCTATGAAAGTTTTAGGTTTATAGGCCAAATAATTTTTGAAGTATCTTTAGAACAGACAGACAAACTGGGAATTTTTACCACTAGCACCTTATATAAATAATAGCAGCAAAGCCTGTCGGATGACAGGCATAAAAAAATCTGAAAAATCATTTTGTAATCAACTATCAACTACAAAGTAAATATCTCCTTATAAACTACATTTTTTTGTAAAAACAGCATCAGATCCTTCTATAAGATGTCCTTGAACTATTCGGTGAAGAATTTTGATTTTGACATCGCAAGCCCGACGTGCTTGTGAAATAGCAACATATAACTGTCCATGAATAAAAACAGGCTCTGGTAAATAAATACCAACCCCATCTAAAGTTTGTCCTTGTAAATAAATTTTACTAAAATTAAGAATGGAATAATTATTATTATTGATCCATAACGCCAAAAGGCATTTAAAACTCACCTTTGTAATCTAAATACTGCGCTAACTTGTGAACGAAGCTTCTACGGCAAAAATGAGTTTCGAAATCAGCATAAAAAACTGAGTAAGTATGCCAAATTTCATTAAAATGGGTGCAGTAGTAACAAAATTATTTGGTATTGAACGTATGTTTTGGTAGAATTTCAATTGTCTAGGTCAGTTCCCAAGGATCAAATTTTAATGGAAACAACATGGAATGACAAAATGAACTAATATTTCATTCAATTTGAGTACCCTTAATTCAATGGTACCATTGAGAACCTTGGATCTATTTTAACAGCTTAATTACATCGAATTACAGACAGAAAGACGAACTTAGCCAATTATATAAGTTGATGATTCTTGCAAAATCATATACTACATATATCTAACTTGTAAGATAGGCAACTTAGGTTACACAGTTTCTGAATTAGCACGAATTTTGTGATTGAAGGGCAACGTACTTTCAGTTTCTTGCCTCTAGCTCATTTTACAATGGTCTTTTCAACAATATTTAAGCCTTTTCACCCATTTTTACTGTAGAACTTACATCTAGTTTATCAGGTAACTTTATAGCTTTTGTCAGAAAAAGAATTGATTTACGAAATAAATTAACTGCGTAGTGTAATTTCGTATAGTTTTGATTTCATTGGGATTAGAAACTTACGTCCTTGCTGTAATGTATTACATTGCTTTCACTGTCGAGTAAATCTGATTTTGATTAGCACTACATTTACGATTAGGTAAAGGAAATGAGCTCACGAATACGAAACAATTCCAGTAACAATCGATGACAACTCAGGTATGCTCTGGAAAAGAAAGCTTGCATTTTTATTTTATTTTAGTCATGGCATGATTTCCGAAATAAAAAAAAGCAAGTTCTTTGTCTATAGATGCAAGTCACTAACTTTTCTGTAATGAATCTTGAAAAATTCAGAAAAAAAATCCGTTTTGCTTCAGATTAGAAAACAATTTTACAATTGAAGAGAAAAAAACCAAATCAAATGGAAACCTCAGGAAAAGTCTAAGATCTCATGTTTTCCGGGTAACAACGAGTTATTGGGAACCGAAGGTTCGTTTTGTGGAACGATTGAACACAAAGGAGAAAAAAAATATTCCGAACGAACTTTTCGTTCAAGCCATTATATATACTAGAGGTTTGTTATATAAGTAGGTAAGGGACCTTGCAAAAAACTATTTTTAAATAATTATAGGATAAAAGCTTAACGTGTGTTAAAATTGCATTTAATAGAATAAGAAAACACCAAACGCACCAAAAATTGTTAAAAAGTCTTTATAATGAAAATGTTTAATACATTACGGTAAACCAAAAGGAGAGCTTTCGGAATCTTGTGCGATTCCCTTGTCAATCCTATGATTGTCCTGTTGACAAGGGAATCGCACAAGATTCCGAAAGCTCTCCTTTGGATTTTTCGTAATGTATTTTTAAACATTTTTATTCTAAAAACTTTATAACAATTTTTGGTATGCTTGGTGATTTCTTATTCTATTAAATAATTAGAGAACTGCTTATAAGAAGATCTCATGTACTTATGAGTAACCATTTTACAGAATTCTTATATAATCTTTTCGAATCACTATTATCCTTTTCTTTAGCTTCATTTCTCTTCTTATATATATATATATCGCAGCTGATGATCTTCAAATTCTATTCCTTTTCAGTGTATTCCACTCATCTTTCCTTTCTTTGTCACGTCCAAGAACACGTGACCATCTCCTAATTCTCCACCTGACGAAACGATTTCCAGAGGAGTAAAAAGGGAGTTTCTCTTTTCCTTGGAGGTATCTCAGAAGTCTTTATTGATCACGTGCCTGACGGAGCGACCCTGCGCGGACCCCTGCTTTCGTCGTAGCGAGGGTGAAAGGGAAAATGCACCGCCTCCGCCATTTCAATTGCCAAACTGTAATATGACCGTATTGATTGACTTGGTAGTCTCCTTTATTTGACGCTCGAAGCGAAAGCAGGCCTTACCCCATCCAAAATTCGGGACGGGAAATCTGGCTGAATAACCCGATGTGAGAAACAAGAAAAACTGTCGGGTAATGGAAGCTGATGTACCCGCATCCGAAGCACACGACTGGAAGGAAAGAAGAAGAAAAAAAAAAAGAGCACAGGGGCCAACAGACAAAGAGATGGGGACAAAAAAAAAAGATACAGCCAAGCCTCCTTGCTTCGTGGAGAGTTTAAAATTTTTTTTGGCATTTAGTGTGGACAATTGCTCGGAAAAATAGCCTTTTTCCCTTGTAGCTAATTGACTTGATGAAATAAACCTGCAACCGCACAAAATTTCAAATAAAGTTTCAATACAGGGGAATCAAAAATTGCAACTTTAAACTTCAATAGAAGTTCAAATGGATCTTCAATTGCTGTTACAAATTTCAGTGTTCTTTATTATATAAAGGAACAAAATAGAGTAGATCCAGTAGATATCAACTTTACATATCTACGGAAATGAGTTAATGTATATATATTTTTGCTATGTTTAAAAAACTTACTCAAAGATCAATTTTTTGCAAAATCTTTACTATTTAGTAAAATTAAAAGAAAATTAAAAGAAACTTAAAAAGAAAAAAAAAGCAAGTTATATAGTTTTATAAAATAAAGTGTTTTTATAAATTTAATTTTTGAAAAGATAATTCAATCTCACACAATTTAAAAAACAGCATCAAATGAATTTGCACGATATTTAGAAAGCCTTTAATGAAAAGTTTTTTATTATGATTATTTTATAGATATGATTTACGTAAAAAAAAATGTAATCACAAACAATTTTAAAAAACACAATTTTTTATTTTTTTAAAAATTAACTGTTGCATTAATAATAAATATTTTAAATACAAAATATTATTTTGAAATTTTTTTTATCATTTCAGGCTTTTGTCAAGTTTTTTGAAGTTGAAAATACCGAGTAATACCTCGAAAACACCCAAAAAATTGACTGGTTTTGAATTTTAATTTCATTAATTATAGAATATTTGAAAAATTAAAAACAAGAAAATAGAAATTCCAGATGCTTCACAAGTTCGTATTTAAATTTTCAGAATTTTAGGTGCATTGGAAAAAGAAATATGTAAAAGAAATAAAAGGTTTGCAGTTCCCTGAATTGCTTGAGTCAGGACCTTAATGCTGAATTAACAAATACATGTTATTTCTTTTTATGAAATAAAATTGTACTGCATTATTCCTCTATTACTAGTTAAAATTAAAATTACTTAAAGCATTTAACGTGAAAAAATAAAACAATATTAAACATTTCTTTAAGAGGCTTTTTATTTTCTTGAGTTCAATTAATACATATCAACTATGCCACTATCATAATTTTCAAAAAGTTATCTTCGTCTTGTTTAATAAGGACTACAATCGAGTTTAGACACCGAAAAGAATGGCAATATAAATAAGCAATTGTTATATACATCTTACAACACTGTGCACGTGTTCAGTATCGATCCGTGTTAACGATATTGTAAGTTGTAGTTTCACAGTATCAACAAATAATGCTCGAGTATGCTAACAGCCCATATTATCTTAAGCTAATAGCTCAAAATATGAAAACTAAGGATTTACGAAAGATTCAATAATATAGAGGCAGAGTGGCAGTGGTTGAAGAAATAATAAAGATATAAAAATAAATGGTTGAATAGACTAGATTGAAAAATTATATTTAAGTGATATTCACAAAACTGCAATAACGTTGAAATCACTACATAAATTCGAATACATATTTTAACTGATGAATACATTTGTTCATATTTGGCGAAATCAGTTTATCTTAAGCTTAACACATTCGTAATAAATTTATGTCTATAGATCGCGATGATTTGAATTATGGTTGTATACATTGAAGTTAATCTTTTTCATTCAAATCCGTCATATCACACAATTCATTGAAAGAACCATCTCTGAAGTAGTTTTCATAAACTACACAGTTTGAAATGTACCACTAATTCGAAGATTATCTTGCCTCTTTTTATTAGAATTCATGATTCTACTTACACTTATCGGTGTTCTTCATCTCCATCTTTTTTGCAACAATCAGTCATTGTTGATGCTATTTACTTCTTTATTCTTACAGCAATCTGGCAAGTTCATTCACGATCTCACAATAAATTATTATTGTAAAGTTGAAATCTGAATTTATAAATCACCACAATTTATTAAATCTTTAAAATTGTAAGCATCCCACCGGCAATGTATCCTTACGAAACCTATTGGTGGTAACGGATTCTAGCCCATTCTTCTTTTATACATTCAATTTATTTTATCCCCATTATTTCTCATCCTTTTTATTTTATGCTAAATAGTCTTATTAATGTCAGACAGTTGTATCACGCCGACGTTAATTACTGTACAAACCAGTTAATCCAATGTAGATTAATATTTTTTTCAGGCAAGTTAGACCAGGTGTATAGAATCAGGTGTTTAGAGTCATTCAGAAATATTCGTTCGCGGAAACTAGACAAGTGGCTGGACAATATTCAAGGAGTCGTTTCTCAATAATAAATAACCCAATCACATTATATTGGTCAGAACTTTCTAAATGGCAACGGATTTAATAGTTTGCAAATATACTGTTAGAATAATATACACTTGGGTACAAGTGGTAGGATAACGAAGAAAATTGATGAAAAAGAAAAGTTCTTCATTGACTAAAAACTTATCGTTAATAAGAAGCTATTTAGAGGTAATCAAAAATTAAAAAAAAAAAACTGAGAATTGAACAGTCAACTGAGGATAAAGAGAGAAAGAATATATACAAGGAAACGAATGTATTCTAGGGAATATGACTCTTTTTTTTTTCCCCAGATATCGAAGTATCGGAAATGAATATGAAATATTTTGATATAATTTGTTCTGACAAATCCCAAAACCAATAGAGATTTTTCCATACAAAAAAAAAAACCAACCTAAATTTTCTATAAAGCTTTACAGAATAATAGCTTTTTGTTATCTTGATTACAGAGAAACAAAGGGATAAATGTTTGATCAAACCTACAATATCTTCTAATCTTGAGTATAAAAAAATAAACTGATTTCAGTTTATTTTTGCGAAATACAAAATTATTAAATGTAGGAATTCAAAGTAAATTATTTTTTCACTTTGCATTTCTAATTCTTGGTGCTGTAGTCCCTCAAATATTTCAGTACACCCTGTACACCCAATTCGTCTAACTTAATTGCCTTCTGATGTCCTGAAAGCAGAACTGAATTGATTCAGGAAATTAATTAAATCGAAAAATGGGAGCCCTTAATAATTACTGTCCATCGGAAATTCCTTGTGGCCCTAACCACTTCCGTTTGCACCATGGTGGTCTTTAGGAGAGAATTTAGAAGCCCTCATCAAGAAATAAAACATCCTTTAACATATTAAAGTTTCAGAAGAACGGAAGTGATTTTAATATTAAATTTATAATTTCCTTTTTGTATTTAACATTGTATTAAAATTGCTTTGGAATAATATCAATTTATATAAATGATATAACAGATAGCAAGTGTTGCGATCTGGAGGAACATGATTCAATTCCAGACGATAGTCGGATATTTTTGCAGAACTGAATTCTCTTCCAGACGGACCTTAGGGTCCACCCAGCCTTCTGAAGAATGGATGCTAGGAATTCTTTCCCTGGGATTAAAAGCGAAGGTCAGATGGAACGTCAGATGGCGAACGTCGGGTTGACCATCTGATCTCAACTTAATCCCATGTGTCAGGGAAACTCATAAGTTCTTACGGATGCCTTAGAGGGTATTTTAACTTAAACGGACATCAAATCTTTATATCGGTTGATGATAAGATTGTATGATGATGATATTGTAAATCTGTTTCAGCAATTAATTTTGAATTAATAAATTCATCATTAGATTCGAAAATTGGTACGACAACTGTGTTTTGTATAAATTAACATTCTGCGTCACCCTCACCTCACTGTTTTTAGCACTAAGCATTTTTGATTTTGGTGTATGCGTAAAAATGATGATGTTGATAGTGTGGGAAATGGTATTATCATTATTCATTCCCTACAAAACTTGGATGAACACCAGTTTGATGAAATTTTATCAATGAAATGAGGGCTTTTTTTTTTATCGATACACGACATCAGGCTCATAAAGCTTAATTCTCCAGCCATTTGAAAACAGTTTTATTCTCCTTTGCGAAGCTTTCTCCACATTCCTGCAGCATCACAGCGAAGTGCCTGCCATTACTTACCCCCCCCCCCCCCCCCTCTTATTAGTTGCATTTTATCTCGCAGGACAGTAGTGAAGACGTGTACGACGGCATAGATGAGGAGATGAGAGAATTGTGAGGACTAAGAAATCTTTTTAACTTGGCCAAAATTGTTTCATCTGTTCCCGTAATCTTCGTAAATTGTTTTTTTTTTATCCTTTTTCTCACACTTTTTACTATGAATATTCTCATGCAGTACAAACATCGTTGTACTGGTACACATTTCTTTCTTAGTCAAGTCCGAAACGTCAAAACTCACAGATTGATCATCCATATAAAAAACAATACCTCACAATCTTTAAACATTTGAAATTTTATTGTATTATCCCACAATCTCTCTCTTATTATATTTCAGTCTTTCCATTATACCTCACAATCTTCCATTGGTACATTTCAATCTCTCTATTACATTTCCAGCTCTTTTATTGTGCCTCTACGTGCAGTTTCAGTTCATTTTGAATTTCGTTATTTCTATGTTTATAAAGTTTTAATTTTGTCTTTAAGGCTTTTTTTTATTTAAAAATTAGAATAATGAAAGAAGTGAAATATATTTATGTAACAGCATTTGGGTGATGTCTTCTTTATCATTTGTCTTCTGGTAGTGAAAAGACGAGTTCAGTGGGTTCGTTCTAGAGCCATTTTTCGACGTACCCCTGCTCGGCACAGCCATGAATTTTCCCCAAGATGTAACGGGGATTCAAAGCCTGATCTATCAGCTCCAATCACTTCATGAAACAATAGACGGCGCCACTGAAAAGGATAAAAGAGAACCGCTGACAAAAGCCTCTCTGACCCGATTAGGTAAAGACCAATCTGAGGCAGCCATTCCATTTAGACAGCAATTGCCAGAATTAGACATCAGAATGAAGGCCCGCATATCAAAAACTTTGATGAGAGATGACATT
>JAFIDM010010028.1:12981672-13000602 GCA_023159025.1 Thereuonema tuberculata | reverse complement strand
TTTTTTTTTCTTACTCTTTGTGAAAAGAATACGTATTTATGTGAGCGCCAACAGACACACAATAGAACTTCAGCTGCAGTGAAGTAATCTTCTTTCACTCGATACTTTTTTTCCCTTTCCCAAGAACTGTATGCACAAAGTAAGTTTTGACTATTGCTTCTATACACAATGCTGGCAAGACGTATTGAATTTCTTAAAGCGGCTTTTCTTGCTATCCGATTTCCCCCACTTTCTTGTATGCCTGCTTCTTCTTTCTGCGCAGGCGTGGAACACCCAGACAAAAAAAAAAAAAAGAACATTTCACGATTGCTAATAGATTAGGAACTTGCTATTTCTGTTTTAGTAAGACCCTATAGCTAGAATTGAGAGAAATCTAAACCAGACTGGCAGAATGAAGGACACAGCTTATAGAGCCACCTCTCGGTGAGGATCAATAACAAGCAATCATAAACTGAGTCCTCTGGCGTCCACTGGTGACACTAGAAGCTCCTCGTGGATGCTCAAATCGATTAAGAGAACTTTCTTTAAGAAAAAGAGTCACGAACGGGAACGCCATCACCAAAGAGAGTGTTGCTGTTATCGCAGTGATTGAAGGACCAATTTGAAGGGCAAAAAACTGTAATCTAATATTCTTGTGATTAACTTACAATCTAGTGATCAAAGGGCTTAAATGGTATTTGACAATAATCAGAA
Source organism: Thereuonema tuberculata (assembly GCA_023159025.1). Classification (NCBI taxonomy): domain Eukaryota; kingdom Metazoa; phylum Arthropoda; class Chilopoda; order Scutigeromorpha; family Scutigeridae; genus Thereuonema; species Thereuonema tuberculata. The sequence continues at coordinate 12,999,909 of JAFIDM010010028.1, read as the reverse complement.
TTTTTCTCGATCCAAGTTTCTTTGACAGCGATAATAGTATTTTAGCAAAGAAAAAGAATTAGAAGAATTCTTTTTTTTTAAACAATATTTTCTCAACGAAACAAATAAAACATTTTAATAACTTAAAAGTTATTACATTAAGTTAAGACATTAAGATTTTGAGAGTTATTTTCTCAGCTTATCACCTTTTTCAGTTATGTGGTCAAACTAAGACGAAACTGACATCCACACAGTTAAAGACATTTGAAAAAAAAGGTTGTATAAAAAGAAAGTACCGAAGCATAATGAATGAGAATGTTGACTAGTGGATATATATATATAAAGACGAATTTTTATTTGCATTACGTAAGGAATGTAATAGAAAAACATAATTCTTTAAAAAATTGTCACGATTTACAAAATCTAAAATAAAGATAATCATATAGAAGGTGTGAGTTCATACTGTAGCTCTGTATTTTATATTGAGATAAAACTATACAGCACATTACTTATATAGGAATTTAATTAGTTGAGTAAATTGTTGATATAATATAAAGACAAAACTTTGGAACAAAAGTATGACTTATAAAGAATTTCATAATGTAAGAGCTTATGTGTTTTGTTTACAAAACTATATTTGATTTACTTGAACTTATAAACGTCTTCATCAATCCGCACTTAATATTTTATTTTTTATTTGAATAGAAGTTATTATTTAATGAAAGAATTAATTACTAAATTAAAAGTTCACAACCAAAATTAAATGCAATTTCTTATATTTTTCATCATAAAAAAAATATTATACCAAGACATAATTTACTTTTTATTTTTTGATTCTTTTTTAAATTATACAAATTCTATCTGGTCAAATACAATTAGTGGAAAACTTAAAAGTATAATTACTTTACAAAAAAAATCTTAAAATTAGTAACATATTCTAAAAATGCTTCAAATAACAATATAACAAGGAATTCTTAATGCATAATAACATTCTTATTTCGGAACAAAAACTCTTTTACAATTTAATAATAAAGAATTATTATAAACTAATTTACATGAATAATACAATTTCGGATAACAATTATAATCCTAGAGATATAAATAACTTTAAATTGGAATCCAACATTTTTAATAGTCAAGCAGAATGACATTCATATAATTCATGTAAATTATCGGATGTAATAAATAAAATAAATCTGAAAAATCTGCTAAAATTTCCTTAAATTTCAAAATTAAAAAAAATTATTAGAAATTGGTTAATAATAAATATAAATCCTCTTGTATTAGAAATAAAATTCTAGATATTTTTTTTTTACTTAGGATAATAATAATTTTTGACTTAATGATATATATATGAATATGATTTATTATATAGTATTTAAATGTTATTTTAATATTTTAATTCCTAACACCTGTTGATGGGATTTATTTTGTAATCCTTACAGGATTATGTTTTGTAATAATATAAAAAAATATTATTATTATTATTAAATTTTTTATATTATAGTTGATTTCACAATATATTATTAATTCTTGTTGATATACTATTGCTAGCTACTATAATCATAATAGCTGTTATTGTTAATGTCATCGTTATTTAAGTAGTAGTTAATGATAATGATTACGTTATAACTGTTATCATTGTAGTCAATATAGTTTATATTAATTGTTATTACTGTTTTATTTTTGAAATAAATATAATATTATAATTACATGAAGACATGTAGCCATAACGAGTTGTCAGGGGTCGTGCGGTTAGGACTTCATGGTGGCCATTTCAATGGAGCTGGCGACCAATCCAGCGTCCTGGAAAAGGTTCATGAAGAAACCCGCGCATAGTAAGAGCGAAGTCCCCGTCCTGCTATAGCCATACACGTTCCATGATACCAGTGTCTTCAAGCTGACGGATTAACCATGTTTTTAACATGTGTAAATAAGTTTCGCCATTAATATGCATTCTAGTTGCAACAATTGAAATAACATTCGATACTAAATTATTACTACATAATTCCCGGCCACACTGTATAGATAATAAACATAATCCGGACCCAACAATAAAAATTTTATATAAGATAAAAGATGAAAGTAAAAGATTTATCATGTAAGCACTTGTAATAAATAGCTTCAAGTGTATAAATAAAGGCAAAGGAATTAAACTTAAATGATTATTGAAAATTCTTATTTAATTTTTAAAATTTGTAAAATATAGAAGGATTTTTATAATATAGCATTTTAAATGTAATATGTTTATTTAATTTTTTTTTTAAAAATATAGGAAGATTTTTATAGTACATTGTTTTAAATATAATGTGAAGTTGCCATTATTAATTTCAAGATATTGTAAATTGAATATTATGTATTATTTAAAAACAGTTTAAATGTAATAGCTGCAAATAATTTAAATATTATGTATGCCACATACGAAGTTGACATCATGAGGATTTTTAAATAAACAATTATTTAAAAATAACTGATTTTTAAATCATAACCTTTGACGATCTTCTTCGGGTAAGACTGAAATATTTTAAGTAAAAACAAATAGAAAAATGAATGAAAGATTTATAATTATTATTATTAAGATATTTATTTAGTTATCTATAGATCTGCTTGGCCCCAATTGTTGACCTAATATGGCCAAATTTATTATTGTTGATATCTTCTTTGCTGAAAAGTTAATTTTTTATATATATAAAGAAGATGTAACTAATAATTTAATGCTCTACGAAATATAAAAGAAACTTGTCAATCCTGTAAATTTCTTCAATGTAAATAACCTACTAGTAGGCCCTATGTAATAATCTACTACGAGGTTTGGAACTTAAGTCATTGCAACTATTTTTTATCTGCCAAACATGCGGCACCACTGCCATTCCAAAATATACGTTTGAAATCTTGTTGGATGTGTTTCTGATTGGCACCATTTACGTGATTTACGTCAGTGAAGGAACGTTATGGAAGCAAGTGGCAAATACGTATTTGGCAATCATTTAATAAAGCAATGCAGTGTAGTCAAGGAACAAAAAGAAACATAGGAATGCTCAATACACATTGCTAATACCCCTCAAAATAATCTCCAAGATTGTCCACCGTACGTTGCCAGCATCTGGGAAGGCGGAGAATACTATTGCCTGCATGTGAGTCATTAAGTGTTAGACCTCTCGCCGAAATGTCGTCGAAATTTCATCTTTGTTCGCAAGCGATTCAGTAACTGCAGATTGAGTTATGGAATCAAATCAAAGTCGCATGGACTCAGGTCTGGCGAATACAGAGGACGTTCCAAGACATCCCATCCATATCGACGTAACCTTCTGTGCAGGGGCTGCTATGTGACATGTTGCGTTATGGTGAAGAATGATGGAGTTGGACAGCAGTTCCCAAACACTGGCAACGTATGGTGGACAATCTTGGAGGTAACTCGTAGTAAGAAATTTTCTCAACACAATACGAAAAATTTGAATATAATGGCCATCATCAACCCATCGGCCATGAAATACGTTCATGCACTGAAATGCATTTTTCTATAATCAAAGTATATTAGGTAGGTAAATCCCGTAAGAACCTCCGTTGACTCCTGGTGAGACGAAAGTATAAGCTGAGCTAGTTGAGTTTGGATGATCTCAACCCTCGAAAGAAACCCCTTCCCTTTTTACAGAGGCTGGGGTGACTCCTAGCCCCTTTTAAAATTCAATGAGAGATGTGGGCTTCATTTTGCACAATTGTCTAGTACGGGATCGAATGCGTAGTGAAGCAAAGAAAAAGTTGGGAGTACCGTGCGATAATAGGAACAACCGCCGGATTTTTCCAAATACATCAGTGTTCTGTGAAGCAAAGAAGATTGAGAAGCACTGGTATAGATCAATCCCAAATACTTTGAACTTTCAAAGCTAAAAAATGTAGGATAACGACAGGAATTGCGGAGAAGTGTGGCTCATGGAATCACTCAGTGTGTCTGTGTGTCCGTTCCTTGCTTACTAACATTTAAACATCTAAGAATCTTCTTCAAACTTGGCATTCCTGTTTAAGGACAATAGACGCTCTATCTTTTATTTTTGTAATTATTTCTTTGTGAGTCCTCGTCGAGCGAACAGTGTCTGAAGCTGACAAAAATTCCCATAGAAAAGCATTGGAATCAACACAATGATATTTAACATCGCATATTAATCTTTTTAGATAATCCACTAATTTGCGCAGCTTTGATATAGTTAAACATGATTGAATTTAGATGACTTTCGTAAATACAGATTTAATTCATTTTTTTTTTTTTTAGGAAACGAAAATTTTTATTCAACAGCTCATATAATTTCAATTATTTTAGAGGTTTTTTTTTTTTGTTGTTTTTTGTATTTTTCGATTTAAGAAAACAAAAAAATAAAACAAAAATGGAAAACAAAAACCTGCAATATATTTATTGAAAGTAAGTTCCAAGTTAAGGAGTAAATTTAATGTGCTGGAAATTTTTAAACAAAGCAAAATAAGAAACAAGGACAGCACAGGAATAAGTAAATTGTCTTTCTGATTCATTTGTCGGAAGGAATCGGCAACGGCCGTTTCGTCCTGCAAGGTGCTCATCAGCCCGATCCGCCTTCCCCGATAAAAGAGCCAGAAAGGCAAGATCTTAATTGAATCAGAAATGCAATTTATTTATTTCTGTGCTGTCCTTGTTTCTTATTTTGTTTGTTTAAGTTACCAGTTCTTTCAGAAAGAAACTTTTTTTTTCTCATGGCAACATTAGCTATCGTCTTTAAAAATAACTTTAGTGTGGATTGTTTTAGTTTACTTTTGCTGCCTATTTGCTTACAGAAAAGAAAAATATTACTATTAGATACGGGTCTAGTCGTAAAAGTGTTGATTAGTTTTAATAGCAGAAGCCTGAAGTTTCTACGATTTAATCATTTCTTTCCTATTTTTAATGAAACCTATACTTTTTTTTCTTTCTTTTCAGAAAGAAGGAATATCTGTTTTCAGTGGGAGGCAAAAGGTGGCGCTGCAATCAATGATCTCCATAGCGACGGCGTACTCCTAGTGGCCAGGTAGGTCAGTAAGGAGCATCGATCCCAGCCACATGCGGAACAAACTCCCCCTGAGAAACAAAAAAAAAGAAAAACAGAAAAAAATGTAAGGTGAACTTAAGCAGACGTTGATGAATTACGAGAATTTACTGTACTGAGAGTAAGCGGAAACATTTGGAACTCTTCTTCAAATAGCCCCAGGGTCAAAGGGCAAGCAGCAAACCTCTGCTCGTCATCAAATGGTAATGAAGTTTTTCTTTGAAATTATTTGTGCTTGTTCAGGTACAGTGGAAGTGTTTACGCTGTGCTTCAAAACAAATAGTAGCAGGGTCTGTTGTTTCAATGAGATTTTCTGTGATTTTTTTTTCCCCTCTAGCTTAAAGCAGCGCATTTCAAGTAGAGAAAATATTACATCAAATTCTCGAACTTAAGAGAAATCGTTTACAAAAATGCTTGAAGGAAACAATGTTACTCCGAAATATGAAGAAGCTCTTTTTGTTTGTCAAATTTCTTGAGCATAATTTATTTTTTAAAAAACAAAATCCTTAAACAAATCATGTGTATGCGAAGGCTTCAGCTTTGTCATTTCAACCCTCTCATAGCGTTCAGAGTGTTCTGGAATGCTCGATAGTGGCGCCACTCTAGCGAGGAACAATGGAGAATTATTGTATCACGTTCTAATTTTTTTTATCCGTTTTCCTTAGCTTTAAAGTAAGAAGCGAATACAAACAAAGAAATTTTCTAAAATATAAATTTGATAAGTAGAATTTAACGTGTCTACAATGTTGTAAGTTTAAAATATAAAAAATGCCCTTTAAAAACACATTTAAAAACACTGTAAATTAGCACAAGCATTTACATATTACGAACTAGTTTCGGGTGCCCTTCGTTCGACAAAAGATGTCGGACGGGCACCCGAAACTAGTCCCATGATATGCAAATGCTTGTGTTAATTCTTAGTGTGTTTTTTAAAGGACTTTTATTATATTTTAAATTTAAGCATTTGCTAGTTAATTGCAACATAGGAGAAATTATGTTATCTATAGAATGTTTTGGAAGAATATAATGAATCTATAGTTCGAACAGAGAATTTTATAAAGTTCAAAGCTTTCTTAATTGTTTAATCATAAAAAAATAAAGTAATTGCAAAAATATAAATAAACATTTACCTAATCACATAAATTTCTAAAATAATTTGTACGTTTTTCACACACACGACTATTTCAAGATGAAAGCCCAATGCTGATTGGCGAATTGTATTTTTAAGAGACTATGAAATTGATTGGCTGATGAAAGAATGTAATTATAAATTACAAAAACTCAGTAAAGCATTTATAAAATAAAAACAGTTTGTTATCATTCAAAAAAAAAAAAAGAATAGTTTGTTTTGATTGATTGAGAGGTTCTCAGCACAACACGTTAATTTACAATTCTTTACTATAGAATTCGGGTAATTTACGAACCTTTTGCACGATAGGCTTCTACACGTACACTGGAATCCTGCAGTGCTGTTATTATCTTGTCAAAGTCTATTGTTACTATCATTTTTTTCTGAATAAGAAACATTGATAGCGAAATGGATTTATAATAAATTTATAATCGCCTAAAGACAGGAATTTCCAAAGGACCTGACATTTTAACTGTTACAACTAAGTCTTTACTCCTATGAATTCAAGTAATTTTCTACTTCTTAAAGGATTTAATATTTGTTGCAATAAAAATGCCAGGATTTTGAAATAATAATAATGATGATAATAATAATAATAATAATAATATCACCACATAATATCAGGCTGTCCCCTTCTCTCCCAGACAGTTTTACCTCCACCGACACAATCAGGTAGCGTCGATTGTTCATCCACAGATAGCACACAAACACTCACTAATTAAGAACACGGTCCCGTACTACAAGTACATACCACAAAGCGTATTAGTGTCATCCTCACATAAGCTGTACTGGGATCGCCCCATTCACACAGACAAAACCATACATCACAACTGATCTGACATCACACTTGTTGATAAGGTCAACAAACAGACCTATCTCATTGATATTGCAGTGCATATTAGCAAGAACATGCAGAAAACTCACGCAGACAAGATCAGTAAATACTCCGTTCTAGCACACGAGCTCCAGAAGCAGTGGAGGCAGGACAAGAGTACATGTTGTACCCATCGTCTTGTCCGCCACTGGTCTGGTACCTCACGCATTGCACCACAGTCTCAGCATACTAGGACTTCACAAAAACACTTATGCACAACTGCAGAAGGCTGTGGTACTCAACACTACACGCATAGTTAGGAAAGTTATGGACACAACCACACATCCCTAATCATTCTTGCACACTTCTTTACACTTGGCAATATGTGCTTTGGTCCTTGACCCGCCATATTGTTTTTGCTGGGGAAACCCAAGGTTTGAAACATATGGACACAACCACACATCCCTAATCATTCTTTTATTCTTCCACATGTCTTTACACTTGGCAATATGTGCTTTGGTCCTTGACCCGTCATGTTGTCTTAGCTGGGGAAACCCAAGGTTTGAAATCTGTTTAATTTTCATTAATAAATTATTTTGAAAATAAAAAGCTTTTCACTCGCTACGTTGCTGCACATTTCTTATTTATTCAAAATCTACTCAAATATCAATAGCATAAGACAATTCACTGATATTATTTTTAAAAATAAATTTTATTAATAAATTAATCGATATCGAAGATGATGCATACCACTGCGTTTCACGGGTGTATTTCATTACTGATTAATTAAAGCGATTCCAAACGACCACAAAAGCCAGCATTCTTTCATAAATTTTTATTGGAACAATTTACATTTTTTTTTATATTTTCTAACAAAATTGTTTCAAAAGAAAGTATAATAAACAGAAAAAAAATCATAATAACGCTGTGCCAAAGTTAAATGCAATCTTTTTAATTTCCTTTTAAGATGATATATCTAAGTACAAGCATTCCACTTTATTTTATTTGTATTCCTGTATATTTTAATTCCTGTATTTCTTCTTGTATTCCTCTACATTTTATAAGAACGTACGATCCTGTTCTTGTTCGCGAACACCTTAGAAGCTATTAAAACCCTAGCAGACTTGCAGTAATTGTTCTATGGTAGAGTTCACATTTTAAAATAATTTGAGAATCGTTGTTACAAATAAAGCAATTCAAGTATAAACTGACATTTCTTAGGATAAAATCAGGATTTTTGATGGCGATTGAACACATCATCCCCCTCTGAAATGCAATACTTCAGCACAGACGAAGACCCTGAAATATAACCTACAACAATCAGAAACACCAGACACATAGTTCTTATAGAACAGCCGTCTTCCATTCGAACGGTGCTAACGGAATGAATACTTGTTAGGACTATGCTATGAAACATAAGTTTCATATGCATCGCACTCGCCGGATCTCAACCCGCCTGACGTCTACATCTGGGATTGTCTAAAGATTACATTTTCTGGACAGTATACTGGCTAAATTTTTTGTAATACACTGTTAAATTCACAGCCTTCTTTGCAATATGATTATTATCTTCCACACATGTTCAATAATACCCACTTTGATGCATATTAAAGATTGTAGAAATCCTGTCTGCTAATACTTTTTGTAATGTTCAAAAGCCAAAAAATTAATTCTGTATTCGTAAAAAACATTCACAGTATTTTGTTTGTATTCTGTTCTCTCACAATTCCTCGCGTCGCTACAGCACTTTAAATAGTTGATTTATCTTATTTTAGCACTTGAGAAGTTTCTTATTATTTTAACTTTCACAAACCAGAGTCTAACTCAAAAATAAAATATAAAATAAAATAATTTAGGCAAATTTATATTATATTAAATCTTTATATAGAATATCAAAAAATTAGAAACAAATTAAGTTTTTCGAAACTAAAATAAAACTTTAAACAGTGAGAAATTAAAAAAAAAATAAATAAAACCTTAGAGAATTTTTGGAAAGTTCATTTCCAATAAAAGAAAAGATAAAATTACTTAAAAAAAAAAAAAAAAAAAAACAAGAACCCTGAACTTTAAAGGTTTAAATTAAATAAAGTTAACTCGTGCTTCTGATGTAAAAATCCATTCTTGTTTGAACAAGGAAATCTCTTTTGCCGTTTTTCTTCACATCGAATTCCAATTTTAATTCATCTGAGCGAATAGCTTTTGATAATACGTCCCTTCACCTTCAAAGACGTTTGCGAAAGAAATTATAGACTAAGTTTACACTCCAGTGAATGGATAAAAAGCATCGTGCATCAGTTTATATACCCCTCAAGTGAAAAAGAATCTTCCGAAGCCCCCTCTGATAGCATGTGACTTTGGAATTTTTTTTTTCCTTTCAGAAAATCCCCCGTCTTGGAAACTGATTCCGAAACACTTTTTCCTTTTTCTCCCTCGCCGTGGTTGTTCTTAAGTGTAAAATTGTATATAAAAAAAAACAAAGAATAATATGAAAAAATGGAAGTTTGACCACTCTGACATCTATGCACTGATACCCTGCTTCATTAAGACCTGATGCATAAAGAAGACAAATGCTTATAGCAGGGTATTTGTTATTTCTGTAAGACTTTAATGGCTATGTTTATCTCCCAAAAAAGTAGTGAATAAAAAAAGGTCCCTTTAGGCAAGATGGATTCTCTTAGATAGCATGCAGTTCTCATACATCACCATTATTGAAGATGATACTGTAGTATCTTGGTTTGTGCGGCGTACATGATTTATAGATTTTTTAAATTAAGATTTGTATTGTTTACTTATTAGTATAAAGTAGAAGTGGAATATTTTAATTAATTAGGGTGTAAAAGAATTACAATAAACATCTACTGTAAATCTAATAACGTCAGTAGGAAGTCTGGAAGACAATAAATGTACATCATCCAGTTTTTCCACACAAATGTATATATCAATATAAACAAATGAAAGGCAATAAAATACATCAATCAAATACTGCGAAGCGAGCAATTCTTGAAATTTTATTATGAAAATATTTTATTTTGAAATGGGGCGAATTTAGTGTTTTCGGAGGCGAGAAAGCGATTTAGCTAGGTCTCGACTTTCGGAAAACTCATTTAGGGAGTAAATGATTGATCTGGGACTGAGTACCAGGTTATTATCTACAATTTTCTTTATTTTCTTTTATTCTTTTATTTTATTGTTAATAAATTCGTATTCTATGCGTTTTTACGTGTAATAAAATAATAGTTTTATTTATCTGTAATAAAAATAATAATTTTACTTAATGATAATTTTAAAACTTTTTCCTTTCAACGTCGCATGTATTAACTGCGGAGTTGTCCATTTCCCGAAAGGGGTTAAATAACAAAGTGATTGTCTTCAGTGTCCTTACTTTATTTTCGTTTTATTTTATTCTTAATAAATTCGTGTTCTGTGCGTTTTTACATATAATAAAATACTACTCACACAGGCTTTAAATACAACATAAAGCTTATTTGAGTTGTTGTCGTTCTTTCTGTACATTCGCATTTGATGTTATTATGATACAATAAATTACCGAAGATCTGCAGGAAAGTAAATATAAATTCTCCGATAGAAATACTTAAGTAACTTTGGAAATTAATTTCTGAGAACCTACAAAATTGCAAAGAAAAATGAATTCTCCGTAAAAGCTGAAAAACAAATATAAAAATATAGAAGGATTTCGAGTAGTCTATCTAGTTAATACCTAAAACTCAAATACAGAAAAGAAAAAATATTCAAAAAAATCTGTTAACATAATTTATTATACATTAACTATTGTTTTTGATTCATTAATGCAAAAAACAAAAAAAATGCAATAAGTAAAAAAAAGACAATTTGTTAAAACTTGCGAAAAGACAATTCTAAATCATTTAATCATCCTTCTTATTGTATTAAACATAATGCAGTTGATATACATTACATGGTTATGCTTCGCTAACCAGTGACGCCATTGTTAACACAGTATAATACATCACATAGAAAACCCTTCCAAGCTTCAAATCCTTGAAATGAGTGCTTTACCTCATGGAGATGTGTATTGTAAAAAAAACTAACTAATATTGAGTGAACGAAGGGAATTAAAAAAATTATTCCAGACAACAACTGCAGCAAAGAAATGATACATGTAATGTTGTTGTCGTGTGCCCCGACTTCTGTCAGACTTCTGTCTCTTACGAAGAGCACCAAACACTGAGAAAGAAGCACATCTAAGCCCAGCGCCGGGATTCGAACCCAGATTCCGGCACATCGGCCTCAAATCAGACCGCCATCTAAACCGAAACCGAACGGTGATATGTATCTATCTATAGTAGTTTTAAAAAAAAATGGGTTTGCCATATTTGGTCATTATGTAGCGATCGATTTTGTTGGAACAAACATCATCATCATGACGTCATCAACTTCAACTCCGAGCAGTCAGTCCAAGATGGCGTCGTTTTGTGATCGCGTAAGTGTGGCCAAGAAAGGACAAACTTTGCATAGCCAAGCAAGGGGAATAGTGTGGAACATTTTTAATTATTTCAATTTTAATTATTATTACGTATTCGTAAATGTAGAAAATACAGAAACCAGAATGTTTTCGTAATATTTGTAAGATTCAGTTACGAATTTTAGCAATAGATGGCGCTGTTACGTCCTGGAAACATCAATCTATAAGGAAATTACGTCATCAAAAGCTCTTCTTTCACGAACTGAACTGTAATACTATTAAACGAGACAGTCTTGTAAATTTTATCTTGAAAATGGGCTTTAAGGATTTTCTTGAAATTTTGAGGTCTACCATTTTTGAGTGGGATAAAGCGATTTATGTGGGTCTGGATTTCAGGAAAATTCATTTAGGAAGTAAATTTAGGGGCTGCGACTTTAGTTCCAGGTTATGTAGCGTTTTCACATATCACCGGAAGTACTCTGATGTCAGTCTCCATTTCGTTCATAGGTATTTGAATGGAAGTTCTGACACGTGTTTGTGCCTTTAATTTTTTAAAAAAAAGTGTATTGTACCATTTTGTAGAGGTAATTATGACAATTGTCCTAAAGTCCCTTTTTTTTAGTTTTCCACGTGAAGCTGTTTTAAAACATAAATGGTTGATAGCAATGCCAAAAAAATCTTTAAGCTACTAAGAATTAGGTTAAAACGGACCTAAACATTTTCATAAAATTGGTTAGCATTTATATTCATTGACCTGGATCTTCGGTGTTCTTAATAAATTTTCATTTTATTTTTTTCTTAATAAATTCGTTTTCTGTGCGTTTTACATGTAATAAAAGAATAATTTATTTTTACTTGTAAAAAAATAACAAGTTTATTTAATAATAATTTTTACAAATTTTTTCTTTCAACTATGGAGCTGCCCATTACCCAGAAAGGGAGTTAAATAGCCAGGTGAATGTCTAATGTTGCTCCTATTTTATTTTCGTTTTATTTTACCGAGCGAAGCTCGACTTCCCGATATTTTTCAATATAATTCACTTATGGAATTAAAAAAAAAATAATTCTAAGTAAACATTAGGATTCCGCCAGTAACATCGTTAATACGGATTTAAATTATTGTAGTTTATATAGTCATATTTTAAGAAAATATTTACACATTAAGTGTCCAATACGTCTCCGTGTTTGCCATCTTGCTGTACACACAAGTTCATACGCCACTACGTCCTACTTGACATTTTTTTGGAACATGTTCGATATGATGGTTTGAAATGCGTCCTCAACTGCATTGCGCAATTCTTCTTTTGCACTATAACGACTTTCAGACACGTAGGCCTTGATGATGCCCACAAGGAGTTGTCAGGCGTCGTGAGATCAGGACTTCGTGGTGGCCATTTCAATGGAGCTGGCGAAGCTGGAGTTTCGCGACCAATCCAGCGCATTGGAAAATGTGAGATTTTCATGAAGAAACCCGCGTACAGTAAGAGAGAAGTGAGTAGGTGCCCCGTCCTGCTGTAGCCATACGCATTCTATGATACCCATATATTCAAGTTGTGAGATTAACCATATTTGTAACATATATAAATAAGTTTCACCATTAACATTACCATCAAAACAAAATTACTTTTATTACTACATAAGAGGGGGTACGGGAATTTTTCCCGGCCACATTGTATATCTCCTTCATTTATTAAGTTACGGCTTTATTAGTAAAACCAGCTGTTCAATTACAAAGGTCTGCAATAAAAAACTGAATAGGATTTTTATACATTTTCTTACAGATTTGAACTTGGTAAAAACGAAAAAAAATACCAAAAAAATTCAATCTCGTCATTTTTTTTTTGTTATATTCAAGTTTTTGTTTGCATTTAGTGTAAAATTCCCAGTATTCTTTTCTTATTTAAAAAAAGGGCCTTAAAACTAAGACTTCTCACATTAATTCTATCAATTATAGCTGGACTTGGCAATAAATAAAAAAAAAATATTAATGGTTTGTTAATGGTTGAAGAGAGAGTAGTGGTAAGGGGAGGTGGGTAAAAGTAGTTTTAGCGTTAGGAGGAAAGTCGCACGATCGTATCGGAATAAATATAAACAGTCAGCTGTTGGATTAGATCATGTTTTAACAAGCTAAATAAGTTCCGTATCTCGCTGGCCATCTAATGCCACACTCACAAGTCAGTTTATATCCAGCATTCGAACGCTACTGTGCTTGTGTTTTTATTTCTGGAATATGGCTCACAGAGGTTGTGTAATTTCTGACAGCTTTTGTTATGTTTGTGGTGAATGCACAGTGAAAAGTCAACAAGGAAACATAAGTGAGTTTGTGAAGAAAGTTTATTTTGCATATTTCAAATTAAAACTTGGAGATCAAGACAAAGCATGGGCCCCGCATAAGGCTCGGAGAAGATGCGAGGAAGATCTTTGTTTGTGGTTTAAGGGTAAGAAAAACTCGTTTTGGCATTCCTATGATATAGCGTAAACAGAAAAATCACACAACCGACTGCTACTTCTGTTCGATAGATGTGAAAGGATTTAATACAAAAAATAAAAAGAAAATGTCTTACCCTAAACTTGACTCAGCTATTTGTCCAGCATCCCATGGTTTTGAAATACCAGTTCCACGGCCACCTTCTACTTTAGATGACATCCTGAGTGAGTCAGATGACTCAGACAAATTAGCTTCCCTGGACGAATTTAGCTCAGATTTTCCTGTTGACGAGGGGACTCAACTTTTTTCTCAGAGTGAGCTCAACGACCTAGTAAGAGACTTAGGTCTTTCAAAAGATGCAGCCGAATTGCCAGGATCAAGGGTAAAAAACAAAAACCTTCTATCGTCTGGGACCTCATTTTCGTGGTTACAAGCATCGAGAGAGACAATTTACTCAGTTTTTCTCCAAAGAGGGAAATCTGGTTTATTGTAATGATTCAACGAATGAAGCTGAAGGATGCAAGATGAGCTTAAAAGTCCATTTCTTACACTCCCATATTGATTATCTTCCCGAAAACTTGGGAGCCTACAGTGAAGAACGAGGTGAAAGATTTCACCAGGATATCCATGATATCGAGAGACATTACCAAGGAAAATGGGATGTCAATATGTTAGCTGACTACTGTTGGATGCTCAATCGAGAAACTAGAGAAGGAAATCGGAAACAAGTTCTGAGAAGCATCAAAGACAAGAAGAAAAGGTTTCATAAGAAAAAAGAGTATACCTAAAATTATGTATAAATATCAGAAACAATTTTTTGATTAGTTATAAGAAATTGTATTATACGAGTCATTCTAATAAATAAGTATTTTTATCAAAAATGTGTTTTTATTTTGCAAAAAACCTACACGTGATGGGATGTTATGGAAGTCATTTTTAGAATCTGCGACCTTTAAAACATATAATTCAGCAAAAATATTCCATTCAGCTGGAATTTTTTTTTTTTTTTTGCAGACCTATGTTATTAACATATTTTATGAACTTAGTAAATATAAAGCAGTCGATGTCTGAAGTCCGTTATTTATAGAAATCTCCTGAGAGAGGGCAGTATTTGCAAGAACAAATAAACAACATGAAAGAAGACGAAGAAATAGGTAAGAAAAATATAAATTAATTATTTGGAAAAAATTATTAATAAATAAATTATTAAAAAAAACTTCTTTTAAAACGTGATTCTTTTCAAAAAGGGAAATGTAACATTCATTAATGAACAAAGAAGAAACAGGCTCTTGAAAAATAAAAAGTAATTTCTATTTTAAACAGTTTATTTATTTCATTTGATAACGTAACTTTCTAAATAAAAATAGAATCAGTCATCCGATAATCAATGTTTTCAGTAACTAAAAATTGTAATGAATTTACAGAAATAAAAGTAATAAAATTAAATTTTCATTCTAAAATAAAAAGACATTGTCTGTTTCTTAATAACGATATTTCTTTCATATTAATATTACAAAAAATTAAAGATGCTGTTTTTTAATCTTAAAAAATAAAAAGCTTATCTATGATATGTTTCTTGGAACTTTGAGGTGATTTCTTTACTAAAACATCACTGTCTTATGAGAAATGGACATCGCCGTGGTAAGGGGAAAAAACTATCTGTCTTGTCCCTCTTGTGTGTGTGTGTGTTAGCATTCGGTCTCTGGCCTGGATCGTAAAAATATTGGAAGATAAGTTAGATGGGAATCTATCCAGAGAAAATGGAATAAGAATTCTTTTTTTTTTTCTATCTTACATTTTATTGTCAGCTATGAGATTGTCCATGTCTGATAATATATCTACAACTTCAACCCCCAAGATCACATTTATGAATGTAGACATTACAAACAAAATAACGGCCGCCCATGGCAAAAAAAAAGAATCTAAAATTTTTTTTCTGTTATTTTCGTTTATATAAACAATGTAAATTTTAACGTGTGCATTGAAGGTTACAATAAAGGCGCCGACACACTAAGTTAATTAGAAAGGTTTACATTTAAAAAAGAACAATATATAAAACATGACTAGTTTCGCTATCTCCACGCGGCTTCGTCTGATCATCAGACGAAATCGTCTCGTAATGGCGAAACTAGCCATTTTTTATGTATTGTTCTTTTTTAAATGTTAACTTTTCTAGTTAACTTGGTTTATTTAAGGTTTAGTAAAAATTGTAAATAAAAATATGGTATTTATAAAGAGTTACAATATTATTATAAGGCACTAACAATTTATTAACAAAAAAAAATACTCTTTCCTTAACTGTTGCTTTGCTAATTTCCTTTGGTTTTCAAAGTCACAAAAACAATACAAGTATTGTATTATTTATAAACAATTGTATTTGCTGAATCTAAGGTTATATATGGAGGGTTCAGAAGCCAATCAGTGTAAGTCAATAAACCAAAAAGTGAAATAGGTTTTTTAAAATTACATACCAAAAAATAACAACGTTTGTAAATTTGAAGAATAAATTTTTAATTGAAAGATAACATAACTATACACTTGGAGGAGTGATTTGGGCACTTTTGTCAACCGAAAATATAAACATTAGAGTATGACTTACAGAAAAAATTTCAATTTAAAAAAAAATGACTTACACTGATTGGCTTCTGAGCAGTCCATATGTATGTATATACTAGCATATAGGCCCCCGTCAACAATGACGGGAGAACAATGTGAAGGCTTTTAGTTGAGAAAAAGGAATTTTAAGTAGAAGTAAATTCTGTAATTAATGAAGAAATTAAAAATAATATTTAATGTCGAGAAATATCTCTAACATCACTTCAGTCCGTCGCTGAGAGCGAGCTTCTATATCTAATGGTCGTGTGGTCTGCGCCTGTAGTAGGCTAAAAAATGAACATTGAAATTTAAATTTTAATCTAGTAGACTAGATAATCTAGTAAAATTAATGAGTTTTCTTTTTCTCTGGTTCTTCTCTCACTACGTCACATAATGAGAGGGAGTGATAAGAGATATTTAACAACAACAATTTTAATGTAGTCCCCATGGCCTAATGAATAAGACATCTGACTTCGGATCAGAAGGTTGCAGGTTCGATTCCTTTCGCGGACATTTCATTGTGGAAATTATTTCTATTTTCACAGGAAATTAAAATTATTTTCCAAACTCAGAGGAGTGTTTTAGACAGACAGATCTGGAAAACTATAGTATGTATATAAATGGATATAACTTTAAATTTCCTTCTTTCTAAAAACTTATTAAAGTTGTTGTAGGAGGAGGAGACACATAAAATACAAACTGATTTTATTTCAATCTCGTTTTATTTTGGAAGTTAAGTAAAATTCGAAAACAAGTATCAATACAAATTGTCCTTAACCGTATGCCTCTTCCCGTCTCTCATTCTTACGACTGCTATCTTGGCTCTTAAAATAGCCTACCTCGAATAGCATCGCGTAAAGCAAAACCGTGTTAACTTAGACTAAGAACTCGTTTCAAATAAAGGGTTAGATTCACAAACAGCATGATGACTATTTTGAAAAAATGTACTATTTACATAAATACACATTACAAATAAAAAAACAGCAATTCTTATGCATTAAAAGAAAAACGATCTAAATATATTTCTTAATTTGACGTGATATTTCATTCTCTATTACACGAGGTTGGCGTTGTCACTAAGAGATTGGCCTCTCGCCTCTGAGTACCGGGGTTCGGTTCTCATGTGGGTTTCATGATGGTGGACGATCCGCGCTGAGCAGGTTTTCTCGGGGTTCTCCCGTTTACCCTGTACTTCTCCCACCATTCTTTCTCAGTCTTTCTCTCCGTCTGTCCTTTTCCGTGGGATAGACCTACAGGTCGCGGTGCTTGGCTTCAGTGCCACCCACATTCACCACAAGCAATCAATTATTCTCTATAATGAACACTATAATATCGAATTTTATAATTATACTGTATTGTCATTTGTATATTTGTAAATAATAACAGTATTAATATAGACTAGTTGCGACCCGTGAAATATTCACGGAAGTAAAACAAATTCAACATTTTTGAAAAAACACAAGATTGAAAAAGATGTTCTAAGCTAATTTTTTTAGAAGGCCTTGACTTCCACAACAGACCATATTTAATTTGAATATTGGGTAATTTGTTAAAATAATATTATAATATTGTTAAAATAAAAAAAAATAAAAAATTGATTTACCACTTTCATAGTAGCCAGCGCTGCGGTTTCTCATTATGAAACTTAATGGTGCCCTAAAAGAATAGGTTCGTCGAAATTGAGGCAATATTAACGGAAGTAAAACAAATGCCACATTATTTAAATATCCTGAAATTTTTGAAAAATACAAGATTGAAAAAGATGTTCTAAGCTCATTTATTAAAAGCCATGACTTTCGCAAT
>JAFIDM010010028.1:12965386-12981572 GCA_023159025.1 Thereuonema tuberculata | reverse complement strand
GTTCTAAGCTCATTTATTAAAAGCCATGACTTTCGCAATAGCCCACATATAATTTGAATGAGAGAGCGGCGACACAGTCGAAATTATGTAAAAATCGAGGTTTTACGAACTCTCTGATAAATTTTCACGCATGAACTTCATGCATTTCAGTGTAAACTTCATTTATGTGGGAAAGAAAATCTCAATACGCTGATAATAATTGTGTAATCGCGATTTGTCGTGGTGAAGTGAGAAATTAGTAAGAGCGCTATCTTTAAACACGGGCGTGACGTCACGACTGTTCTAACGGTGAACTGTGATTGGTTATTTCAAATTACAAATTTACAAAGACACGTACATTTTTTGCCTATTAATAGGATGATTCGACAATGTTCAACTAATTATTCAAGGAAGCTTGATGACAAACTATTTTCTTACGTAAAGGTCTTTATAGTAAGGATAGAAGAAAACACTCACCAATAAATGTACTTACATAAAATATGTAATTTTTGTTGGTTGATGAAATGTTTTGATTTTCACATCAGGTTCTCAATTCATGTATTCTAAAATTCGCTAACAGCGTTATAACTGTAATTTCGTTAAGAATTCTCCGCTAATGAGAAAATAATAAATTTTTTAAAGAGGACTTTAATGACTTCAACTCCTCGTATGTTCCAACTATATCTTCGACCTTTTAAATTAGAGCTGTGCTTATCTGGGAGAAGCCAGCACTGATCTGTGTTCTCCCTAGCAATACACCATTGACCGCTAGGTTAGTTATGGCCATTGGAAAAGCGGTGAAGGCACTAAATAGGGCTGAACAACGACAATGAAAAGTACAGTTTACTATCCAATGGCTGCAGTTTCTTGTTCAACTACCAATTCAGTTCAAAAACAGAAAACTGATATTTGGAATATTTGGAATATTTGGAAACGTTCTAAATATCTGTAGGGTAATTTGTCAGTTTCTTCAAATTTTTTTAACTCTAATATCTCAGCAATTAATAAAGTTCATTAAATTTTGGAATTCACGAAAATACAGAAAAATTCTGACGAAGAGTCCATCATAAGGATAAAATTCCAATATGGTGGAATAAGGATCAGAAAGAAGAAGGGAAAATCTGCACCCTTGCGTATGAAAAAGAATCGTATGATGAAGAGGAATGGTAATTACAAAGAACAGGAATGGTAATACAGCCATTATTGGTTTCGGTGCAATAAAAATAAGTATACTTAACAATTTAGGAAATTAAATATGTCCATTTTAGAGTATTTATCAGCCCATTATTGCTGCAAATATTTTTTAAGGAAAATAAAAATGGCAGCTGCAAATAACAAATTCCTAAAAAACTTAAAGCCTACATTCTCTGAAATATGCTATTTAAATTACTATTGATATTTCTTAAAAAAATTATTAATATTTTTTGATAAGACGTGAAAATGATACAAAACGAAAAGTAATAAAACTGCGGAATACAAATTTTTCAAGATTGGCCAGCAAACCAGGGAATACTTTAGCGAGATTTCTCAATGGGAAAAAAAGGTCCACAGAAAACAATGTTGATATTCTAAAAAAACAAAGAGGTAATATACGGGATACCAGGTAAAGAACATACAATGAAAAATGGGAGAAAAATGCCTTTATGTGGGCCAAACAAAGCGCACTTTGCAAAAACGGTTGAAAGAGCATATTTATGCTATAAAAATAAATAATAAGGCATACCACACGGCTATCCGCTGTAACAAACTTAAACACACTTTAGATACAGAGAATATGGTCATTCATAATTGTTATAAAGATGAATATTTACGCAAGTTTTTTAAATCTGATACGATAAGACTGTTAAAAAGTTATAACCAAGACTTGTCTAAGACAAATGTATTGGAATATGGCCTTTGATTATAAAAATAAATTAAAAAAAAATAACACATCAAACATCCGCTACAGTTATATGGTTCCAAATTTATTCACTAGGGGACAAATGTAGCTTCCGGTAGTGTCTCCAAGTATCTTTTAAAAAACGAATTCAGTACTGGAGGATGATTTTAAAGTTTTTAGTTTTAATTTTTAATGTAATACTTGAAAATGGACCTTAGATAGCAGAATGGTCGGAAACGTTGTATATTTTAGCTTGTTGTTTTTTAGACTAAACATTACTCGTGCTTACATAAGGTAGGCAATTTTTAATTCGTAATTAGCACGTTTTTTAGCAAAAATACAAATTTTTCATTTTCCTAAAAAAACCTTACATCCTCAATATTTGCATAAATTAGTAAATTTTAATCGTATTAAACCAGGCGCAAATTAATGGATTAACTCATTGTTTAAGACATCGATAAAATCTCATTGTTTAGATTTTTTTCTATAAGATTATTTTTCAGTTTTAATATAAAATTTAGAACGTCTCTAGTCCTCAATTATGCAAGCTATGTTTCAATAAGATCCATTCAGAGGTTCAAGAGAAGGGCGGAGAGCGACACACTTATTGACTGAGCCCTCACTTTCTAGCATAATAATTTTAAATTTTTTCTTTAATTTTTCTTTTAATGTTTATCAATCTCATTAGTTATACTTACAAACTATATATCTGTGGTATAGGACCAAAAAGTTTAATATATTAATCCAGAATTAAATTAATTGTATATTAATTTAAGAAATTAAAAACTCAAATTTAAAATAATTAAAATAATTTTTAATTTTCTCATCCACAACATCAGAAATCAGTTTTATTTGTTTAAAAGTTAAAGTATCCTTTTGATTAATATTTAGTTCACTAAAAATTTTGTGTTAATTAATTACGTAATTAATTAACCTATATCCAAAGTTATTTTTCACATTATCAACAAAAATTTAACATTATCAACAATTTTAAAAATCTTGTACCAATTATATCTAGTTTTTAATTCCTCTTGTTGAGAATTCCTTTCTCTTCTTACATCAAAATAATTCGTATTAAGTTGGATGCCAAGTGTCCCAAAGATCGTTTCATCAGTTTAAAGATTGATATAGGCTAGGATACAAATTTACATAGACAGACTTTCATAAGCCTAACTTTCCTTGCCTAGGAAGTAAGTAAATGGTGAAATTAAGTGATATTTTATTCATATAAGTACATTAAAGGTAGAAACTTAGTTCAGAAAGACTTTTATCCCATGATTTTCAGCATACTTGAGTACGTAGACCGATGTGTGTACATCGATCACGTGAATAGTTGATACGTGATCGACACTATCAACTATTGAACCGCTGCGTGAATCTGATTAAAACTTAGCGTGCATATTTCAGGATTTCATAACTTTTATATTTGAATTTTTTTCTGTGTGGGATCCTAATCAGAAGTCAGCACGTGAAGGTTACCTCAATTCCCACAAAAAAAAACTCTGAAATGAAAACAAGGATTAAGGAATCAAAACGTAATAGGTATTTAACCCTTTTAGCTACTTCGCATACCCTCAAATGATTAGCATTAAGCGGATTTCACTAAGTTAAACAAGTAATACGGATTTAATTCTTTCTTTTTCTCTCAGAAAATGAAATATTTCAACTTATATTTAGTAGATACTAAACTTAAACTTTTCTCCTTAAAAAGAAGACTTAAGGAAACTTTTTTTATTTATGGTTTTCACGATTAAAAAAAAAAAAGGAAAAAACAAAAACAAAAAGAAAATCAAACAAAGAACGAACAACATTTAAAAAAATATGCTTTAAGTTCTTACGAGAACTTCTTGTTAAATAAAAAAAAATAAAGAAAAAGTCATTTAAATGAAAAATAAACAGAAAAAAATCACTTACAAGGAATGTGCGTGACATCGAACGCTGAAAACCGTACGAAAATATGCTTAGAATATAAATCGCATATCCCAAAAACAGTGGTATGAATCATTCCCATGCAAAACTCAGCTGTTGTCTGCTAGCGCACTTTGAAGACCTGCACTACGAAGATTGAATAAATGTGCAACACTATCAGGTCAGTAGGAAAAGTTTGTTGTTCAGATGCCGTAATTATTTTAAGCAGAGGGAAATATAGCAATATAGTCGCGGCATTGAAATATGTATGCTTTTGATGCTATTACATCGATATTTTGTTTCTTCGCGTTACCAAAGTTCCTCTCTTGGACCTTCAATAAGTGATCATTCAAATGTCTCTCGTGGTAAGACGTGCAGTTTTTCATGAGAATGACTCATACCACTATTTTGGGAATGAGCTATTTATATTCTAAGCACATTTCGTGCGGTTCCCAGCGTTCGAGGTCACGCACTTCCCTGTTAGCCGATTCTAAGATAATTTTATTCCAATTGAGTAATAATACAGTAGAAATTTAGAAGTCATTAAATCTCGAGAAAATAAGGAGCAGTTTTTAAAAGGAATATAACCTTATTTTTTATTTAACAACAAAGCTCAGGGATGTTGTATTAATTAAAAAGAAGTTATATTATAAAAAAGCAAATGAATTGCTAACAGTATTTAACAAATAAAGCGAAGCCAAGAGCTACACTTCCTTTTTTTTTTAGTTTCATTCAGTCTTTGTTGAATTTTAATCTTCACCTCGAAAATACATTGAAAATTATTAGCTGAAGTAAGTTGCCTCTAATGAGTAGCAAAGCTTGATTAGATTTCATTACATTCCGACAATCTGATTATTCCCCACCCCCGAAAGAACAGCTTAGTTAATAATGTAAGGGGAAACGGAAATTTTTAATCTTATTTTTGTTCATCACTTCTCCTCTTTTTTTCTTTGGAAGAAAATATGGTTTTATATTACCTTATCTGAATAAAATATGAAGTGGATTTTGCCCTGAATCTTAAAACTGAAATTAATTTATTTTTAAAGCTTTTCAACAGTTAACCTCAATTATAAAACTTTCGGGATCTTCTCTACAAAACAGGTATTTAAGTTATCATTTGCATAGGTGGAACATTAAAAAAAAGTAAATGAGTTATGGTTGGCGTGACAAATTTTGACTACCAACACGGTAAGAGCAAGAAGAAGTTGTTAAAAAAATAGTTTACATAAAAAGAGCGTTATTCATCACTGATATTCACGTTTTTTGGCCCGTAGATCCTTACCTAGTGGTACATTTTTACCAAAATCAATAGGGAACTTTATTGAATGATTGCAAAATTTCGGCTTTCTAGGATATAAAGAAGCAGTCGGATGATTGATTAACGGAGATGTGAAATTCGGTTAAGATTATATTTTAAAATTATTTTACCCTATATCTTTACTTTCTCTTACAATACTTAACAAAGGTTACAAATGTTAGACCAACACTACAATAACCTGTCTTAACGAGTTAAGGAAATAAAAATGAAAATATATGGAATTCTAATTGAAATGAATTACTGACACATCATCTGAACTGTGTGTATAAACTGTACATATCGCTCATTTGCTGCAACAACGGCATAACTAAAAAAACGCAATTTTTGAGAAGACATGTTTGAAAGTTTCGAAAGTCAATGAAATGTATTGATATAAAACTGATATAACTCGCTCTCTCGTGGCGAGTGTTAGCTCGCCACGAGAGAGCGAGTTGTGTCAGTTTTAATCTCAAGCTAAAGCTCAGCTATGTCATTCTACCAGTTTACAGAAATGCAAAGACTCGTTCATTTTTTTTTGGCAAAAATTCGAAACTGATCTACGACTTTGTTGCAGCAAATGAGCGATATATACAAATATATTTAAACATGACCAAACATGACCAAATCAAATCTTGGTAAATTTGATAGCACTTATTTTTACAACTTTAGAAAAGTTAAAATTCCACATCTGTCTCTTTCTCTATGTATGTACTGTATATTGAGCGTATATTGAGAGTGAGAGAAAGAAAGATGTGAAATTTTAATTTTTATAAATTTACAGTGAGTGGAAAATGCCAATTTATAAAAAAATTGACTAGATCGTGTAGCTGAAGAAAGATGAATAGATAATAAACTGAGTTAATTAAAAGTAAGAAAATATAAAAACCAAAAACATGCAAGAGGATTAAAAAAAGAACTTAAAGCCTACTTTCCTTAAAGCGCTATTTCCTCAATTTTCATTTGAAACATCAAAGATGACATTTATATTCAAATTACAACACGAGAAATAAACAGTCTAAGTTTTCCATTTGGTAGCATCGTTCTAATTTCCCGAAAAGGCTCATCTGGAAAAGATTTTAAATACAAAACTTAGATCGTTCTTAGTCCGTAAATATCCCTACCAAGTTTCAAGAAGAACCATCGAAAACTCCGTTTTAAAGTTTCCAAAAGGGAGAGGGAGGACATGAACGGACAGACATTCACACAAACTGAAGCAGTTTTGTTAATCCATACCGTTTCTGAGACACACTATAATAGATGCAGCAAGATATGTGCGTTTATGTACTGTATACATAATTACATATTTCGAACATAAAACTCATAATCTGTTCTTTAATACTTTCGGGTTTCAAAGATTTTTTTTTAATCAAATGCAATTTTGAAGTAATAAAGAATATGAGAATAAAATTAACTCATACTACAGAACTACATACAACAGGTTTATGAATGAGTTTTACAAATTCAACATTTCTGTCCTGCATTTTATAAGATATATATAGTAGCAAAAAATATCCTTGCTTCGCGTCGCTTACAAAAAAAAAGGATGACGAGGAAATTGTAATTGCGTGATTACTTCGAAACTTTTTGATAAAAAAGTTGATAAAAAAGGCACTGGTTGTTACAAATGTTATAGACCTGCTACCGTTGCTTTGCTATGGAAGATTCGTGTACGTAACGTAAAAAAACTCTTTATTTCTTCAAAAAAAAAAAAAAAAGCAAATTGCATCAAGAAAATTAAAAACTGAAACTTAGAATTACGAACACTCATGTCAAATTTCATGTTTCCAACTCAAGCGGTTTCCGAGATACGCATACCATGCAGGAATGGTTCCCAGTTATGCCCTTTAATCTGGATCCGGGTTTTCGTTGTTCATGCATTATTCTGGAATGAATGTCAACCGTGTTAAATTTAGTAAAGATCTGTTGAGAAATGGCGACTTTGTTTCAAGATAAACAAACAAACAAACAACCAAACACTCCCGCTTATTATGTAGATACGTAATCAATATCTTTATTTATTTGCATAGGTTTGGATCTGATAGATATACATCATAAATTCACATTGGTATGAGATCTTGTACACTTTAAAAACAAAATATTATTTTAATTTTAAACTCGTTTTTACATTGAAATTTAAGAGAAAAACATTAGCACTGTAAGAAATTACTTACAAAATTTTACAAAGGCAATGTTATAAAAAAAAAAAACGAAAAAAAGTTTATTTATCTTTTTTAATTTCCTTTGGTTAACTTTTTCTGTTCTTAAGATACGTGAATACCCTGTAGGTGAGTCATTTTTTAAAGTGGTTTCATTAATTTCGGATAATGTAACCGAAATTTCCTTTTCTCTTTTACTCAAGCAACGCACACCAAGTTTTAAAGGGAGTTGATCAGTTTAAAAGTTAGAAGCTACCAAAACACAAGAAAAAAATTATCAAAGTTTTTATTTAGAACATTTAAAAAGATGAAAAATTTCATTTAACAAGAAGTTTGAAGAATATGAAGCCTACTTTCCTTAAAATATGATTTCTTAAAATTTTTTCTTCTTGCTTTTTTTTTTTTTTTTTTAAGTCGTGAAAACGACAAAACAATAAATATACATCTCTATTAAAATTATAAAATTCACTGAATATAAAAAAAAAAAAGGGTGTTGCAAAATTCGTGTGTAATATTGAAACCACATATTGGGGCTTGGTAAGGATCAGTATATTCCTAATGAAGCTATGTCCAGAAACGCCCCATTACGGCTAGGTGGTCCTACAGTAAGGCTTTCCGAAAGAAAATATCCTTTGTCACACCATCCGAAATGTTTTGCAAGCGAGCCCGCACATTGATCTGGGGTGCTATTTTTTTTTGTTTTTCTAATATTTTTGTTTTTTCTCTATCTTGTTAATTTTTATTTTATTGTAAATAATTATCCAAATAGTGCATAACACCGAATAAAATTGAAAGAAACAAAAATAGCACCCCCAGATCAATGTGTGGGCGCGCCTGCAAAACATTTCTTATGGTGTAGCAAAGGATATGTTCTCCTGGTTAGGCTCACTTTAGGACCACCTAGCGCCTTAATGGGGTGTTTCCCAACATGGGTTCATTAGAAATATATTGATCCTTAGCCATGCCCCTACACGTGGTTTCAATATTACACACGAATTTTGCAAGATCCTTATATATAAAATATAAAATCCGCATTTAAGTTGTCGAAATCGGGTTAACTTTTAAGCATATCTAGCTGTGCGCTAATTAATGGATTAGTAAAAAATAGAATTAAATACCGGATTGAAATCCATTATTAATGCTTTTCTAAGGAAATTTTTTTTCGACTTCATGCTCTAATTTCACGACAAGGAACAAGACTGTTAAAATTCGAGGTATACAAATTAGATCATCTCTACTCCTTAAATGCGCACACTACGTTTCAAGAAGATCCATCAAGCACTAAAAGTTTTTAAGGGAAAAACATAAAATCAGGTGATTTGTTAAAGCCTCATTTTCCTGTGAAAATAGAAGAAAAGTAAATAAAAGATTGTAAAATCTATGTTGTGTACAGAAAATCAACCCCTCTTCAATCTACGTTAAAACGAAATTTTTTAAACATTATGATAAATACAGTACTTGAAAATAAGTAACTACTTTAATCTTAAACATATGCAGAAAAAAACGTGAGAATGTAGTCTTGAGTTAAATAAAATCTGATGTCCGAATACATAAAGTAGAATAGTATTAAATCCTTAATATTAAATTGTTCATAACTTCAATAAAGATGAATGTTCGATTTATTTACAAAAAGTCTTTCTTGGAATTCTTCGAAACTAACCGATCAATTCTTAACTTTGTTAGATAAATATCTTCTCTAGTTAATCCTCCCGATAGTCAGAATAAAGAATTACATTCATTTCATTATCTTTTGTTCTGATTGATATGAGACCGCACGACCACGCCGGCACGGTATGAATTACAATTAGCTGAATATAAAGTAAATAGTATAGCACGAGAATATGACATGAAGATACTTATTTCCAAAACAAAAGCAATGACAATGTGTGGTAAATGGATTAGATAAGTTAAATAGTTTTAGAGAACCAAGTCATCGAACAAGTTTCTACATTTATGTACTTAAGAAATTTGATATAAAATAATGAGAAAAGATATTATAAATTTAATGGGACAATTTCAGAAAGTAATTGCATTCTGAAACCAGATTGAGAATACATAACATTACCTAAATAGCATCTCTGTCTAACGGAAGTGAAGTTTAAATTCTGAGTTAGAATGATTCTCAGAAACTACAAACTGTTTAAATGAAATTTTTAAGATCTCTTTTAAGTTTTACAAGATTGGATCGTCACAGTAACATCAACTTAAGAAAAAAAATTC
Source organism: Thereuonema tuberculata (assembly GCA_023159025.1). Classification (NCBI taxonomy): domain Eukaryota; kingdom Metazoa; phylum Arthropoda; class Chilopoda; order Scutigeromorpha; family Scutigeridae; genus Thereuonema; species Thereuonema tuberculata. The sequence goes on along the minus strand of JAFIDM010010028.1, from coordinate 12,972,133 downwards.
TTGTTAAATTCAGTTCAACAGAACTGGCGAAAACAGTTTCGACCGAATGGATAGGAACATCTTCCTAAGTACTAAAATACCAACCTTATTGTCGCAGAGGTAACTTACACGAGAAGACGATGGAAAGATCAAGAATATTTACATTCAGCAACACAGAACAGTTCTAATCTACATAAAGTTCATCACGATGAAGGATATTAATAATAAACTGAATCACACCAGTAAGTCTCAGATTACAGTTAGGGTCATTTGTTAGATACATACAATTGAAGTATGCTATATTTCTATTAGAAAGATTAACACTGAGTTTATTTAACTCTTTCCTCTATTGTAAGACCCAATAGAAACAAATCATGTATAGCTATCATTATTAGCCAACTCACAACAGTCTATAGAAATGTCAGATAGAGGAAAAGTCTGAAATTTTCAAAAAAGATGCTCAATAGCAACTAAGTAAGGATCGAATTATTCTTTTCTTGGCTGTAAAAGCAGAAAAAGTAACTATGCAGCATTTTCAAGAAAATAGGTTTAAGTTCATTCAGGAATTTCTTGTTTGACATCTTAACAAAATTCTTTTAATTTTGTGCCTGCTTTAATTTGTGATTAAATTAACTGAATTTTCGATTTACAGATTTAATTCGTTTTTAACAAACGCAAAATTTTATGTAGCTTCTGTATCGTGGAGATTCCATATTTGTAAAAAAAAAAAAATGTAAAAAAAGTCCTTTCAGGACTTTTCAAGTACAAATAAAAACGGATTACGCAATATTTTATTGAAAGGCCTCAAAATTCTTTCAGGAAGTTGTTATTGTCGACGTTGTTATCGTATTTACTGAAAATATAGAAAGCTATTAATTTAGAATAATTAGAATAAATTTAATTTTAAAATTAGAAAAGTTAAAAATTATTACAATTTCAATAACTATAAACGGAGTTATTGGTCAAATTATAATTTAGATTTATTGACGGTTCCACAGCATTTTGGGGTTGACTTATCTGGATTAATTTATCTTGTTGATTAACCGAGATTATCGAAATATGATCTACGAGTATATTTATGTATTTTCTAATCCTGAACGAAATGGGTCCAGATTAATCCCTCTCAATAAAAGCTTTTAACGATATTTTTTTACAGTTATTGAATGTAACTTAGTAAGCATGCGTGGAGTTTTTTGATTCCACTTCAACATTTTTCACCGTAGTCTTTACATCATTTTATAAGTACAAGTGCTGAACAGATTTCCTTTAAATTTGGTTTAAATTTATTTAAAGTCTGTCCTATTGGCTGTTTTACAAGCTCTCGAAAACTTGCCACAAACGGGCAAATGTCTCAGAAATCTCTCACTTGCTCAAAAAATATGCCACTCGCTCTAAATACAATGAACTGTAAATTAAGCTAATATATGTAGGCCAATATTAGACGCAAGTCGACACCAGCGCTCTTGACGGTGAGAAATGTTTGTAAAAACTACGATAGTATTAACTTCGAGCTGAAATCTACATATTCGTTGTTCGTGATTTCAATCTCCTGCTTCATTCAACACATTCTCTTCCTCCGGAATCTTTTTTTCCCTTTTCTTTTACTCTGCTGTGAAACGAGTTGAGAATTACTAGCAAAACTAAGCTGCAAAATCATCTTGCTTCTCTTTTCGGCAACCGGCAGTTTTTATCACGATCTTAACGAGAACAAAACAAGACTTGCCATGAAAATCTCTATGAAGTTCTCTTCCCGTGTAAAGCGATACGACAAAAGGCCGGCGGCAACTGGCGAGTCTTTCAGCACGGTTACTAAAATGTAGAAATAATTAGACAACAAAAACGCAATATTCTAAGATTTTGTTCTTTTTTAATTCATTTATTTATTTAAAAAAATATCTTAAATCTAAAAAACAAAATTAGGAATATTAGTATTTTAATATATGTTATTCATATTAAAATCTATTATAAGTATTTTAAAAAAATATAACGGATGACAGTTATAAATCAAACCCAAAACTTCATTTAATTAAAGGATTTAATTTTTAATTGTCATAAGATAACTTAAATGATTGTTAATTAATAAATTTTATCTAGAAGAATTTAAATGATTAAATAAAATTAAGAATTTCAAATTTCTTTAGAAATTTAATTGGAAAGTCATTACTTAGGAAGTCTGTAATAAGATAATTTAAATTATCTAAAAAATCTTCAAATTTAGAATTAATTTCAGATATTTAAGAACTTAGAATAAAAATATCTTATGAAATCTATTAACTTTAAAATTAAATAAAAATATTAAACAATTTATTACTTGGAATTTCTTGATCAAAATATATTCTTAAATCTGAAAAACAAAACAGCAAAAATCAACAAATTTCGAATTATCATTAGTTTTGAGCGAATGAGTAACAGTTCTGTTTGTGCCGCTGATGAAACGATGATAAATTGGCCGTAATTAGAAACAGTGATGTTTTTAAAACCTATTTTTTTTTTTTTTACATGGCACATCACTGATCGGTCTTATATAGTTTAGTAATTTAAGTTAAACTGTCTTATATTCTATACTATTCTAAATTGCAGTCTGATTGATTAAAATCTTTGCTTCGCGGAACTCGTAGAGCGAGGTATGAGTTTTGCCAAGTCGATTTTATATACAGGTGATTCGAAATTCCCTGTTCAAATTTTGAAGGTAGATCATAAATACAAAAACAAACCGTATTCTTAATAGAATGTATGTTCGCAAACACCACCCGAATGTGTTAGAGGGCGCTGTTTTGCAGCACATTAGTTGGGCAGTGTGAGACATCGTCATTTGAGACGTTGACTTTGTATCGCTTCACTAATGCTGAGAGGGCAGATATGCACCTAGCCTATGGGGCAGCGAACGGAAACGGACGAGCCGCAGTATTATTGTATCGTGAACGGTTGCCCAATAGACGTGTGTCCAATCCTGAAACGTTTACGACGTTGTGAGATATGTAGTACTATTGGTGGAAGGAAGTTTGAGTACTTACTGTGAACCTGTAAATGTCATACCTTACTGTCGTACTGTAAACATAGGGCTAATAAACCTGTCTACCTTACTCTGATTTCTGAACCTTAGCATACCTTCTAGCACATTCCGGCTAGAACGTTTGCAAATATAGGTTCCAATATGAATATGGTTTGTTCCGATATTCAAGACCTACCTTTAAAGTTTGGAATATAAGAAATATAAACACAAGGATTTTTCAATCACTCGTATATATATTTAAATTTATTTTTTAAAATTATCTTTTACATCTCTGTTTTCCTATTTTAGTTTTATTTACTGCATTTGCTGACATTATTAATCAACCAATTTATTGGGTGTTTATTTTGCGAAATTATTCATATTTCTTAGACCTACTTTATTTCTAATGTTCTATAGAATACAGAATAAGGTTTTATTTCCTCCTCTTAACTGCTGTATTTATCTGGAAAGTCTAGATTTAAGGTTTTAATTTTTCTAAGGTTGCATGTAGTACTGGTATCTTATTATTATTTTGGTATGTAGTATCATAGTAATTTCTAATATAAAAGAATAAAGGAGTGTTTTGAGTGTTTTATTTTTCAAAAGGTTAAAATGAATCACCATAAATTTAAAAAAGTCTACATTTAAAATCAACCGGTTTCACGTGTTCAGATTACACGGTTCGTCAGAAATGATCCTGAGGAAGCGTGTAATCTGAACACGTGAAACCGGTTGATTTTAAATATAAGCTTTTTTTTTTTTAATTTATATGTAGTGACTCATTTTTAACCTTTTAAACTTTCTAAAGTTTAAATTGCACATTAAATATTTCATTTTTTTATCAGATCTCATTAATTGCTGTATCTTTATTTTGATTGTCATAGAAAAATAATAATGAAATTAATGATAATATTAATTATGACATTAAAGTGTTTGCAACTTAATGTCTTTTCTGCAAAATTTCACCCAGCTTCCGACAACAATTTGCAAGCATTCACAATTCAAATTGTCTTATAAAGGCATCAGAGGCCTTAAAAAATCTTTTTCTATGTATTTTTTTGTGATGTTAGCAATTCTCTGCATGAATTAGGTTACATCTCAAGTATCTTTTTTGATGGCAGATTGAAAGATCTGCTGACTTCTAAATTGGTGGATCTGGTGTAACAGGAAGGCTGAACTCGGAGGCAAACCGTTTCTCCCTGAAGCCAGCTCCTCATCACCAGGCAATCGGTAAGAGGCGTTTATTGGTAGGCGGGGAATCGTTTTCTCCCCAACTTCCTCCCCCTTTTCAAATCGAATTCGTTCCAACGCCGCCTCGAAAAACGAGCGGCGAGCGGGTGGTCACGGGGGCAGAGCAGTGTTCGTGACTCGCTTTCAACCCGTTTCATTATCGGCTGTAGTAATTAATATCCATCACAACAAACAGAAACAATAAAACCACGCTCTGCTGCCAATAATTAGCCGCTCTAATCAGTCAATAATGAAACAAAGCGTCTGTCTGTCTTTGTTTTATTTTGGACGGAACTTGCAGAAGCAGCTACTGACAATACAAGAGGCCAAGAATTGCCATTAAGACACACTAATTATGGCTCGGCAACTCATTGATCACAAGATCGAAAATGATCGGGCGTTCATTTAGTACGTTTATTTTTTTCCCCCATTTTCCTTTTCTTCCATTCCACCAACTTCTGAATTGCGATATTTAATTACAGGATTTTGAAATGGAGCCAAAGGGATCTGGAAATATGTTGAATACCATTTCACGCCAATGTCATTTTCACAGAGCGATCATTATGGAGCAAAATTCAGTACCCAATGTTCTTCACTGTTCCGTCAATTGAATGTTTCCTCTGTTAAGTGTATTAAGAAATATTATTGAAAGAGTTTTAGTTTTTCGCTACATATCTTGATGCAAATTAGATCTGAAGATGGATAGACACGTTAATTAAACTTATAAATAATGTAAGCTTGGATGAGAAATTTTTTTACTCTGAGTGAATTCATTAACTATTTCGGCTCTGTACCTTCAGCCTTCATCAATAAAAGTTTGAGAATTAAAATGAAAAAAAAAAGAAAAAAATATGTCTTTAATTGGCCAATGTCAATGTTACCTTAGTCAAATAATACCGCACATTTTTTTTTTCTTCTTCTAAATGCAATTCGTCTCCTAAGGAGGCTAAAGGGTTAAAGTGCAGATTACGGTACCAAGGGATGCCCTATTTTTCCGAGTTTTGACAAGATGGCTGCCTTGGCATTACTTTTAAGATATGAATTTTTAAGTTTTTCAATTAACTAGTGAAAAGTAGAATGAGGTTTGCAGGTAAGATTATTTAAAAATGGTTTTGCACGATCTTTTACAAGTAAAACTAACCCTCATCTGACTCACTGCGATCTTGAGATAACAGTATGCACTTTCATGTATCCCTTCGCGGATTCTGAAGTCGATGTATCCTTATGCAACCTCCTATTGGTGGTATCGTATTGTGCAGTTTAGCTGGCTAAAGATACCGAGCCGAAATATTGAATGACTTTTCACCCGGAGTTCAAGTTTTTAACGATAGAGGTCGCCGAGATACCTAAAATGATTAGTCCATTACTAATTTCCACACACCTCTTTTGTTTTCTTTCGTGATCTGGACTATTAAGATTTATGAAATACTAAACAGAAAGAGATAATTCAATGTGATCGAAATTTAGTCAACTAGCCATATTTCACATTAGAGATGTATCGTGATCATTGAATTACATTGCCAAAAAATATCTTTTCATAACTGAAAAATCAATCTAATTGTGAGTCACACAGTTGGGTTGAGTCACCGGAAAATCCTCAGTCAGCTCTTTGGTTGCTGTGGTGTTTTCTGAGAATTTCAGAACAGAATAATTGAGTGAGAAAATCAGATTGAAGAGTATGAAAGAAGTATATTTTTCACTATCACAAATGGCAGATTAACATACTTTGAAAAGTAATAACTCTTTGACATAAACGCTAAAAATTTAAGTTAATCTTTCCGTGTCACCTGTCTTGATTACATCTAAAAGCTGGAGATTCGCAAAAATATTAGCAAATTTTAATAAGTTTTAGCGTCTTGCTTGTAGACTCAATCCTAGAAAGAAGGGCCTGTCCTGTGCATCTCCGTTATCCGGACAGGATCAGAGTGAAGTTTGGAGTTAGCTCAAGTTATATCGTTAGAAAACGTATTACCATCAAGCAATGTTGATTGCTTAAATTACGAAACAATACGTTAGAAACAAAATATATTTCTAAAAATTTCAATAGAAACAAAATATATTTCTTCAAATTCCATCAATTTCAAATTCCTACAACGGTATTTCGCGAAAGCTATCGTTCCGCTTTGTCAAATTTCGCAAATAAATTAACAATAATATATTTTTATTTGCGAAACTTGACAAAGCGGCACGATAGCTTCCGCGAAATATCGTTGTAGGAATTTGAAATTGATGGAATTTGAAAAAAATATATTTTTTTTCTTAAAACGTAACGAAGAATTTTCTTATAGTAACAAGTTAGTAAAACTTAAATACACTTCCTTAACTATTTAATTTTTAAAATCTTCTTTTTTTATTTTTGTTTTATATTCCATTTTTTAATATCTACTGAATACAAACAAAATATATTTCCATTTTCAGGAAAAATATTTAAATTAGCATTTTTTACTTGAGTTGTCTAAATCGGATTAATTTTAAACATATCAAACCACTCTCATGGATTAAGGATTTAATGTTTAAGAGAAAAAGAGATTAACAGAAATAGGATA
>JAFIDM010010028.1:12913772-12953711 GCA_023159025.1 Thereuonema tuberculata | reverse complement strand
TATTTTGTTGTCGTTTATATAAACTACTGTGCCATTATAATAATAAAAAATATATACCGTTTAATTATGAACACTATGAATACTGCTGTTATCCGGATTAATATTAATAATCCGGAAACGCTCACTGGTTCAAAAGTTAAGAGAGCAGAGATAAAAACACCTACCCACACATACAAACATTGCATTGCATCTTCATTAGTCTATCTGTCCTTAAATAATTAAATGTAATATTCACCTAATTTATCTAGCATTAAGACTAATGACTCTAATTGAGTTTCAAAGTAATTTTTTTAATCACCTTTCCAGTTATATTACTAATAAAATCGACTGAATGTATAATAGTTAGCAATAAACGTAATCTGTAATAAAGGTTCAAAATCCAATTGCAATAATGCAGAATCCATTTCGATTGCGGAATGTCGGAAATTTATAACTTTAGCGGAAGTTTCCGGATATACAGAAGCTACTATAATCCTCAATAAACAACACTAGAATCGAAGTCATAGGATTCTAATAATCCCCATCCATAAACACTTCATTGAGGGCCAATTAAAAATAAAATAACTTAACGATTTCAATGCAACGATTTGTTTGTTTATATATTTTTTTAAGTGCTGCTTCTATTAAGTCAACTTGAAACGAAAAGAATGTCACCATTTTCCAATTAGGAAAGAAATTACCGAAATGAAAAATTGGTAAAGTATCAAATTAACGCCGAATTTCCTGCGCTTATTAATGGAAGTTATAAAGCTTATACGGCGATGATGGATAAATTATTGTCAGCAACTGATCAGGATTTGCACTTTACTCCATTTATGTGATCAATAGCGCTCGCATTACTGGTAAATCGTAATGTTAGAGTTTGGAAATTACAGTGTGAAAATGAGTGCATTAATCCATAATTATTTCGCAATAACAACAGAACGCTGCTGATCAATAAAAGTTCTATTCGAAAAATTGATTTTCTGTTATTTTTCTTCAATAACACGCTTGGTAATAAATTCTGGGATATCCCGGACATTAGTCCTTTATTACATTATAGTAATTATTAATCGCGCACCGATCAAAAGAAGATTGATGAGATTTTTAAAAGCGTACAATGTCAAAGGTTGTAAAATCAAGTTACGACAAGTTAATGCTCTTTCATTGAAACTTTAACGAAGTTGTTTTTTTTAAATGAAGTTTTCCCCAAACTTCACCTCAGCGAACATAAAAATAAATCACACAAGTGATGTGCTTCTTTTTCTAACGACTTGAGGGTTTTTATTTCCAGCTATAAACTTTATGCATACAAAGAAAACAAAATGTAATTGGCGTGCCAATTTTTGAGTACCCGCGAAGTAAGATCCGAGAATAAATATAGATTAAACCGAAAATACCTAAGAACAATGATAACTTTAATTTATCATTAAACTTTCAACTGTATAATTAGTGTTATTTATTGTGGTAAGAGTACTTTACAAAAGCTCATTTATTTGGTAATTTTTGGAACCTTACGGGTTTAATTTCTATCAGAATCAACATCATTCATCTGTCTTTAAAAATTCAGTATTCTATGTTAAATACTTTTATCATTATAATTATAATTATGTTTTTTTATAGAAATGTGAGTTTTCGTCCATGGTTCCTTACCTATAAGTTGAGTGTGTACTAAAATCAACAGGAATCGTCTTTATAAGAACCTAAGCGTTCTAGGAAAATTTCAGCTTCCTAGGACAAATAGTTTTGGAGTTGTCTGGAACGCAAACGGATGCACATTTTGACTTGAAATTGCGTTCTAAATTTTTTTCAATTTTTTTAATTCTACCCGATACATTAATCCCAGTATTAACACAAAAGGGCTTTAACAAGTATTGTAATTCAATTAAATTATTGAATATAACGGACAATCAAAATTTCGATTGTAAAATTTGAAATCAGAATTGAAATAAGACAATCACAATTTGATATAGGATTTTTGTCGCATAGTAAAGCATGTGTATAAAATAATGCTTAATTTTATTATTCTCAAAATTGTAAGTTTCAAATTTTGTTCCGCATAAAGTGTTTAATTCCGGATTATTTCGGATTAATTTTTTAAGTTTACCAACGATAGACTCCGAAAACTAAAAATGACAAGAAAATAATGCGAACCCGTCTTCTTCTTTCATTCATCTTCTGTTTTTTTAAAATTCTCATGTTGTAGATTCTGAAGATAGATACCGTTTTAACGGGCGCCTGAAACATGTCGATGCTTTATTTTTAATTTTTATCATTTGTAAAGTGTGCGTTATTGGTCTTCATTATTCGTTTAGATTTTTCCTTTTTTGCCTATTTTTAAATTAAAATATATATAATTTTATATTAAAATTATAAAAGAAATTTTAAGTAATAATGTTTTAAGAAAAGTACGTTTTAAAAGGAGAAGGTATTTGAAAAAAATTGCATTTAATTAAAACATATAAAAAAGAAGAATAAGATGTAAAAAGTTTTTACGAATGAAAAATCGGACTTAATGTTTCGGTAGCATATAGTGAACATTCTCAAAGATTAAAATTTACAGGAAAAATATTTAAAAAAAAAAGACTATACGTAGCTTATCATCTTTATATTTTTTAAACTTTATATTTTTTATTTCAATGCCTTGTTTTTAGTGTAAATCCTTGAGAATTGTCACTATACAATTCGAACTTTCATTAGAAAAAATCTTTTATATAATTTTTGGATATGTGACTTAATTGATTTTTTGAATTTTTTTAAAAATACTTTTCTCCTTTTAAATCGTTTCTTTAATTATTCCTTGATTAGTAGGCTGTAAGTTCATTTCATTGATAAATAAGTAAGAGATTAAGTTTATAACTCCTTTTAAGATTTGATACCATTGTTTTTGTAGCCATACATAATAATATTTTCTGTCATTATTGTGACGGACGCCAATGAACTTACAGAAAAGGCTTCAAATTCTACCCTTTTTCTCTTATTATTTTGACGATTATAAACTGAAATAAAAATAATGTATTACTTGAAAAATATATTCGTCAAATCTTACTCTATCAATTTTTAGCGGCCCCAAGGTTTCAGCTTCCCTGCAACACCGCTGGGGGACCGCTCTTGCTTTTATCCTGTCTGGATGTCCCACTCTGGAGAGGCCAAACGGTTAGAGATATTAGAATGAAACCTTCACCATTGTGTTCATCAAAAAGTAGGGGATTACGTCCAAAATATCAGACCTCTAGGACCACTCCTTGACCGAAAATTGGGGGTCAAAAGTGGTCGCTTCCGATAAAGTTTTGTTTATAAAAGTTTATCAAATTGTGCATATTACAGGGCCGTTTTGCTTTTGACACTGTTTAAAAGTATTAATTGAATGTATGAGTTGAAAAAGGTACATATTCCAAAAATGTAAACTTTTGAAAATCTAAAAAAAGCTGTTTTTTAAGAACACTAATTTTAAAAAAAAAAAAAATTCTATTATTGATTTATACCTTTAAGTGAAGCGAACTCATTGTGCTTTGTAAATATATATATACATATAACTATTTACAGCATAAAACTATGTAAATATATTGAGGAATATGTTCCTTTTTCAACTCAATGTTTAAAAATGAGAAAACAAAAACAAAAAAAAACACTGGTACAAGCGTGGCTTTGTGTTGAAAAAAGAACATATTCCTGGAATATGTCCTTTCTTCAACTCAATCGCTTTTACATGGCTCTTGTAAGCAGACTTAAAATTAAGAAATATGTACCTTTTTCTGTTCAATGGGTGTATATTTGTGCAAAGAAGAAAATGGCTATCTCAGTTTAGTTTGTCACATTTTTGGAATATGTACCGTTTTCAACTCACTGTTCTTTTAAGATTAGTGAGTTGAATATATTTTTCAATATTATTTTTATTTCAGTTTATAAAATGTATTTCACAGGTATCGTAAAAAGTCATAAATCGTTAGATTAAGACATGAATTAAGAAACTGAAAACCGTTTCAATCTAATTACTTTGCAGAACATTTTAAATCGTTTTTAAGAATTATTTTTAAAAATTGTTTTTAAAAATTCACTGAAATGGGTAAGACCACAGCTGAAGAATAAATAAAAAAATACTGAAATTTCTCCCTTTCTTTTCAACACCGAAGATATTTAATTTATTTCTACGATCGGTCTTTCATAGAAAGCATCATATAATGGATGTTTCGAGAAAGTTCAGTGTTTTCAGAGCAAAAAAAAATATAAACATACTTCATTGTCTCCCGCATATAAAAATGCCTGGTGATAAGAGGATAAAAGTGGAAGTAAAATTTTATGGGCTTCGATTATAATAAAATGGAGGTTGAAAAAGAATGCTCACCTTTACAGCGAATAATTATGTATTTTTCATTGAAGGACAAAGAATAAACTTTTATTTTTGTCATCCGCCCTTTTTCAAACCTTTCTCATTCATCGATGTAAACTTTAGGGGATTTCGAAGTAATTACTCGTGTGTTTTTTTATTAGGGGTCATAAGCGAATGATGTATTTCCTGTGCAGCATAAACAGTCTGTATTATGGTTCCTCCTGCGTGTCCTCATGGCGCTACGACTCCGGCTTTTATTAGTGTCCTTCCATTCCATTGTGTTTTTGGATAGAGACCGTCCACTTAGCCAAGCGTTACATAACCGGGGATCTCTTTAATAATTCAGCGTCGTAGGCGTGTGCATAATTCTCTGTACGGTCGCCCAGTGGTGATCAGCTTCTATAAGATAACACCGCTACTAAAAGCGCTTTACGACTGCGAAGGATGAAATATTATTTTATGCTCTTTTCCTTAATAATTTTTCGGGGAAAATTTCCTGTTTTACTGCGAGATCGGGTCGCGAGCTCGTAGAATCTCGGTTGTGGCCTGTCGTGCCTTAATGTAATGGCTGGGTCAGCGGAAAATACCACTGAAAGAATAGGAAGAGTCAGATAAGGGTCAACATATAGACGCTGCCTTCGAGTAGGGTTAATGACGAGATTTAAGAAGGGTTTTTACATCACATGCTTTCTGTAATTCTATTTACTGAAAACGACACAGGGAGGTGCAAAATACGTTTAAGAGATCTCTTGCGATTTAAGATTGTAAATAAGACGTTCCTGGAAGAACTGGAAACCTACTTTCGTCACTTTTAGGCTTCTGATAGGAAGCCTAATAATCCCGCTTTGTCCGTCCGTCTGTGACAAGTATCATTAAAATCTCATTAAATTATCATTAAGCACAACAATCGCAACTTTTGCACTCGCAACAATCACATGTATAATATAGCAAAGCAACTATCAAACAATCACAATAATCGCAATAATTGCGCTTTTTGCATTCGCAGCAATCACATTTATAATAATAAGGAAATTAAAGCAATAATCAGAAGACGTTGAGAAGCATTGTGATTGGTTTACTAATCGCTATCCCTACCTTGTTTTTCTTTGTTTCTCAAAGCCGTGAAGATATTTCAAAAGTAAAATCTCCATATATTATTAAACGATAATAACTCCAGAAGACTAATCTCATTTTCCATTTGCTTCAAAATTAATCGTATCAAATACTTAAGTTGTCTAAATCCAATTATTTTAATCAGTTCAACCCATGCGCAGAGGACGTAGATTAACATAAAATGTATTGTTAGGTCAATAGAAATTCATTATTTCAATTCTTAACCTTTTAGGAGAAATTTTGTTATCATCACGCGCTAATTTCATGGCAAGGAACCACACGGATAAATTTTTAACAGTTAAAATTAGAGCTTTTTTTGTAAATAAATATGCATGCCACATTTCAGGAAGATTCATTTACCTCTTTGAGACGAAGATACACACAAACAACAGATCTAACGATCCTCAATATTTTTTGAAGAATAGTCTAATGATCTGCCTGTGTGAAGATGTTAAAAGTAGTTATTCGATATTAGACCTAAATCATAATACTACATATCAGCAATGCTTTTTATTCGACTTAAACAAAATCTATAGTCATCAACAAGTTAACTTCAAAGGTTTGACTCTAATAATATAGATATTGCTTTCCAACTAAAAAAAAACAAAAACAAAAAACATAGTAGAACCTTATTTTACAGTCCAGGGGTTTTTCCCCCAAGTCCCACCTCCCCAAGTACTCTTTAAATATAGATATTATACTAGCAATGATTACTGTATGTAGCATAGGTAATAAAGCGAGGCCAACTAAAAATACAGGCCTAGACGTGGAAACAAAAACAATCGGGATAGTAACCCAATGGCGCTGGAACAAAAGCATGTTGCTATTGATATTAACATTGATATTACTGTACTATATTGACTCATTGACTTCATGAACATCAAGAATTTCGTGATGTTCTCTTTTCCGCGCCCGGGCCTGTATTTTTGTTGTCCTTGCAATAAATGCATTACCAGCATAAAATATACATTGTTAAAAAATTAATAATGCTTAACGTTTAATTGAAAAAAAAAATGTACTATTTCCTTTCAGAATGACAAAAAAAAAAAACACTAAAAATAACGAGAATATTGAGGGAATGTTTCTAGCAATAGAATAGTTGAAGCTGAAATGAGTTGAATGGGAGCGAATGAGATGCAATTAAATTTGTTGTAATTGCATTGTTACACGCTATGTTAAACCGATCCACTGATTTGGCTAATAAAGTTACAAGTAACGAATTTACTGAATGAATCGCAAAGCATTAATGCAGAAAATACAAATTAAATCAAAAAGCAAGAACATCCAAAACTCCCACAATTCCCCTAATTTTTAAACAGATAAATCTGAACTCATTTGGCCAAATCTTTAAAGGGATAACTTTGTGTTCCACGCTGTTAATATTTGGGCAGATACAATTAACGCTCATTTGCTTCATGTAAACAAAGTATTAAAAATATTATATTAACAAAAAGTTCCTAAAATAACTTAAAGACTAGTTTATTCTGATATTTCCTTACAATTTCTTTTCTTTATTGTTTCTTAAAGTTGTGAAAACGATTCAACGAAGCCTTCATTTATTTTTTAACCTGTTATACCTGTAAGTTACACCTGTCACTTTCTAAAAAATATAAATATAAAAATATATATATAACATTATAAATATGCGTTATTATTGATTAAATAATAAATTTAAGTTGTCTAAATACGAGTAATTATATCAAAGCGAGCGCAAATTAATGGATTACTTTGACTGATCCATTGTTAGATAACATTATTTTCTATCCCGATTAATGCGACCCCTGATAATCAACAGTCTACTGTATAAAGTAGTAGATCAGTTTCCCAATGTAATTTTGGTCGTAGAACTCTTTTATATTCTGTATAATACTAAAAAATTAGCTTTACTATTGTATTTTTATAAGTAACGTTAATTTTTAGCGGTCCCTAGGCTACAGCTTGCATCCAATATCGACCCTTCTGAACACATTTTGTTTATAAAATTGTGCATATTACTGGACCGCTTTGCTTTTGACACTGTCTAAAAGCATTAATTTATCTTTTTTTTTTTTTTTTTTAGTTCCCTGTTTTTTGCGAGTAATCCTTTATCCTCACGGTACCCAGGGTCCGCGGAATCTTTTAACACCATTTGCAAAACGAAGAGTTAACACGACAAATATTTACAGTAAACACCAAGTACTAGGCGCGTTCTATTTTCGTTGTTTGTTAGCGGTGCGAAGTAGCATTGAAAAGTTGTGTTAAGACAGTAAAAGATAAGAAATGCAGACAAAAAATAAAAAAATAAAATAAAAATATACGCAACCTGGCAATAAAGAATATAACAAACAAACAAGTACTGTTTGGTTTTGTTTACGAGAGCCTTCAACGATTTTGTTTATGCGTCAGGTCTCCTTCGATTTCATCAAAATAGGTGTGAGGAGAAACAAAGAGATGTTTACTTTTTATAGTGTTAGTTTACTAGTAGCTGCGTTCTAATTGCGCTTTTCGGGAAAGAATTATGGAAAGAATAATTACTATTGCAAAAATAACAGGTACTAAAAGAAAAACAGGTCTTAGGAAAGTGCCCATCTCAGCGTATCACCCCTTTGCGGAGTAGAATCGCCCGCGAGTTGTGAATCTCGCTTTCGAAGACGAACAGTATATAAGTAAATGTAAAGAAAATAAAAAATAAAAACAATATAGTAAATATTTAATAAAAATTTCACGTCAAAAGATAAAAGATCAAAGTGAAATGTTAAACTAAGAATTTCTTTAAAGAATTTAAAACCTATTTTCAAACAAAAAATCTTAAATTTTTTTTGTCTTTTTTTTTTTTTTTGAATTTTTGAATTCAGAAAAACGAGAAAAAAGCAAACTCAACGAAATTCACCCATTTAGATTCCAATCACCAACTTTTGTCGCCTTCTAGCGCTGATTTTTCTATAAGAATCTATTTGGACGAGATTTCAAATATAAAAGTAAAATCGTCCATTGTCCTTAAATATGATACCAAGTTTGAAACAGATTCATCCAGCGGTTTCAAAGAGGAGGGAAGGAGAGGCGAAACCTTATACACATACACGGACTGAATGATCATATAACGCCTCACTTTCCTAGGAAGCTGGAATGTAAGGCAACGTAGGCGAATAATCTTTAAGGCGATTGATATAAAAGAATATCACTACCCAAAGGTAGTCATTTACTTTTGTTAGTTACAAGGGATTCGTGCACAATTACCATCTATAGACTGTCGTAGAAACATCCATAGGCAGTTATAAGATCCACAGTTCAGTTCATGAAAGAAAAGCTTTTGATGACGTAATTTCCTTATGGATTGATGTTTCCAGGACGTAACAGCGCCATCTATTGCTAAGATTCGTAACTAAAATCGTAGAAACATTACGAAAACATTCTGTTTTTGTAGTTTCTACAGTTACGAATACATTTTAATATTACTGTTCTTATTACTTTAATAATTAAAAACGTTCCACACGATTCTTCTTGCTTGGGTATGCAAAGTTTGTCGTTTCTTGGTCACGCTTATGCGATCACAAAACGACGCCATCTTGGACTGACTGCTCGGAGTTCAAGTTGATGACGTCATGGCTGGTGACGTTTATTCCATGAAAAAATCGATCGCTATGTAATGATCATATATGGCAAACTTTTTTTTTTTTTTTTTTTTGAAGCTTCATGAGTAACGATAACAGACTGAAATTGATCTTAACACACTGTAATCTGCTCGTCCAAACAATTATAGTGATTAAGACAATCTTGTACGATGCATTACAGAAAATTTTACGCTCTATACGGTACATTTTCATCATCTGTTAGGTTAGTGATGACGCAGATTCCATGACATCTGCTAGCATAGAAACTATATATATAACTCCAATAAATCTTTTACACTTCTAATAACAACATTGGGTGATTAAGTTGAAAATTTGATAAGTTAAAAAAATCTTGTATTTGAAAATTATTAAAAAGTACAATATAAGCGTATATAAATGAACAATATCTATCAAAATTTCATGAAAAGACATTTTTTTGATAAACTTTATCTACAAAACAAAATGAGACACACAAACAAGTCAACAAAATCTCAGGACCTTTTCGTAAACTCTTTCACAAGCCCTTTCAAACTCCGCAGTACATTCTGGAAAAATCTTAACATAAGAGGAGTAATTGCAATTCTGTTGATTTGCACAAATGCATTATTAACAACAAATACATTTTCTTACTACAACGTATATCAGAATTATTTGGATTAATAAAGAAAACAATATGAAGGATGTAAATTCTGTAAAATATTGAAAACAATATTGTGGTGAAGTAATTTGACCTCTGGTTCGTGAAAGAAATTAGACTGAGTCTAGCTGGATCTGAATTGGAATATCTGGGATCTATCTGTTTTCGGGAGAGCATGAGTTTAAATACTTTTGTACAATGGTTACAATTGGTTGGTGTGCTTTACAATTCATGGGGGATTTAAATGACATGTGATCTTTAACTGATTTTAACTGTAGCTTTTAAATTTATAGGGAATTATGGGTAGCACACCAATGGAAAGAATTTAAAAATAAACAAACAGAATCGACGGTTAACGGTAGAATTTGAAATGAACAATAGATTAAATGATGATTGATCAGAACATTAAAAGTATCTATAAGAGTAAATAGAATAAAATAGAATAAATAAAACTATGATACAAATACAACTATAAAAATCATCACAATATTTAACGTGCAGACAAATCATTAAACAAAGAGTTAAGGGCTGATGATGATCCAGGGTGCGATAGCTTATTTCCTGTGCACTACTTGAATTTCTATAAGATATTATATACAATTAGAAATTACATTATTAACAATAATTGTAATTTTATTATTATGCTTAATCTAAAAAAATTTTTTAACCTGTTTTCCAAAAAGATTTTTTTGGGGGGAATCGTCGATCTCATGTAGAAACAATGAAAGATATTGATTTTAATTTTCCATTAAATTAAAAACATTTGAAACAAACACCAATGGAAGACTTCTTTTTGAAAGAACTTGAAGGGTATCGCTTTTTTTTTATTAGTACCAAATCTTTATTATTTCTGCATTATAAAATGAATTCATGTATTTGTTTAGTTCCCATTTCATAAGTTTATTTAGCTCGTTAAGTGAGACTTGTGAAAGTGTATGGGTATGACAGTCATCACAGAAGGTCTACATCTTAGCAACTCGTCAACTGGTGAATGGATCTTCCTGAAACTTGATAGGCATATTTAAGGAACAAAACGACTTAACTTACAATTTTTTGATAACTTTCCTTTTAGGTACATGTCGATAAATTTGCGCGTGAACATCCTCATAGAAAAACATTAGAAGAAGAACTATCAGTCCTTTGATGGCAAATTCATAAAAATTAGTAGTTTAATGAGTAAGAAAATTTGAGTTCAGGCTCAGATGTGAATGCTGAAATTTATAAATTTCCTGATAGTAATTTTCATAATTTGGAAACAGATAAGCTTTCGAAAATATACATTGTAAATGGAGGAAAATATAAGTTGAATAAAGATTTTGAATCAATATGTATTAATAAAAAAAAAAAATTAAAAATTCACGAAGCCAAGAATTTCAAAATTAAAAAAAAATAAGATCGATTTATTTTTTAAGTTAAAAAAAGAGGAGGGGACTGAAAAAAAATGATGTCTGAATTTTTAAAATTATTCATAAAAATTAGTATTCTTAAGAGTAAGAAACTTTCTTGAATTATATTAAAAAAGTCTAGCAAAGAAATTATGAAAATTATCAAAAAGACCTTCGCAGTAAAATTAAATAAAAAATTGTCCGCCATTTTGACTTCGATTTTTTTTTTTCCCTTAATAAGAATGGCTATTTTGCGTGATGAGAGCGTGAGCGTCTTCGGTAATCGTCTTCCGTTGTGCAACTCCAGAGGGCGTTAAACACCGGGATGACGTCACCAAAACAAATGTGGATCAATGCCACTGTTCTTACAATCCCATGGTTCCGTTTCATTGAATGGCCAATCACGTCAAGCGCAGATGATGGAGTTAATTACAATAGTGGGCGCTAGGAGGCGGACCAGTTGTCGATTAGGAGCTGAAGTCAGCCGAACTGCGTAGAAACGAAAAGAATTCCGAGACTGACAGTAATTACAGATGAACCAAATGACCTAAATATCAGATTTAAGCTTTTTCTAATTTTTTTTCTTCTATAAGAATTACGTTTTAATTTTATTAAAAATAAAAATTTACTAAAAAAAAAAAAACCAATAAAAATATCTGACTAACATGTTTAGCATCTTTCTTAATCCCAAATCATTATAATCATCCTTTTTTATTTATTATTCTTTTTTAATAATTAAACAGATTATCATATATAAATATATCATTTTTTTCAAGAAATTAACACGAGAAGGCGGCAAAAATTTCCATCGAAAATCATTGAAATTTAAACAATCATCTGAGCTATTTCTGTTAATCTCATTGTCTTAGATTCGCATTATTGACTTATGTTGTCTAAATTAGGTTATTTTTAGTCGTAATAAACCATCCGCAATGGATTAAGGACTTAATATTCATTGTTTTGTTTTTTTCCCTCAAGAAAATGGAAAAATTCAACCGTATCCAATGTAGATATTATAATTTGAATATAAATGCAGGCTTTTTTTTCCATAAACTTAAAAAACAATGAAATTTTAAGAAATAACATTTTAAAGAAAGTAGGCTGTAAGTTCTTTCAAACGTCTTGAATAAAATTAAAACTTTAGTCTAAAGTGAAGTTAAAGATGTTATAATTTGAGGGAATGGTGAAATTTAAATCAAGAAAAATAACAATTTCACTACGTATAAACGTTGTAGCATGAAAGTGAAGCAGTGCAGTGTTTTCAATGAATGTTGATTGCTTGTTATTTAGAATAAACAATATTGAAATACAAAATATTCTATATAAAGATATCATTGTTTAAAAACGTAAATTGTTGATTTTATATAGTTTTTGATGTAACAATGTATTTTACTGTGTTTATGTAAGCATCTGGTCATATACCTTGTAAAATAATTACTTCTGGAAAATTGTTAATATTAATGTGTTAATTGTTATCATTATTATATCTATACTAGTAAATACGATAGTTTTCAATTGTTAACTTGAATACGAAAATGTTTTTATTTTCAGTTCTTATTTTGTAAGTAGAGGTAAGAAAATTAGTTTCTTGTCTCTGATACCACCAGAAGAAGTCTTTCGCTTAGAAGGACGAAATATTGTGGAATAAAAGAGTATTATAATATTAATAGGATTTCCAGAAATAATTATTTTACTGTGTTTATTTAGGCATTGTTCTGTAAACTTACTCTTATTTTATCATGCACATAAAAACAAAAAAGTAATTTGGATATCTTAAGGTACTTGTCCAAATAGCAGAATGTAATTACAAATACAATTCGTAATTATGTATCTGTTTGAAGTCTATTTATAACAAAGAATAAAGAATTGACAAAAAACATAAAAAATCTGAGATTTCATCAGCAGGCCAGAAATTAAAATTTTGCCTTTAATTTTGCATTTTTAATTTTGTTGTTTTTGGGAAGGAGGCCTCTTTCGGGTGCGAAAGTGATTTCCCTTATCACTGTTGCACTATCCGAGCATTTCATCCGAGTGAATCTGGCTGAGGATTCCACAAAAAAGGGACGAAACAGCCGTCCCAGATTCTCACAGATGAAATCTCAGATATTTTTATGTTAAGTGTCAATTCTTTATATTAATTTAGTAGCACGTGAAGCCCTTTTATATATTTAAAACAACAGATTTATAGAAAATAAATGAATAACATTATCCACTTTATATTGCAGAATGAATTACTGTTATAAATAAATCATTATTAATATATAAATTGCAACCGAAAATTAGTACATGATTATTAGAGGTATTGAATAGCATCTTAAACTGGGAGTTAGATTAAATGGAGTTACAGATTTGTGCTTTCACATCTGAAACGTTACTGTAGCTTAAAACATAAAAGGAATATAAAAATCAGTGTATGTGTGTGTGTGTGTGTGTGTGTGTGTGTGTGTGTGTGTGTGTGTGTGTGTGTGTGTGTGTGTAACCCCATAAAAAACTTTTGAACCACTGAATAGATCTTCTTGAAGTTTGCATATTAAGACACAATGTGACTTTTGTAGTCGAAAACACTTTTATGTACCTTCCGGAGAGAAAATTGTGATAAAAATTTCCGTAGGAAAAAACATAAGCATTGAAGGTCCGTCGATGTTTATCAAGAGATTTTAATCCGTTTAATAATCCACTGTCATTTGCGCGTGTTTGGTGTAATTTAAAATAAATATAGATTTAGACACGTTGAGGATTTAATGAATGGTCAACAAATGGAAATTTTTAAATAATCTTTGTAGTCAGTGTACAAATACACACAGACTTGTCCTTCGTATTGTTTCACAATTTTAGGAATCAACGGAAGTAGGCGTTAAGGTTTTTATCTGTTTTCATTCATTTATCGTTTGCTCTAGTAGTTGGTGTTTTAAGAGAAATACACAATTGGACTGCTTTTACGTGGGATTTTTATTACCTTGAATCTAAGGATTTAATCTTATGTCCCATCTGACCTTTTCGATCCCAAGATCAAAGAGAAACTTCAGAATACGAGGGTTTTCTTTCGATGTCGTGCAAATTATTGTCATCTTAAATTAGCCATCTTTGGTTATGAAATCGAGGTTGGTTTGGCGAAGATGCTTGCCAGGGGAGTTGGGCGAACTCCTGGCGGACATAAATTCCTTGCGGTCTCGTACAGTCCCCAATCCTTTTCGTAATTACAATAATTGCAGGTCACATTATTGTCCACCCAGTAGGCCTATATTTCAAAGCGAGCAACACAGCAGCAACGGTCTCCGAGGATATTAATATGCCGTCATTGTCAAGCTGTGTACACTGACCTGGAGGGGTCAGAGGTCGTCCACGTATTTCGACCCCGACATTAACCCGCGCTGCAGGCCACGACGAAGGCAAGGACAACGGCTGATGAACGCTCAGGAGTCTCCATGACCCTGGGGGTTACAGGGGAAAACATTTCAGTACTATGACTCTCCTCTGTTTGCACCAGATAATCAGAGACCGACTTTAAATACATCCTCACGCTCGTTTCTCGAAGATTCGGTTCTATTCGCTTTCGTGGGAGTCCTAGCTCCGATCTAAATCAAACCATACAGAAAGAAAATCACCACTTCAAGTTCATTAGGCAATAATAAGACTGAACTTCGTTTGAGAACTATACATTCACAGAATAGCTGGCTGCGAATGTTACTTCCAGATAGTTAACTTTCCAATGGTGTCTATCTATTACCACAAAATTGAAATATAGGATGAAGGCCCCGACTAAAATTGGCTAATAATCCCAAGTTACAGCTACAGCTTTAAGTAAAACTTTTTACTCCAAATTTAAGTTAAAACAATGCAATATATTAATACAATATATTAAAACTATGTATCTACGTTACTGAAAAACAAAATGTTTAAAATCGTACCAATAAAATAAGCAAGTAAGATTTTAAAAATTAAACTTTTCAATATTCATGTAAAAAAAAATTCTTGATTTCTCCGTATCTCTTGAACACTTTTCTTTCTTTTCTTTATGTTTTTATCACGACAAAACAGCCGAACAGATTTCCATAAAATTAGGTACTAGGTTATTAATGGCCTAACTTACAAAGTACGTGTAAGTCGGTTCCGTTTGATCCCCATTCATTCCCAAAATGGACGCCCTAGCACTGCATGCTCAGTGTCTTACAAGATGATTGCTGAGTTTATACCTAGTTATAATTTTTAAGGCAAATACCTCAAGCTAGTGTAACAACAGTTTCCTCATAAACAACAGTTTCCTCACCTCATATGAGATCATAAAATCAGCCAGTGTGTACCTAACAACTTTTGAATCACTGAGTGGGTCTTCTTGATATTTGATATGCATATTTACTGCAAGAGACAGCTAAAAAAATCTGTGTGATTCTTATCGAGGTAATTCGTGTGAAAAGGTGGCAAAACTTCATAGAAGTATTAAAAATGAAACAAAGTTCAGCCAAAGTTACTCATCGGCAATCACATACATTCTTTTAGTAATCCACAAATTTTCACAAGCTTTGGATATAAGCAACGCCCATAAATAATGCGGATTTCATTAATTGTCAGGAAAAAAAATCTATTATATATTACAATTTACAAATGGGTCCTTATCGAGAAATTAGAGCAATAACTTGAAAAAAAAATTCCAGAAAAGTTTGAATTCCAAACAGATTGATTCGTATTAGATTTCTATCGTGTTTCTGTTAATCTCTCATTGTCTGAAATAATGAATATTAACTCCTTAATCCATTGCCTTGATTTGATCCGATTAAAGTTAATCCTATTTAAATAATGTAATTAAATAACGCGGATTTAATATTTTTTTTTTCAGAAAATGAAAAACTTTACTGTTCATGTTTTCAGAAGTTATTATAATTTGAATAAAATAAAAAAAAAGTCCTTAATAGAAATAATTAAAATGTAAGCACAGGGTTTCTATGTCCTACGAGTGAATATTAATCCTTTTAGCTGATCCATGTTCGTAGTTTGATGTGATTAGAAATAGTTCAATGTCAGTAAATAAAGTGAATTACATTTTTTAATACTATTAAACAAAATTTCGTTTCTTTTAACAAGAAACTTCTTCAGGTTATAGTTGAGGAAAAGAAAAACTTTCACTTTCCTCTAAGACTCCATAATTTGTTATGAATACAAACTTTAAAAATTTATAATAATACTTAAAGTAGTATTAGAGAAAAAAGAAAGCTTTTTTTTTTCCTCAACTAAAACATGACGAAGTTTCTTGCTCATAAGAAACGAAATGTGGTTTAAGAGTATTAAAAAAGAGTAAATTTAAAACATATGTGTAGGCTTTGAGGAAATTCAATGTGAATTATCTTTTTTTCTTTTTTTATTATTAAATAAATTCTTAGAAATAACATTTGAAGGAAAGTAGGCTTTAAATTCTTTAAAACTGATGTTACAAATGTGATTCCAAAAATTATCTATGTTAGATTAACAAAATCTGAATCAGAAAAAAACATAAAAACTGTGAAAATATCTCCTGTTATCAAACAAGTAATCCTGTAGATATTCTTTCTTGTATTGATTGCCTATTCTCCGAAATGTCATTGAAGTCCTCTTGTTTCCAACTTCAACTTCTTCTCGTTTCCAAATACTCAAAGTCCAGCGAATAATTTTTACCAATGATAGATAAAGGCGGAGGAAATCATTCGGAAGATGAGGAACAAATTATCTGCTCGAAATGCGTCGTCTTTTCCTAATGCGAATCTCGCTAAGTAATCATTTGACTGTAAGAAATTCTTGCTGAACAAATAAAACTCCTTTATGGGTAAAAATGAATTTTATATATATTCGATAAGGAGGGAAAAGTTGGCGTAACTACCTGGCGGTACCACATCTTCCAAATTTTCCGGGCCCAGGTTTTATTACGGTGAACCCTAGAACGTTATCTGTTAGCCGCAGGACAAGAACGAAATGTCTTTATTTAAAATTTTACGCATTGGCATTCATAGATCTTCAAGGTAAATAACAATGGCGGAGATGCCTCCCGGTCCTCACTTACTTAACGTCAAAAATACCGAGATAAATAAGAAGTATTTCTTATTCAAGCGAGACAAATCATAATAATAAAAGGAAAAGGAATGACGCTATTGCTCTGTTCTTGAAATCAGTCCAGATTTCATAAACATAAAGCATGGTTCAGATAAACTCTTATCTTAACATATTAAAATGCTGTCTGCGAATTATTGCTCTGTCTTTTGTCGTGATAGTGGGTTTTACAAAAACATTTTTTTTAATAAGTTTTTTTTTATAAGTTTCTTCAAATGTAAGAAGTAAATGTTAAAAAAATATTAAAAAACAACCTGAAATTTTATTATTACATAGAATTAATTAAACCGTAGCTTCTAAGAGTTGATTGAAAGTTGTACTTATTCAGAGATTTGAATATTTATGAATTGTGGAAAATGGCAGGTAGTCCAGCTGTAAACCATAGGGCTAGAGAAGCTGGGTTGAGAAACGGATTTTGAGGAACGGGTACGAACTATATATTCTGAAAACGGAATATGTGAGTGAGACAGCAATTCACACTGGCTGACGTTATGCTTGCATGTAAAGAAACTAAAATAGAACTGGGCGGTACATGTAGCAAGATGAAGTGATCTTTCAAGGATAATAGAAATACTTTGGATTCCAAGGATTGGAACGAGTTTCAGAAAACATTGAAAAACTTAGATCAGTGTAAAAAGTTTTTATGGAAGGAGAGGGGGGGGGGCATTGGTCAATTGGAAAAGAAAAATTTTGGGCCGAAGGAACTGGAATGGCGAATTGGAAAGGTATTCATAAAGGATTGAAAGTATGAGTTATGATACTAATGTATTTTGAAAGGAATGAATGAAAAATTATTACAATATATTAATAAAAAAAAAATCTTTAATTAAACTTAACTGGAAAAGCTCTTGAGGCCCCAGGTCCAAAGGGAAATAGTTCTGCTGACCTCTACATTACATACAGACTCTTTGGTGTTTTGAATGATTTACTTATCAGACTGCTGATATCATTCAATGATTTGAATTTTAATCCCCCAGGTAAAGTAATTGTTTCTTTCGTCTCACGTGTTATTCTGACGATTTGGAATCACCTGTAAACATGTTTTATTCTAAATTAGAATTAAGGAGAAGGATAAAACAATGTTCAGATATTTAGACCCTATTGGCAGAAGCTTAAATTTAGTGTCTTTACCAACTATCATCTTATGTTTCCTTCATGTCAATTTCTTTCATGGGGTGATGTTTCACTTCCGCGATTTAGACGTCAAAAATAAATGATAATTTACAAGAGAAAGAGTCCCTCTTCAGGCACTTAGGGTCAGTATTTATTTAGCAGTGTAATATTTTACATTGTTTCCCTTGACCGAAAATTAAATGAGAGTATTTATTTATTTTCGTGATCAAAATAAATACATAAATAAAAACTTCTACCCTCTGGATACTTTTTGATCCCGTAAACATACTTTTTGTGAATGTGCATGTTTGGAAAGGCAGTTAACGAGGAATTTATACATTGGAAAAAGTAGTTACAACATTTACAAAAGAAAATACAAGACTACTGTGCGTTTATGAATGTCAGAGATACCACTGCGGGACGATTTTACTCCGCAGAGGGGTGATACGCTGAGATGGGTATTTTCCTAAGAAATTCTTTTAGACATTTTCGCTTTTAAGAAAAAAATAACGAGGGGCATTTTTGCAATAGTATTTATTCTTTCCATAATTCTTTCCCGAAAAGCGCAAATAGAACGCAGCTACTAGTAAACTAACACTATAAAAAGTAAACATCCCATCTTTGTTTCTCCTCGCCCCTATTTTGAAGAAATCGAAGGAGACCTGACGCATGCGCAAAAGAGCTGAAGGCTCTCGTAAACAAAAACGAACAGTATGTGATTTTTAGGTAGTAAACATAGTGCCAAACTATGTTTATAAGAATCAGGATACAGAGATCAAACTACGAAATTTAATCTTAGAATCTGTGGGTAAAAATCAATGATAATCAATATTGAATCACAAACACTAAAATTACTGAAGCCTAAAGCTATGCAGGTTAGTTCGCGAAGTGCAGTACAGAAAATAACGTAGATAATAAGAAAAAAAAAATCAGATTTTAACTCATGAGAAATCACAGATATCTCAATTGTTGGATGCTGCTGTGAGCTATTTTTTTATATTTTATTAATATAATTTCATGCTATAATACTTGTAACAGAACATTTTACGTTACCTCCTTTAGTACTTTTGAAATGTATATTAGAACGATAGACAAACTTCCTGAAGTAATCTATAAACTATATAAACTATCTAATTAAACTATATGCATACTACACAAATTTAAACCTCTATAAAGTCATTCTAATAACGATCAGATGATTTCAATATAATTTA
Organism: Thereuonema tuberculata; assembly: GCA_023159025.1. Lineage (NCBI taxonomy): Eukaryota > Metazoa > Arthropoda > Chilopoda > Scutigeromorpha > Scutigeridae > Thereuonema > Thereuonema tuberculata. The sequence continues at coordinate 12,934,275 of JAFIDM010010028.1, read as the reverse complement.
TTTTAAAATTTTCAATGACTGTTGAGTTCTAATAATTTATGGATGGATTTAATAGCTTATTGGAATCTAATAATTTCTAAAGCGGAGTTAACATCGCTTTAATTGATTATTTTAAGTCTCATGTCGATAATTATTGTATCTCCAGAGCAAACTAAACAATATTCTAATATATAATTATTGTAGTTACAACATTTTACAACATATAACCAACCATTATTACAGTATGTTTCAATTAAAAATCCTTTCCGATGACTAGAATATCGTAGTGCTGCGAATTACAAAAGAATAACAATAAGAAGTTCTAAAGAACTTTAAGTCTACTTTCCTTAAAGTGATATTCATTAATATTTCTTCTTCGTTGTTTTTTGAACAATAAAAACGGAAAACCTACGTTTTGTTTTCAAATTATAATAAATGCTGAATATAAACAATATAAATTATTTATTTTCCAAAAAGAAAGAATAAAAAACATTAAATCCACATTATTTATTTGAATTGTTTGTTTGTTTGTTGTGAATATGCGACCTAACTCTCACAGATAATATTCTACTTAAAAAAAATAGTAATTCTAACTATCTTTCCAGGTACATTTTCCAATACATCTAATTTATTAGTACTTTTAGATTCTCAAAACATCTCGGACGTCTTATCTTTCTATCGAAATAGTTCAGGTGAGGGGATCAATGCAAAACAGAAGTTAAAATCAATATACATAAAGGATTTAAGGATTGGAAAAAAGTAATTATAGGATTTATAACAGAGATTAAGGAAATTTCATGATTTTTAACTAAAACCTCATTTTCAGATTGGAAAGTATAAAATCAGCCGCCTTCTCCCATTAGAACTTTTTAACTTCCAGATGAATCTTCTTGAAGTTTTGTATGCATAATTATGGATTAGAGATATTCTAACTTTTATTTTTGATTTACGTTCTTGTCGAGAAATCATCATGAGAAGGCGATAAAAATTAACTTAGAAAATCACTGAAATCTGAACAACGGATTTCTATCCTAGATCTGCTATTATCCCATTGTTTTAAACAATGAATCTGAAATCTTAGGTGAAATCCATTGCTCAGATTTGATTTCATGAAAACTAATCTGATTTAGAAATTCAAATAATAGTGGGAACTTTTTTTTTTTCAATTGAAACCAAATTTTAATGTCCAGATTTTTTTTTTTTTTAAATCTAAAGGCCTACGGTTTGTTGCTAGGATCTTCCCTACCGGAGAGCCGCCCATTAGAAAACAGATACTGGGGTGGTTTCCCGTTGCCTGCCCCAGGACGCCATTAAGGAATGACGTCAGACTGAAGAGAAAGCGAAGAAGAGGCTGACAAACACAGGAAAGGATATTGAAACAGCCAAGTCCTCGTTCGGGAATCGAACCCAGATGCCGGCATACGGCCTCACGGCAGACCGCCTTCTAGACCGCTCGGCCGCGCCAACACAGACACAGATAAATTTTTAAACAAAAAACTCCATTAGTGCACAAGAATTACGCTGTAGCACAGTCTGAGCCATCATCAACCGGAATTCTGGACAGCTGTTTCATCCTTATTAGGAATCCTCAGCAGGATTTACCCATGATAATAGGCTCAGACAGTGCGAAAGGTTATGGATACCACTCCCGCTCTCAGCAATATCATCAGACATCAAAACAACAGAAATAAAAAAATATAACTGTGAACTCTACAGTATTAAACCCTTTGTGGTTTCATTGAAAGGAGTTTAATTATAAAATCAATTAGCAATTGAAAACAAAATTTAACGTTAACAAATAATTTTTTTAACTAAAAATTCCTTTAGTTGACAAAAATTAAGTTTTAATGTTTCCTGTCACGCAGGAAGCGGAAGTGATAATCTTAGCCCTTCGCATGATCTGAGCCTATCATCAAGAGTAAATCCTGCTGAGGGTGAAACAGCTGTCCACGATTCCCACTGAGGATAGACTTTGCTAAATAATAATTTTCGTCCACTAATGAAATTTTTAGTTGTTTTTTTTTTTCTTTCAGAAAATGAAAAATTTGTACCGTTTTGTACAAGTTGTTGTTTGTACGCAGCAGATATTGAATATGAATATACATGTCGGTTTTTCGTTTGTACATGCTTTCCGATTGTCATATAAAAATGAGTCACGACTTAAACAAAAACAAAAAAAAGTAAAATAATGTTCTTCGGATTTTTTAGTCTTCTGATCAAGATCCCACTTTGTCTGTCCTGTAAACAAGTATCTCACTAAATTATCATCAAGCACAACAATCACAACAATCGCAACTATTGCGTCGTTTGCATTCACGACAATTGCATTTAAGTGATGCCGTGCCGGCGTTGCCGAGCGGTCTCGACGGCGGTCTGCCGTACGGCCAGTATGCCGGTAACCGGGTTCGAATCCCGGTCGTGGCATGGATGTTTCTTTCTTCTTCTGTTTCTCCTTTTGTTCATTCCTGCTGGTATCATTTGATGCTGCCTCCTATGGCGTACCCTGGGCAACGATTCGTCGGTTAAAGGCATCATATCTCGCCCCTTGTTGTTGGCCTAAGAAAGACGATTAGTCTACAAGCCCGGGCATTTGTAAAAAAACAAAAAACAAAAAAACATTTAAGTGATTGTTGGGATTGTTGTTGAGCTGCATTATAAATGTGATTGTCAAAAGGCGCAATTGTTGCATTTATTAGAAATAAACACAAGGAAATTAAAGCAATATCAATGATCAGAAGACGTTGCGAAGCATTGTGATTGGTTTACTAATCGCTTTCCCTACCTTGTTTTGTTAAAAGATTGATTTGACACAAGACCTAAAGTGGCTGATAAGTCCTATAAAAGTCCACATATTGTGATTGATTGCACTCCGTGGTTTTATTCAACAACATTTCAGAAAGGAAAATCGTTTAATGTGTTCCTACATAAATTTCACTGTAGTAACATTTTAAATAATCTTTTCAGAGTTACGACAAAAACAGACAAATTTTTCTGATGAATTTATGAAAAATCTCGGAAAGGGCTAATTTCTTACAAATTGCATTTTCGTTGGAGACAAAAACGACTACTCAGTTTTCATTTCTTTATTGTGGACTAAACTGTGATAAAACAAGTATATCACATCGTATCGTTGACATAGTTTCCGGCGCACTTCAGAAGAGACTTAATGGGATGTCATTTTCTCGTATTTGCGGCAAAGAGGCAGGGTGTTCCTCTAGACCTAAGGGCTTCGTGACAGCGTCTTCGAAATTAAAGCAAGAAATGACTGACATAATGGTGGATATTATAGGCAGTGAGGAAGAATAAAGTACAAGCAGAGTCGGGGAAAAAATTCCTGTAGCTTATTTCTACGTAAACTTGATTCTTTTTGCGAGCATTCTTTTTCATAAAGTGAACGTTAAATTTCGTCTGCATAACTTGTGTTTTCTTTTTTCGGAACAGCAGAACTAGCAAATCAAACAGACATACAACGATTCTAGTAACGAAAAACAGTCTGATTTCTGCATCAATTACAAGTAAATACGTTTCTGTATGTGTTTTTCCTATTGTTTCATATGTAGCTGAATGGTCATGGTGGTGACTGATACACCTGAGCCTGGTTCGAATCCCGGAGCAGGTTGGATCCTTCTCCGTCGTCTTCTTCATTTTTCTTAACTTCAAAACTTCAAAAATTTGAAAAATTTCAAATTCAATAGAAAATACAGTGCCTTCTAGTAGAGGAAAAGTAATGGTTCACTTCCCTATTTCAATCTCACGATTTATGAAAAAAGAATCTGTGTTCTCCAGTACATACCAAATCATACGAAATACAATACAGAAGTTGCAGACTATTAGGCATTGAAAAAAAAGATAAAACAGGAATTTTAATTTGGAAAATCAATGCAGGATAATTCTAAATTCATAGGCTAACTTTAAAGGGTGGTAGGGCATACTAACAAACATTTTTTGCCAAACAATGTATGTCTGCAACTGTCGCATTGTCGCGGTAGAAGAAGCTGTTTGGTCGTTGACGTTACCCGCCCAAAGATTGAGAGAGAATCGTTGCCTTTAAGCATGTGGATTTGCGTTTCCTACATATGAGCATTGTGCACATTAAACACACTCTCACGTGTAAACACTCTTCATCTGTAAAGGTACATGTGCTGGAAAATGCGGCTACACTGCACTCTTCTGCATAAACCAGAGGCAGAAGTCTACACACCGAGAATAATCCTCAGCTTTCAATGCGTGAATTCTGGAACTGGAATGGGTGTAATTGCTCCTGATGCTAAATTCTCTATACGATGGTTTGGCTAAGATCTATGCTACGTGTAACGGTGCTTGTGTGGGGACGTTCTTTAACCTGTTGTACAATGGAAAGGCGGCAGTTGCGGACATACATAACAAAAAAAGTGTTTTTTTTTTTTTTTTTTTAGTCAGCCCAACCATCTCAAAATTTGTCCTAGAAATTTAGAATCACCCTGTACAAATATTGCATTTTTCTTACATTTCTTCATTGCTATTTACTAGCGATTTTTGAGACATCCTGTATGTACAAACGTTTATGGACTCAAAACAATTAGCGTAAAATTTTAATTATCTTCACTCCAAATTGATCGAAGCGCTATATTCTTTAATTTTCTGCTCCAACAGTAATAAAAAAAACCATGGCGTAGAGGTGTTCAACTATTCTTAACAAAGGCAATTTACTACGAACAACAAAAAAATGTGTCAATTCTCACTTGGTAAAAAAGGAAACGAGACTAAAAAAAAATATATTCTTGTGATTGAAGTTTTGGGCGGAAGAGGGCGTGTTCTCATTATTAGCCAATCCTGCGAATTGCCACGTAATGGTAGTGTGGCGCGATGAGTTCTAGCTCTAATCAAGTCTCGTGGATCGGATTACCGCTTCACGTACCCGAGGCCAAATATTTAGTTTTTCGTTTGCGCCATTTTTTTTTTCTTTTTATTTCTGCTTCTGTTCTCGAAGGTGTTTACAACTGAAATCGATAGAGGGCGCTTTTGGTGTGCGAAATTAATTGTATTACGGTCGACAGTTGCCTGAGATAGGGGGTGGGTCATTGTCTCTTTATTGTTTTCCCCCCTCCCTCCCCCTCTATTTCTTGTGCTTTCAAAAAACGAAGCGCTTCTTCGAATAGGCCTAACGACTGAATCGCGTGTGTTAGATTGACATTCGAACATCGCTCATCTAATGACGTCATCTCAAATGCATCGAGGAAGTCTACAGCGCTTCATGTCTTCAACGTTTATTTTTAGAATTCCATTTAGATGTGAATGTTCCTTTTATTTTGACAGGCACATTCTTTTCATATTTATCTTTCTGTAATTAGATTTTTTTTTAACTTTTTTACGTTTTTACGTTTTTTATGTTTAAAACAAGCAATTCATAAAAGAACTTGAAGCTCACTTTCCTGAAAGTGTTGCATTTATTTACATCATCTATTTTTTATATTGAAATTTATCTTAAAGCCTTCAAAATAATACAAAGAAAAATTCTCGTATTTGCCAATTGCAATGTCTGCCGAATATAAACACGGTAAATTTTCAATTTTCCTAAATTTAATTAAATCCATAAAACTTCAGTTGTTTAAACTCAGGAAGTTTAAATCATTTAGAAGTATGCGCAAATATAAGAATATTACGATATGATAAATGAGAATTTTTAGATATCGATAGAATATCCCTGTTTTCCGTGGGGAAATTCGTCACTTTCACGCGAAAATTTTTTGGACAGGAACTCGCGTGGAGTAATGTCAAGTTTGATGACGTTTAAGTTAAAGATTCTTATGTGTATATTAATTTATATCTTTATACAGAGTGTCCAAATAGTTATTGTGCAATGAATGTACTAATTGGAGTAATAGAATTATACGTACATTTAAATTTGAATTTGACAGAAATGGCAATTGCACTTAACTTGGAAGCGCAAGTTCGGTAATCACCGTGCATTGTTTCAACATTGCGCGCGCATCTGTCTTTCCGAGTCGCGATTGTCAGTCCCATGCGTGTATTCGAGGGAGACCTAGTGGTGTTTTTTTGCAATGGTGTTGACGTTGGAACAAAGTGTGTTGTACAGAGTGTGAGTGTCTTGGTGGAACAAATCTTCCGCCATAAATACACGGAAGAAGTGAAAGTATGGTTTGCCAGGATATTTCTTGATGCAGAAGTCCTCCATCATAATACAGTCCTCATAGCGAAGTTTTGGGAAAATGGCAGTGTTCTTGATGCTCGGGTAAGCCATACACGGCAGACGAGACCATAGATGATATGTAGGTCAGGATACTGAGGAGTCCAAATAAGTCTTTAGAAGGCTGTCATAATAAGCTAATGTGACAAAGAGTACAGTACACAATATTCTGAGAAAAATGATACTTAAAAAGCCCTTACACTTTAACGTGTGATACGGCACAAAGACGTTGACCCTTAAGGAATAACGCTGGTACTCAATTACTGCTTGTCTTGGCTCTGTCCCCCACATACGGACGTTGTGTCTAACATTTCTGTTTATGGGTCGCCATTTTCGGAGTCAACACCACCAAGTTGGCATAAACAGAAACTTAGAAGAGAGACCCATGAAACAGATCATCCTTTAAATTGGCGTAAATGTTTACAATCTCATATCTGAAATTGTGAATATCAAAAAGCTCTGAAAAACCAAAATTTTTCCGACATGAGTGTGGTCAAATTTTGATCGAATGATGAGATTGGTTCAGTTGACTCAGTTGTATGTAACGCTGTTACTGTGCAGAAGTTCGTCTGTTGCTTTCAGATAATTTTTCTCTTCCAGATATTTTTTTTTTTTTGCTCTTTCAGTCTTAGCATAACCCGACTATGAAAATGAAAAAAATTGGCAGATATCCTTATGGATAGCAATGATAAAAAAAAAAGGTTAGCGTCTTTATTATCAATAGCAGCTGTATATAATTACAATACAAACGCATTCTGAATTCCGTAAATCCCGAAAACTAAATCACATCAATATCAAGGATTTCGAATACGATACTACGGATCAGTATAACATTGGATGGAAATTAACTTTTGTTTTTGTTAATTTTTTTCTTAGTAGATATATTCACGAGTGAAGATAATAAAAACTCGGAAAAGCGAAATAAAGAATTCCTATCGAAATCGAACAATTAGTAATCTGATATTTGGAAGTGTTTTGATATGAATAAACATCGAATTAGGTTAGAAACTTCATCAAGTAGATTTATTGAACTCTCAGTCAATGAAAAAGTTGAAGATAATTTCTGTACATAGCAGCCAATTACAACTACATGTTTAAAAATTTCTATTAACAACTAAACAACCTCAGGAAAATAAGTATCAAGTTTCTGCAAGAACTTCTTGTTATCTGCAGATAATTTTAACAATTTCGTCTGTCGGTATTAAAAAGATCATGATAATTAAAAAAAAAAACTACTAGCCAGTTTATTCTACTAATAAACTAGAATTTTTAAGATGAATTTGCAAAACAAATAAAAAGTCTAAAATTACTTCATGAGTTTATATCTCGAAAAGAATTTTACTTCGATTCTACATTGAGATTCTTTTTGGCATCTGAATATCAAAAGTGGTGATCTGTTCAACCATTAAAATTCTACATGATCTGAATTCAGAACGTGAAAGTCGTTCGCGGATTCATTTCTGGCAGATGAAAAGGAATAAAATTAAATTACTTAGGATTTTTTTTTAATCTTCATTTTTTTATAATCAGACTAAGCTTCAGCTTATTATTTTTATTTATTTTTTTGGTTTGATTAATACTTAGATCGAATCCTTCTATGTTTTGTAAAATTTTTAAAAGGTAGCAAATTTTAAAACATTATTATCGTATGTATATCATTATCATCATCATTTTCAATGGAACCGATTAGGACTTTATTTTTTTCAACGTCTATATGGGAATATGTTCGTAATCTCCTGTCATTCCCAGAAACCCTTTTTTATTTTTTTGAAGATATTTCCGTATCATTATTAGAAGACAAATCGTAGAATTTGTGCGATTTTTGTTTTCATCTCTTTTACTTAAATATAATTTTAAAAGAATCATAACTATCCTGTAGCGTAAGGTGGATACCTATACGATGACGATAGGAGAGAGCACTCAAACATCTGGATCCCATTAAGACTTAATTCTCGTCTGTATTGTTTGATTCAACTCACAAAACAGAATGCTGAATAGAGAAAGAACTTCATGACCAGGAGATATCAAATGCAGTACCTTCAATCGACATAACTACACACCTAAAGCATAGATATTTGCGGATCAGCCAAACCTATATTTTAGGATTTCCCAGCTGACAGAAGTTAGATCATCTCTTTTGCTTAAATATGCATACCAAGTATCAAGAAGATCTACCCTGCAATTCAAAATTATGAAGGTAGACATTTCACTTAACGAATGATTTTTTTAGGATTTCACTTAATGAATAATTTCCTTAGGATTTCACTTAACGAATGATTTTCTTTGGATTTCATTTAACAAATGATTTTCTTAGGATCTCACTTATCGTATGATTTTCAAACGATTTCAATTATCGAACGAGTACGATTTCAACAAATGCTGTTCATTGGATGAGGATAGGTAAGATTTTTTTAGAATTTCCACTAACGAAAATCTGTAAGATTGCGATTAAAGAATGGTATTTTAAGGATTTCAATTAATAAATTATTTTCTTACCATTTTAGTTTAATTAAATGTTTGTAATTCAGCAACTGAGAATTCGTACAAATGACTTTAAATGATTTCGATTCAAAGAAAACTTAGTAGGATACAGAATAATGCATGTTATCATGAATGGATTTTCATTTTCAATCAGTAGGATTTCCCCTTAAGATTTTATAAGATTTTTTAACATTGTTTAACAAATGATACTCGTAAAATATAAATTTGTCAATGATATTCGATACCAAAAATTAAAGGATGAGTTTATTATTATTATTCCTGGAGTGTTTCAAATAATAATTACAGCCTCTATATTTATAAAACCTGATAAAACAAACATACAAGTAATGATTCAGTAGAACAGGTTCAACAAAACCTGGCAGTGAACTTAAAATGTGATTGACTTAAAGAAATGATTAAACTTTTCAGTCAATTTCATTTTATATTAACTATATTATCACGAAGAAATTTTATTTCTTCTCTTTTATAAAGCTAAAAAGATTAATGATTGTCAACGTATACGTTTATCGCTGCTTCTTTTTACGGTCATTCGATGCATTATGTTCTGTACGAGAGCTGTAAACGTGATGTTGGACGTGTTGTTGGACGATGATTTCAAGAGAGAAACAACCTTTTAAACTTCTAAAGACTATTTCCAAATTCTTCTTAAAGATTTCTGGAAGAGTGGCTGCAATCTCGAATCCCACTAAACTCTTTACCTCTCACTCCTAGTTTTCGTGGCGCCACATCTTCATAATACAGTTGTCTCTATAATTGATAATAGAGATCAGCAGTGTTATACAATGAACGACGTTACCGGTGGGAATTATGCACGAATGAGGATTGGGAGGTGTCCTCCATCAAAACAAAACAAAAACAGAATGAGGGTGCGAAGGTGTATACATTTGAAATTATTTGATATAATTTTGAAAAGAATTTCTTTCATTTATGGAGGAGTTTTGTTATGATGAAAATGCCACGATCAATCTCAGTTTTGGCGAATACGAAAGATGTAATGGCCTAATAGGGCAACGACCCTCAATTTTATCATCTTGAACTCTTCCAGAAATCAACATATCTGGAACATTGGTAAAAAAGCGCCTTATCTTCAGTTTTCATGCGTTCATTCATCATTTTGGTATGATATGCCCAAATCTTCAGACATTTCCTTCAACGAATGCCTATGATTCAGCGAAAAGTATGGCGATCAAACACGAAAATTAATTTTCAAAATTGCATACAAGATCCATTCGCGTATTAACTGAGATTTTTATCATTTCCCTTCCAATCGTTCTATTTTATATTACAATTATATTTGGTCAGAAACGTTCGTTTATTATTTTACTTTACCCCCATGTGTATGTGGTGTATCTCGATTTCTATTTACGATTGTGTATTCGCTTTAAATTCCCTTCAATACTAGTTGGTCCACAAATGTTGATTAGTTATTGTAGTTAAAATGGAAGTTTGACAGAAAGTTGGTGCAATTGCAGTTTCCCAGCAAGAAGTTGCGTGACGGGACGCACTAAATTGACTGCCGTTTATTGTGGGCGAAACGAAGCCAAATGAAAATGACTCCGAAAAGAAAGACTTAGCCTATACTATGAATAATACACATTTCAACTCGAAAAGCAGAACGTAATGAAAGTGCTATCGCCACCCCCTGGCGACGGTTTTCAGAACTGTGAGCGATTGCCAACATGGCCGACTGTGGAAGAATTCAAGACAAATGCTTATTCGTTCACTGCCTTATTCAAAATAATAGGAGAGGGAAGTAGAGTTAGGCGACTCCCTATCATGTTTCAGAGTACGCGGATGTAGATGTAACCGGACAGTTATCCCAAAGTTCGCCTATATTTCATTGGAGGAAAGTGTTCACAGCAAGCACCAAATTAATAATCTTTCTGAGAAATGTAACGCAGATAAATTCTCTTTATCGCTACCCCCGCTTTCCTGGCAAAGGACAGAGATTGTGATAAGATTACTCCTAACGGCTTTCAACGGAGTTATTCTCATTGGACATAGCATCCACGGATATATTACTTAAATATAATGCAACAACATTCATCATTATTTGATTCCACCAGATAACTTTTTTTAAGTAATGAATATTAAGTCTGAAATTAGCTTGATAAATTTTCAAGTTTGCATTCGTAAATGAGATAAAAATGAGTTGCTATTTTCCTACAGCGGTTATTTACAACGTTATTAATGTCACGTGACTTATATAAAATGCAATGGAATTTTACTTTTATTAAAGTTTTATGTATCTCAGAATTGCTCGGTTCGTAAGATATAAAGAAATAACAAATGAACGGTCCAATTTTTAAGTAATTATCCTTATTTATCCGTTGATTGTCGAAACCAAAAATAAAGAATTTAGATTCCTGTTGTTCCTGTTTTTAAGTGTCGTTAGTGTTAATCGAGTTTTGAGCATAAGACTGATAAATAAGAATCAGAACCTAACTTGGTTAAAGCCTTTTGCACGTTCTAATTAATAACTCTGTCTAGTTTGGTTTAGTTATGCCAAAACAGCTCCAACTGCATAACGACCAACAAACAACGAACAAACTATGCTTTATAGATATAGATTATACTGCCGAACCAGTATAATCTATATATATAATCTAAATATGTCTATATATAGATTGTATAGATCTACATAAGCTAAATATAGTCGGTTGCTCCCGAACCCTTACATACATAGCATAAAAGAAAAAAAAAAACTATTTATTTAGCAAATTAATATCGAGATCGGAAAATATGCGAGTTCCCAGCCCGTTGTGGCTTCTTCGGATAGCTCAGATGTATTACCAAAAATTTAAAGCGAAAATGTTAATCGTCTTTATTCCCTATCCCCTGGGAATTTCGAAAAATCCGGTCTTATTTCTTGTCTGTATCATAAAGGGAACCTCTGTGCAAACTTTCAGCTTTCTAGGTCCAAAGGTTTGGGCTGGGCGTTGATGAGTCAGTGAATGAGTGAGTCAGGACTTTACTTTTTATATATATAGATAGAAAGGGCTTCCATAGATCATATAGAAAGAGTCATGGATACACTCCAAAACCAATGCGGTTTTTTAGACCTATATAGATCCTAATATGCAGAAATGGTCATAAACCAGAAATAGAGAAAGAGAAGCAAACAAGAGTGAAAGGAAACGTCCATGTCAGCCCGGATTCGAACCCAGTTACAGATAGATATTGAAACAGTTTCAAATCTTTAGGATTTTTTTTTTTTTATTTTTTAGAAAAAAACATTGTAGTGAAATTTTGGGACTGTATTTTGAGTTGATTTTTAGGGAATTATTGAAGACACACTAATAATTTTAAAAAGTGATAGTGTGATTATAAATATTACGCGAGATTGTGTGTTGGTAATAAAGTCAACAGTGATATCTCGTGAGTGCAATTGTTGCATATAGTGCAATCGACTTGAAAGTTGTGTGATTGAGCTATAAATAGACAGGCAGTCTACAAACACAGTTCCGAAAAGTGTTTTCACTAAGTACAGCGGTCGTGCGAACTACCAAGTTCGACTGGAAAAAAAATCCTTATACGAGGAGACAGTACAAATTTAAGTCTCAGGAAGTTTAGTGTTAAAGGCTTAAATCCATGGTGCAGCGGCTCGAGTATAACAGGCGAAGTTATTCGAATGCATCAAGGATTTGCTGGTCCAGTTTATATCAACGTGCTGCAATTCCAGTGTGTTCCTGACGAGGATTAAAGACAGAATCCGGGGAGGAGAATTTACAAGCCAAGGAGCCTTCTTAATTACAAAGACAAACCCAACTGACGACGGAATAGGCCCAACAATAGTCTGCCGTTCGAATACGATGTGCGGAATAAGATGGAAGTTCAACATTTGTGTTCTATTAAATGAACTGCTGCTTTTTTCACCTGTATTCTGGTGAGTCGTATCATTCCTGATATATGAAGTGTGATTTAATTTTATATCCAGTAAGTGTTCAATAAATCACTTAAGAGTTCATCATCGATTTGAATTCCTTATTTCCATGCTAAATTTCTCATCTTTCACACCGTGGAGTATCACACTCTGCTGTATCTACGTAACTGTTTGATTAATTCCTCTTCATATTTGAATGTTTATAAGTGTTTAACAGTGATTTTAATTAAGAGAACTTGAATCCTACTTCCCAATGCCTACGGCAAAAGACAATTTCATGTCATCAAAAAATAAAAAAATGTAGCCTACAAATTTATTTTTTTAAAAAATTGATAAAATCTGTAAATTTTTGTATTAAAATGGAATAACCGAATAAGTTTTAATGAAATCGCAATACTCATGAGTAATGCAGGAGAACGTGTGGTAGTTGCAACACGCATTCTAAGGTGTGAGTCTTACTACAGTTCAGTTCATGAAAGAAGAGCTTTTGATGACATAATTTCCTTATAGATTGATGTTTCCGGGACGTAACAGCGCCATCTATTGCAAAAATCCATAACTGAATCTTATAAACATTACGAAAACATTCTGGTTTTTGTATTTTCTACGGTTACGAATACATAATAATAATGAAAACTGAAAGAATTGCAAACGTTCCACACTATCGCCCTTGCTTGGCTACGCAAAGTTTGTTCTTTCTTGGTCACGCTTATGTGATCACAAAACGACTGACTGCTCGGAGTTCAAATTGATGACGTCATGACTGATGACGTTTGTTCCAGACAAAATCGATCGCTACATAATTACCAAATATAGCAAACCCTTTTCTTTTTTTTTTGGGTAAAATACTGTACATACTATCAAATGTAGTTTGTCTCAAGTTTCTCTGAGCCATTGTTAGGCGGCTAGTAATGACGCTGCTCACTTTCTAGTAGTTTAATAACGAATTTTAATAATCAGTATTCATTTGTTAATGCAGCCTCATAGAAGGAAAGCATACGTGGAAATCAATATTAACCACCTAACAGTAATCCACAGAAGTCTTCAGATCTAATTCACGGGGAATTTTTTGTAGCCATAGATATTGAGAAATTTGCAGTTATTATCGTAATTCGACAAGCTTCAAGAACAACAGTTAATTAGTTCAAATTTTATTAGGATTGAGGCACATAAACACAGATATATAATAAACGTTCTTTACTCAGCAAAGCAGGTTTAAAAAAAGAGGAAAAGGTCAAATGTAAACAACTTGTGCAAGATTATTATATTTCTCATTGCAGAAATATGGAGAAATTATAACTTGTAAACAGGAAATAATTGATAAGTTTTGATATTTTTAAATCAGTAAATACAACTTGTCTTTGGAAGGATTCTGTACGTGTGGGTGGTTGCTGCATTGCGCCTCCTACAGTGCCAAGTTTCGTCGAGTTTCCCTCGAGCTCGGCGGGACTCTCATCCAGATGACGAACGGCAGAATCGAAGAGGTGTAGGGCTAGGCCTAACGATACCTGGGCCACCAACGGAAAAGTGCCGCTGTAAATCTTGAGTTATGAAGTCACTTTGAAATCCAGCCAAGGCATACTGCCACGGACACATGTATATTCTGTAATTTTAGACCGGGTATTTCTGTTTCGTCTGCTAATGTACGTCACCAAGTTGGTGGGTTATTAAATGAAGGGCTTGCTCTCAATGATACAACGCCTGAAATTCTCAGAGCAAGGCGCTACAACGAAAGAAAATTCAATGGAAGATTTGACAGCGAAGAACAGCACTAAAGATTGGCAATTACGTTCACATGGCGGAGGCGTAACAAAATGCACTTATTTTACGGCACAATATCGCCTGGCAGACAGTAAGTTTTGTAGTTCCATTCCGAAAATTCTTACGTTATAACGGACTTCGTCAGTCCGTAAACTTTTATGCTATAAAGTTTCACCGTTAAAGAAATTTGTGATTCAATTTTGATTTAATTAACAAAGCTTAAAGTAAAATATACATTAAATATATAATTAAATGGAGTTTATAGTTTTAATTATAAAAGCGAGAAAATATAACATTCTTTAAATAAAGAAATAAACTAATTAGAAGATATGAGGATTAAAAAATGAATCAAAACAGCTCCAATATTAATTTAAGTATTTTAAAAACTTTTGATATAATAAATTATGTGGAGAAACTGTGCAGTAATTATTAAATTAATTAGTAATGTAAGTATTACTATTTCACTAGGAAATTTTTCTTATTTGTGTCATTTATCTGGTTCTCCATTTTTCCGTCTAAATGTACTCATCATGCTATAATGGTTGGATGGATTTTCATAAAATTTGATAATTTATCTATTTGATAATTTGATAATTGAAACCCCCATTCCGCATTGCTGCTTGCAAAGCCGTTCGATTAATTTAATTAATTAATGATTAATCTACTATCAACGTTGTACCTTATTATTTAGAAACTTTATTAAAATTTTTATTTTCCAAATATTTTGAATATTTTAAGAAGTTGTATTTATTGCTTTTTTAAAATTTTTTTTAGATTATATATATATACAGTAAAACCCCGTTATTACGCTCCCGCTTATAACACTATCCCGTTCTTTACGCTCCTTTCATACGGTCCCTGGAATTTTCTATGTAACTCTATATACTTTTACCCTCTTATAACGCTTCAAATCCCGCTTGTAGCCGTTTTTTATATCGGAAATTTTGTATCGAAAAGAAATGTAACACTGTAAAGATTCTTTTCTTTCCCTGGTAGCAGGAAATCTTTGAACTCTTTGAAGTGCGGGTCTGTGATACAGTAAGTTAGTGCAAAATGTCGAAGCGGAAATCCCTTTCTATAAGTGAAAAATTGCAAATTCTGCGTAAGTACGACGAGAATTCTACACTAAGTCAGAAGGATTTCGCAGAATCTCTAGGAATTCCCTCATCGAGTCTGAGAACAATAATAAAAAATAAGAATGGAATTACCAATGCAGCGAAGGGTGGTAGCAAACGTAAAAAAGTAAAGTGTGGAAAATATGAAGATGCCGAGGAAATTCTAATTGAATGGATTCATCAGTCCCGTGATGCATTAGTGCCATTAAGTGACCCAATCATTCAAGAAAAGGCGCGTGAAATAGCGGGCAGTGCACTAAATCTGCTCCGAAAATATATTAGTGTTGCTCCTAGTGGTGTATCAATTGATGTTAATAGTTACTTGAACCGCATTGAAAATGTCATAATTCATAACAGTAGCATACACACACGGCAAACCACAATCAAAGATTTTTTTAATAGGAAATAAGCTCACATTTGCATTGTATCTATTGCAGAATCAAGTATCTTTCCTGTAAAATAGTGTCTAAATGTTTCCCTATCTCATAAATCATTCCCCGTCTATAGCGCTATCCCGCTTATTACGCTTGTAGGTCATGGTCCCTTGACGAGCGTAATAACGGGGTTTTACTGTATATATATATTTTTAACAATGACGAGATGGTAATGAGACCATTTTAAAACCATAGCATTACAGGAAATTCAGTCATAAATGACAAGATAGTAACAGAAATCTACAAGTCAGTAATTTTACTTTATAATAATCTTTATGTAAAATAAATATAGAGTTGTGTTAAGTTAAAAAAAAAATTAACTTTCCTTAGAAGATTAATATTTCTTTATTTTTTTGTTAACTCCTAAACCCATTAATCAAAATGAAGCCCTACATTTATATTCCAATTGATATTACAATCGAATTGAATGTAATTTAGATAAGTTTTCATTTTCTAAAGAAAAAAATAATTACATTACATCGGATTAATTTTAGTCGTATCAAACAACCGCAATGGATTAAGGACTTAATAGTCATTATTTAAGACAATGAGATATTAACGGAAATACGATATGAATCCATTGTTTAGAGTCCAATGATTTTCTATGAGCATTTTTGTAAGCTTTTCTTGCGAAGGAGAATGACAAGGAGCCACTTGGAAAGTGTGTCCCTAGTCCTCGAATATCAGTACAACATTTTAAACAAGATTCGTCCGGCGGTTCGAAAGTAATTAGAGGGTGGGGGAAGGAAGAAGACAAGCACACACATGCTAATAGAAACATGCAGCATGACTTCTGTGATGACACTCTGCTAGAATATCACCAGTGACAATAGTTTTTTTTTTTTTCTTTTAGGATTTCGTATATTGGATTTTGATACTAAAAATAATAATATGTATAGATATATAATTTTTATTGAAATTTTTATTCACAACCCTCCCCGTCGGAGCTCACTATAAATTTTGTTCTGGAAATTTCGTTTCAATATTTTAAGAATTTTTAAAAAATACATAGAACATTAATTAAAGAAAAAATTTAAATTCCGTTATAGAAGATTTGTAAATATTTTTTGTAGAATTTGTAGAATTCCTGAAGCCATCATCAAAATTACGTAAAAGCTTGAGATAAAAAGTTATTGAAAATGTCACTTTCAGGTATTGGGTTGGCCAAAAAGTTCGTTTGGTTTTTAAGTAAAAATAGACACATTTTTCATTGTCACCAATAATTTCACTGAAATTTCGTTTGTTCTTCAACGGTTTGTTCTTCTGCCATCTTTCAGGCAACTTCATAATTCCATCTTCTCAACACTTTTTATCTTTTTCAGCCAAAATGTGTTTCAGGTGCCTTTTGCAGTCTTCCAGGAATGGAATTTTTTCCATTAAGAGAATTTTGTAAAGACCCAAATAAATGAAAATCCGAAGGTGCAATGTCTGGTGAATAGGGCGGATGAGTCAGAACTTCCCAACCAAGCTATAACAGTTTTTGCCTTATCAAAGAAACATGTGTTTTTCGTGCTTATTGTCGTCAATCTTCAATCTTCACACAAAATTCACCAATTTTGATCAGAGTTTGTTTTAAATACATGCTGATATAACAACAATACAATCTAACAAAATGGTGTCGAATGATGCTAAAGATATCTAGAGCTACTAGAGCTAACTTACGTAAAAACACCGAACGAATTTTTAAACAACCGAGTACATCTGGTTTCAGCTACTTTTTAACTTTTTCGTAAAATCCAACAGGAAAATTTAGATGGACAGACGAATAAAACAACGTGGATAAATATTTCTACATTAAAATCTACATTAAATGAAAAAATTATTATAGGAAAAAATAAATAAGATTTTTTTAACGGTATTGTAATGTATTATTTTTGTACTTTTTAATTTATATATTGTACAACAAATTTTGTATGAATTAAACTATGAGTCTAGGAATTATGTAATAATAATAAATAAATAAATAAATAAA
Organism: Thereuonema tuberculata; assembly: GCA_023159025.1. Taxonomy (NCBI): domain Eukaryota; kingdom Metazoa; phylum Arthropoda; class Chilopoda; order Scutigeromorpha; family Scutigeridae; genus Thereuonema; species Thereuonema tuberculata. The sequence continues at coordinate 12,916,442 of JAFIDM010010028.1, read as the reverse complement.
TAAATAAATGTATTTGTACTTTTATATGACTGAATACTTTACTATTATAAAATTTTATTCATGAAACTTCCTATCCTGAAGCATTCAGAATATTAATTTATTTCCGAATGAATAACATAATTTATAATTTCCATAAATTCTTAGAGAAAAAAAAAATTCAAGTTTTTAGCCATGCAGTTACTTAAAAACTCAATTATACAGGGTATTTCAGAAATACTTTTACATACTTTGATGAAGGGTTCCTAACACCAAAACAAGAATAAAAGTCCATATAAACATATGTCCGAAAATCCTACGGTTTTCAGTTATTAATGAAAGTTTACGGTCAACGCGTTTCAAGATACAATCCAACAATTCATGTTTGCTGTTGCACTGATTGTCTTCTAAATAGCGCTGTGTTGTTGCCAAGGAGAGTTGTTTCCATGTGTCATTAGTGAACATTCGTGTAGTAGTGAGTTAGCCTGTCTTCAACGTGTCAGTTGTGTAGTAGTGCGTTAACTGAAACGTGTTCCGTTGAACCATGGCAGGATACCCATTTCGTGAGCAGGCAGATACTGCACGATTGTATCAGATGGCGTTTCCAGACCGCAATCAGCCGAGTCATCCAACATTTGCTGCTGTTTATCGTCGTGTTGCTGAGACAGGACCTGTAGCACCGCGAACTATGGATCGCGGAGACCCAAGAGTACGCCTAACCAGGAAGAACGCATTTTACAAGTTGTTCCAGAAGATCCGGGTATCAGCACACGACAGGTGGCTCGAGTATGTGATTTATCTCCTACTGCCGCATGGAGGGTACGATACTTCACTAGATGCCCCTGTATCCGTATCATCTGCAACGTGTGCAGGGTCTTTCGCCTGCCGATTACCCACCACAGGAGAACTTTTGCCTTTGATTTGTTGCACAAACTGCCATTCCGTTGTTTGTCTCTTCGGTCTTGTTTACAGATGAGGGAACATTTGGACGAGATGGACTAACAAATTTTCACAACCAACATTTGTTGGTGTATGAAAATCCTCTTGGTACAATTCAGGCTAGAAACCAGCATCAGTTTAAGATTAATGTGTGGGTTGGAATTGTAGGCGACTGTCTAGTAGGTCCATACATTCTCCCAGCACGTCTGACAGGCGCTGTCTACAGGGACATGATTCAGAACACTCTTTTAGCCTTGCTATAGGATGTGCCCTTGCAAATAAGACAAAACATGTGGTTTATGCATGATGGGCTCCAGCACATTTTAGCACATTGTTCGAGATACACTGGCTGATACTTCCATGACAGCTAAGTAGGTAGGGAGGGATTAATTTAACGAGCCAGTGTCTGCACGTTCCCCCAACCTCAATCTTTGGATTTTTATCGTTTTTGCCGCAGAAATTTGTAATGCAAAGACACTTTATCAACAAAAATCGTATTTGAAAATCGTGTGCGAGGTCGTATTCGAAAGGGTGCGATAGTGCATGATCCGACGAGTGTAAATCAATAGTCAACAAAATTTGTCTTGGCCAAGAAATTAGCACGTGAAGATAACGAAACAACAAAATCCCAATAAAAAAAACCTTATCTTTTTATGGATAAGTGAATTTCTATCAATACCTAAACAATGCATGTTAACTATATTCTTCTTCTTTTTCTTCTTCTTCTTCTTCTTCTTCTTCTTCTTCTTCTTCTTCTTATTATTATTATTATTATGCACAAAACAATGTGTATCATAGCTGCCAGTTCTTTAGCTGGTGTTGACCTTCAAACACATCGAATTCTTCCCAAGAATCTAGGATGTCGTAATTTATCGGCGCAAAATATGTGCTGATCCAAGCAGTGCGGCTTTTTGGAGTTGTCCGATGGAGATTTTGTCAATATTTAGATGTTGTAAGTGCTTACCAAGTTTTTTGGTATAGCACCCAGTGTGCCGATAACCACTGGAACCACCACTGCTGGCTTGTGTCATAATCGTTGAACCTCGATTTTTAAGTCTTGATAACGTGTGATTTTTTTCTAGTTCTTTTTCTTCCACTCTACTATCACCAGGTATGGCTATATCAATTAGCCATACCTTTTTCTTTTGTATCACTGTCAAATCTGGCGTATTGTGTGCTAAGATCTTATCCGTTTGAATTCTGAAATCCCACAGTATTTTCACGATATCCTTATTATTACTATTATTATTATTATTATTATTAGGGACTTACTTTATTCTCTAACGGGACTGAATTATGTAATTAAAGTAGATAAATGAATAAATAAATAAATTATTATTATTATTATTGTTATTATTATTATTATTATTATTATTACTGTGAATGTGGGTGGCAGGAAAGCCAAGCACTGCGACCTCAAAGATCCACTGTGCCAATCCACGGAAAGAACAGATGGAAAGACTGAGAAAGTATAATAGGGGACTCGCAGGGGAAATGGAAGAACCCCTAGAAAACCTACCTAGCGCGGATCGTCCACCATCACGAAACCCACATGAGAACCGAACCTCGGAATTCAGAGGTGAGAGACCAGTGTCTTAGTGACAACGCCAACCGCGTTGCCTATTAACCCTTTTAGTAATCCACTAATTTACGCTGTTTGATGCGTTTAAAATGAATTGGCTTTGTATAACTTGTGGGTTTTTTTCTCAAAAAATGAAAAAGTCTCTACAGTTTGTAATATAAACGACCAGACTG